>JACBWV010000610.1:113334655-113372155 GCA_013435795.1 Chlamydomonas sp. ICE-L | reverse complement strand
ACTACACAAACACCACACACACACCACACACATTACACATACACTACGCACACCACACACACACCACACATCCACTACACTACACACATGACACACACACCACACACACCACACATACACTACACACCACACACACTACATGAACTGAACGTGAATGAAAGTCTCTATGCATCAGTACATACAAACATGAGGTTGTCCCCAGTGCAAGCAAACGGGCTGCCCCCCTCAACCTCACGCCTTGTAATAAGTAGGGAACGGCAATATGATATCATATGATGCCAGCAGTCTGACTAAGCTAACGTTTATTTTTATTTTTATTGCAATGCACTTCTTGTATGTATACCCCCACCCCCATTCCCGAACCCACAAATCTGCTTGTTTGTTTGTTTATTGCAATGCACTTATTGTATTTATATACCCCCCCCCCCCCCCCCCCCCCACACACACACACACACACACACACACGCACACACACACACACCACACTACACATACACTACACACACACCACACACTACACATACACTATACACACACCACACACACCACTACACACTACACGTACACTACACACACCACACACACTACACGTACCACACACACTACAAACACTACACACACACACTAAACATACCCACACACACTACACATACACACCACACCACAGTTGTCCTCACCTCCCTTTCCTATCTGCTTGGTAAGCGGGATCTTAGTAGGCGGGAAAGTGGTGTTGTCCTCCAGGACCATCTGCTCGGCTCCAGTTCCCAAGTAGAAGCTCGCATTGCGTATTTGACCTAAGGTAGCAGATGCTTCTCTGCTGATCACCCCATGGGAATCCACCACCTTAGCCAAACTGCTCGAGATGTTCCCGTCCTCACTCATGGACACCTGCGACAGGTTTGGGAGGTGTGACATAGAGCGAAGCTCATCCATGAAGGGGGTGCTCCGGGCTCCGGAGATTGCCAGTGGGGTGCTTGTGTTGACTGTGGAGTTACTTTGGCCGGGTTCCCGTATACGGCGTCTTTGGAAGACATGGTCGAGGTCTTGGCTGTATACTTGCTCGGGTGAGCTCCAGGCACAACCCATGCTGGCAGCGTGGTGCTACTCGCTTACTGGCCCAGGTTGACGTTTTGTATCCGTGGTGCTGCTGGTGCTGCTGTTGTCGCTGCTGCCGCTGCTGCTGCTGCCGCTGCTGCTGCCGCTGCTGCCGCTGCTGCTTTTGATGGTGCTGCTGTTGTCGCTGCTGCTGCTGCTGTTGATGGTGCTGGGGTTGGGAGGCTGGTGTACGGATTGGTTCTTATTCATTATAGGTTTTCTTTGGTGGTGGTGGTGGTGGTGGTGGTGGTGGCAGTGGTGGTAGTAGAAGTGGTAGTGGTGTTGGGGGTGGTCCTAGGGCTGTAGAGTGTTTGAAGACACAGTGTGGGCGTTGACAGCTATTCTCTGCAGGTCCCTCAGGGGTGGGGGGGTGGGGTGTCCACGGCTTTAATCCCGACCAGGCTGAATTCCGTGACGCTCGGGGTGCATTGCGGATTTACCGAAGCCCAGAAGGTCGGAAGCAGTTAAGTCGCACTGGAAGAGTAGCCTCCTGCTGAAGAAAACGCACGATCGTTTCACTCTGCATGCGTCACCATCCTTGCTATCAGGGAGCTGTTCAAGTGTGCCGGGGAGGGGGAGACGAAGTGACTTGAGAGGTCGGCAGGCTAGGCGGTTGGAGGAGGGTCAGCTGAAGTAATTAAAAGCTGGGGTGGAGGGTTGCCACCTCGGCATGCGCAATCACAATTAGTAGTTAACTTTCAATTACAAGGAGCTTCTGCTATCATAGTGACTTCGCGTTTGGATCGAGCTCGTATCGGAAGCAAGTGCAAGTGGTGATGGATGCTGGATGAAAGTGGCAGATTCTGCTTACCTGGAGCTTTGGGAGGATAATGTGTGACCGGGCCATCACACTACAGAGGTGCTGGCTCCAGCGAGACCCTAACCAGAGCCAGCATTGAGCCAGCAAATACTTACAAACCTGCGGAGCGGCACAACATTAAAAATAGTTGGGTGCCCTAGCGGGTCCCCTGGACGTCGGCCTAGGGGGTGGTGTCATTTCGTCTAGCAGCAGTGGCAGCCTCCTTGGTGAAAGATGCTCACGCAAGTGCTTACTTATCCGTACAATTTAATATTTGGAGGGTCAAGAATCAATACCGTATAGCATGGCATGGCATTATAATTGAACTTGGTGGCCTGTAAGGCTAATGAACTTAATAGCTCCCTGACTCCCCGATGTGGAGGCAGGTGCAGCAACTCCTGAGGCTACAGTTGCAACTGCGCAACCCGCAGGTACTACTGCGATACAGCAGATTTCCTGGTCAAGCACATTGCGCTGATGCAATGAGCTGCAAGAGGCACCGAGATGCGAATTTTCCAAGGGGAAATCGTAGAGATGCTCCAGGTTCCTAGATAGAGTCTACAGGACAGGAGGGAAACACAAGCGAAAAAGTGCCCTCCGAGGTCAACCGACCCCAGAGGGAATCGAACACGCGTCCCTTCCATCCTAAAGAAGTCAGTTTAACCGGCAAATTTGACCGGTTTTCTTGAGGGAATTTGACGAATGTGAAGAAAGCGCGTAAGCATTGCATAGGCCTGAGCCCCCAAGGGGGCCGACCAACGGGATGGTGTGGTGTGGTGTGGTGTGGTGTGGTGTGGTGTGGTGTGGTGTGGTGTGGTGTGGTGTGGTGTGGTGTGGTGTGGTGTGGTGTGGGGAATGGGGAATGGGGTGGGGGGTCGGGGTGGGGGTGGGGGTGGGGGGAGGGGGCTCCTCGTTTTTTTTGCTATCTTTTTACTCAGACCTCCAATTGACATTCTGAGACCACCATTGATATTGCGTGACAAGGGCAGGTTGTGGGCAGTGTGGGCACCACTTAAGACCCAGGGGGTGGGTGAATGGATGGTATAGATGGGTGGGTAATGTGGGTGGGCTGAACCATGCTGAGAAAACTGCCCCGTTACCGTTTTGTTTGAAATGACGAGAACTCCAGTTTCTGGCCGCCCCTTACGAAGGCGAAGGGTTACTTCGGTACTTGGGCTACCCAAAGTGAACGGCAGAACTGATTTTTGACTATCACACAATTCCTGTTTGGAAATTATGAGGATGCCATTGCGTGCAACATAGTGTAGATACACGAAGTCCATTTTAAATTTGAAGTTGTGCCTCTAATTTCTATTTAGGGGGGGGGGGGGGGGGGGGGGGGGGGGGGGGGGGGGGGGGGGGGGGGGGGGGTATGCCCTCATTGGTTGTTTGCTAACTGTTTACTCAGGGCTCCAAATGAAATTCTGAGACCACCAGGCACCCACGAGTAGGCCTTGGCAGGGCAGTATATTGGCACCACTTTGGGACCTCGTGCAATAAGTATCTACCCCACCACCACCATCACCACCACACACACAGTCACACACACACACAGTCACACACACACACAGTCACACACACACACAGTCACACACACACACACACACACACACACACACACACACACACACACAACACACACACACACACACACACACACACACGTAGACTCCAGTGGTCACACAACGGTGGGGACTTTGGTCCTAGGCCAGACGGCCTGCTGCACATTCAACCAAAGCTCTGTGCCTTGAGTTTCTGCACCTTCTGATCGCAGCGCGTATTGAGAAAGTTCTGAGTTGTTCGTTGGTACGCCAAACCGCCTAATGTGATAATGTCTGACGAGAAAGCGGCGACGGCTCACCCCGATACGTCCCGTACCAGACCTAACCGGTGTTTGTTATTCCGAAGCCTAGATAGGTTTTTTGTGGCGTGTTGTACGACGTACTGCTTCACACATGGTTACATCGCAGGTCACCCAAGTTCGGTATCGAGTACGGCACTAGTTTTTCGATTTTGCTTTAACAGAGATTTGCTCACAAGTCCTCTGTTTCGAAGGAACGATATTTCAGTCGAACTTTTTTTGCGCCTGTTCTAATCATAAGCAGGTACATCCTAATCACGCGCGTTCCACATTCTTCGATTTGCGGACTTGGCCCAGTCGCAAGGTTCGGCCAGACGGAGCTCTTTTACAAGTCTTCCGAAGTTAGGCAAGGCATAGTACTTCCCCTCGCTACTGCAATATGGATTCGTCTCCTTGGTGTGTCTCACAAGTGAAATTCTGAAGCTCACGTCGGCAATCGACGCAGTATCTGCTGCAGCAGGAGCATAAGTTGAAGAAGAGGAGGGGAAAATGGGCTGTGCTCAAAGCTCCGAGGTCGCTACCTTCGAGAGCGGCACTCCACCAGTAAGTACAACCGTAGAAGCATGTGGCTGTAATCAGCAAGCTAGATGAAGCATCTGCTGTTCTCGCGTTTGCAGCGGCTCAGTTTCGAAGGCGGGGTAAAGAAAGACGGTTACGGGAAGAAGACGTCGTTTGGGGGTGCGACTTCTGGGGCACTACAGGGGATCGGATATGCGCCATCGATGGTCTTGGGAGGGCATCGGTGGGAAGTGTGGCCTAATAGGTGTGGTGGATGGTGTGGAGAGGGGCAGGGAGTTGGGTTTGGTACCAATATGTTGGGTGGACAGGTAGGGTAGGTTCAATGGGGTGGATGGTGTGGAGAGGGGCAGGGAGGTGTGGATGTGTTGCGTGGGACGGGAATGGTAAGTTCAATAGGGTGAATGGTGTGGAGGTGGGGTTGGTGTGGATGTCTTAGGTGGGAAAGGTACGGTACAGTCAATAGTGACGAGGCTTGAATTGGTGTTGTTTCCAGAGTTGGGAGATGTGCTTGGTGTTTGGTGGTGGAGTGCTTGGGCCGCGCTCAACATCTTGTGGCAGTGCCCACTTTTTCTTTTTGGGGCTACCCATGCCATTTTCCAGTCAGCTCCATTAGCCAGACACTTGGTCAAGCCCAAAGCTTTCAGCTGTATTGGAATGCCCCTCATTTCAGCTTTGAGACTAGCTAGCTAGCTAGCTTCAGGTTTGACCCTAGGACAGGGGAAAGGAGCTGCCTAGAAGCTGCTACGGGTAGCCCCCAAAAGAAGCATGAGCAGTGCCTAGGGTTACGGTAATAATGTTTATGTTGTGTCCAAGGAGAAGGTATCGGTTTAGGGTTTGCATGCAGCACACTAGCAAACAGACACAGACAAACACAGGCCACACACACACACAGGGCACACACATACACTGCCTTGTCATTAAGCACGCCGGACACTCAATGAGATGTGAAATAACAAGATGCATGCCAGCAATGTGTCCAAGCAAAGTTTTGGGTGAAGATTGAGTCCAAGCAGGATTGGGCCAGTTATGTGTCCTAGCAGAGTTTGGGGTTAAGATTGAGTCCAAGCAGGATTGGGCCAGTTACGTGTCCAAGGAGAGTTGTGGGTTAAGATTGAGTCCAAGCAGGATTGGGCCAGTTATGTGTCCAAGCAGAGTTTGGGGTTAAGATTGAGTCCAAGCAGGATCGGGCCAGTTACGTGTCCAAGGAGAGTTGTGGGTTAAGATTGAGTCCAAGCAGGATTGGTCTAGGATTGGTCTAGGATCGGTCTAGGATTGGTCTAGGATTGGGTCTAAGCAGAGTGTGGGGTTAAGATTGAGTCCAAGCACGATTGGTCTAGGATTGGGTCCAAGCAGAGTCTTGGGTTAAGATTGCTTACGTAAAACCATGTGTTGCGCAGTTTTGTTTTTACTGCAATATTTCGCAAGTTGTGATGAAACCCATAGCTTACGCGATGCAGCCAAGCAATACTAGACCTAGACAGCATGGGGCTGGATTGAGCCTGGAAGCTGACCTGGCCTGCTTGACCTGGCGTGAGGCTGGATTAGGCCTGGAAGCTGACCTGGCCTGCTTGACCTGGCGTGAGGCTGGATTAGGCCTGGAAGCTGACCTGGCCTGCTTGACCTGGCGTGAGGCTGGATTAGGCCTGGAAGCTGACCTGGCTTGGCATGGCATGAGTCACTCCCTCAGACTGTAACTGTTGTGCCCGTGGTATGAAGGCTGTCGACAGTTCTGGACAGCAGATTCTGTCAGCTTCCAGACGCACTAGGTTGCATTAGCTTTGGCTGAATAGCCAGTCAGGGGAGCTGCCTAGATGCTGCTGCTCAGGGCTGAAAAGAAAACATCCAATCCTTAAGGAGGGTGTGGACCCTTCCCTGATTCAAGAGGATCGTGTTTTGAATGAAGTAGTGTCCAGCCACTTCCTCCGTGGTGACGCACGGTTGTTCTGTCTATTCAAATTTATACTTGAAGGTTGACAGACAAGCCTTCCCCCCCCCCCCCCTGCAGAACCGCTATTATACTTCTCCCCACCCCCCCTCGTCAGAACCTGTACTACCCTCCTCCCCCCCTCCTCCTCTACACCCCTCCACCGTCCCCTATTTTAAACCTCTTCTCCCCTCCCCCCCCCCCCTCCTACCCTCCATCCATCCCCTCTTCTAAACCTCTTCTACCCTGCTCCCCCCCCCTCCCCCTCTCCTCCCATCCACCCTCCACCCTCTACCCTCCATCCCTCCCCTCTTCTAAACCTCTTCTATCCCCCCCCCCCCCTCCCCCCCCTCCCTCTTCTCCTCAATCTGTCCCCTCTTCTAACCTCTTCTCCCCTCCTCCCCCTCTCCCCCCCTCCTCCCCTCCCCTCCTCTGAACCTCTTCTACACTTCTGCCCCCTTCCACCTCTCCTCCCATCCACCCTCCACCCCTCCCCTCCTCTGAACCTTTCCCCCTTTCCCCCCTCCTCCCATCCACCCTCCACCCCTCCCCTTCTCTGAACCTGTCCCCCCCCCCTCCCTCCTTCTCCCCCCCCTCCCCCACCACAACCTCCAGCCCCCACCCCTCCCCTCCTAACCTCTTCTATACCCTCCCTCCCCCCCCCTCCCGCCCTCCCCACCTCCCACCTCCCCACCTCCTCCCCTCCAGCCCTCCACCCTCCACCCCTCCCCACCATCCACCCCTCTCCACCTCCTCCCTTCCACATCTCCAGCCCTCCACCCTCCACCCCTCCCCACCTCCTCCCCTTTACACCTCCAGCCCTCCACCCTCCCCACCTCCTCCCTCCACACCTCCAGCCCTCCACCCTTCACCCCTCCACACCCCTCCACACCTCCAGCCCTCCACCCTCTCCCTTCCACACCCCCAGCCCTCCACAATCCACCCTCCACCCCTCCTCCCCTCCTCCCCTCCACACCTCCAGCCCTCCACCTCCAGCCCTCCACCTCCCCCCCCCCCCCCCCCCTCCACACCTCCACACCTTCAGCCCTCCACCCTCCACCCCTCCCCACCTCCTCCCCTCCACACCTCCAGCCCTCCACCCTCCACACCTCCCCTCCACTGAGCCTCCCCCCCCCCCCCCCCCCTCCCCACCACAGGTCAACAAAAGCACTAAGGAGCTGAAGGAGCGTAATATAAAGTCAGGTCAAGGCAAGGTCAGCTTCTCACCTCGCGCCAACAGCACAGATGGCCCCTACACGGGGGAGGGCGCAGTTGGCCCTATCATAGAACAACAGAACTCACGAGTATGGGACCGAGAGTCGCTCAAGATTACCATGTCAGGCAACTCCAATCGAGGCTCTCAAGAGAACATTGCACGCACCCTGTCCAATCTGCTAGATGGCCAAGGCACGTTGAAGAGCTCAGCGTCTGCCTCACTTCGACGCTTCAGTAACTGCGCCCTACAGACAAGTGGAACGGACGGCGCAGTGGTGCTGCAAGATACGAACTTCGGGGGCCAAATTAAGCTGTTGAAACAGATTGGCAGTGGAGGTCAGTGGGTGGGAGTGGTGTGGCATGGGTGGTAGTGGTGTGGTGGGGGTAAGATTAGTGTGGGGTGGGTTGGAGTGGTGTGGTATGGGTAAGATTAGTGTGGGGTGGGTGGGAGTGGTGAGGTGTGGTGTGTGTAAGATAAGTGTGGGGTGGGTGGGAGTAGTGTGGTGTGGTGTGGGTAAGATTAGTGTGGGGTGCGAGTGTTTGGCGTGGGTGCGAGTGGCATTGGTAAGATAAGTGTGGGTTGGATGGGAGTGGTGTGGCGTGGGTGGGAGTGGCGTGGGGTGGGGTGGGTGGGAGTGACGTAGGGCGGTAAAGAGTATCGTGAGGTGGGTGTGAGTATCGTGGGGTGGGTGAGAGTGGAGTAGGGTGGTAAAGAGTATCGTGAGGTGGGTGGGAGTATCGTGGGGTGGGTGAGAGTGGAGTAGGGTGGTAAAGAGTATCGTGAGGTGGGTGGGAGTATTTGGGGTGGGTGAGAGTATTGTGGGGTGGGTGGGAGTGTTGTGGGGTGGGTGAGAGTGGAGTAGGGTGGCAAAGAGTATCGTGGGGAGGGTGGGAGTATTGTGGGGTGGGTGAGAGTATTGTGGGGTGGGTGAGAGTGTTGTGGGGTGGGTGAGAGTGGAGTAGGGTGGTAAAGAGTATCGTGGGGAGGGTGGGAGTATCGTGGGGTGGGTGAGAGCGGAGTAGGGTCGTTAAGAGTATCGTGGGGTGGGTGAAAGTGGTGTGGTGTGGGTCAGAGTGGTGTGACCTGGGTAAGAGAAGTGTGGGTGGGTGGTAGTGGCGGAAGGTGGGTGAGAGTGGCGTAGGAGCACCTGCTTGCTGATCTAAATAAACCTGTATGTTTTTGCTGTTTATGAAGTGATACGAACAATGCTTCCTCAATTGCAATGTAGGCAGCTGATTCATTGTCCCGGGGCACTCCCAGGGTAGCGATCCCCATGCCCATTCCCATTCCCACCCCTCTTACCCTGGCACCCCCACCCGCACCACCCTCCACCCCCACACCCACACCCAGTCGCACCCACATCTTCATGCTATGACAAGATACCTCTGGGCAACTACATGCGAGAGAGGGTCGCTATCAAAGCAGTGTTTGGCCAAGGAATGGTTCCACCCGACGACGACGATGATGATGGTGGTGATGATAATCTTGGAATCATTGATTCATTCCCCCCCCCTTGGAATCATTGATTGATTCCCCCCCCCTTACCCCCCCCCCCCCCCCCCCCCCCCCCCCTTACCCCCCCCACACACCCACACCCACACCCGCAGGCTATGGTAAGGTATTTCTGGGAGACTACATGGGCGAGAGGGTCGCTATCAAAGCAGTGTTTGGCCAAGGAATGGTTCCACAGGAATATGATGATGATGATGACAAGCCGGGCGTCAGTGAACGCGATGCGGCTATGGCTGATGAGAAGGCCAAGGAGGAGAGAATGGTTCAACTGGAAGCTCTATTGATGAGTTTAGTCGAGAATGAGCACATTGTGAGGACACTGAAGTGCCTGTCCACATTTCGACTGAAAAACGAGGATGGCCAGATGGCTACTAAACTCGAGGAACAGACTGCGAAGCTCTCACAGGTAAATATATATGTATGTGTTTATATATATGCATGTAACTTAAGTTTTATATATAACTTATATATGTAAGTCATGTATGTATGTATAACTCATATCATCTAGTATATGTGTATATTCTAGTATATGTGTATAGATGTATAACTTATATATGTAAGTCATGTATGTATGTATAACTCATATCATCTAGTATATGTGTATATTCTAGTATATGTGCATATATGTATAACTTATATATGTAAGTCATGTATGTATGTATAACTCATATCATCTAGTATATGTGTATATTCTAGTATATGTGTATATATGTATAACTTATATATGTAAGTCATGTATGTATGTATAACTCATATCATCTCGTATGTGTGTATATTCTAGTATATGTGTATATATGTATAACTTATATATGTAAGTCATGTATGTATGTATAACTCATATCATCTAGTATATGTGTATATTCTAGTATATGTGTATATATGTATAACTTATATATGTAAGTCATGTATGTATGTATAACTCATATCATCTAGTAAATGTGTATATTCTAGTATATGTGTATATATGTATAACTTATATATGTAAGTCATGTATGTATGTATAACTCATATCATCTCGTATGTGTGTATATTCTAGTATATGTGTATATATGTATAACTTATATAGTCTACTTAGACTGCCGGCATCCTATGATATCATATTGCCGTTCCTTATGTATGACTAAACCAAACCTAACCTAACCAACCAAACTTGCCTACACCAATGGGGCGCTGCCAAGCAGACTATCTCCTACAAGTGCTTCCTCATCATGTCCAATCCATATCCTGGAACCAAAGCATGTAACCTAACCTAACCTATCCTAACCTACCAACCTAACCAACCTAACCTAACCTAACCTAACCTAACCTAACCTAACCTAACCTAACCTAACCTGACCTGACCTAACCTAACCTGACCTGACCTGACCTGACCTGACCTAACAAACCAAACCTGTCTACAGTCATACCTAACCAAAACCTGCCTTCCAACCACACCACCAGGGCCGCCGCCAAGTAGACCGTCTCCTACAAGTGGTTCATCATCATGGAGTACTGTTCACGAGGCTGTCTTGGAGCCAAACCATGTCTAACCAAACCTAAACCTACCAAGCAAAGCTAACCTAACCCTACCAACCACACCACCAGGGCCATGCCAAGTAGACCGTCTCCTACAAATGATTCATCATCATGGAGAACTGTTCACGAGGCTGTCTTGGAGCCAAACCATGTCTAACCAAACCTAAACCTACCAAGCAAACCTAACCTAACCTAACAGATACAAACCTAACCAACCAAACCTGTATACCAACCAAACCACGTCTAACCAAACCTAACCTTACCAAGCAAACCTCGTCTACCCACCAAACCACATCAAACCAAACCTGTCTACCAACCACACCAGCAGGGCCATGCCAAGCAGACCGTGTCCTACAAGTGGTTCATCATCATGGAGTACTGTTCCCGGGGCTGCCTATGGAAAGCATTGCACTGTGGGGAGTTCCACATTGAACCTGAACTGGGTCCCATTGACCCAAACCATGTCTTACCAAACCTAACCTAACCCTACCAATCACACCAGCAGGGCCATGCCAAGCAGACCGTGTCCTACATGTGGTTCATCATCATGGAGTACTGTTCCCGGGGCTGCCTATGCAAAGCATTGCACTGTGGATCAATCCACATTGACCCAAACCATGTCTAACCAAACCTAACCTAACCCTACCAACCACACCAGCAGGGCCATGCCAAGCAGACCGTCTCTTACAAGTGGTTCATCATCATGGAGTACTGTTCCCGGGGCTGCCTATGGAAAGCATTGCACTGTGGGGAGTTCCACATTGAACCTGAACTGGGTCCCATTGACCCAAACCATGTCTTACCAAACCTAACCTAACCCTACCAACCACACCAGCAGGGCCATGCCAAGCAGACCGTGTCCTACATGTGGTTCATCATCATGGAGTACTGTTCCCGGGGCTGCCTATGGAAAGCATTGCACTGTGGATCAATCCACATTGACCCAATCCATGTCTAACCAAACCTAACCTAACCCTACCAACCACACCAGCAGAGCCATGCCAAGCAGACCGTCTCCTACAAGTGGTTCATCATCATGGAGTACTGTTCCCGGGGCTGCCTATGGAAAGCATTGCACTGTGGGGAGTTCCACATTGAACCTGAACTGGGTCCCATTGACCCAAACCATGTCCAACCAAACCTAACCTAACCCTACCAACCACACCACTAGGGCCATGCCAAGCAGACCGTCTCCTACAAGTGGTTCATCATCATGGAGTACTGTTCCCGGGGCTGCCTATGGAAAGCATTGCACTGTGGGGAGTTCCACATTGAACCTGAACTGGGTCCCATTGACCCAAACCATGTCCAACCAAACCTAACCTAACCCTACCAACCACACCAGCAGGGCCATGCCAAGCAGACCGTCTCCTACAAGTGGTTCATCATCATGGAGTACTGTTCCCGGGGCTGCCTATGGAAAGCATTGCACTGTGGATCAATCCACATTGACCCAAACCATGTCTAATCAAACCTAACCTAACCCTACCAACCACACCAGCAGGGCCATGCCAAGCAGACCGTCTCTTACAAGTGGTTCATCATCATGGAGTACTGTTCCCGGGGCTGCCTATGGAAGGCATTGCACCGTGGGGAGTTCCATGTGGAACCTGAACTGGGTCCTTTTGAGCCTACCAAGAGAGGCATCTCCCCGCCAAATCTGTTCAGGACAGCTCAGAAGATTGAAGCCAAAAGCTCTGTTCCTAATGAGCGTGAGCGTGAGATGGTGGGCTTTGATATATGGGCGGCAATCGAGACATTGAAGGAGGTGGTCAAAGCGACCCAGGTGTGTGGGTGGGTGGGTCGGTGTTTTACAGTCCAGCCGGTTAAGGCATAGTCAAATAGGCCAAATAGACCTGCCCAACCTCAATATTGGGCCAAGCGACCAAGGTGTGTGTGTTTTGCAGTCAAGCCGGTTAAGGCGTATCCAAATAGGCTAAATAGACTTGCCCAACCTCAATATTCGGAAGGGCTGTATACAAAACAAGCACTGGTGAACTGAACCCCAACAAAGCATAAACGACGGGGATCCGGAGTTTGTGCCATGCAGTTAATTTAGCTTTAATTGAAAAGAAAAAAAAGTACCAATCTAAATTCACGTATGTGTTACAGTCCAAGGGTAGCCAAATAGGCTAAAGAGACTACTCACCCTCCACCTCCTAACATCCTCCTCACCCCCCACACCTCATCACCCCCCCACACCTCACCTCCTCACCTCACCACCTCCTGCTCACCCCCTCACCTCCTCACTACCTCACCCCCTACCTCCTCACCTTATCAACTTCTGCTGACCCCCTCACCCCCTACCCCATCTCCTCCTCCTCACCCTCTCAGGCGCTCCTCACCCCTTCCCTCACCCCCCTCACCCTTCTCACCCCCCCTCACCTCTTACCCACCCCTCTGCAGTATTTGCACAGGAATGGTGTTGTCCACGGTGACATCAAGGTAAGACCCACATGTCTCGTGTACTTCTCGTGTAGTGCTCCAACCTGTTTAGGAAATAAGCGTCAACGGTGTTGTCATTTGTATCGTACCAAGGCTCCTATTACTATTTATTTACTGTGTATTTGCGTATTTATATATATATTTCAGATATATTTATTTATTTATTAATTATTTACTTGCTTACTTACTTACTTACTTACTTACTTACTTACTTACTTACTTACTTACTTACTTACTTACTTACTTACTTACTTACCTTTGAGTGCAGGCAGCAAACATCCTGCTGAGTAGCGATGCGTAATAAGGCATACTATTATGTATTTATTTATAACTTTCTTTGTTACTTGATTGATTTATTTATTTATTTATTTATTTATTTATTTATTTATTTATTTATTTATTTATTTATTTATTTATTTATTTAATTACTTACCTTTGAGTGCAGGCGGCAAACATCCTGCTGAGTAGCGATGCGTAAAAAGGGATACTATTATGTATTTATTTATAACTTTCTTTATTACTTGATTTATTTATTTATTTATTTATTTATTTATTTATTTATTTATTTATTTATTTATTTATTTATTTATTTATTTATTTATTTATTTATTTATTTACCTTTGAGTGCAGGCGGCAAACATCCTGCTGAGTAGCGATGCGTAATAAGGCATACTATTATGTATTTATTTATTACATGTATTTATTTATTTATTTGCTTGCCTTTGAGTGCAGGCGGCAAACATCCTGCTGAGTAGCGATACAAGGGACCGACGTGGGTTTGTGGGCAAATTGACTGGTGAGTTTTACTGTGCTACTGTTGTGTCGTTGTGTGAGATGTATTGTGTTATTGTTTTACTGGTGTGTGACTGTCTGACTGTTTTACTGTTGCATGAGTTCTACTGTCTTACTGTTGTACTGCTGTGTAAGTACTACTGTGTTATTGTCTTAAGGGTGTATTTGTTGTCTGTTTTTTGTCTGTTATTTGTTGTATGTTGTCTGTTATTTGTTGTCTGTTGTTTGTCTGTTATTTGTCTGTTTGTTGTCTGTTGTTTGTCTGTGTGTTGTCTGTTTGTTGTCTGTTATTTGTTGCCTGTTGTTTGTCTGTTTGTTGTCTTTTATTTGTCTGTTCGTTGTCTGTTGTTTGTCTGTTATTTGTTGTATGTTGTCTGTTATTTGTTGTCTGTTATTTGTTGTCTGTTATTTGTCTGTTTTTGTCTGTTGTTTGTCTCTTCTTGCACGACTGTCATAAGCTGTTTGTTTGTCCACTTTCCCCACAACATCAAAATCAAAAATGAAAGAATAAGGACGCACAACACCAATAAGAAACACGTAAATGAAGGCACACTACAACAGACAACCCCAAAAACATTGTGTAGAGTTTGGATTTTCACGGCAACAAAAACACCACAACACCAAGGGCAGACATGACAAAAACAACGACACACACAGACACACAACACCAATGAAAACATGTCAACAAAGGCACACTACAGCACACAACCCCCAAAACACGTCAACAAAGACGCACTACAGCAAGCAACCCCCAAAACACGTCAACAAAGATACACTACAGCACACAACCCCCAAAACAACGTCCACAAAGACACACTACAGCAAGCAACCCCCAAAACACGCACACAAGACACCCTAAACAGCATACAAACCCCAAAACATCAACGTCAACAAGGACACACTACAGCATAACAACCAACCCCCAAAAACACTCAACACGACACACTACAGCATACACCCCCAAAAAACACGTCAACAAGACACCCTACATCAATACAACCCCAAAAACCACGTCAACAAACCCACCACAGCACATCAACCCCCCAAAAACACGTCAAACAAAGACCACTACAGCACACGCCCCCAAAACACGGCAACAACACGACCCACTACAGCACACACCCCCAAAAACCCGTCAACTACAGACACACTACAAAGCACACAACCCCAAAACACTCAACAAAGACACACTACAGCAAGCAACCCCCAAACAACAGTCAACAAATACACACTACACCCCCACTATCCCTACAAAACACGTCAAAACAGACACACTACAGCACACACACCCCCAACACACGTCAACACAGACAACACTACAGCAGCACCCCAAACACGTCACAAAGACACACTACATCACACACAACCAAAAACACGTCACACAGACACCCTCCAGCACACAACCCCAAACACGTCAACAAAGACACAACTACAGCAGCGACCCCCAAACATACGTCAACAAAGACAACTACCGCACACACAACACACACAACGTCAACACAGACACACTACAGCACACAACACAACCCCCAAACACTCAACAAAGACACACTACATCCGGCAACCCCCAAAACACGTAACAAAGACACACGACAAGTCACACACATAACCAAAACACGTTCACACAGACACACTACAGCACACAACCCCCAAAAACCCTTCCAACAAAGACCCACTACAGTTCAATCACCCCCAAACAACGTCAACAAATGACACACTACAGCCCACACATCCCCCAAAACGTCAACACAGACACACTACAGCACACACCCCCAAAACCGTCAACCAAAGACACCCTACAGCAAGCACCCCCAAAACAAACGTCAACAAAGACCACTACAGCACTCAACAACACAAAACATGTCAAACAGACACACTACAGCACACAACCCCCAAAACACGTCAACAAAGACACACTACAGCAAGCAACCCCCAAAACACGTCAACAAAGACACACTACAGCACACACAACACAAAACACGTCAACACAGACACACTACAGCACACAACCCCCAAAACACGTCAACAAAGACACACTACAGCAAGCAACCCCCAAAACACGTCAACAAAGACACACTACAGCACACACAACACAAAACACGTCAACACAGACACACTACAGCACACAACCCCCAAAACACGTCAACAAAGACACACTACAGCAAGCAACCCCCAAAACACGTCAACAAAGACACACTACAGCACACACACCCCAAAACACGTCAACACAGACACACTACAGCACACAACCCCCAAAACACGTCAACAAAGACACACTTACAAGCAATCCACCCCCAAAAACACGTCAACAAAGACACACTACAGCACACACACCCCAAAACACGTCAACACAGACACACTACAGCACACAACCCCCAAAACACGTCAACAAAGACACACTACAGCAAGCAACCCCCAAAACACGTCAACAAAGACACACTACAGCACACACAACACAAAACACGTCAACACAGACACACTACAGCACACAACCCCAAAACACTTCAACAAAGACACACTTACAAGCCAGCAACCCCCCAACACGTCAACAAATACCACACTACCAGCACACACAACACAAAACACTGTCAACACGTACCACTACCTACAAGCACCCAACCCACACCCCCAAACACGTCAACAAAGACCACACTAAGCAAGCAACTCCCCCCCACCGCAATCAACGATCAACACACTAACAAAGCACACCCACACAAACACGTCAACACAGACCACTACAAGCACACCACCCCCAAAACAACGTCACACAGACACACGTATACAGCAAGCAACCTCCCAACAACGTCACAAAGAACACACTACACAGCACACCAACACACAACACAACAACACGTCCAACACCAGACACACTCCAGCACACAACCCCCAAAACACGTCAAGCACAGACAACACTAACATCAAGCACCCCCAAAAAACACCGGTCCCCCCCCCCCCCCAACAAAGACACACTACAGCACACACACCCCAAAACACGTCAACAACAGCAGACACACTACAGCACCACCCCAAACCCGTCAACAAAGACACACTACAAATCAAGCACCCCCAAAACACGTCAACAAGACACACTACAGCCCACAACACAAAACAACTCACACAAACACACTACAGCACACAACCCCCAAAACACGTCAACAAAGACACACTACAGCAAGCAACCCCCAAAACACGTCAACAAAGACACACTACAGCACACACCCCCCAAAACACGTCAACACAGACACACTACAGCACACAACCCCCAAAACACGTCAACAAAGACACACTACAGCAAGCAACCCCCAAAACACGTCAACAAAGACACACTACAGCACACACAACACAAACACTTCACACTACACACTACAGGCACCACCGCCCAAACAACGTCAACAAGACACACTACAGCAAGCAACCCCCAAAACACGTCAACAAAGACACACTACAGCACACACCCCCAAACACGTCAACACAGACACACTACAGCACACAACCCCCAAAACACGTCAACAAAGACACACTACAGCAAGCAACCCCCAAAACACGTCAACACAGACACCTACAGCACACCACCCCCAAAACTCTTCAACAAACAGACACACTATACAGTCAAGCAACGCCCCAAACCACGTCAACAAAGACACACTACGCAACACACACCCCAAAACCACACGTCAACACAAGACCACTACAGCCACCACCCCCAAAACCACGCAACAAGACCCACTCCAGCAAGCAACCCCCACAACCTACGTCAACAGGACACACTACAGCACACACACCCAAACAAACGTCAACACAGACACAACTACAGCACACAACCCCCAAAACACGTCAACAAAGACACACTACAGCAAGCAACCCCCAAAACACGTCAACAAAGACACACTACAGCACACACACCCCAAAACACGTCAACACAGACACACTACAGCACACAACCCCCAAAACACGTCAACAAAGACACACTACAGCAGCAAACCCCCCAAACAACTCACAAAGACACACTCCATCACACACAACACAAAACACTCAACACAGACCACCACTCGGACAAAGCACACAACCCCCAAACACGTCAACAAAACCACTACACAGCAAGCAACCCCCAAAACACGTCAACAAAGACACACTACAGCACACACAACACAAAACACGTCAACACAGACACACTACAGCACACAACCCCCAAAACACGTCAACAAAGACACACTACAGCAAGCAACCCCCAAAACACGTCAACAAAGACACACTTACAGCACCACAAACAAAACACGTCAACACAGACCACAGACCTACAAGCACACAACCCCCAAACACGTCAACCAGCAACCCTACAGCCAGCACCCCCAAACACGTCAACAAGACCCACTACAGCACACACAACACAAACACGTCAACAACGACCCCTACCGCACACAACCCCAAAACACGTCAACAAGCACACTACGCAAGCAACCCCCAAACACGTCAACAAAGACAACTACCACACACAACACACAACAACGTCCATCACAAACACCTACAAAAAGCACACAACCCCCAAAACACGTCAACAAAGACACACTACAGCAAGCAACCCCCAACCCGTCACAACGACACACTACGCAGCACACACCCCCAAAAACGTCACACAGAACACTACAGCACACACCCCCAAACACGTCAACAAAGACAACACAACAGCAAGCAACCCCAAACACTTCACAAAAGACACCTACAGCAAACACACCCCAAAACACGTCAACACAGACACACTACAGCACACAACCCCCAAAACACGTCAACAAAGACACACTACAGCATACAACCCCCAAAACACGTCAACAAAGACACACTACAGCACACACACCCCAAAACACGTCAACACCAGACCACACGACGCACACAAACCACCCCCAAACACGTCACACAGACCCTACGCAGCAACCCCCAAAACACGTCAACAAAGACACACTACAGCACACACACCCCAAAACACGTCAACACAGACACACTACAGCACACAACCCCCAAAACACGTCAACACAGACACACTACAGCACACAACCCCCAAAACACGTCAACAAAGACACACACTACAGCAAGCAACCCCCAAAACACGTCAACAAAGACACACTACACTACAGCACAACCCAACCCCAAAACACGTCACCATACACACTACAGCACACAACCCCCAAAACACTTCACACAGACACACTACATCAAGGAATCCCCCAAACACTTCAACAAGACCACTAACAGCACACAAACACCCCAAAACACGTCAACACAGACCCACTCCGCACACACCCCAAAACACTTCACAAAACACACTACAGCAAGCAACCCCCAAAACACGTCAACAAAGACACACGACAAAGCACACACACCCCAACAAACTTCAATAACACAGACACACTACGCACCAACCCCCAAACACGTCAACAAAGACACCTACAGCAAGCAACCCCCCAAACACGTCAACAAAAGACACACTACAGCCCACACACCCAAACCAACACAAACACTTCACACAGCCACTACAGTCACACACCTCCCAAAACACTTCACACAGACCCACTACAGCAATCAACCCCCAAAACACTTCAACAATACACACCACTACGCACACACACACAAAACACTTCAACACAGACACACTACAGCAACCCAACCCCCAAAACACGCTTCAACGACATACACACTACAAACATGTACAGCAGCAACCCCCAAAACACGTCCACACAAAGACACCTACTCACACCCTCCAACCCCAAAACATGTCAACACAGACACACTACAACAAGCACACAACCCCCAAAACTACTTCACAAAGACCCACTACAGCAAGCAACCCCCAAACACGTCACAAGACACACTACTGCACACACAAACCCCAAAACACGCGTCAACACCGACACACTACAGAACCACCCCCAAACACGTCCACAAAGAACCACTACATCAGCAACCCCCAAACAACGTCACCAATACCACTACAGCACACACACCCCAAAACAAGTCCAACACGGACACACTACAGCACACAACCCCCAACACTCACAAATACACCTACAGCACACCACCCAAAACAACGTCAACAAAGACACACTACAGCACACAACCCCCAAAACACGTTAACAAAGACACACTACAGCACACAACCCCAAAAACACGACAACCCTGAACACACCAATCACTCAACCAAGAACATCGCAACCCTAAATACACAACACACTACACAAAAATTAACTAGTCTTTGGATTTGCGCAACAACAAAAGCACCTCAATACACCACATACAACACACAACACCAAAAACAAACACGACAGCAACAACACCACAGCAAACAGCTCCGCAACACCACCACTACCAACATTGCCTTGTGTAGAATTTGGATTTGCCCGACAACACACAACACACAGCACACAGCACACAGCACGCAACACCAAAAACACCATGATCAACACACAACATGCGACACCAAAAACACCACCTCACCACCAACACACAGCTCTGCAACACCACACACACTTTCTCGACATTGTTTTGTGCAGACTTCGGATTCGCACGCATCCTTCAAGATGGCAGCGACCATGTGAACACGAAGAGCTTTGGTACTGTTACTCATGTAGGTCTTCAAGATAACAGATTCGGCTATGGATAATGACTCAAGGGATTTTTATTTTTCCTCTATATAGTCTCGATCGCTAGTTTGACCCGTTTTAAGCGCAATTTGTCGCTAGAAAAAAAGTTTAATTTCCCCCCCCCCCCCCCCTCAATGGCCTAAAAACTACAAAAGCTACAGAAGCAACTAAAAATGCTTCCCCCTGAAGGAGGCCTAAAACCATAAAGCTAGAAGAAACCCACTTTCAGATTTGAAAAAAAAAACTGATAATAAAATGCTTCTATGGACAAATATACAATTATGGACAATAAGATGTGTATATGGATAATAAGATACACTTATGGATAATAAGATACGCCTATGGACAAGCATATGCTTATGGACAATAAGATGTGTATATGGATATTAAGATGCACTTTTGGATAATAAGATACGCCTATGGACAAGTATATGCTTATGGACAATAAGATGTTTAAATGGATATTAAGATGCACTTATGGATAATAAGATACGCCTATAGAATGGACAAGTATATGCTTATGGACAATAAGATGTGTGTATGGATATTAAGATGCACTTATGGATAATAAGATGCACTTATGGATAATAAGATGCACTTATGGATAATAAGATGCACTTATGGATAATAAGATACGCCTGTGGACAAGTATATGCTTATGGACAATAAGATGTGTATATGGATATTAAGATGCGCTTATGGATAATAAGATGCTCCAATGGACAAATGTACACTTATGGATAATAAGATGTGCCTATGGAAAATATACACTTATGGATTAACAAGTTACGCTTATGGAAATCATGATGCGTGTATGGATATTAAGATGCGCCTACAGACAAACATACACTTATGGATAATAAGATGTGCCTATAGGATGGACAAACATACACTTATGGATAATAAGATGTGCCTATAGTATGGACAATATACACTTACGGATGAACAAGTAACGCTTATGGAAATCAAGATGCGTTTATGGATATCAAGATATGCTTATGGACAATAAGAATCGCCTTTGGACAAAGTTATGCTTATGAATGAATACACACCTTCCTTCTCGCGTCTTTCTTCTCACACTTTCCTACACCTGTCTCATACCTTCCCACACCTTCCTTCTCACACCTTTTTACGCCTTCTTTCTCACACCTTCTCACATCTTCCCTCTCACACTTTCTAACACCTGTCTCATACCTTCCCACACCTTCCTTCTCACACCTTGTTACACCTTCCTTCTCACACCTTCGTACACCTTCCATCTCACACTTTCTCACATCCTCCTTCTCACACTTTCTTACACCTGTTCCATACCTTCCCACACCTTCCTTCTCACACCTTCTTACACCTTCCTCCTCACACTTCCTTTCACCTTCTCACACCTCCTCACACCTTCCTACTCACACCTTCTCACACCATCGCAGATGCCCCCGGAGCTGTTGGAACACGGGACAATGTCACCTCCCACTGACGTGTTCAGCATGGCAATGGTCATGTGGGAGATGTTCGCATCTAAGGGTGTACATCAGGAGTTGTCAGACGCAGATGTAGTGCTGCAGGTGGTGAACCACAACCTGCGCCCCACGTGGCCTCCTAATGTGCCCATGAGGTGGGTGGGTGGTTTTGTTTATGATGTGGGTGGTTTTGTTTATGATGTGGGGGGATATGCTGGCGATGGTTCTGGTACGCATGCAGGTGGTGAACCATAACCTGTGCCCCATGTGGCCTCCTTACGCACCCATAAGGTTGGTGGGTGGTTTTGTTTATGGTGTGGGGGGATATGCAGGCAATGTGTCTGGTACGCATGCAGGTGGTGAACCATAGCCTGCGCCCCACGTGGCCTCCTAACACACCCATGAGGTGGGTGGATGACAGTTTGAGTATGCAGGTGTGTGTGTGTGTGTGTGTGGGGGGGGGGGGGGGGGGGGGGGGGGGGGAACGTTCGCATATAGCTTCCCCCCCTTTGGCACAAGCTATGGGTTTTGACAGTTACTTGCCACTGTTTCTTTTGGGGGCCAACTGTAGGAGCCAGGGATTTTTATTTCTGCTATATATAGCGATCGCTAGTTTTGACCCCGTTTTAGCAAAATTATCGCTATAAAAAGGTTCCCCCCCCCCCCCCCCCCCCCCCCTCAATGGCCCTAAAAAGCTACAAAAAGCTACAGAAAGCACTAAAACGCTGTCCCTGGAGGCCCCAAAACCATAAAGCTAGAAGAAACCCACTAACAGATTTGAAAAACAAATCACTGGTAGCAGCTTCTAAGCAGCTCCTTTCCCTGTCCTTGGGCCAAACCTGAAGCTAACTTGTGCGGCTTACAGCTGACATGAGGGGCATTCCAATGCAGCTGAAAGCTTTGGGCTTGGCCAAGTGTCTGTCTAATGGAGCTGACTGAAAGCTGACAGGCGTAGCCCAAAAACGAAATAGTGCAACTTGCTCTGCCACACTTAGACAAAAACTGGTGCACTTTGATAAAAACAGCTCCACCTGTTCCACCACACTTTGATAAAAACAGGTGCACCTGCCTAGCCACACTTCAACAAAAACTTGTGCTCTTCAATACAAACTGGTGCCCTTAGACAAACACAGGTGCACTTAGATTAAAACTGGTGCACTTTGATAAAGACAGGTCCACCTGCTCCACCACACATTGATAAGAACAGGTGCACCTGCTCCACCACACATTGATAAAAAACAGGTGCACCTGCTCCACCACCCTTTTACAAAAGCTGGTGCACTTCAATAAAAACAGGTGCACCTGCTCTGCCACCCTTTTACAAAAGCTAGTGCACTTTGATAAAAACAGGTGCACCTGCTCTGCCACCCTTTTACAAAAGCTGGTGCACTTTGATAAAAATAGGTGCACCTGCTCCACCTCACATCGATAAAGCAGGTGCACCTGCTCTGCCACCCTTTTACAAAAGCTGGTGCACTTTGATAAGAACAGGTGCACCTGCTCCACCACACATCGATAAAAAACAGGTGCACCTGTTCCACCACCCTTTTACAAAAGCTGATGCACTTCGATAAAAAACAGGTGCACCTGCTCTGCCACCCTTTTACAAAAGCTAGTGCACTTTGATAAAAACAGGTGCACCTGCTCTGCCACCCTTTTACAAAAGCTGGTGCACTTTGATAAAAACAGGTGCACCTGCTCTGCCACCCTTTTACAAAAGCTGGTGCACTTTGATAAAAACAGGTGAACCTGCTCCACCACACTTCGATAAAAACAGGTGCACCTGCTCTGCCACCCTTTTACAAAAGCTGGTGTACTTTGATAAAAACATAAAACATGACATCTCGAGTAGTCTTTTTGATTTGCCCATTAGTCTAGCATTTCGGTACACTGACAAACTGCATGTTTGCAACTGTTCATGGTAAAAAACTTGACATCTCGATTTGCCGAGTAGTCTAGCATTTCGGTACACTGACCAACTGCATGTTTGCAACTGTTAAGGTGAAAAACTTGACATCTCGATTTGCCCAGTAGTCTGGCATTTCGGTACACTGACAAACTGCATGTTTGCAACTGTTGAAGGTAAAATACTTGACATCTCGATTTGCCCAGTAGTCTAGCATTTCGGTACACTGACAAACTGCATGTTTGCAACTGTTAAGGTGAAAAACTTGACATCTCGATTTGCCCAGTAGTCTAGCATTTCGGTACACTGACAAACTGCATGTTTGCAACTGTTAAGGTGAAAAACTTGACATCTCGATTTGCCCAGTAGTCTAGCATTTCGGTACACTGACAAACTGCATGTTTGCGACTGCTGAAGGTTTAAGAAGCTGGCTGAGGCGATGTGGGATGCGGATATGAAGGTGAGTGGTCACTTTTTGTCGAAGTGTGGCAGAGCATGTTTGCTTGAGATAATCCTGTCATTGTGGTACGTTAGCTTGAGACAATTCGTATGTGGGATGCAGATGGTGAGTGGACAATTTGTATGTGGGATGCGGATATAGTGAGTGGACAGTTTGTATGTGGGATGCGGATATAGTGAGTGGACAATTTGTATGTGGGATGCGCATAGTGAGTGGACAATTTGTAAGTGGGATGCGGATATGAAGGTGAGAGGCCAGTTGTTTTTTTCTATGTGGGATACGGATATGAGGGTGAGTGGCCACGTTTTGAAAACAAAATAAGGAAAAACGAAAATGTTCTCCAAATGTAAATTTTATTGCATATTCGGAAACGCCTTGAAATTCTATGGTGTGTAGCACTAAGGAAATCATGTTTTGACCACATATGAGTATAGTAATGTGCGGTACAAAGTACGAAAAGACCAGGCAAAAAATTATAGCACAAAATCGGACATTTGATGCTTTTTGTCACGATTTGATGCTTTTGTGAGCACATTTAAGCATGCTTTGTACTTCGAATTGCAATTATACAGGGGGGCTGGAGCCCTTAGAGTTACCCCCTTTGTCCGGTTGAATGTTTGTCGGGTTTGTCCTGTTGTCACCAAGAAACCCTGGCCCTCGCTAAGTCGTAAACCCTGGCTTTGGTCCGCTGCGCTTGATTTTGGTGCCACCTGTTGCACCGCTAGCCAACACTTTCCGCCAATTTTCTGCGTCGCTTGCAACGCGTCAACGACTTTGCGTTGCCATTCCGCCTCAGCATGGTAACTCATGGGTCTGTCTAAAGTAGGCAGAAACCCAAAACTACATGGCTTTGTGCTCCGCAGGGTTCAGGGGGCAGCGCGTTGCACTGGGGTCGCACTGAGTCCCTCAATTTGCGATGCGTCGCACACACAAAAAAGTGTTTTACTGGTTTATCTTATTGGTGCAGCTTCGACCCAGCTAAAAGAAAGTGCTTGGCCCTTATCAACGTGATTTAACTTCCACCACCCCACCTCCTCACACACACTCACCACCACACACACCACCACCAGCACCACTATATTTATTAAATTAACTGGTTTATCTCATTGGTGCGGCTTCGACCCAGGAAGGAGAAGGTGCTTGGCCCTTATCAACATAATTTAACTTACACCACCACCACACTCTCACACACTCACCACCACACACACACACCACCAGCACCACGATATATTTATTATATTAACTGGTTTATCTTGTTGGTGCAGCTTCGACCCAGCTTGGAGAACGTGCTAGAGGAATTCACAGGCATGCAAGCAGAGTATGCTCCTCAGGTGAGGCCTCTTGGATGTTGGGAACGGCAATACAAAAATAATAAATAATAATGAAATGAAGATAACGCCTGGAGGGGCGTGGTGTTATGAGGACCCTCTCGTACGCCGCAGTTGGGGAAAGTCACCATGGCAGACATAGTAAGTGTCACCCTCCAGGCGGTAGGGAATTATTCATGCAACGTGTGGCAAGAATGCTGGTACAGGAGGCAATAGATTCTCTGTGAAGCTTAGAGATGAAAGCCGATAGCCACGTGGAGTAGAGTGGAGTAGAGTAGAGTGGAGTGGGAGTAAGTGTCACCCTCCAGGCGGTAGGAACTCCTTCATGCGTCGTGAGGTCACTTGTTTATAGGACACGGCTACATGATACCATATGATATCATGTCATCCTATGATATCATATGATGCCGGCATTCTGACAAGGTTCTGACAGTTCCCATTTCCAGGTCACTAGTTTGGGAAGAAACAGAAAATATACAAAACAAATGTCAAATTAAGATGTGAGCCTAACAAGCAGAGTATGTTCCTCAGGTGAGGTACTTAGCCCTAAATCTCCCCCCCCCCCCCCCCCCCCCCCCCCCCCCCCCCCCCCCCCCCAAGCCTAATAAAGGGGTGGTGCTTTGTGCCACACACTACAAAATCCGGTGGGCTACTCAACTTTTATGAAATCAGGCTTGAGTAGCCCACCCAGCTACAAAACCTTGCCGAGAGAAATCTGAAACAAAAAACTCTGTACTTGGATTTAGGGAACAAAAAGCAAGTGCAGGACATGTGATGGAGTGTGGGGTACAAAAAAATCAAAATTCAAAACACGATACACAAGACGCAATACGTAGAATGCATAGCACAACACATAGCACACAACGCAAAACACAAACTAAATAACTAAATAATCATATGCAGATAGATAGATAGATAGATAGATAGATAGATAGATAGATGTACTGATATACCTTTTTTTACTATATATAGATCTATATAGATCTTTCGGTTGGGGCCATATAGATATATTTATCACACCCTACATAATACATAACTCAATACACAAAACACGCATACATAAAAAATAACTCAAAACATGATGCACAAAACATACAACACATAGAACATGGCACAATACACAAAACAGGCATCATATAATACACAACTCATAGCACATAACATAATGCACAATACACAAAACACATAATACATCACTTATAGCACATAATACAATATACAAAACACACATCACATCATACATGACATACAGCACATATCGCAATGCACAATACATTTAAACACACATCACATCACATTGAAATTGAAATTGTTACATCCGTGTAATACAGTTACTCACAGGACGTGATGTTAAGGACACCACAGCGTAAGCCGGAGCTATAGTCACCGACAAATCACATGATACACAACTTATAGCCCATATCGCAATATACAAAACACACATCACATGATGCATAACTTGTAGCATATAAATATATAATGCAATACACAATACACACCTCGCATAATACATAACACTCAACAACAAAAAAGACGTAATGTGTAACGCAAATTCAACACCATCTTGCTATTCAAGTACACTGACCCATTGGCTTCCTATCTTACTGGCCGACCCATGTGCCCTGCCACCTCCCACCCCTCTGACCGACCCATGTGCCCTGCCGCCTCCCACCTCTCTGACTGACTGACTGACTGACTGACTGACTGACTGACTGACTGACTGACTGACTGACTGACTGACTGACCAACTGACTGACTGACTGACTGACTGACTGACTGACTGACTGACTGACTGACTGACTGACTGACTGACTGACTGACTGACTGACCAACTCACTGACTGACTCACTGACTGACTGACTGACCAACTGACCAACTGACTGACTGACTGATTGACTGACTGACTGGCTAACCAACTGACCAACTGACTGACTGATTGACTGACTGACTAACTGACTGACCAACTGACTGACCAATCAACTGACCGACTGACTGACTGACTGACTGACTGACCATCTGACTGACCAACCAACTGACTGACCAACCAACTGACTGACTGACCAACCAACTGACTGACTGACTGACTGACTGACTGACTGACCGACCAACTGACACCTCCCAGGGACCGAAATCAAAACCCATTCTGATCGCTGGAAAGGGCCACATCAACAGGGCCATGGTTTCTGTTGAACAAGCACAAAGCCTGAAGTTGCAGAATGCAAGATCATTCTCTCATACAAACTCCCTGGGCGGGTAAGTGTCACAGTGAAAATAGCATACACCTAGAATAGCATATTGCCGTTATACTACATAGCACGAAGCCTGAAGTTGCAGAATGGGAGATCATTCTCTCATACGAACTCCCTTGGCGGGTAAGTGTCACAGTGAAAATAGCATAAACGAAGAATAGCTTATTGAAGTTATATTAAATAGCATATTGCCGTTATATTGAATGGCATATTGCTGTTATATTAAAAAGCATATTGCCGATATGGTGAGCTGATCATTCTCTCATACAAACTCCCAGGGCGGGTAAGTGTCACATTGAAAAAAGCGTAAACGTAGAAAAGCATATTGCCGTTATATTGATCAGCATATTGCCGTTATTTTTAAACAGCATATTGCCATTATATATATTTATTTATATTTTATATTAGCTGATCATTCTCTAATACGTACTCCCTTGGCGGGGAGGTGTCAAAGTGAAACTTGCATAAAGATGATTTTGCCGTTATGGCATGATGGTTATGGTATGATCAGTGTATAATAAGAACTCTCTTGGTAGGTGAGTGTATACCCTGCTATGCCACGAAACCTTAAAGGCTCACAAGATTTGCCAACATTTTGGTATGATATATATGTATCCCAGCACCACACCACTCACCCAGCACCACACCACTCACCCAGCACCACACCACTCACCCAGTACCACACCACTCACCCAGCACCACACCACTCACCCAGCACCACACCACTCACCCAGCACCACACCACTCACACAGACAGTTGCCATCACCACACATCACCCAGCACCACACCACTCACCCCTCACCACAACCCCACTCACCCAGCACCACAACCCACCACCCAGCACCCACCACTCACCCAGCCCACCTACACCACTCAACCCAGCACACCACACACTCAACCATCACCACACCACTCAACCTCCCACCCACTCAACCATCACCACAACCACTCACCCAGTACCAACGCCACTCACCCAGCACCACTCCCACTCACCCATCACCCCTCACCACGCCACTCACTCCATCACCACCCCACTCCCCAGCACACACCACCTCACCCAGCACCACACCCTCACCCTCCCACAACCACTCACCCCCAGCACCACAACCCCCACTCACCCCATCACCACGCCACTCACCCACACCACTCCACTCACCCAGCACCAACCACCCCCCCACCCACTCACCCGCACCACACCGACCCACCCAGCACCACTCCACTCACCAGCACCACCCACTCACCCCCGCAGCACCACCCACTCACCCGCACCACCCCACCACCCAAGCACCACACCACTCACCCAGCACCACACCACTCACCCAGCACCACACCACTCACCCAGCACCACACCACTCACCCAGCACCACACCACTCACCCAGCACCACACCACTCAAGTGTCTAACCTGCCACTCTCTCATGTCCCCTTGCAGATCCATGGCTCGCAAAATTAGCAACAGGGTCATCCCAGGTAAGCTTGCTCTTGTGCTTAGTTTGCTTTGTGGGTGGGTGTGGGGTGAGGGGTGGGGTAATTCCGTCAAGATAGTAACTTAATTCCTCTGTCCGTAATTTGCGTGGTCCCTGGTAAGCTTGGTCTTGTGGATCATGGGGGGAAGAGGGGGGGGGAGGGGGGGGGGGGGGGGGGGGGGGGGCACTAGTGGCACCAGGATAATGTGATGGAATGAAAAGTGTTAAGCCTTGCAACAGGGCGTGACCTTTCCGTTTGCTTGCACAGGGGAATAGTTACTGTGAGTTTTGGGCGGAGCTCCCAGATTTACCCCATTCTCCGTTTGGCCGTCAAGACGGAGACAGGGACAGGGATAGGGGCAGGGATAGGGGTCTGACTGACGACCGCGACCGAGACGAAGCCTGACACGTCAGCCAACCGTCTCATAATTATCGGTCAGCTCCATCGTTGCCACGTGTCGTTCCGTTGCCGACACTCTCCGCCAATTTCCCGCGACGCTGCATAGGACTTGTTGCTTTGAATAATGTGACAATCAATCAATCAATCAGTCAATCAACTAACTGTGCCCTGTGCTTTGTGTATGTTGTTACAGTCCAGGGGTAGCCAAATAAGCTTAAGGGACTGCCCAACAATAATATCAGGAGGGGCTAAACAGAAAAAGGCCTGATAAACTGAACCCCAAACAATCGTTTTACCGACAGAGGCCCTGCGTTTGTGCTACAGTGATAATGTGACAATCAACTAACTATGCCCTGTGCTGGGTGTGGGTGTGGGTGACAATCAACTGACCATGCCCTGTGCTGGGTGTGGGTGTGTGTGACAATCAACTGACTATGCCCTGTGCTGGGTGTGGGTGTGACAATCAACTAACTGTGCCCTGTGCTGGGTGTGGGTGTGCCAATCATCTGACTGTGCCCTGTGCTGGGTGTGGGTGTCACAATCAACAAACTATGCCCTGTGCATTGTTGATGCAGTTGACGACTAGTTGGGAGCTGATGGAGAGTGTTGGACTTGTCGTCTACAAGCAGCAGCTTCTATGTAACTCCCCCGGTGGGCTATTTATCCAAAGCTAATGCAAGCTACTTTGGTGCTGGAGTTCGACGTTATCAACTTTCCAGCACTGCTGAATTCAAAGGCTTGTCCAGTAGTCAGCTCAGGGAGCTGCCTAGAAGCTACTGCTTGTCGCCTCAGGAAAGGCACTGCGATGTGGGACTGCAAGCTAAGCATATATACTGAGCACTAGAAGATTCACATCGTACAACATGAGGCGTTCACGAGAAACCGCATAACTGCGACGCGGGACTGCATGCGACGCCAACATACAGACCAATAGAAGATGCACATCGTACAACACCAGACTTTATCAAGAAATCGCACAACTGCGATGCAGGACTGCATGCTACGCCGTCATGATGAACAATAGAAGCTGCACATTGTACTCCACGAGGCGTTCACAAGAAACCGCACAACTGCGATGTGGGACAGCATGCTACGCCAACATACAGAACAATAAAAGATGCACATCGTACACCACAAGGCGTTCACGAGAAACCGCACAGCTGCGACACGGGACAGCATGCTACGCCAACATACAGAACAATAGAACATGCGCATCGTACACCACAAGGCGTTCACAAGAAACCGCACAGCTGCGACACGGGACAGCATGCTACGCCAACATACAGAACAATAGAAGTTGCACATCGTACACCACAAGACATTCACAAGAAATTGCACAAGAGCAGAACAATAGAAGACGTACAACGTACAACAAGGCACAACGTACAACAGCAAAACAATATACGACTTGCAATGTACATCGTACAACACAAGACGTACCCAAGACAAAGCACAACAACAGAACCCTAAAAGACGTACAGTGTACAACGTACAACACAATACATTCCCAAGGCAACGCTCAACAAGGCACAACGTACAACAACAGAACAATATAAGGCTTGCCATGTACATCGTACAACACAAGACGTTCACAGGACAAAGCACAACAACAGAACACTAGAAGACGTACAGTGTACAACGTACAACACAAGGCGTTCACCAGACAATGCACAACGTGCAACACGATACATTGCCTGGCAACACACAACAAGGCACAACGTACAGCAACATAACAGTAGAAGATGCACAACGTACAACAACATAACAATAGAAGACACACAATGTACAACACGAGACGTTCACAAGATAATGCACAAGATAACACACAATATCATCCGCACTCGGGTCACCTCCTTCCACCCCCCCCCCCTCCATCCCCTCTCTCCTTTCCCCCCCACCTCCCCACCCACCCCCGCCCGCCCCCATCCCTCCCTCCCTCCTCCCCCCCTCCTCCCGCCCCTCCCTCCATCTCTCCCTGGATCCCTCCCTCCCTCCTCTCCCCTCCCTCCCCTCCCCTCCCCTCCCCCTCTGGCTGCACGCAATAATTGCTCCCACATTGTACCTAACACACACATACACACACAACATGCGACACGAGACCTTCACAAGATAACGTACAACGAACAACACGAGACTATCACAAGATAATGTACAGTGTACGACACAAGGCATTCACACGATAACGTACAACGTACAACACGAGACGTTCACAAGATAACGTACAATGCACAAAACAGAACAATAGAAGATAACGAATGCAGGAATGGAACTGCGACAATGCCGATGTCAATTCGGGAGGATGCTAATGGAATACATGGTTATTTCGGGTTTAAGGTGCTATATATTTTGGGGGGTTATCAAGTTACGTGCTGGCAGTGCGTGGCACGTAACTTTGGGTCTCCGGGCTTAGCCGGTTTCTTTTTTTCGTGATTCACGGAGATAGGCTCCAAAAGCTTACGTTCCGTCACATAGAAACGTATATGTGTTGTAGAACCCTGGTTACCGGGTACCATCAGTATGATTGTAGGGCAGACGCGTAATGATATCATGACTGTGTGCGCTACAGTCCTGGGGTTACCAACCGCATGAAAATAATTGTTTCTTTGATGGGCTACTCATGGCAGCTTCCCACCAGCTCCAATAGCCAGCCACTGGGTCAAACCCAAAGCTTGCAGCTGCATTAGAATGCCTGCCATGTCAGCTTTTAGAAACGCTAGCTAGCTTCAGGTTTGGCCCAAGGATAGGAAAAGGGAGTTGCCTAGAAGCTGCTGCGCATAGCAAAAACAAGAAACAGTGCTGGTTAAGAAATCAGAAGCAGGGAGGGAGCAAGCGGTCAGACGTGAAACATTGGTACATGAACACAGCATAATTAGAAGATAGTGCACAGATGCGGGGGGGGGGGGGGGGGGGGGGGGGGGGGGGGGGGGGGGTCCATGCGTAGCTCGAAAACGAAACAGTCATCATGTCCTCGGGTCAGTGCCTGCCTTTGAGTAAACTAGATGTCTTCGCTTATAGAATTACATTGGCAGCGACAGGCCATTGTTGACCCATTACAAGCCCTCACTGGAATCGAGTGCAGCAGACCGAAGCCAGGGTTTAGGACAGTGCAAGGGGCCAGTTAGGGCCAGGGTTTCTTGTGGTTTTGTTGGTCGGACGGTCGGTCAGACAGACAACGAGGTGACCCTGGGGGCTCCCGCAGCCCAGGAGGGGGGGCTCCGTCAAAATTATCCTGGTGAAAATCCTTGCCTGGAATATCTAAGTGGAAATATCTAGGTGAAAATACAGCAACGTCGTATAACTGCCACAGCGGGGAATCATCGGTTGGTTTAGAATCATGCCTCCAAGGTAATGAAGAACATAGCTTTTCTTTTCAGCTACAAAGAGCACGAAGAGCAGCTTCTAGGCAGCTCCCTGAGCCAGCTACTGGGCTAAGCCCCAAGATTTCATCAGTGCTGGAAAGATGATTGTGTCAGCTTCCAGATGCACCACGTTGCTGTAGGTGTGCCTGGGTAGCAAGCCAGGGGAACTGCCTAGAGGCTGCTGCTTGTAGCTGAAAAGACAAGTCCTAGGCGCGTTGCAAGCGACGCGGAAAATTGGGGAAGAGTGTTGGCTATCGAGCGACAGGTAGCAACGGAATCGAGTGTAGCGGACCGAAGCCAGGTTTTAGGAGACAGTTGGGGCCAGTGTTTGTTTATTTTTGTCTTGTGGTCAAACAGACAACGCTGTGCCCCTGGGGGCTTCCGCTCCCCAGAAAGAGGGGCTCCGCCAAAAAATATGATGAAGATTTTTAGTTGGTGCTCCTGCCCTTGTAGTGCCCTTACTTGGTGCTCCTGCCCTTGTATTGCCCTTACTTGGTGCTACTGCCCTTGTAGTGCTATTCAGAGGCACATCAACCTTCACAGGTAGAATTGCAGCTCAGTCAGATGGAACGGGGCGCAAATATGAGAGCCTCAAACTGTATAAAGTTCCGCGCATCGAAGGTGCTGATTGCAAGTGACAATATCAGCTGGCATTTAAATTATTCATCTAGTTCTGGTGCTGCCAGACCTATAAGAAGTATACAGCCTGGTTTCGAATCCTGAGATATTCTGCAAAACAATATCTTGCGGGGAAGGCGGACCCACCGCCCAGAGTTGGCTTTTCTCACGTTTTGAATATGTATCCATATAAGGATCTCTATGTTTCTCATATAGCTACCAGGCATGTGAGCATATCTTAAATCTGTCATGTTTTCTGTCATTGACTGTTCTATTATTTACTATTTACTGTGTTGACAATAGTGTTAGCTTCCTAGCTTAATTGGTCTCCGGTGTGTCTGAAAGGATAAGTTGCCAATTGGAATACTCCGTCGAAGGCCCTCCAGTTGTGATGTTTTTATCACATGGTATTTAATATTTTAATTACATTACATTGTCATCGACAGGCCATTGTTGGCCGAAGACTAGCCCGCTCCACAGCATCCGGAATGGTTCTTGCAGCAAATCCCCATAAAAAGAAAGGCAATAGGAAGGTGACACATGCGATCCTGTTACACTACCGGTATTAGTAGTCTTCAGGTGTCATTAGTAGCCTTGTAGTTATTCTTAGCTTACCTGCACCAAGGAGCGTTCAGAGCCCTTCTGTCGTGAACCAGTGGAGGGATATACATGACAAAGATATTGTCAGAAAGATTCCTTTGGTTGATGATGAGATCGATCAGTCAGTCAGTCAATCATCTACATCCTGGAATACGCTGTTCAGATCTCTTGACATAGCAATAATCCTCTACCCGATGTCAATTGTTTTTACAGATTCCATATAGATATGTCAGACAGTTGTCCTGCAAATGTAAAGCCAGGCCTCCTAGTTGGCAACAGAGTTGTTCCATCATGATCAAGCTTGATTCTGCTTGAACTTGAAGTTGGTTACATAGCTGTAGCCAGCAATTTGGCTGCTCGCCATCTTCGGCGTAAAAACAATTATTACCCGGCTTGTTTCTGCTAGTTAGATTACCAGGCTTGTTTCGGCTAGTTAGCTTACCAGGCTTGTTTCGGCAGGTTGGCTTACCTGCACCAAGATGAGATGATGATTTAATTAGATTGTATAATTAAATGATCACTGTAGCACGAACTCAGGGCCTCTGTAAGTCCGTAGATAAAACGATTGTTTGAGGTTCAGATCATCAGTGCTTTCTTTTTAAGCCTTTCTTAATGACACGGTTGGGCAAGTCCCTTTAGCCTATTTGGCCTACCCCTGGACTGTAACATACGTACATACCAAGGAGCGTGCTAATGCCAAGCCTTGGAATTGACGGTCACAGTAATTTGGGGAGGATCTGGAAGGAGAAAAATAACGAGAACGCCTGGTGGGGCGTGGTTTGAAGGAAGCCCCGTCGTATGGCGGTAGATAACGGGCTGCTACTTAACCTGGACAAAGCTACCATGGCGGTTACGACCACTGAAGCGCAGGTATTCGAACCTATCTGGACGGAGATATTCCTCAGGGGCACGTGTTGATCGAAGGGAGTTCTAGTACTTGTTCTTTATTACTGGAGAAGCGCACGAACAGATTATCACCACTGCGCATTCTCAATGGACTTTGCCGAGGACATGTGCTTCCAATCTAGCTCATTAGCTACCGTATTGAGAAATTTACTGCCAACTTACATGCCCTGGCGGTACATAATATGTATTATACACCATTATATGGAAGTAGTACTACATTCCTAGCTTACGTCGTCGTGCGCACAACATCAACTTTGGATCTGACAGATGCGTGGGTCTGTCCCGCTGTTTTAAAATGTTTGGACGGATTGTGGTGCCTGTACTGCCAGGCACCACAAAACAGACTACACACGCGGCAGGTTCAGATCATTCTTCGGGTGGCCGTGTTGCCCCCTCAATCCTCGCTTACGTTCATGCTTTCATCCCATGGATGCTTGATCCAGCAGCGCCACAAATTTCCCTCCAATAAGCTTCGTACCACCAAAAATAAATTTACTCTAGTCTCTTTAAGCGACCGAATCGCTCCTGCCACTGCATCGCATACCACGCACCTCAGATGTTGCCCACCTGCAACTCATCGACGCGCTAATCTAGTCCGGTGCAAAATGCCAGCGGACCGAGAAGCCAATTTTTCCGAGACTGCAAGCTCGGTATCGAATAGCTGGTATGGCGAGCGCAATTGGCGCTGCATGGATGATACTGACTGTGGAGGCCTTTCGGAGCGCGCTAGCCACTGGCAATTCTCCGTGATGACGTACAACATCCTGGCGGATAACTACGTGAGTGCATGCTTCGCTCCCACTGCGGGGTTCACGCCACATTCCCCTTATTCCAAGTCCCAACCCTCTCGAATCCTCTTCCCTCCTGTTTTTCCATTCCGCACGCATAGGCTGACTTGGGTGCTCGTGTCGATGACGACCGAGGTGCATGGGTACGTTCCCAACGTCGGACGGGGCCAGTTATTCTTCACTCCTACCCGCACCTTGGGCGATGCCTTCTACCGTCTCCTTTCTTCCTGCGCTCTTCGGCGGGCTTGGCCTTTCGGTTGCCGAATCAGAGTAACGAATAGGCACACGTGTACTGACGTGTACAATACCGTTCGTTGACGTCGTTCGATCAGAATTCCAGCGCATGGCGATGTGGGGGCATGGAGGCATGGGGAGCAGGAGAGGTTACGGCATGGGGAATTGAGGAGTTGGGGAGGTTGATATAGGTGTGGGGAGGTGGTGAGTTGGGGGTATGGGTCTTGGGGGTAGGGGATGTGGAGACCTAGAGAGGTGGAGGTATATGTGTGGGGAGATGGTGAGTTGGGGGTATGGCGCTTGGATGCATGGGGATGTGGAGACCTAGAGAGGTGGAGGTGTGGGTCTTGGAGGCAAGGGGAGTCGTGTGGGGGCATGTGGATGGAGGGAGGTGGAGGCGTGAGGATGTGGTGGTATGGGAAGGCGTGGTTGGGTTGGTTGTGTTAAGTTGGTTGAGTTGGTTGGGTTGGGAGGTTAAGGCATAGGTGGCGGGAATCACACAATTAAATTATCATCCCATGTGGGTTGATGTGTAAATTCCAGTTGTAGAATTATTTTTTACCTTAGCTCGAACTCACGGCCCCTGTCGGTAGAGTGATTGTTTGGGTTTAGGGAGGGCGTGAGAGGGAGGAATTATTGGGAGGTGGGGGCGTAGGTGAGTGGGAAGGTTGAGGCAAGCAGATGTTAGGGAAGTGGATGCATGAAGGCCTGGTCCAAAGTAAAATGGGGATGAGGGTGTTTGGTTTGCTTGCTTGCTTTCTTGCCAGTCACTGTGTTAAATACTTTGTCGGTTCTTAATGGGTCCTTTAGTTTCTTTGTCAGATCCTTATCCTGATTTTTTTTGTTTTTTATTTTATTTTTTTGTTTTTTTGTTTTTTATCTGTGTATTCATTTGCTTATTTGTTTGTCGTTTTGTTTGTTGTTTTTTTTGTCTATTTTTTTAGTTGTCTATTTGTTGTATATTTATTATTTGTTTGTACTATTGGTAAAGGCTACTAGACATCCATTTCTACTTGTATTCAGTTCACAATTATGTTTGGTCCAGAGATTTGTTTTCAATCTGAAAGAGGTTTTTTCCTAGCTTTATGGTTTAAGGCCTCAACAGGGACAGCGTTTTGTACTTTCTATAGCTTAATGTAGCTTTTGTAGCTTTTAGTGCCATTCAAGCCGCACTATTTTTTTCCTTTTTTTTTAGCAAGAAATTCGCTGAAATGGGGTCAAAACTAGCGATCGGTACTCATAGCTGGAGAAATCCCTGATTTGGTCGCTTATCCCTGTTTGCATTTCACTTGCAGGCCCTCATTTCTCCCAGTGGTTGTACCGCGACGTTCCAAAGTTTGCCCTGGGTTGGCAGTACAGAAAAGAACAGCTAGTGAAGGAGATAGTTCCACTGGTCTCCGGTAGTGACAAAGCGCTGGCAGTCAG
>JACBWV010000610.1:113271141-113326891 GCA_013435795.1 Chlamydomonas sp. ICE-L | reverse complement strand
CCCTGTGCTTTGTGTATGTTGTTATCGTCCAGGGGTAGCCAAATAAGCTTAAGGGGACTGCCCCAACAATAATATACAGGAGGGGCTAAACAGAAAAAGGCCTATAAAACTGAACCCCAACAATCGTTTTACCGACAGAGGCCCTGGTTTGTGCTACAGTGATAATGTGACAATCAACTAACTATGCCTGTTGCTGGGTGTGGGTGTGGGTGACATCACTGACCATGCCCGTGCTGGGTGTGGGTGTGTGACAATCAACGGACTATGCCCTGTGCTGTGGTGTGGGTGTGACAATCAACTAACTGTGCCCTGTGCTGGTGTGGTGTGCCAATCATCTGACTGTGCCCTGTCTGGTGTGGGTGTCACAATCAAAAAACTATGCCCTGTGCATTGTTGATGTGCAGTTGACGACTAGTTGGGAGCTGATGGAGAGTGTTGGGACTTGTCGTCTACAAGCAGCAGCTTCTATGTAACTCCCCCGGTGGGCTATTTATCCAAAGCTAATGCAAGCTACTTTGGTGGTCTGGAGTTCGACGTTATCAACTTTCCAGCACTGCTGAATTCAAAGGCTTGTCCAGTAGTCAGCTCAGGGAGCTGCCTTAGAACTACTGCTTTGTCGCCTCAGGAAGGCACTGCGATGTGGGACTGCAAGCTAAGCATATATACTGGAGCACTAGAAGATTACATCGTACAAACATGAGGCGTTCACAGAAACCGCATACTGCGACGCGGACTTGCATGCGACGCCAACATACAGACCAATAGAAGATGCACATCGTTACAACACCAACTTATCAAGAAATCGCACAACTGCGATGCAGGACTGCATGCTACCCGTCATGAATAACAATAGAAGCTGCACCATTGTACTCACCACGAGGCGTTCACAAGAAACCGCACAACCTGCGATGTGGGACAAGCATGCTACGCCAACATACAGAACAATAAAAGATGCACATCGTACACCACAAGGCGTTCACGAGAAACCGCACAGCTGCGACAGGGACAGCATGCTACGCAACATACAGAACAATAGAACATGCGCACGTAACACCACGGCTTTCACAAGAAAACCGCACAGCTGCGACACGGACAAGCATGCTACGCCAACATACAGAACAATAGAAGTTGCACATCGTACACACAAGCTTCACAAGAAATTCAAAAGCAGAACAATAGAAGACGTACAAACAGTACAACAAGGCACAACGTACAACGCAAAACAATAGCGACTTGCAATGTACATCGTTACAACACAAGACGTACCCAAGACAAAGCACAACAACAGAACCCTAAAAAGACGTACAGTGTACAACGTACAACACAATACATTCCCAAGGGCAACGCTCAACAAGGCACAACGTCAACAAAGAACAATATAAGGCTTGCCATGTACATCGTAACCACAAGACGTTCACAGGACAAAGCCACACAACAGAACACTAGAACGTACAGTGTACAACGTTACAACACAAGGCGTTCACCAGACAATGCACAACGTGCAACACGATAACATTGCCTGGCAACACACAACAAGGCACAACGTACAGCAACATAACAGTAGAAGATGCACAACGTACAACAAACAACAATAGAGAAGACACAAATGTACAACCGAGACGTTCACAAGATAATGCACAAGATAACACCAATATCTCCGAACACTACGGGCACCGCCTTCACCGTCCATCCTCCTCCCAATCCACACTCAGCCCATCCTCCCTAGCCCCCCGCCTCCCCCTCCCACCCCTCCCCCCTCCCTCTCGTCCCTGATCCTCCCTCCCTCCTCCTCCCCTCCACTCCCCTCCCCTCCCCTCCCCCTCTGGTGCACGCAATAATTGCTCCCACATTGTACCTAACACACACATACACACAACATGCGACACGAGACCTTCACAGAGATAACGTACACAACGAACAACACGAGACTATCACAAGATAATGTACAGTGTACGGCACAAGGCATTCACCGATAACGTACAACGTACAACAGAGAACGTTCACAAGATAAGTACAATGCACAAAAACAGAAAACAATAGAAGATAACGAATGCAGGATGGAACTGCGACAATGCCGATGTCAATTCGGGAGGATGCTAATGGAATACATGGTTATTTCGGGTTTAAGTGCTATATATTTTGGGGGGTTATCAAGTTACTGCTGGCAGTGCGTGGCACGTAACTTTGGGTCTCCGGGCTTAGCCGGGTTTCTTTTTTTCGTGATTACGGAGATAGGCTCCAAAAGCTTACGTTCCGTCACATAGAAACGTATATTGTTGTAGAACCAACCTGGTTACCGGGTACCATCAGTATGATTGTAGGGCAGACGCGTAATGATATCATGACTGTGTGCGTCTACAGTCCTGGGGTTACCAACCGCATGAAAATAATTGTTTCTTTGATGGGCTACTCATGGCAGCTTCCACCAGCTCCAATAGCCAGCCACTGGGTCAAAAACCCAAAGCTTGCAGCTGCATTAGAATGCCTGCCATGTCAGCTTTAGAAACGCTAGCTAGCTTCAGGTTTGGCCCAAGTGATAGAAGGGAGTTGCCTAGAACTGCTGCGCATAGCAAAAACAAGAAACAGTGCTGGTTAAGAAATCAGAGGCAGGGAGGGGCAAGCGGTCAGACGTGAAACATTGGTACATGAACACGAGCATAATTAGAAGATTAGTGAACACAGATGCGGTGGGGGGGGGGGGGGGGGGGGGGGGGGGGGGGGGGGGGTTCATGCAGTAGCTCGTAATCAAAACGAAACAGTCATCATGTTCCTCGGGTCAGTGCCTGCCTTTGAGTAACTAGATGTCTTCGCTTATAGAATTACATTGGCACGCGACAGGCCATTGTTGACCATTACAAGCCCTCACTGGAATCGAGTGCAGCAGACCGAAGCCAGGGTTTAGGACAGTGCAAGGGCCAGTTAGGGCCAGGGTTTCTTGTGGTTTTGTTGGTCGGACGGTCGGTCAGACAGACAACGAGGTGACCCGTGGGGCTCCCGCAGCCCAGGAGGGGGGGCTCCGTCAAAATTATCCTGGTGAAAATCCTTGCTGGAATATCTAAGTGGAAATATCTAGGTGAAAATACAGCAACGTCGTATAACTGCCACAGCGGGAATCATCGGTTGGTTTAGAATCATGCCTCCAAGGTAATGAGAGAACATAGCTTTTTTTCAGCTACAAAGAGCACGAAGAGCAGCTTCTAGGCAGCTCCCTGAGCCAGCTACTGGGCTAAGCCCCAAGATTTCATCAGTGCTGGAAAGATGATTGTGTCAGCTTCCAGATGCACCACGTTGCTGTAGGTGTGCCTGGGTAGCAGCCAGGGGAACTGCCTTAGAGGCTGCTGCTGTTAGCTGAAAAGACAAGTCCTAGGCGCGTTGCAAGCGACGCGAAAATTGGGGGGGAAGAGTGTTGGCTATCGAGCGACAGGTAGCAACGGAATCGAGTGTAGCGGACCGAAGCCAGGTTTAGGGAGACAGTTGGGGCCAGTGTTTGTTTATTTTGTCTTGTGGTTCAAACAGACACGCTGTGCCCCGGGGTTCCGCTCCCAGAAAGAGGGGCTCCGCCAAAAAATATGATGAAGATTTTTAGTTGGTGCTCCTGCCCTTGTTAGTTGCCCTTACTTGGTGCTCTCTGCCCTTGATTGCCCTTACTTGGTGCTACTGCCTGTAGTGCTATTCAGAGCACATCAACCTTCACAGGTAGAATTGCACTCAGTCAATGGAAACGCGCAAATGAGAGCCTCAACTGTATAAAGTTCCGCCATCGAAGGTGCTGTCAAGTGAAATATCAGCTGCATTAAATTATGTGATCTAGCTTATAGGTAGCATGCAGTCGACATCTATGATATTCATGAATTAAGTACCTATGAAACAGGCGTCGAATCCTGCAAGATACCCTATCTCAAACGGCACCGACCAGAGTGGCTTTTCTCACGTTTTGAATATGTACCATATAAGGATCTCTATGTTCTCATATAGCTACCAGGCATGTGAGCATATCTTAAATCTGTCATGTTTTCTGTCATTGACTGTTCTATTATTTACTATTTACTGTGTTGACAATAGTGTTAGCTTCCTAGCTTAATTGGTCTCCGGTGTGTCTGAAAGGATAAGTTGCCAATTGGAATACTCCGTCGAAGGCCCTCCAGTTGTGTGTATTTTTATCACATGGTATTTAATATTTAATTACATTACTTGTCATCGACAGGCCTGTTGGCCGAAGACTAGCCCGCTCCACAGCATCCGGAATGGTTCTTGCAGCAAATCCCCATAAAAAGAAAGGCAATAGGAAGGTGACACATGCGATCCTGTTACACTACCGGTATTAGTAGTCTTCAGGTGTCATTAGTAGCCTTGTAGTTATTCTTAGCTTACCTGCACCAAGGAGCGTTCAGAGCCCTTCTGTCGTGAACCAGTGGAGGGATATACATGACAAAGATATTGTCAGAAAGATTCCTTTGGTTGATGATGAGATCGATAGTCAGTCAGTCAATCATCTACATCCTGGAATACGCTGTTCAGATCTCTTGACATAGCAATTCCTACTACCCGATGTCAATTGTTTTTTACAGATTCCATATAGATATAGTCAACAGTTTGCCTGCATAATGTAAAGGCCACCTCCTAGTTGGCAACAAGTTGTTCCATCATGATCAAGCTTGATTCTGCTTGAACTGAAGTTGGTTACATAGCTGTAGCCAGCAATTTGGCTGCTCGCCATCTTCGGCGTAAAAACAATTATTACCCGCTGTGTTTCTGCTAGTTAGATTACCAGGCTTGTTTCGGTAGTTAGCTTACCAGGCTTGTTTCGGCAGGTTGGCTACCTGCACCAAGATGAGATGATGATTTAATTAGATTGTATAATAAATGATCACTGTAGCACGAACTCAGGGCCTCTGTAAGTCCGTAGATAAACGATTGTTTGAGGTTCAGATCATCAGTGCTTTCTTTTAGCCTTTCTTAATGACACGGTTGGGCAAGTCCCTTAGCCTATTTGGCCTACCCTGGACTGTAACATACGTACATACCAAGGAGCGTGCTAATGCCAAGCCTTGGAATTGACGGTCACAGTAATTTGGGGAGGATCTGAAGGAGAAAAATAACGAGAACGCTGGTGGGGCGTGGTTTGAAGGAAGCCCCGTCGTATGGCGGTAGATAACGGCTGCTACTTAACCGGACAAAGCTACCATGGCGGTTACGACCACTGAAGCGCAGGTATTCGAACCTATCTGGACGGAGATATTCCTCAGGGGCACGTGTTGATCGAAGGGAGTTCTAGTACTTGTTCTTTATTACTGGAGAAGCGCACGAACAGATTTCACCACTGCGCATTCTCAATGGACTTTGCCGAGGACATGTGCTTCCAATCTAGCTCATTAGCTACCGTATTGAGAAATTTACTGCCAACTTACATGCCCTGGCGGTACATAATATGTATTATACACCATTATATGGAAGTAGTACTACATTCCTAGCTTACGTCGTCGTGCGCACAACATCAACTTGGATCTGACAGATGCGTGGGTCTGTCCCGCTGTTTTAAAATGTTTGGACGGATTGTGGTGCCTGTACTGCCAGGCACCACAAAACAGACTACACACGCGGCAGGTTCATAGTGATCATTCTTCGGGTGGCCGTGTTGCCCCCTCAATCCTCGCTTACGTTCATGCTTTCATCCCATGGATGCTTGATCCAGCAGCGCCACAAATTTCCCTCCAATAAGCTTCGTACCACCAAAAATAAATTTACTCTAGTCTCTTTAAGCGACCCGAATCGCTCCTGCCACTGCATCGCATACCACGCACCTCAGATGTTGCCCACCTGCAACTCATCGACGCGCTAATCTAGTCCGGTGCAAAATGCCAGCGGACCGAGAAGCCAATTTTTCCGAGACTGCAAGCTCGGTATCGAATAGCTGGTATGGCGAGCGCAATTGGCGCTGCATGGATGATACTGACTGTGGAGGCCTTTCGGAGCGCGCTAGCCACTGGCAATTCTCCGTGATGACGTACAACATCCTGGCGGATAACTACGTGAGTGCATGCTTCGCTCCCACTGCGGGGTTCACGCCACATTCCCCTTATTCCAAGTCCCAACCCTCTCGAATCCTCTTCCCTCCTGTTTTTCCATTCCGCACGCATAGGCTGACTTGGGTGCTCGTGTCGATGACGACCGAGGTGCATGGGTACGTTCCCAACGTCGGACGGGGCCAGTTATTCTTCACTCCTACCCGCACCTTGGGCGATGCCTTCTACCGTCTCCTTTCTTCCTGCGCTCTTCGGCGGGCTTGGCCTTTCGGTTGCCGAATCAGAGTAACGAATAGGCACACGTGTACTGACGTGTACAATACCGTTCGTTGACGTCGTTCGATCAGAATTCCAGCGCATGGCGATGTGGGGGCATGGAGGCATGGGGAGCAGGAGAGGTTACGGCATGGGGAATTGAGGAGTTGGGGAGGTTGATATAGGTGTGGGGAGGTGGTGAGTTGGGGGTATGGGTCTTGGGGGTAGGGGATGTGGAGACCTAGAGAGGTGGAGGTATATGTGTGGGGAGATGGTGAGTTGGGGGTATGGCGCTTGGATGCATGGGGATGTGGAGACCTAGAGAGGTGGAGGTGTGGGTCTTGGAGGCAAGGGGAGTCGTGTGGGGGCATGTGGATGGAGGGAGGTGGAGGCGTGAGGATGTGGTGGTATGGGAAGGCGTGGTTGGGTTGGTTGTGTTAAGTTGGTTGAGTTGGTTGGGTTGGGAGGTTAAGGCATAGGTGGCGGGAATCACACAATTAAATTATCATCCCATGTGGGTTGATGTGTAAATTCCAGTTGTAGAATTATTTTTTACCTTAGCTCGAACTCACGGCCCCTGTCGGTAGAGTGATTGTTTGGGTTTAGGGAGGGCGTGAGAGGGAGGAATTATTGGGAGGTGGGGGCGTAGGTGAGTGGGAAGGTTGAGGCAAGCAGATGTTAGGGAAGTGGATGCATGAAGGCCTGGTCCAAAGTAAAATGGGGATGAGGGTGTTTGGTTTGCTTGCTTGCTTTCTTGCCAGTCACTGTGTTAAATACTTTGTCGGTTCTTAATGGGTCCTTTAGTTTCTTTGTCAGATCCTTATTTTTTTTGTTTTTTATTTTATTTTTTTGTTTTTTTGTTTTTTATCTGTGTATTCATTTGCTTATTTGTTTGTCTGTTTGTTTGTTTGTTTGTTTGTCTATTTATTTAGTTGTCTATTTGTTTGTATATTTATTTATTTGTTTGTACTAATGGTAAAGGCTACTAGACATCCATTTCTACTTGTATTTCAGTTCACAATTATGTTTGGTCCAGAGATTTGTTTTCAAATCTGAAAGAGGGTTTTTCCTAGCTTTATGGTTTAAGGCCTCAACCAGGGACAGCGTTTTAGTACTTTCTATAGCTTAATGTAGCTTTTTGTAGCTTTTTAGTGCCATTCAAGCCGCACTATTTTTCCTTTTTTTTTAGCAAGAAATTCGCTGAAATGGGGTCAAAACTAGCGATCGGTACTCATAGCTGGAGAAATCCCTGATTTGGTCGCTTATCCTCTGTTTTGCATTTCACTTGCAGGCCCATCATTTCTCCCAGTGGTTGTACCGCGACGTTCCAAAGTTTGCCCTGGGTTGGCAGTACAGAAAAGAACAGCTAGTGAAGGAGATAGTTCACTGGTCTCCGGTGAGTGACAAAGGCTGGCAGTACAGGCTGGCAGTACAGAAAATATAGTGCACTGGCCTCCGGTGAGTGAGAAGGTAATTCCTTCCCTCTCTCCCTCTCTCTCCCCCTCCCTCCCTCCCTCCTTCCCTCCCCCCCTTCCCCCATCCCTCCCTCCCTCCCCCACATCCCTCCCTCCACCCCCCCATCCCTCCCTCCCTCCCTCCCTCCCCCTTGGCACTATCTCATATAACACCACACAGTCATAGACATGCCATTGTTATAACGATTCAGCCATCACATCGCATGAAGGAGTCCCTACCGCCTGGAGGGTGACACTTACTATGTCTACCATGGCGACTTTTCCCAGCTGCGGCATACAGGAGGGTCTTCTTAACACCACGCCCCTCCAGGCGTTATCTTTTTGTTGTAGGGATTCAGCGGTTGATTTGGAATCAACTGTACTAGGTTGTTCTTCCCACCTCCACTTAGACTTAGACCCAATTTATGACATTCCCCCCAAATTCTCAGAATTCTCAGAACTTTGGGCCAAATCTGAATTACCAACTACGAACAACGACCTGTTTCAAAATATTTAAGTCCAAATCATCCGCTGAATTGCTATAAACCAAGATATGAACAAATTTGACACCGCTACTTTCAAACTCACGCCCCGTGGCAAGACGTCACATTTTTCAATTTCCATTTTTGACCATCCTGCCGAACATTGCCAAAATACACGCTAACTATCCCCAGTGCATGCGAAAGGGAAGCTTCCTTCAAACTCACGCCCGTGGCAAGGCCTCACATTTTTCATTTTTCAATTTTTGACCATCCTACCAGACATTGCCTAACCCCCCGGTAACCATTCCCCAGTGCAAGCGAACGGGAAGGTTCCTTAAAACTCACGCCCTGTGGCAAGGTGTCACATTTTCCAATTTGCAATTTTTGCCGATCCTGCAGGACATTGTACTGATGCAGGAAGTTCAGCACTTCAGTGATATTGAAGGGGAACTGAATAATGCAGGGTGAGTTTTGCAATTTGAATTTGAAATTTGAATTTGCAGTCTTCATGCAATTTGAAATGAATATTTGCAGGTATTCGAGCTCAGGCACAATAGCGGTATATGAAAGCAAAGCCCACAGTAACCTTTCCTAATGCAAGCGAACGAGAAGGTTCCTTCAATCTCACACCCCGTGGCAAGGCATAATAAATCAATAAATTGCACGCCTTATTACTAGGCGTGAGGTTGGGGGGGCCAGCCTGTTTGCTTTCACTGGGGCAAACCACCAGTAATGAAAGGAATAATAGCGCAGATGAATTCACTGAAATTATGGAACAACGCTACGAAGAAGAATTGGGGGTCCCTAACTGGGGTCAACCACCAGGCAAGGCGTAACAATTTCTTATTTTCAAATTTCAGATTCAAATTCATTTTTTAAATTAATATTCAATTCATGTAGGTATACTGGCGTGTTCATGCAGCGCACAGGGCGACGGAAGGATGGGTGTGCCATTTTTTGGAAGTCTAGCAAACTAGAGCTGCATCCAGGTTGCAGCCAGCAACTAGACCAGCTGCATCAGCAACACCAGCAGCAGCAAGGGCAGCAAGGGCAACAGCAGCAGCAGCCAGGCTGCAGCCAGCAACACCAGCAGCAGCAGCCAGGCTGCAGCCAGCAACAAGAGCAGCAGCAGCAGCAGCCGGGGTCAAGCAATGCAGACGATATGGCTGACGGCACCTACCGCTTGCACTTCAATAAGCTGATGCTTGACGATAACGTCGCCTTGATTGTCAGGCTCAGGCCCAAGGGGCTGGACCCACAGGGGTTTGCGGACAGTGGCGAGGGCAAGGGGTTTGCGAGTAGTAGTGAGCGCAAGGGGGTCGAGAGTAGTGGCATAGGCAAGGGGTTCGAGAGTGGTGGCGAAGGCAAGGGGTCTGAGAGTATTGGTAAGGGCAAGGGCGGCGGCCAGGGTAACACGATCAGCCAGCAGCTGATACACGCAGACAAGTGTTCTTCCTTCCTGGTTGCAACAACACACATCATGTTTGACCCGAACAAGGGCGATGTGAAACTGGGACAAGTGCGCTCGCTGCTGACCAAGGTGAGAGACAGAGTTGACCTGTATTACTGCCGCCTGATGATGTCCCCCCCCCCCCCCCCCCCCCCCCCCCCCCCTGCCACACACACACTCACACACCTTACCACCCTTACCCATCCCATTCCAACCCAACCCAACCCTTTCCCCCCAAACCTGACCCTTAACCCACCCACTCTACCCCCCTCCCCCCCCCTCCCATGCGCTCGCTGCTGACCAAGGTGTCTGAGTTGGGTGAGAAGCACAAGTCTCTGTCTATCATAGGCGGCGATTTCAACCTGGTCCCTCAGTCCCCCATCCCACTCTACTGGTCCCGCAGTCCCCCATCCCACCCCTCTTCTTACCCCCCAACCCTACCCCAGCCCGTCCCACCCCTTACCCCAACACACACCTCTCCTTAACCCCCCACGGTACCCCAGCCCATCCCCCCCCAACCCACCCCTTACCCCAACCTCCCATGCGCTCGCTGCTGATTAAGGTGTCTGAGTTGGGAGAGAAGCACAAGTCTCTGTCTATCATAGGCGGCGATTTCAACCTGGTCCCTCAGTCTCCCATCTACAACTTCATCCAAGAAGGAGAGCTTGACGTGAGCGGGCACAGGAAGATGGATCTCTCAGGTATGGCATGATGATGATGATGATGATGATCATGATGATGACAAGTAAATTTTTCCTGCTGTCCTCTCGGTTATGACTGCTAATTTTGGGGGTCTGCGGCAGGTCTGTGGCACCCTTTTATTGTGCTTACTAAGGTGCATTCTGGGTGAGAAGGAGGCCGTTGGGGTGCAGACAAGGGTTACGTGGGAGTGCAGAAAAAACACCCTTTTATTGAGCTTATTATAGCCATTCAGCGGATGATTTGGGTTCAAGGTTTCTGAAGAACCTGGACTTTGTACATGAAATCGAGAATTTGGCCTGGAAATCTGAGAATTCTCGCGAGAATTCTCGATAATTGGCCTGAGATTCTGAGAACAAAGTCCGAAGTACAAAGTGTGCTTCCCAAATCATCCCCTGAATTGCTATCAGGTGCATTCTGGGTGAGAAGGAGGCCGTTGGGGTGCAGACAAGGGTTACGTGGGAGTGCATAAAAAGGTGCCTAAGACCCCCAAAATCTCTCAGGAAAAATACGCACCAACAGACGGACAGACATGAAATGAAATCATAATCAGGTCATATGGGAGAGGGGGTGGGGGGGGTGGTGGAAGGGGTCACAGGAAGATAGATGTCTCATGTATGACATAATGATGACGATGATGATGATGATGAGGATAATGATGGTGACGATGATGATGAGGATGATGATGATGATGATGATAATGATGATGATGATGAGAATGAGTTTATTTTTCCTGGTGTCCTCCTGGAATCCAAATGTGCGCGTGGCTTGACTAAGTCAAGGGTTGAGTGTTGAGGGTTTGGCACATCAACAGACATGGATTGAAATCATCAAAGGGCTTACAATGATGAGGGTGGTGGTGGTGTGTGTGTGTGTGGGGGGGGGGGGGGGGGGGAAGCTTGTCGTGATGGGGCACAGGAAGATGGATCTCTCAGGAATGACGACACCTTATGTGGTCATACTGACTCAGCAAGATCAAACCTTCTAGAAAGTCAAACTGACTCAGCAAAATCAAAACCTCTATAAGGTCAAACTGACTCAGCAAAAGAAAACCTTGTAGAAGGTCATACTGACTCAGCAAAAGCAAAACGTCTGTAAGGTCATACTGACTCAGCAAAATCAAACCTTCTAGAAGGCCATACTGACTCAGGAAAATCAAACCTTCTAGAAGGCCATACTGACTCAGCAAATCAAACCTTCTAGAAAGTCAAACTGACTCAGCAAAATCAAACCTTCTAGAAGGCCAGACTGACTCAGCAAAATCAAACCCTCTGGAAGATTATACTGACTCAGCAAAATCAAGCCCTCTAGAAGATTATACTGACTCAGCAAAATCAAGCCCTCTAGAAGATTATACTGACTCCGCAAAAACAAACCTCAAATTCCCTTCAGGTCAAGTCAGGGGCATTGGCTACTAGCACTACTTCACCGCCAAAGACATACTGACTCAGCAAGCTCAAACCTTCTAGAATGTCAAACTGACTCAGCAAAAGCATACCTCCAATTCCCTTCAGGTCAAGTCAAGGGCCTTGGCTACAAGCACTACTTCACCGCCAAAGGCATACTGACTCAGCAAGCGCAAACCTTCTAGAATGTCAAACTGACTCAGCAAAAGCAAACCTCCGATTCCCTTCAGGTCAAGTCAAGGGCATTGGGTACAAGCACTACTTCACCGCCAAAGACATACTGGCTAAGCAAGGCTTTGGAGAGAGCGGCGTCTTGGTGGAACAGGGTCAGTTCCAGCAAATCCAGGAAAATGAGGACCTACCTTCCTCGAGCGACCAAACCCTAAAACCTGGCTTGTCCCCAGTGGAAGGCTACTTCTCGTACAGCCGTAATCTGCTCTCTGCTCTCATTGAATGTGTACTGCTATCACGAGGCAGTACAGCAGCCCCGCCGCAAATATCGCCGGACCATTCGTCTCCTATAGCTGCCTTAACCCTTGCTCCAGCACCCCCCCCTGCCCGGCCTGCTCCTTCAGAGACCTCTGACTCAGCAGCAGGTAGTGCCCAAGACCAGCAACAGCAGCAACGGCAACAACCGCAGCAGCAAGAACATCAGCATCAGCAACATCAGCAGCAGCAAGAACATCAGCAGCAGAAGCAAGTTATGGCCATGGCCCATGCTTTGAACCCTGAAAAGCTAGAATCTGCTAGCAAAACCAATATGGCTGTCGACGCGATGGCTCACATATTTGAGGCTGCATCGTCTGCCATAGCCTTCCTTACATTGCAAAAGCAATTGCAGCAGCAACAAGTCCAGCAGCAACAACAGCAACAACAGCAGCTGCAGCAGCAGATGGGTCACCTTCATCCAGTCGGTGAGATGCAGCAGCAATACGTCAGCATCCATGGCAAGATGATACCCACTACGTTACTCAACCTAGCCTGCACACCAAGCGTCCCTGAGGATGTAGCTGTGGGATCCTCCTCCCAAACACCCTCCCACGCCTTCACCTTTTCCCCAAGCAGCGCGGGTGGGGCCAGCACCAGTGCATTCGCCGCCACCAACGCCCTTGCTCATACCTCTGCATTCTACTCACCAGCTTCTTGCCTTCCTGCGCCAAATGCAACTGCCTCTGCATCTGCCGTTACTGACACCGCAACTGCCTGTGCAACAGCTGGTACTGCCTGTGCAACTGCCGCAACTGCATGTGCAAATTCCGTTACTGCCTCCGCAACTGCTTCCGACAAAGCACCCAGCAACCTGTCCAGCGCCATCTCCAACGTCAACAGTGGCCGCAGCTCTCTCTTTAGCAGCACCCCAAGCATACCCCTGGGTTCAATCCAAACATCCGCTCCAGGCCACACCTTCAGCACAAACCCGTCCAGTGTCAGCGCCAGCTCAAGAGCCACAGCCTATACCCAGACAGCCCCCATCCCCATTCCTGCTTCCCAAACCAGCCCACCATGCAGTGCAGTGACCGCGCCCTTCGCTGTCCAAGCAATCGCACGCCTCCATAGCGGCACAACTCTTAGTGTTGACTCTGCAGATCTAGGCTCGATCACCCCGTCCCCAGCTCTTAGCCAGGAAGCCACTTTACTTGGCTCCGCCCATGCTGAGGAGCAAGTACACAGTCCGGAGGCTACGTCACCTGGCTCTGCCCAGGTCGGGGCGCTACTGCACAGTTCGGAGGCAACGTTACTTGACTCCGCCCAGGTCGGGGCGCTACCACACAGCCCCAGGAGGTGCAGGAGCATCAGCATGAGCCAGATGCCTTCTATCCTCATGTCTCCGCAGAAAATGCAGCAGAGGCGAATCTCGCATGCTGGCAGTAGCTGGCACTCATGGAACCAACGCCACCTGAGAGCGGCCCTAGGCCCACAGGCAGCCGCTGAGGTAAGGGGGGGCCTAGGGGACGGTGGAGGGGAGGGTGTGTGGGGGTCGGGTGGGGTGGGGGGGTGGGGGGGGGAGGGGCAAGGACAGCAGGCAGCCGCTGAGGTAGGGGGGGGCCTGGGGGACGGGGAGTGGGACGGGGGGCTAGGCCCACAGGCAGCCGCTGAGGTGGGGGTGGCCTGGGGGTGGGGGGAGAGGGGGTGGGTGGGGGTGGGGGGCTGAGACCGCAGGCAGCCGCTGAGGTGGGGGGGGGGGGGGGGGCTGGGGGACGGTGGGGGGGGGGGGCTAGGACCGCAGGCAGCCGCTGAGGGGGGGGGGGGGGGGGGGGGGGGGGAGAGGGGAGGGGGTTAGCTGCCCTCTTTGACTGTAACATACATTTAAATATGCAGGATAAATCACGGTGAGCAGTGCAAGTGAGCCTAACAAAAAATATTGATTCCTGAAGGAGTTGTCAAGGCCTCCAAATGTTTACTTCTCACGATTTTGTTTTTTTGATAATGGGGCTGTTATGGCATGTAACATGACGATATTATGAGATATTTTTCAGGTCATTTTGAGCACTTCAGGAGGGGCAGCCTTCCTCAGTTTTTTTTCTACCTTTTTACTTAGACCTGCAAATGACATTCTGAGACCACCCATGAGTAGGCCTTGGCAAGGGCAGTCCGTTGGCACCACTTTGGACCTCGTGCAATAAGTATCTACCCCTTGGGTTAGTGAATGGGTGACTATCAGACAATCCCTGTGTGGGAATTCCAAGGATGCCATTGTGTGCGCCATGTTGTAAACCCCCAGAATCCATATCTAAGTTTTTCAAGGGGGTATTTCTACTTAGGGGGGGGGGGGGGGGGGGGGGGGGAGGGTCAGCCCTCCTCAGTTTTTGTAGGGATAGGTGTCCCCCCTTTTTTATACTCACGATTCCTGAGGTGAAAAACAAGGGCAGTTGGCTTGGCACCAGAGATCACAGTGAGCAGAGCAAGTGAGCCTATCAAAGATTATTGATTCCTGAGGTGAAAAGCAAGGGCAGTTGGCTTGGCACCAGAGAACACGGTGAGCAGTGCAAGTGAGTCTATCAAAGATTATTGATTCCTGAGGTGAAAAGCAAGGGCAGTTGGCTTGGCTCCAGAGATCACAGTGAGCAGTGCAAGTGAGCCTTACAAAGATGACTGATTCCTTAGGCTACCAACTGGACTGCAACATACCGCTGAGCATGTCCGCTTGATAATGCACACCAGATCACCGTCCACCTGACTACGTCCACCTGATCAGGTCCACCTGGCCACGACCACCTCATTACGCCCACCTGGCCACGTCCACCTCATAACGTCCACCTGGCCACGTCCTCCTCATTGCGTTCACCTGTAAACAGGTTCACCTCATTACGTCAACCTGATGACATCCTCCTGGCCATGTCCACCTCATCATGTCCGCCTGGCCACGTCCACCTCATAACGTCCACCTGGCCACGTCCTCCTCATTACATTCACCTGTCAACAGGTTCACCTCATTACGCCCACCTGATAACGTCCTCCTGGCCACGTTCACCTCATTACGTCCACCTGATAATGCCCACCTGTCAACAGGTTCACCTCATTCCGTCCACCTGATAACGCCCACCTGTCAACAAGTTCACCTCATTCCGTCAACCTCATTACGTCCACTTCATAACGCCCACCTGTCAACAGGTTCACCTCATTCCGTCAACCTCATTACGTCCACTCCATAACGCCCACCTGTCAACAGGTTCACCTCATTCCGTCAACCTCATTACGTCCACTCCATAACGCCCACCTGTCAACAGGTTCACCTCATTCCGTCAACCTCATTACGCCCACCTGATAACGTCCTCCTGGCCACGTTCACCTCATTACGTCCACTTCATAACGCCCACCTGTCAACAGGTTCACCTCATTCCGTCAACCTCATTACGTCCACTTCATAACGCTCACCTGTCAACAGGTTCACCTCATTACGTCCACTTCATAACGCCCACCTGTCAACAGGTTCAACTCATTCCGTCAACCTCATTACGTCCACTTCATAACGCCCACCTGTCAACAGGTTCACCTCATTACGTCCACTTCATAACGCCCACCTGTCAACAGGTTCACCTCATTCCGTCAACCTCATTACGTCCACTTCATAACGCCCACCTGTCAACAGGTTCACCTCATTCCGTCAACCTGATTACGTCCACCTTCATAACGCCCACCTGTCAACAGGTTTACCTGAGGCGTCAAAGCTCCTCCAGCCAGGGTGGGCTTGTCCCCCGCATCAGTCAATCTGAGGGAGACATGACTCAGCCACAACTCGCCCAGGCCCCCTCACTCAAGAAGGAAGCTTCCCAGAAGCTGCCAATGCCTGCGCCCCCCAGCCCTGAGGCCCCCCCCATGGAGGATGAATCTCTCCTGGCGGTACACCCCCTTGATCTGACGAGTAGCTACGCTTCCATCATAGGGGATGAGCCAGTATTCACCTCGTCCCACCATGAGTTTCTCGGTACGTGTGACTACATCTGGTTCACACCGAAACTCAATCAGAACTCCTCGTTACCCGCCCCCGTGCTTGAGGCTGGCAGTGAAGGGCGTATTGCTGTCACTCAAGGCGGTACAGATTCCAGTGTGAGAGTGTATGAGTCAGCAGAGAGAGAGTTGCCCCAGGACACAGAGATGGGTTCACAGCCGTCCCTGCGCGCCATAGCTGTCCTCGAGCCCCCTCACATAGAGGCCCTACCCCAGGGCCTGCCTGCCCCCCAATGGGGATCCGACCACATCTGCCTGATGACCAAGTTTGAGTTGAGCTTTTAGGTTGGTGTAGGCGGAATAGAAAATAGCAGAGCTTTTCTTTTTGGCTACGAGCAGTAGCTTCTAGGTAGCTCCTTGAGCCAGCCAACTTAGCTGCACCTCAAAATTCCAGCAGTTTTGGACAGCAGATTAGTGGAAAAGAAAAGCTATGGAAAATTGCAATAGTTGAACATCGAAATAGGTATAGGTTCTGAGATTATTTCATTAGTTAGGCCACTGACCATATCGAGCCATCTCGCCCTCCCACGGGCACCATCCATGTGTTAGGGTTCAGTTCACCAGTGCTTGTTTTGTATGCAGCCCTTCCCAGGATTGGGGCCGGGCAAGTCTATTTAGCCTATTTAGCTACGCCTTAACCGGCTAGACTGCAACCAGTGTTTTTTACTTCAGATTTCTCTAGGCAAGGTTGTGTAGCTGAGTGGGCCTGTGCTGCAGTACGCGGCCTGCTGGACGGAACGCTGGTTGGCGCCACATTTGAGAATTGTGTCTGGTCTGGGTCTGGACCTGAAATGGTCATCTTGCCTCATGTTTCTAGTCACCCTGGAGCTGGTAAAATGCAAGCCTTAGAACCAGTATGATGAGCTGTCAGACCTACAATGGGGATCGGACTGCATCTGGCTGATGACCAAGTTTGATTTGAGGACCTTTTTTTTCTCCGACGACTCCTTGCCATTCCGTCGCTGCACGGTGACACATGCGTCTGGCTGAACTAGTCAGAAATGGCTTCCCAACCCCTTGGGCTCCGCGCTCCGCGCGGTTTAAGGGGCAGCGCGTCGCACTGGGGTCGCACCAAGTCGCTAAATGTGCAATGCGTCGCACACAAACAAAAGTGGAGTGATGCTTGTCGCTTGTGGAACATTAGTTAGGCCACTGACCATACCAGGCCATCTCATCCTGAAGTATGTTGCCTACCAGAAACTGGTAAAATGCATGCCTGAGTCAGGGCTTTTTTCCGTACAGATAGGGGGTCTTCTGGTAGCGATCAGGGATTTGGTGTCTTTCAAGGTTGGGCTCCTGGTGGCGATTTGGGTAGGCGGCCCAGGAGGTTCTCGAGTCTCATGGTAGCAGAAGGTCTGGCCAAAACAAGGTCCCAGGTAGCAATCACTACTGGCAGCGGAAAAAAAGCTCTAGCCAGAGTATGATGATGCTACCCATGAAGACGGGCGGGAGCAATGACTAGACTGGGCACGGTCCAACCCAATGATTGCATTCCTGCGCAAGCCTATGAATGTGTGTGTGCATAAATAAAATAAATAGTATGCCTTATTACGAGGCGTTAGGTTGAGGGGGCCAGCCTGTTTGCTTGCACTTCCGCCAATCACCAAGTGCTTATGCATTCCCTTCTGTTTCTTTTCTACCTGTGCTCCTTTTGTCACTGCCCTCAATGTAGTAGAGACCCCACTGGCACGCTGGTAACAGGGGAGGTGACGATTGGACCTAAGGGTTCGGCGTCAACCAGCCCACGCGGCATGGGGGGGGTCACCACTCACCAGTGTCAGGTTGTTTTTTGGCAGAGCCCCCCCTCGTGGGGGGCGAGAGCCTCCAGATTCACTCCTTTGTCCGTCTGTGCGTGCGTCCGTTTGACCGCCCCCCCCGAGACGAAGCCTGAAGCCACGGCAGCCAACTGTTTCGTTACTAACTGGCTTCGGTCCCCTTCATTCGGCTGCCACCTGTTCCGATAGCCGACACTCTCCGCCAATTTTCCGCGTCGCTGCCTAGGACTTATCTCTGCCATGCAAATGTATGTCGCAGTCCAAGGGTAGCCAAATAGACTCGAGGGACTTGCCCAACCTGGAACCATCTGTATCGACCTCGTATTTTCTATGTGCGTAGGACATTGGAAGGGCACCCTTCTCTCATCTGTGCTTCCTGAGCATAACTGAGTGTTGCTGAGTTTAAAATAAATACTATGATTAGTACGCCTTCTAAATTCTAATGTGGCGTGAGGTTGAGAGGGCCATCCCGTTTGCATGCACTGGGGCCAACCACCCATGTTGCTCAGTATAGATCGGTAGCTGAGTACAGATTTGTAGCTGAGTGCAGATAAGTAGCTGAGTATAGATATGTAGCTTGTAGTCGCCTGTGCGTGCAGAGGACTGCACTATTAATTGCAAGCACGCAGTAGGCATTACTAGAAGACTGAACACAAGCTGACAGATAGATGGAAGGGTTTTTTTGTTTCTGGATGGATAGTTGGAAGTAAAGAACCGTAAAGACGTTGGGCTACTTGTTTGGCCGTGTATGTATCACGGAAGTTTGGGGTTACCATATTTGACCTTGTGAGTGTTGAAAAAGATGTTGTCAAATCCGCTTACCGTAATATGCTCTCTGGTTTCCGGGGGGACTTGGAATTTGAAGGCGGTGAGCAGCCCGGAGTTAGCTAAAATATCGTGTAACAATCCAATCCAATCTTTGAGAGAAATATAATTTACTTGGACCAAGCCCGCATTTTTCTAATTGCCAAAGGAATTTCACCTTGTGCAGGAGGTAGCCCCATACAAAAGAGTAGGCGCACTTATGCCGTCTTTGGCAGTAACCTTAAAAAATTAAAAACATTACTCTTCCACGGGGCTAGTGGGCTACGTCTCAATGGAAGATAGGGATTTTGTGCTGCGTCTCCAATTTGGACTATAACTTAGTTACATGGCTCCAGCAAGCAATTTGGCTGCTCGCCGCCTTAGGCAGTAAAATAAATTACCAGGGAAAATGTAGGCGTTTAACAAAAAAGATGAATCGAACCTGAATCGAACATATTTAAGCATTATTATCAAATATATACTTGATCCAATCTCTTTATGCTTTCATGGATAAACAGGGGTAACTTCGCACTCCTGGATTGCACACCAGGTAACGCAGAGGAATCATTATGCTCTCAGATTGGGAGATCAGGATCTGATTATTTTTGGCGGAGCCCCTCCTTCTGGGGGGCGGGAGCGGAGGGGGGATGCTCCGGCTAACGCTATGGTGTCCTTAACTTCACGTCCTGAGTAAACGGTATTACACGGATGTAACAATTTCAATTTCAATACCCACAAAGCCAGATCTCCTATACCCTAAACCCGATGAGATCTGGCTTCCCCCCAACGGCGTGAGCCCCCAGTGTTACCCATGTGTCCGTTCGACCGACCATCCATCTGACGGCAGCCAACGGTCTCGTAACTAACTCGCTTCCTTTGCCACCTGTCGCTCCCTCACGATCACTCTCCGCCATTATTTTTAGCGTCGCAGGCGACGCTGCATAGAATTTGTCTCTCGAATTCTGTATGCAACGTCCAGCAGAAATGGAAGATAGGGATTCAGTGCTCTATCTCCGACCTGGTGGTTGGGATCTGGCCGGGTGCATCGTCCAATCCTGTTCTGGGACCTACTCGTTTGGGAAGCTGCAACACGAGGGACAAAAACGACGAATAGCTGGCTTCGTGATACCCTGGATGTTATCACGCAACACCTTGCGATGGCGCTTGGCACCTCCCTTTCCAAGTCCCTTGCCGCCTTTACCGCGTCCAGACATGATTGATTTGGTAGATTACGTGGGGGGGGGTTAGAGGCGGATTTGTTATGGGTAGCACTCAACAGCTCTGTGCATTTGTACGCAGGAGTCCAGGGCTATGGTTTGGATTCGCTTATTCGGTAATCGACAGACGCAGACAGTCTGCTGATCCGCATGTCTCGTCTGCTGATCCACCCCTCGCCCTCGATGGCCAGCGGGTATGGTTTGGATTCGGCTATTAGGTCATCGACAGGCGCAGACAGGAACAGTCTGCTGATCTGCATGTCTTGTCTGCTGATCCACCCCTCGTTGGCCAGCGGAGTATTTAATGCTTACATGACGTCCTCTGGTACACACCTGTTGTAACGCTATCTCGTGACCTTCCCAGTGCGCTACAATGGCCCGTACGAAGCAGACTGCCCGTAAGTCTACTGGTGGCAAGGCTCCACGTAAGCAGCTGGCCACCAAGGCTGCCAGAAAGAGCGCTCCCGCCACTGGCGGTGTGAAGAAGCCTCACAGGTACAGGCCCGGAACTGTCGCCCTGCGTGAGATCCGCAAGTACCAGAAATCAACCGAGCTTCTCATCCGCAAGCTGCCCTTCCAGAGGCTGGTTCGTGAGATCGCTCAGGACTTCAAGACCGACCTGCGTTTCCAGTCCTCTGCCGTGCTGGCCCTCCAGGAAGCCGCTGAGGCGTACCTGGTTGGCCTGTTCGAGGACACCAATCTGGCTGCCATCCACGCCAAGCGTGTCACCATCATGCCCAAGGACATCCAGCTGGCTCGCCGCATCCGCGGAGAGAGGGCTTGAATTAAATGTCTCACATGCTGCATCCTAGCTGATCAACACAAAACCGGTGTTTTTAAACACCACAACAAGAAAATGAATGACTTCCGGACATAAATGTTCGGATTCTGGAAGCCCTCTGCTAGAAGCTACTATTAGATCCACCTGGATCGGCAATATGACATCATGTGTACCACGCACGTGACTGTGTTTGCGGTTTCGAGCCCCGCTCCTAGAGCCGCTCTCATTTGTTGTGCGATCCTTCATTGCTTCTTTCTTCAGTCAAGCGCTGCGCGTCCTTTTATTTCTTGTGGTGCACTACTCCACTTCTTTCCCCTCTCCCTCTCACATTCCCACCCCTCAGCAGTTGTCCCCCAGAAGAAAACAATTGCCATGGGGGCTGCGTCCGCTCTTTTGATCCTCCTAGCCTTGCCGCTGCTCGCCCGGGCAGAGCTCGACTGGTCAGAACCCGACGTTAATGAGCGGCTCATTCTATCCGCCGAGATGAACAGCGTCGAAAGACTCCAGTTTACTCTCGACGAGGGTGCTGACGTCAACTACCGAGGTGTTCTCCATGGCAAAACAGCCATTATGGCTGCTAGCCTGTTTGGCGCTGCTAAGGCAGTGGAGTTCCTCCTCGGTGTTCCCGGCATTGACCCCATGATCCCAGAAAAGGACGGTTACACTCCCATGCATGGAGCAGGCTTCCAGGTGAGTGGGTGAAGACTGGATGAAGATGATGAGTGGTGGTGATGATGGTGATGGTGAAGCGCGCTTGTCTGCTGGGTGAGCCTGCGCCCCATGCATAGCAGACAACGAGGCCAGGCCTTACCAACGCTAGCACCTAAGGTTCACTCAGTATTTTTGCTAGGTTGCACTCGTACTGCTTGCTGACTGTGCTCACTGTTCAGCTGTTAATCATTGTGTGATGCAGTGTGAAGTGTCAATCTTATCTTACTAGACTACGTCTTGGAGCTCACAACTTAAATGTTGAATCAGAAAGGAGTACCTCTCGTTCTGGTAGAATTTGCAGATGCTGTGATATGATGGTTGACGGTAGAATGGTGGTCGAAGATGAAATGCATTTCACATTAGAATGTCCGTTTTACGCTGAGGATAGAAAAACATTTGTGTAAACATGGACATTGAACCTGAATCGGTGGATACAAACTCCAGTATGAAGCTGGTCATGAATCCTGAAGGATGGAAATACTTAATTCAATTTATAAAAACAACGATAATAATCGCGCAATTAAATTATCATCCCAGCTGAGATGATGATTTAATTATAATATATTATTAAACTATCACTGTTGCACGAACTCAGGGCCCCCGTCGGTTAAACGATTGTTTGGGGTTCAGTTCATCAGTGCCTTTTCTTTTTAAGCCCTTCCTATACAGTTGGGCAAGTCCCTTTAGCCTATGTGGCCTTCCCCTGGACTGTAACATACATGCATACTTATCTAATGCATTCTACTTACTTCAAGTATCCGTAGATAATTTAATAATCTGAACCAGCCTGATATATTTGCATGACATTTGATTTCTTTTACATGATCGACAACAGGGTACTTCCAAGCACGCGCTTGCGCGCTGCCTTTTTGAGCCCCACTGCGCGTTTCGCGCAGTTTTTTGTACCCCCCTGTGGGCGCAGCAAGCATTTTTTGCGCTTTTTGCACTACAAAGCGCAGTTGTTTTGTTTTCAAGTGCGCTAAAGCGCTGGCCAATTTAGTCGATGGAAGTACCCTGGTCAACCACCTATACTCTGCCTCAGGGTTTTTATTTCCAGCTTTTCTATGCAGCTTCTAGGCAGCTCCCCAATCTAGCCACTGGGCTGCACCGAACTATTTCAGGAGTTATGGTCTACTTATCGTGCCAGATACAAGGTGAACTAGGTTGTCTCAGGTTTGGATGCACAGCCAGTCAGGGGAGCTGCCTATAAGCTGCTGCTTGTAGCTGAAAATAATACTACATAAATAAATAGTATGCCTTATTACAAGTAGGTTACTACAAAGCGCGCGCGGAAGAAAAAAGCGCGATTTCGCGCACGCTTTTTGAGCCCCACCGCGCGTTTCGCACAGTTTTTTCAACCCCCTGTGAGCGCAGCGCACAGTTGTTGCGCTTTTTGCACTACAAAGCGCTGCTCAATTTGACATTTGTGCGCTTTAAGCACTGACCAATTTGGCAAAATGCAGTACCCTGATTACAGGGCGTGAATGTTGAGGATCCGTTTGCTTGCACTGGGGCCAGCCACCAATCGTAGAGTTGGGAAAAAAAGTGTTTTAATTTCATATTTCTGTAGGCCAGGTTGAGTAGCTACTTGAGCTACGTAAGCCCGATTTCAGGATTGTTGCACAGCCATCACATGGCGGAGCGCGAACCCACGTAGCCCGGGGGGTTCATGCATTGCCATGTAGCAACAATGGCGACGCAGTGGCGACGCGTCGTCAAAAACAAAAAACAGTGGAGCAAAACAAAAAAAAATCACTGCTCTGCCTCTCCAAGGAAGAGTACAACTTATCCGCGTCCGTCATGAAGATTCACGATAATTGATAGGTTAGGGGCTCCGAGGAGTCATCAGGGATTATAATTGACTTTGCCTCCTTCAGCAGGGAAGAACATAATTCAATTGCGTCCTTCATCAAGAGATAAGTTCAGATCCATTAGTCATCAGACAAATGTAATTGACTTTGCCTCCTTCAGCAAGGAAGAGTATAATTTATCCGCGTCCTGCATGCAGGTATAAGCTAAAATCTATGGTAAATGATGGGCTAGAGGCTCAGAGCAGTCATCAAACACAAATAATTGACTTTGCCTACTTCTGCAGGGAAGAGCAGAATTTAATCGCAGCCTTCATGAACATATAAGCTAAGATCCACAATATAGGATAGGTTAGGCCTCTTAAACATCGTCAGGAAAATAAAATTGACTTTGCCTACTTCTGCATGGAACTTGAACTTGGTTACATGGCTTCAGCCAGCAATTTGGCTGCTCGCCGTCTTTGGCAGTACAAATAATTATTACCAGGAAAATGTTAACATCTTCTGCAGGGAAGAGCTGAATTTAATCGCGTCCTTCATGTATATATAAGCTAAGATCCATCATATATGATAGTTTATGGCCTCCGAGCAGTCATCTGACAAATATTATTGACTTTGCCTACTTCTGCAGGAAAGAGCAGCATTAAATCGCATCCTTCATTGAAGATATAAGCTACCATCCACAATATAGGATAGGTTAGGCCTCTATAAAGTCATCAGGAAAATATAATAGACCTACTCCTGCATGGAGCTTGAACTTGGTTACATATAGCTTCAGCCAGGAATTTGGCTGCTCACCGTCTTTGGCGGTACAAATAATTATTACCAGGAAATGTTAACAACTTCTGCACGGAAGAGCAGAATTGAATCGCATCCTTCATTGAAGATATAAGCTACCATCCACAATATAGGATATGTAAGGCCTTTGAACAGTCATCCGGAAAATATAATTGACTTTGCCTACTTCTGCAGGGAAGAGCAGAATTTCATCATGTCCTTCATTGAAGATATATGTTAACATCCACAGTATAGGATAGGTTAGGGGCTCTGATCAGTCATCAGGAAAATATAATTAACTTTGCCTAATTCTGCAGGAAAGAGCATAATGTATTCGCTTTCTTCATTGAAGATATATGTTAACATCCACAATATAGGATAGGTTAGGCCCAGGGTTAGGCCTCTGAAGAATCATCAGAAAAATATAATTGACTTTGCCTCCTTCAGCAGGCAATATCAGAATTCAATCGCGTCCTTCATGTGGCGACGGAAGCAGTTTAGTTACGATACCGTTGGCTGATGTGTCAGGCTTCGTCTCGGTCAGACAGTCAGTCGGTCGGTCGCTCAGATGGACAAATGTGTAACCCTGGGAGCTCCCGCCCCCTTGAAGAGGGGGCTCCACAAAAAACTATAATTGACTTTGCCTCCTTCAGCAGGGAAGAGCAGAATTTAATCGCATCCTCCATGAAGATACAAGTTGAGATCCACAATATATGTTAGGCCTCTGAGCAGTCATCATACAAATATTATCACTGCTCTAATTTGGTTGTAGGCCCCAGTGGAAGCTAACGGGCAGGCCCCCTCAACCTCATGCCTTGTTATAAGGCATACCATTTATTATTGATTTGTGTATTTATTTATTTATTTGTGTATTTATTTATTCATTTATTATTTATTTATTTATAACGCTGCTCTAATTGACTTTGTCTCCTTCTTTAGGGAAGAGCAGATGTCATCCGAGTCCTTCATAAGGGAGGATTGGATCTATCCCACAGGTGTGTGTGTGTGTCTGTGCATGTTTGTGTGTGTATGCATGTGTATGTATGTATGTTTATGTTGTTCCAGTCCATGGGCAGAAAAATAGGCTGAAGGGACTTGCCCAAGCATGATACCCGAATGAAAAGAATCTCCAGATTTTTTGCAGAGGGATTAGCCCCATTAAAATGTCCGTCCGTCCGTTAGTTAGTCCGTGTGTCACAAACCAAATTTTCAGGTTTTATGAAAAACATAAAAAAAGTTGAACATTCTATATTTTTGACGAATTATAAGACTTATTTATACCGGACAAATTCTGACCAGAGCACATATGAGCATCGCAATTCATGAAAAGGTGCTCAGGTTGGGCCAAATAGCTACAATTAACGGTTAACAATTTGATTTCAGGGTGTTTTGAGCTAACATTTCAAATTTGAACCACTTAAACAAGTGCGCAAACAAAGGTTTGGGAGCAGAATTGTCGTCAAAAATTGGAGGCGAAACATGTAAGCATCACAATGGACGAAACATTCCCCTCGGGCACGTGCTAAAATTAGCCCACAGACCCCACCTCAGGGCCGTGCGTGGGGCAGGGGCGGTGGCCACCGGGCGGGGGCAGGGGCCGGGGGCAGAGGCGGGGACGGGGACGGGGGCGGGGGCCACCGGGCGGGGCAGTGACAAGCCACGCCACCTGCCGCTGGCCAAAAGCCCGTTCAGCAGGACGGGATATACCGTTCACGTCTGGGCTGGGCCGAAACATGCAATACCTTGAACAAATTCCGTAAAATCAACCAGACACCTGATTGGCCTCATTTTTCTTGCATCAAATTCTTAAAAAAAGTCAATCTACATAAATGCATTTCATTACATAACAGAAACGTTCAATACTGCTTAAAAATCAACAACCCTCCAACAACTCTCTTTTTCGTCACCTTGTAGTTAACAATGCTAAATCATCAATCGATTCATTGGAATTCAATTAATTTAAAGCCTCCAGGCGCCCTTCGAATTTAATCCAATTCGAACTGATACAATTTAAAGCAATTACATGCATTCAAATCACGTTAATTAAATTAAATGGAAAGGAATAAATCGAATTAAAATAACACAACATTAAATACAATTCAATTCAATTAATTAAAATACATTGAATTAAGGATCGGATTCATTTCATTCGGGACGCGCCTCCAGGCGCCCTTAATATCAGGAGGGGATTAACGAGGGGAAACTGATCAACTGAACCCCTAACAATTGTTTTAATAACGGGGGCCCTGAGTTTGTGCTACAGTGATAATTTAATTCTATGATTTTAAGGTTTCAGGTAGGAGGGAAGTGCATTTTTGAAATTCTCATTGCACCAGGCTTGGTGGTTTGCCCCCAGCGCAAGCGGACGGGCTGGCCCCCTCAACCTTACGCCTCGTCATAAGACGTAACATAAATTTATTCATGCATTAATTAATTTATGCATTTATGTGCTGATTGCATTTGGCGGTACAAGTGGTGGCTGTCGAGATGGCTGTTAATTGGGTTGGAGCAATGCGCATTTGGGTTGGAGGAATGCGCATTTCAGATCTATTTTTCGTTTCAGAAAGGGGGTCTTCTGGTAGCACTCAGGGATGTTGTGTCTTTCAAGGTTGGGCTCCTGGTAGCGATTTGGGTTGGCGTCTTGAAGGGCCGGCCCAGGGGGGGGTGGGGGGTGGGGCCGAGATTTGAGTATCATGGTAGCGGAAGGTTTTGCCAAAACAGGGTCCCAAGTAGCGATCGCTACTGGTAGCGGAAGAACAAAAGCTCCGGCGCATTTCAGGTAGCTTGGTTATTTGGTTGCTTACTGCCTGGGAGGCATGTGGGCGGAATGGCCATGTGGAAGGGGGCATCCATCCGGCTCCATTGAAGGCTTACTTATTAAATTTCATATCTGGCACCCTGCTGGCACAGAGTGGAGAATATATTTTTGGAAGCCTGCCGTCTAATATTAGTTTCAATGTTAGCTAATATTGTTTTCTCAAACACTTATATTGCCATTCCCTAGATATGAGCATCGCAATCCACAACAAATACTTTTTTATACTCCTCTCGGGCACTTGTAATTAGCCAGACAAAATTTTAAAAAATTAAAAAATGCACAGTTGCAAAATGTAACTGTCAAAGCTCATTTGTATTTCTGATATGACGTCCTCTGGTATGTTTTTCTCTCATACTGTTTTTCTGGCATTACTTTCTCTGGTATGCTATTCTCTAGTTCTGTTTTCCTGGCATCGCTTTCTCTGTTATTGTTTTTCTAATATCTTTCTGTTATGATTAGCTAGGATTTTAATTTCTCAGGTAATAGGTATGATAATCTAGGGTTATATTATCAGGTATGATAATATAGGGTTATATTATTTCTCTTGTATGATAACCTAGGGTTTTATTGTATCATGTCTGTACGTTACAGTCCTGGGGTAGACCAAATAGGCTCAAGGGGCTTGCCCAACCGTTACAGGAGGGGCTAAAATGAAAAGCAACAGGTTTGAAAAGCGTGTTCGAAAAAGCAGGTATGAAAAAGCAACAGGTATGCAAAGCATTTTGTATGAAAAGCTTTAGGTATGAAAAGCATTAGGTATGAAAAAGCAGCTATGAAAAAGCAGGTTTGAAAAAGTTTAGGTATGAAAAGCATTAGGAATGAAAAGCATTAGGAATGAAAAGCATTAGGTATGAAAAAGCGGGTATGGAAAGCAGGTACGAAATAGCAGGTATGAAAAGCATTGGGTATGAAAAGCAGGTACAAAATAGCAGGTATAAAAAAAAAAGGTATGGAAAGCATTAGGTGATTAGCTATGAAAAGCAGGTACGAAAAAGCAGGTATGAAAAGCAGGTATGAAAAGTAGGTGTGAAAAGCGGGTATGAAATGCAGGTCTGAAAAAGCAAGTATGAAAAGCATTAGGTGACGAGGTACGAAAAGCAGGTATGAAAAAGCAGGTATGAAAAGCAGGTATGAAATGCAGGCATGAAAAAGCATTAGGTGTGAAAAGCAGGTATGAAAAAGCAAGTATGAAAGAGCAGGTATGAAAAACAAGCATGAAAAAGCAGGTATGAAAAAGCAAGTATACAAAAGCAGGTATGAAAAAGCAAGTATGAAAAGCATGTATGAAAAATCAGGTATGAAAAGCATTAGATATGATCTCGTAGGATATAAGTTTCTCTGATGTTATTATCTCTGGTAAATTTGTCTCTGGTTTGATATTCTCTGTTATGATATTCTCTGGTATGACATTCTAGGGGATATTTTTCTCTGATATGATAATCTCTGCTATGGTAATATAGGTTTGTATTTCCTCAGGTTTGATCATCTAGGGTATCAGTTTCTCTGATTTAATAATCTCTGGTTACATTGTCTCTGGTATGATAGTCTAGGGGATTGTTTTCTATGGTATGGTTTTCTCTGATATGTTATTCTCTGGCATGGTAATATTTTGTATTTGTTGCAATATAGGTTTGTATTTTGTATTTGTTGTAATATTTTGTATTTGTTGTTATATTTTGTATTTGTTGTAATATTGGTTTGTACTTGTTGTAATATAGGTTTGTATTTCCCCTGGTTTGATCATCTAGGGCACCAGTTTCTCTGATTTAATCATCTCAGGTAGCATTCCAGTCTCTGGTACGCTTTTCTCTGGTACGCTTTTCTCTGGTACGCTTTTCTCTGGTACGCTTTTCTCTGGTATGATATTATAGGGTATCGTTTTTCTTTGGAACGGCTTTCTTTGGCACACAATAATATATAATTGAGTTGTACTGATGTGTGGGGATGTCAAAAATGTATGTCAACTTTGGAAACCGGTGCCACTCCACAAGCTGAATGCACGCAATTCATCTTAATGTCCTGAATATACTGTTTTTGTTTTGTGCAACGAGTCATCATTCCGCGCTGCATGGTTCTACCTAAACTAGTCACAAATGACCCCCCAAACCCTCCGGGCTCCGCGCTTCGCGAGGTTCAAGGGGGCAGCGAGTCGAACTGGGGTCGCACCAAGTCGATCAATTTATGACGCATCGCAGACAAAAATAATGCCTGAAAATTAAGGAATGAAACCCAGGATGAAACATCAACTTCCCTTGATCATTTTTTAAACCATTTTATTTGTAATTATGTCCTCAAAACTTTAATTGTATATCAGTTGTTATATCATCATAGATTCATAGTATATCAGATCAGATCTCACAATGTACATGATACTCATATATTGTGTGTCACATCATCATAGATACATAGCATATCAGATCAGATCTCACAATGTACATGATACTCATATATTGTGTGTCACATCATCATAGATACATAGCATATCAGATCAGATCTCACAATGTACATGATACTCATATATTGTGTGTCACATCATCATAGATACATAGCATATCAGATCAGATCTCACAATGTACATGATACTCATATATTTTGTGTCACATCATCATAGATACATAACATATCAGATCAGATCTCACAATGTACATGATACTCATATATTGTGTGTCACATCATCATAGATACATAGCATATCAGATCATGATCTACAATGTGACATGATACTCCATATATTGTGTGTGTCACATCATCACAGATACATAGCATATCAGACTTCAGATCGCAATGTACATGATACTCATATATTATTGTTGTCACATCATCATAGATACATAGCATATCAGATCAGATCTCACAGTGTACATGATACTAATATATTGTTTGTGTACATCATCACTAGATACATGCATATCAGATAAGATCTCACAATGTTACATGATATCAATATGTGTGTTCTAATCATTAAACAAAATACATAGCATATGAGAACACACAAGATCTAACAGTGCAGTTGTACATGATATCATATATGTGTGTTCTCATTAAAGATACATAGCGACAGATCAGATCTCACGCTAGTTACATGAGACTATATATTGTTAGGGTAACATCATCATAGATTCCATAGAATATCAGATGTAAGATCGCACATATACATGATATCCTATATTGTGGTCAAATCTCATAGATACATAGCATATCAGATCAGATCTCACAATGTACATGATACTCATATATTGTGTGTCACATCATCATAGATACATAGGCAGATCAGATCAGATCTCACAATGTACATGATCTCATATATTGTGTGTCACATCATCATAGATACATAGCATATCAGATCAGATCTCACAATTACATGATACTCTATATATTGTGTGTCACATCATCATAAATACATAGCAAATCAAATCAGATCTCACAATGTACTGATACTCATATATTGTGTGTCACATCATCATAGATCCATAGCATATCAGATCAGATCTCACAATGTACATGAACTCATATATTGTGGTCACATCATTAACAGATACATAGCATATCAGATCAGATCTGACAGTGTACATGATACTCATATATTGTGTGTCACAATCATTACAGTACATAGCATATCAGATCAGATCTCACAATGTACATGATACTCATATATTGTGTGTCACATCATCATAGATACATAACATATCAGATCAGATCTCACAATGTACATGATACTCATACATTGTGTGTCACATCATCATAGATACATAGCATATCAGATCAGATCTCACAATGTACATGATACTCATATATTGTGTGTCACATCATCACGGATACATAGCATATCAGATCAGATCTCACAATGTACATGATACTCATGTATTTTGTGTCACATCATTACAGATACATGGCATATCAGATCAGATCTCACAATGTACATGATACTCATATATTGTGTGTCATATCATCACAGTATATCAGATTGTATATCACAATGTAAACAAATAAAATAAATAACGCCTGGAGGGGCGTGGTGTTAAGGTGACCCTCCCGTACACGGCAGCTCGGGAAAGTCACCATACAGTGTACATGATACTCATATATCATGCATTTATGTTTCGTTTGCAGGCATGCGGACGATGGCTACACACCGATTCACAGAGCATGCTTTGGACCTGAGCCTAAGCATTTGGAGGCTGTCAAGGTGATTCCTTAGGCCTAAGGGTTTTAGTTCTTAGTTTTTTTGACTTGAGCCTAGGCATTTGGAGACTGTCAAGGTGATTTGTTAGGCCTAAGGGTTTTAATTTTTTAGTTTTAGTTTTTAGTTTTTTAGTTTTAGTTTTAGTTTTTTGGACCTAAGCCTAAGCATTTTGAGACTGTCAAGGTGATTTGTTAGGCTCGTGGATTTTCTTTTCAGCTACCAGCAGCAGCTCTCCTGGCTTTCTACCCAGCCAAACCTACAGCAACGTAGTGCATCTAGAAGCTGTCATAATTATCTTTCTTGTGCAGTTGAAATCTTGGGGCTTTGCCCAGTAGCTGGCCCAGGAAGCTGCATAGAAGCTGCTGCTCGTAGCTGAAAAGTGGTGTTGAACTGCATGCTTGGGACCTGATACACAGCATTCCGAGACTGTCAAAGGGATACGTCGGACTTAATAAATAAATACTCTCTCTCTCTCTCTCTCTCTCTCTCTCTCTCTCTCTCTCTCTCTCTCTGAAATCAGAACTGAATTGAACTCCAATGAATGGATGAGATGGGATTGGATGGCATGAGGTGGGATGAGCAATGCAGAGCAAACAGAGCAGAGCAGGACAGGGCATGGTGGAACAACACACAATCAAAACCAGAAAGCATTTGCGATTCAAACACACACATCATGTCATATGTAGACTTCGCTATACTGAAATGTCATTGTGTCATTCCTCATAAGACATCCTGTCATAAGTTGACTTCTCTAGACTGAAATGTGCTGAACCAAAAGCAAAACAAAAACCTCCTGTCCAAACACCCCATGACCAAAAACCTCCTGTATGTATGCATGTATGTTCCAGTCCAGGGGTAGGCCAAATAGACTAAAGGGTCTTGCACAACCGTGGTAGGAAGGGCTTAAAAATATAAAGCATTGATTAACTGAACCCCAAACAATATTTTTACCGACGGGGGCTCTTAGTCCGTGCTACAGTGAGAATTTAATTCTACAATAGAATTAAATCATCATCACCAAAAACCTCCTGCCCCCCCCCCCCCCCCCACACACACACACACACACACACACACACACACACACTCACGCACTCACGCACTCACACACACACAAACACACAATCAAACAAACAGACACACACACCACACTCCTCCCCCCCCCACACACCCCATCCCACTGACCCATACATACAAACCACCCCATGTACGCAGACATTGATTGAGCTCGGCGTCGATCCAAACGAGCCGTGCAATAGGGAGACGCCCATCGACACGGCTATGCGAGTGAGCAACACAAATGTGATTGAATACTTGAAATCCGTGGGAGGCATGACGTGAGTTGAGCATTGAGGTCTGACCCCCCCCCCCCCCCCCCCCCAAAATAGAAAGAAGAGGCACGACTTGGAATTATACATGGGTTCTGGGTCTTTACAGTATGCTGGAGGCATGACGGGAGTTGAGCATTGAGGTCTGACCCCCCCCCCCCCCCCCCCCCCCCCCCCCCCCCTAAATAGAAAGAAGAGGCACGACTTGGAATTATACATGGGTTCTGGGTCTTTACAGTATGCCGGAGGCATGACGGGAGTTGACACATCATTCACAAATATATGATATGTGTGATATTTGAACCAGATGCTTTATATATATGATATATATGGATCAGAGTTGATCATTCACAAATATATGATGTATGTGATGTATGAACCAGATGCTTTACATATAAGATAAATGACATATGGACCGGAGTTGATCATTCACAAATATATGATATAATATATGATGTATGAACCAGATGCCTTATATATATGATATATGAACCGGAGTTGACCATTCACAAGTATATGATGTATAAATTAGATGCTATGTATATGATATATATGGACCAGAGTTGATCATTCACAAATATATGATATATGAACAAGATGCTTTAAAACAAATGCATGGGACAAGAATAAAATATGCTATTTGAACTACGTCACTACGTGCATGTGCACAATTTACATGCAATAAATGCATATGCAATTTACATGTTTTTGCTCCAGTATTTGTTTTTGCTCCAGTCTGCTTAGTGGCACCGTAATTTATTATCCTTTTTTTTCTTTGTGACTTCTCATTTGTTAGCTTCTTACCTCCGCCACTGTTAGTGGTTGAGATCTGGGTCCTGCTCTAGGGGGTTTAATACCTACGCCACCAAAACGGTGGTTGGGAGTTTGGTTTGTTTGTCCTCGACACACCCCTGATGTAATGGTTTTTTTTTGCTTTGTGGGTGCTTTTTCTTTTTGTTTAAAGCACAGAGTCTCATACACCCTCGCGGTGTCAAGTAGACTTTAACATGTAATGTAATGTAATGTAGGAGTAGAAACGGGGTCAAATGTAACAGCACCAGAACCAGTTTGGGAGGAGCCTTTGGGTGAGTCACTTTGGTCACCCTGTCAGAGCTAATATATGAAAAATATGCTAAATGCAATACAAAAATGAGAGGCAGCTGGAGGCAGCCTAAATAAAACAAAACAATGAGACAGACCCGGAGAGACTAATAAATAAATATGTAAACAAGCGATTTTAAATGTCTGTGGAATGTGTCAATACATATATATATATATATATATATATATATATATATATATGTGTGTGTATATATTTATGTGTGTATGTACGGCCACACGGGGACAATACTAGTACTGGTATATAATACACGCATCAGGAGGGTGGGGAAATTTTTGATTGGGGCTTTTCCTAATCTGCACGCTTTGAATAGCACTCATGGCTCGAGGGATGGCGTGGCTCAAGGGATGGCGTGGCTGGAGGGATGCATGTTTGGCGTGGCTGGAGGGATGGAGTGGCTCGAGGGGTGCATGTTTGGCGTGGCTTGAAGGATTGCGTGGCTTGAGGGCTGGCGTTGCTCGAGGGATGGCGTAGCTCAAGGGTTGGCGTGGCTGGAGGGATGCATGTTTGGCGTGGCTTGAGGGATGGAGTGGCTCGAGGGGTGCATGTTTGGCGTGGCTCGAAGGATTGCGTGGCTTGAGGGCTGGCGTGGCTCAAGGGATGCATGTTTCCGGTCTGTCTTCTCAACTCATATCGATACATACAATAAATAAGGGTGGCTTAGGGTGTCAAAGAATTTTTGGGGTTAAGTTCATCAATGCTTTTTATTTGTAGCCATTCTTGTCTACTTGGATAACCCTGGACTATAAAAATACATACATTCAACCATGGTGGGTCCCATCACGCATACGTTGGGAACAGAAATATTATATCATGTCATCATATGATATCGTATGATGCCGGCAGTCTGACTAGGCTAAAGTTACCATGTACATACAAAATCATATGATGCAATTTGTATGATATCATTTGATATCATTCTCCCCTTTGGTCAACATCATATGATATGCCGGTCCCTATGCGTACGGCATACCTGTGTTTGACTAGCACAAGGAGACCCATCCTTTGGGGTGTAAATCCACCAGGTTGCATTATTTGGCTGACTAGCCAGTTAGGGAAGCTGCCTAGAAGCTGCTGCTTTTAGCTGAAAAGAAAAACACTGAGTCTAGGGCTAGCACAAGGAGACCCATCCTTTGGGGTGGACATCCACTAGGTTGCATTATCTTTGGCTGACTAGCCAGTCAGGGAAGCTGCCCAGAAGCTGCTGCTCTTAGCTGAAAAGAAAAACACTGAGTGTAGGGCTGGCGCAACGAGACCCATCCTTTTGTGTGAACCTCCCTTCATTTAACCTGTATGGGCCAGCTAGCACCATCATGGTCAAGGCTAGCACAAGGAGACCCATCCTTTCGGGTGAAAATCCTTTCACTTATAAAAACAAACCTGGCTCGGAAGCAAACCCTTGCACTAAATGCGCCTTTTTATGGTTGGAAGACCCACCTGGAAGTTGGGGGGTGGTCTTGTCTTGGTCCAACTCTGGCCTGCATATAACTATAATATAATGTAATGAAACGCACATGACCATCTTCTGTGCTGTCGCAGGTATAAGGAGTGGAAAGAACTACAGAAGGAGAAGAAGAAGGCAGAAAAGAAAGGAACACAGAAATCGAAGGTCGAAGAGAAGAGCGAGCTTTAACTTATGTGGTTTTGAGCTTGACTAGATCAACTTGAACTTGGTTACATACGGTAGCTTCAGCCAGCAATTTGGCTTCTCTCCGTCTTTGGAAGTAAAAACATGTTACCAGGGACTGCCAGGGAAATATAAACGCGAACAAAACTTGTTTTAAAGCTTGTACTGGGTCAAACTGGCCTGTCTATGGCAATGTAACCGGCAACCATATATATATAACCGGCAAATCATCAAAGGCGAGTATGATATCATACAAATTGCATCATATGATATGGTATATAAATGGTAACCTAGGCCTAGTCAGACTGCCGGCATCATATGATATCATATTGCCGTTCCCTAAATGTAACACTTCCAGGGTTTCTTCGTGGTGCTAAATATATATAGGGACCGGCAAATCATATGATACTGACCCAAAGCAAGTATGATATCATATGAGATCATACAAATTGCATCATATAATATTGTATTTTAATGTCATATTTAGCCTAGTCAGACTGCTGGCATCACAGATATCATATGATGACATTATAATATATGATGACATGTTGCCGTTCCCTATGTATATAGCACAAGTCCTCTATGCAGCATCGCTAGCAGTACGAGACAGTTGGGTGACGTGTCAGACTTCGTCTCGGTCGCACAAACAAACGAACAACGGGTTGACCCTGGGGGCTCCCGCCACCCAGAAGGGGGGGCAAGTGGTACATTATGTATCTTCGTGTATTGGGGATTCCCTGTTATAATATCAATTGCAAATAATTGAATCCAGAATTAATTTCATTTCATTCGGGACGTGCCCCCAGGCGCCCTTCATCGTATTGGGGATTCCCTGTTACAGCCTTTTGGGGTTGCTTTTGGAGCCAAAACGTTGCTAGTAGCACCCCAAGAGTTGCTTCGAGCACCATGGTGCCATGTAACGACACTGGTTCCTTTTCTTAACTTGAACTTGAACTTCGTTACATAACTTCAAGCAGCAATTTGGCTGCTCGCCGTCTTCGGCAGTAAAAAAAACATTTTCGTAGAAAGAAACCTGAACTTTAAGCCAAAGAGCCACACACTCTGGTGACTTCTTCCCCTCATTTTATGTTAATCCACTTATTAGTGGGATCCCTGCTTTCCATGGGCTTGGAATTCACAAACGGTGAGCAGTCCACAGCAGGGTACAAAAGCGCGCGCTTTTGCGCGCTGGCGCGCTGCCTTTTTGAGCGCCACTGCGCGTTATGCACAGTTATTTCAACCCCCTGTGGGCGCAGCGCGCATTTTTTGCGCTTTTTGCACTACAAAGCGCTGACCAATTTGACGTTTGTGCGCTTTAAGCGCTGACAAATTTGGTCAATGGAAGTACCCTGGTCCAGAGTTGGCTGGATAAACATGTAACAATCCAAATGTATATTTAAAAACATTGTAACGGCAGTTAGCTGTCCTTGTCTAGGTTAATTCGTGATAGGGACTGGCAGAAACAAGACTGGATTTGATTATGATTTTCTTTTAGCAAAACCTGGGCTGCTCACCGACTTCCAAGTCCAGGTCCCCATGTTCGATATATCTTTAAGTGCACGCTCCGTTAGTAATAGAAACCAGGTAGCAAACTAAGCAGATTATACACAAACAAGTCAAGCCTCCAGCAGGGTGTTATAATAAGTAGGGATAGGCAATATGATATCATGTCATCATATGATATCATACGATGCTGGCGGTCTGACTCGGTAACTTTGGCCTACGGCATCATATCATATGATATTAAATCATATGATATTTGTATGATATGATACTCGTCTTTGGTCAGCATCATATGATTTGCCGGTCCCTAATAATAAGTAAACGACTACTACAAGAACCAGACTTCACCTGCCTTACATCATTAAGGGCGCCTGGAGGCGCGTCCCGAATGAAATGAAATTAATTCTGAATTCAATTGATTTTAATTGATTTTAATTTAATTTGATTTATTTTATGTTGTACAAGAACCAGACTTCACCTGCCTTACATCATGTTTCCACCTATTTCCACCACGGTATTCGTTACACTTTGATGGAATCGTTGAGGGCGTGAACAGGGCCTCCGGAGATAAAACTAATCAAAACAAAACGTAGACCCCATCCCCGCTGGGACTTCGAATAAACTCCTTTTTATGACCATGAAAAATGAATATGACTAAGGAACCGCATGGGTCAGATTATTTGTTGAGCGATGTGTCGCTATTAGCGATGAAACCCATCGCTTTTGAGATCGGCCTAGCGCCAATTTGAAAGAAAACTATGAAATGGCTCCGGAATCAGAATAGCTATGGAAAGGGGGGGCTTCAAAAACGAAAAAATCTCTGCCATGGGTGGTTGTTGTCTATGTCCGATTGGCGTTGTATGCAGTCTTCTAGTCCAGTGATCAACACCAAGGGTACAATGGCTCTTCTTGGTTCGATTGCTGTAGACCGACACTACTGACACTGGGCCCAAACCCAATATCAATATTTGTATCTGGACACTTCTTTACAATTTATCATACTGGTACATGAATGCATTCTGTACTCGGGTGTGGGTACCGGTAATTATTTGCAGATAGTGCAAGACCATATGTACTTGCAGACAGAGTAATATCATATTTACTTGCAGACAGAGTAACATCATATTTACTTGAAGACAGAGTAATGTCATATTTACTTGCAGACAGAGAGCAGTCTTCAGGCTACTAACAGGCTATTTAATAACATCATCTGAACAAGTCTTTAAACTTTCTTTTCATACTGGTACATGATTGAATTCTGTACTCTAGAGTTCAACCAGGTTTGTTCTGCCAGCACTGTATTGCCGTGCATTTGCAGGAATTACAACGCCTGGTGGGGCGTGGTATTAAGCGGGCCCATCGTATGCGGGCAGAGAACGGTCTACCACCTAAACTGGACAAGCTACCATCGCGGTTGACAACGACCTACAACGCTCAGGGCGACTGTAGGGGGAATCGACCCCCCGACCCGCCCTGCTTCGTTTCAGCGATTTGGTGTGCCACTAGACCAATCTATATCACTGAGACGGGCTGTTGTATTGCATTGCTTTTACAGGAACGTTGGCATGAGACCAGATGTTTGGCTTGGACCATATTTTGGCCTAAAACCCAACCTAGCAGAAATTTAGCAGTACCTTAGCTGCCAAATGTGTAGGGACTGGCATATCATTTGATGATAGGTGAGTATGATATCATATGATATCATACAAACTCCATCATATAATATTGTATATAAATGGTAACTTTAGACTAGTCAGACTGCCAGCATCAAATGACATCATATGATGATATGATATCATATCATATCATAATGCCATTCCCTACAACCTATCACACATTTGGCGGTACCTCTACGATATTAACGTAGGCGCCATTTAAATTGGCGGCACATTTGGAGGCAGAGGTACTCACCGCCAAAAGTGCCGCCAACTTCAATGACGCCTACGTAAATAAATAAATAAAAAAAACAAATAGTACGCCTTGTTACAAGGCGTGAGGTTGGTTGAGTTCACCACACACCCTACACACACACCAACAACCTCAACCCAAATAGGGAGAAGACTGATTATGCCTCCAGGGGTTGGATCCTCACCCCCCACCTGTCTGCATGAATGGTGAGCTGGCTTCCTGCACAACACCTGCTTGTCTTTCCCTCCCAACTTTGTTTTTACTACTTCCCCCCCCCCCCCCCCCCCCCCCCCCCCCCCCCAACACACACACTCTACACACACACCATCAACCTCAACCCAAATAGGGCGAGGACTGATTATGCCTCCAGGGGTTGGATCCTCCAACTTTCCAGAGGATCCAACCCAGGGCTGTTCAAACCCCAGGGTGCAGGTGTGGGGTGGTGGTGTGTGTGTGGTGGTGTGTGTGTGTGGTGTGGGGTGGTGGTGTGTGTGTGTGTTGGGGTGGGTGCCAGGGTTGCTAGAGTGGAAGGCATTGGCGTTGACATCCTTCCAGAGGATCCGACCCAGGGCTGTTCAAAACGTTAGGGTTCACGTCTCAAACGTAGATTTGGGAGGATCTGTTACGCTGCAAATGTAGATTTTGGCTCATGAATCGAGGATTTGGGCCAATCCAGGATATTGGCTCATGAGACGCTTTTGTTCAGAACAGTTCTGACTCAAACCCTACACCCTAAATGCTGTTGTTCAGAAAAGTTAGGCTTTCAAATCCTGAACCCTAAACGCTGTTGGTCAGAACAATTAGGCCTCAAAATCTTTAACTCTAAATGCTGTTGTTCAGAACAGTAACACCTCAAAACCCTAAACCCTAAACGCTGTTGTTCTGAACAGTTACGCCTCAAAACCCTAAACCCTAAAGGCTGTTGTTCAGAACAGTTACGCCTCAAAACTCTAAACCCTAAACGCTATTGTTCTGAACAGTTACGCTTCAAAACCCTAAACCCTAAACGCTGTTGTTCAGAACAATTACGCCTCAAAACCCTAAACCCTAAACGCTGTTGTTCAGAACAATTACGCCTCAAAACCCTAAACCCTAAGCACTGTTGTTCAGAACAGTTACGCCTCAAAATCCTAAACCCTAAACGCTGTTGTTCAGAACAGTTTCTCCTCAAAACCCTAAACCCTAAACGCTGTTGTTCTGAATAGTTACGCCTCAAAACCCTAAACCCTAAAGGCTGTTCTTCAGAACAGTTACGCCTCAAAACCCTAAACCCTAAACGCTGTTGTTCTGAACAGTTACGCCTCAAAACCCTAAACCCTAAACACTGTTGTTCAGAACAGTTAAGCCTGAAAACATATGTGATGAAGCACCCTTAAAAACCCTGATCCGACCCGATCCCCATCATGCCTTGGCCTGGGGCCTATTGGCAACCCTACTGACAAACCCATGGGACTACAAAGCTAAGTAATCAAGCCACCTCACCTGTAGGGCCTGGTGTATTCAAATTTGATTAAGAACTTGAAATCATCATCACCGAAAACCTCCTGCCCAACCACCCACTTCCCCCCCACACAAACCCACACAAACAAACAAACAAAACACACACACTCCCCCCCCCCCCACCACTACCACCACCACCACACACACACACACACACACATACCAACCACCTCGTGTACGCAGACCTTGATTGAGCCACCTCACTTGTTGAGCCTGGTGTATTCAACAGGGTACTTCCATAGACCAAATTGGCCAGCGCTTTAGCGCACTTGAAAAAAAAAACTGCGCTTTGTAGTGCAAAAAGCGCTAAAAATGCTTGATGCGCCCACTGGGGGTTGTAAAAAACTGCGCGAAACGCGCAGTGGGGCTCAAAAGGGCAGCGCGCCAGCACTCAAAAACGCGCGCTTGGAAGTACCCTGGTATTCAAGCCTACATCCTGCAAATCTAGGCTTGTCCTACGGCCATTGGTATGTTTTTAAAGAAGGATTATAATCTCAAAGGGTAAGTTTCACCACGCTAGCCCCAGAATCGAAGGATTAGATGTAAGGACCAGCATATCATATGGTGTAGACCTAAGGCGTGTATGATATCATACAAGTTGCATCATATGATATTGTATATACATGGAAACTTAAGGCAAGGCAGCCTACCGGCATTACATACTATCTTTTGATGATATGATATGATATCATATGATATCATACTGCCGTTTCCTAATAAGATGTGATTTGGAGATGCTAGTTGTCCCCACCGTTTATTATTTTGGCTACGCGTAGCATCTTCTATGCTTCTCCCTTTACTAGTCCCTGAGCCAAACCAGAAGCCAGCTAGTGTGCCTGAAAGCTGACATGGCAGGCATTCAAATGCAGGTGCATGCTTTGAGATGAGCAGACATATAAGCTGACAGATAAGCTGACATGGCAGGACAGGCATTCAAATGCAGGTGCATGCTTTGAGATGAGCAGACATATAAGCTGACAGATAAGCTGACATGACAGGACAGGTATTCGAATACTGGTGCATGCTTTGAGATGAGCAGGCATATAAGCTGACAGATAATCTGACAGATAAGCTGACGGATGAGCAGACATATAAGCTGACAGATAATCTGACAGATAATCTGACAGATAATCTGACATGATATGACAGGCATTCAAATGCAGGGACATGCTTTGAGGTCGGCCCTGCGGCTGGCTTCTAGAGCTGGCTGGAAGCTACCAAGCGTAGCCCAAACATGAAACAGTGCCTCATGCATGGAGCTGGCTGGAAGCTGGGCTAAACCCATTGGCTTGCTGTTGGAGCTGGCTGGAAGCTACAAAGCGTAGCCCAAACATGAAACAGCGGTTGTCCTCACTGTTTTTCTTTTCGGCAACTAGCAGCAGCTTATAGGCAACTCCCTAAGCCAGCCACTGGGCTAAGCCTCAAAATTTCTGCTGCGCTAGAAAGCTGATTACGTCAGCTTCAAGGTGCACTAGGTTGCTTTAGGTTCGACTGGTTAGCCAGCCAGTGGAGCTGCCTAGAAGCTACTGCCCGTAGCCGAAAAGAAAAACAGTGGTTGTCCTCACTTTGCAGCTTGGACGAAGTCCTTTGTTTCATCCCAATTTGCCTTTCACTTGATGTACTACACAGGGGTAAAAGGGGGCACACATTTAAGAAGCAAGGGGGTACACAGTCATCACTTAGCAGCTTGGAAGAATTCATATGTTTCATCCCAACCCGTCTCTCACTTGATGTATGTATGTATGTGTGTATGTATGTATGTGTGTGTGTATGTATGTATGTGTGTATGTATGTATGTATGTATGTATGTATGTATGTATGTATGTATGTATGTATGTATGTATGTATGTATGTATGTATGTATGTATGTATGTATGTATGTATGTATGTATGTATGTATGTATGTATGTATGTATGTGTGTATGTATGTATGTGTGTATGTATGTATGTGTGTATGTATGTATGTGTGTATGTATGTATGTGTGTATGTACGTATGTGTGTATGTATGTATGTGTGTATGTATGTATGTGTGTATGTATGTATGTATGTATGTATGTATGTATGTATGTATGTATGTATGTATGTATGTATGTATGTATGTATGTATGTATGTATGTATGTATGTATGTATGTATGTATGTATGTATGTGTATGTATGTATGTGTGTATGTATGTATGTGTGTATGTATGTATGTATTAGCATGCATGCATGTATGTATGTATGTATGTATGCATGCATGCATGTATGTATGTATGCATGTATGCATGCATGCATGCATGCATGCATGCATGCATGTATGTATGTATGTATGTATGTATGTATGTATGTATGTATGTATGTATGTATGTATGTATGTATGTATGTATGTATGCATGCATGTATGTATGTATGTATGTATGTATGTATGTATGTATGTATGTATGTATGTATGTATGTATGTATGTATGTATGTATGTATGTATGTATGTATGTATGTATGTATGTATGTATGTATGTATGTATGCCTGTATGTATGTATGTATGTATGTATGTATGTATGTATGCATGTATGCATGTATGCATGTATGTATGTATGCATGTATGCATGTATGCATGTATGCATGTATGCATGTATGTATGTATGTATGTATGTATGTATGTATGTATGTATGTATGTATGTATGTATGTATGTATGTATGTATGTATGTATGTATGTATGTATGTAACAGTCCAGGGGTAGGCCAAATAGGCTAAAGAGACTAGCCCAACCGTGTTAGGTTGGGCTTAATAAGAAAAAGCACTGATTTACTAAACAGTGGTAAAAGGGGGCACACATTTAGGAAGCAACGGGGCACAGAGTCATCACTTCCCCCCCCCCCCCCCCCCCTCCCCCCTTGCGACATCCATCAGAGACCCTTTTTACATATTCTGTCGGATTCTGTATCTATTTTTATCTTACATATTTTAATATATTCTATATTTTTATTACCTGCGACATCCATCGGAGGCCTTTTTATAATGTTAAATGTTTTCTTTTTACCTGCTACATCCATCGGAGGCCTTTTTATAATGTTAAATGTTTTCTTTTTACCTGCTACATCCATCGGAGGCCTTTTTATAAATGTTTTATTTTTATTTGTTTTACCTGCGACATCCATCGGAAGCCCTCTCTGTAGCTCATTCGTTTTTTATTCTATGCATATTTTTGTATATATTATTTATATATTGTCTTATTTTATTACCTGTGACATCCATTGGAAGCCCTCTCAGTAGCCCATTCGCTATTTTATTTTATACATATTTGCATATTTTTATTTTTATTGTATACATTATTCAGGATATTATTTATACATTGTTTTATTGTTATTACCTGTGGCATCCATCGGAAGCCCTCTCCGTAGCTCATTCTTTTTTTCTATTTTACATTTGTGCATATTTTTATTTGCATTGTATATATTATTTATATATTGCTCGGAATATTGGTTCATTTTCATTACCTGTGCCATCCATCGGAAGCCCTCTCCGTATCCCATTCGTTTCAACACTGAGCACATGAACAGCTCTAGTGGCCGTGTCTGCATGTCTGACAAGCTACCCTTGCCCTTGCCAGTCGTGTAAGACAAGCCAAGCCACTGGCGCAGCTCGTCCTCGCTGGATGCTGAAGGAAGATCAATCTTGTTGCCCAGGACAAGGAAGGGAACCTGGGAGGGGGTGAAGAGTGGGGGGTGGTTTGTGCGGGGTGTGCGTGTGGGTGTGGATGAGGGTGTGGACAAGGAAGGGTGGGGGGTGAGAGTTGGGGGGAGGGGGTGTATGTGTGTGAGTGTGGGTGAGGGTTGTGGACAAGGAAGGGCACCTGGTGAAGGGTGAAGGTTGGGGGGGGGGGGGGAGTGGGTGAGGGGTGTGGACAAGGAAGTCATATGAGGGGGTGAAGGGTGGGGAGTGGTGTGCGTGGTGTGTGTGGGGTGGGTGGGTGGGTTGGGTAGGTGGGTGGGTGGGTGGGGGGAGGGTGTGGGTAAGGGTGGGGGCAAGGAGGGCATCTAGGAGTGTGTGAAGTGTGTGTGGGAAGGGGTGGGGTTGTGTGGGAGGGGGTGGAGTATGTGTGGGAGGGGGTGGAGTGTGTGTGGGAGTGGGTGGAGTGTGTGTGTGGGAAGGGGTGGAAGTGTGTGTGGGAGGGGGTGGGAGTAGGGTGGAGTGTGTGGGGGGGGATGGGTGGAGGTGTATGAAGGAGGGGGTGGGTTGTGTAGAGGGGGTGGAGTCTGTGTGAGAGGGGGTGGAGTGTTCGGTGGGGAGGGGGGTGGGGGAGTGTGTGGTGGGAGGGGGTGGGTGTGCGTGAGAGGGCGTGGGTGGAGTATGTGTGAGAGGGGGTGGATGTGGTGGGAGGGGGTTGATTGTGGAGTGTGGTTGGTGTGGACGGGGGTGGCGTGTGAGTGAGAGGGGGTAGAGTTGGTGGGAGGGGGTTAGTAGAGTGGTTGTGGGGGACGGGTGGAGTTATGTGTGATGGACGGGGTTAGCGTGGTGTGGGAGGGGGGGGAGGATAGATAGAGTAGTAGGGTAGCGTGTGTGTGAGAGGGGGTAGAGTGTGTGTGGGAGGGGGGGTTAGATAGGATTTAGAAGAGTAGCGTGTGTGTGGGAGGGGGTAGAGTGTGTGTGGGAGGGGGTGGATTATGTGTGGCAGGGGGTGGAGTGTGAGGACATGACTGCAGCACGAACTCAGGACAACTGTACAATGATTGCTTGGGGTTCAGTTTATCAGTTTGTTTCATTTTAGCCACTACTGTGATCATGGTTGGGCAAGTCCCTTTAGCCTATTTGGCTACCCCTGTAATGTACACAACATACATACTACAAAGTTTGGCCAAAACAGGGTCCTAGGTAGCGATCGCTACTGGTAGTGGGGGGGGAAAGCTCTCCTACTTGTACCCTACATACATTTTGGTTGCAAACAAGAACAGGCAGTGCAACAGAAAGCATGCGCCCAAGGTGCTCGTATCAATGAGGCCTGGTTGTGTTGTACCCTACATACATACTTACATCAGCCAGCACCTCATCAGCCAGCAGGGAGTCCAACTCCTTCTTAGACTCTGTAAAGCGCTCACGGTCTGAGGCGTCAACCAGATAGACGATGGCGTCCACCTATAATTACCAAAAGCGGTTAGGGCTTACTGAGGGGGTTCGGGTATAGGGTATAGGGCCACCGTCTGAGGCGTCCATCAGGTAGACGATGGCGTCCACCTACAATTACCAAAAGCGTTTAGGGCTTACTGAGGGGTTTTGGGTATAGGTTGTAGGGCCACCGTCTCAGGCGTCCACCAGATAGATGATGGCGTCCATGTACTACCAAAAGCGTTTAGGGCTTACTGAGGGGTTTAGGGTGTAGGGCCACCGTCTGAGGCGTCCATCAGGTAGACGATGGCGTCCACCTACAATTACCAAAAGCTGTTAGGGATTACTGAGGAGTTTAGGGTTTAGGGTCATGGTCTGAGGCGTCCACCTACAATTACCAATTTTGAATGTTTGAATTGTAACTGTTGGATCTTTAGCCAACTCTGGGCTGCAGATCTCATACAGATCTCATACAGATCTCATACAGATCTCATACAGATCTAATACAGATGTAATACAGGTACAAATATATAAAAATAACGGGGGTAGACAGTCATGTTCATAGCAAATATGTCCATAATTATGCTCACAGTAAATATACATAAGTACAAAAACGGGGGTAGACAGTAATGTTCATAGGTATGCTACCTCAACCTCACTCCTCGTAACAAGACAAAATATGTGTTGATATAATTATTATTTATTTGTTTATCTTGTCTTTATCTATATTTATTTATTTACTTATATATTTATTTATTTATTCATTCATTCATTTATTTATTTACCTTTGCGTAATAGTCTCTCCAAACCCTTCGTGCGATCTCATGACCCCCCAAGTCAAAGGCTTTGAAATTGATGCCAGCCAGCTGCAGCTCCTCGGATGTCGGGTACTGTGTGGGTTGGTGCTGAACCATGCGCTCGTCCTTCAGCATGTGCATCAACGTTGTCTTTCCTGAATTGTCAAGACCTAAGAAAAGAATCTTGGCCTCCTTGTTCCTGCAGGGGTATAATTACATTACTTTACTTCAGGTCTCGTTTCTAGGCCTAAGAAAAGAATCTTGGCCTCCTTGTTCCTGCAGGGGTATAATTACATTACTTTACTTCAGGTCTCGTTTCTAGGCCTAAGAACAGGATCTTGGCGTCCTTGTTCCTGCAGGGGTACAATGGTGGCGGCGGTTGGCCTCCTTGTTCCTGCAGGGGTACAATGGTGGCGGCGGTTGGCCTCCTTGTTCCTGCAGGGGTACAATGGTGGCGGCGGTTGGCCTCCTTGTTCCTGCAAGGGGTCTAATGTTGGCTGCGATGTCTTTCCGGCATTGTCAAGGCCTAAGAACAGGATCTTGGCCTCCTTGTTACTGCACGGGTATAATAACATTACTTTGTCATCCACAGGGGTGGGGGGTGGGGTGGGGTGGGGTACAAATTTCATCAGGGGGCAGTACCTGACCCTTGGTGGACGGTTTTGGTATACTACGTTCCACTGTACCAACCAGTACCGTGCAAGTACAGTAAACTGGCCATTGTATAGTGGTGGTGGTGGTGGTGGTGGTGGTGGTGATGGTAACATTATAATGGTGAGCTACAAGTCTCAGCATGTGCACCAACGTTGCCTTTCCTGCATTGTCTAGGCCTGATAACAGGATCTTGCCGTTGGCAGGAAATGTGCCCACAACTTGAGAGGGTCGATTGAGACTTCTGGCCTAGAGCCTAAGGACAGGATCTTGGCGTCCTGCAGGTGTATAATGGTGGTGGTGGTGGTGGTGATGGTAACATTATCATGGTGACCTACTGGTCTCCAAATGTGCCCCTAACGTGAGTGGGTCAAAGGTGACTTCTGTCTGTAGACGTCTGATAGCAGCTTCGTCATACAGTCCTTGTTCCTGCAGGGGTGTAATGGTGGTGGTGGTGGTGATGGTAACATTATCATAGTGACCTACTGGTCTCCCAAGTGTGCCTTCTACTTGAGTGGGTCAAGGGTGGCTTCTGGCTGTAGAGTATGATAGAAGCTTTGTCATACATGGCCGGTCAGTCAGCACCCACGTCAGCAGCTGTCACGGTTTCCCCCACGGTGTCACAACCGAAACGACAAAGGCACTGATTCTGAACAATATCAGCCTCTGTATCGTCGACGTTCCGGCGACTGTATCACAGCTAAACGTACATGAGTCAGGATCGGACGCGGGCACAGGAATTGTACACCGACAAAAAAATAAAACCCTCAACCAGGGCACAGTATACCGATACTGAGGTGGGACGGGCGCGGGCGGGTGCTGAGTTGCCTCCAGTCCTCCACGCCCCCATGTATCCACCACGCTCACGACACACGCAGCTGACAATGCACAGCGAGTTGCGTTGTTGCGTTGCGGGCTAGTTGTTGCGGTCCTTTCACTGAGGACGCCCCACCACCCCCGACAGGTGACAGTGCCCGTCGCCCTGGACCCAGGCTGGCCCTAGTCCCCGCACTAGTCCGAAGTCCACTTTGGCTGTAAGCTAACTCAACGCGTTTCTTCCGGTATCGTGAACGCTGTCTGTGTGTCGACATCACCTCCTGCGCGGAAACCGTTCTTCAGAGGCTCCGGCTCTGAGCAACCTCCCCCCCTCCCCCCCCCCCTCCTCCAAACAAGGTTGACCCGTGGAATCCTCTACAGCTGCTTTTAAGCAAGAGACTCACCCAAGTCCCAAGTAGTTGAGAATCCCGTTGAGCCAGGTCCAAATGAACATGACGAGACGGTGTGTGAAGTCGAGGAAAGGAAGGTTTTTTTAGTAAACTCGATTTACAAAAAACGAGGCCAAGTAAAGACGCAATAAAAGAGGAGGCGACGGTGAGTGTGGCAGCTGAAGGAAGGTCCGGTAGGTAGGTCGAAGAAGGTGAGCGTATGAGCGGATGCGGATGTCTCAGAAGTTGCGTGGGTTTTGTGCCAACCGAGCACACGCCAGCGCGATACTCAATCCCAACCCTCTCTGGTCCCAAGTCCCAACCGCTGACGACCGCTGATTCGTTTTTGTTTTGAAAGCCCGTCGGTCCCAAATTGCCCTACAGACTGGAGACATGTGCCGTAACCAAGTTCGAATTATAATAAACTTCAAGTCAGTCCTAGATTTCCTTCTATTGCGATGAGTGTACTCAGAATCTACGATTCTGCCCCCATGGCATGATCCTGTTGCCTCCGGCCTCGCAGTATTCGAGACCAACTTCATCTCTACGTCTCCTTGTATGCAGGTTGCTGCACCCACCAAAGCCAACAGCATCCTTCATGAGTCAGGACCCGGGAGTTCAGGAATCAGTAACCAACCCGGATGTGGTGGTGTGGACTTTATTTTTATATAATAACTTTGGCCTTGGCTTGGTTGAATACCGTAATGGCTGGGTGAGTGGGTGGCTGGTACATGACAAAATTACGATTTATGTACTTTGTTGGGCGGGTCTTACTCAACACTTCAAACGCGGGGACTTGGAATCAGACAAGCTCTATGCAGCGTCGCCTGCGAAAAATGGCGGAGAGTGATCGCGAGGGAGCGACTGCGACAGGTGGCTGACGTGTCGGGCTTCATCGCGGTGAGACGGACGGACGGACGGACGGATGGATGGATGGATGGATGGATGGATGGATGGATGGACGAAGGGACGAATGGGTAACACTGGGGGCTCCCGCCCCCCAGAAGGGGGGGCTCCGCCAAAAACGGTAAGCAGCCCAGTGTTGGCTGAAGAACCATGTAACAATTCAAACACAATTATACACAATTATACACAACTCACCTACGTGATTGCATTCTCTACTCAGGAGTGTGATGCAGTGGTGTGTATACTACCCATGTCTACTCCGCCAGCATACGGTGAGCAGCATGAACTCTGATATGCCATGAAATGATATAATAAAAACAAAACATAAGTACATCACTCAAGGAGCTTCCCAAGGTTTCTTTCGGCTTTTCTTAGCAGCTCCCTGAGCCAGCCACTGTGATGCACCCAACTATTTCAGCAGTTCCGGACAGCTGACTGCATTAGCTTCAAGATGCTCGGCTTGCGTTGAGTCTGGCAGTGCAGCTAGTCAGGGGAGCTGCCTAGAAGCTGTTGATTTGTTCATGTTTACATTTTCCTGGTAAATGTATTCTTACAGCCAAAGACGGCGAGCAGCCAAATTGCTGGCTGAAGCTATGTAACCAAGTTCAAGTTCAAGTTCTAGAAGGGGTTGCTTAACAACATTCATAAAACAAAAAATAAAGGCTATGGGGGCTCCAGCTTAGGATTCCGATTTTCTTGGTGGTTTTGGGGCTTACGGCCTCTTCAGGCCCCTAAATGAGCACGCGGTAAACGAGCAACCTCCACTGATGGAGCCTCCAGCTTGAGCATCCTGAAATAGTCCGAAATAACCTGAAATAGCCCAAACAGCCCACTGTTTCCTTTTGAGGCTACGCGTGGCAGCTTCTAGGCAGCTCCTTTCACCCACCCTTGGGCCAAACCTTCAGCTAGCTAGCGCGGCTGAAAGCTCGCATGACAGACACTCCAATGCAGCTAAAATCTTCGGTCTCAACTCAGTAGCTGGCTGATGTAGCTGGGTGGAAGCTGCTACGCGTTGCCCAAAAAAGAAACAGTGAAACAGCCTGAAATAGCAAAAAATTGGCTATGGAGCCGCCAGCTTGGGCAGAGACACAGACGTGTGATCCAGGAAATGGGAGGGGTCAAAAAAGTTTGAGATGAATGTATCCCGGACTGTGCAGACCACGGGGTTGTCAATCTGTAGTGCCGCTCCCATCAAGTGCGCACGTACAGTCAAGTACAAAGTACGCTTCGACTGCGCAGCTTCGTACTGGCGTAGTGCCTTCTCCAGGCTTGCAGACAGAGGGGATACGCTCCCACCAGACGCCGACTGGCGCTCTTTCAGTACTTCTGCCACCTCAGCAGCAAGCACTACAGCATCCTCCAAAGCAGTACAGGCCCCCTGTCCCAGGTTTGGAGTCATAGGGTGAGCTGCATCACCAGCCAGTGTGACTAAACCTTTTCCGAAAGAACCAGGGGGGGTCCACCTGCGCACAGGGAAAGAAACTGGTCAATTCTCAATTCACTATTTCAGGTCGAAATCAGCGATTAAATTATGGAACTCCATTGTGAAATACTGTGATGGTTATGATGGAATTATGAAGGATGTTTCCATTGCTGATCTCAATATGGGTAGGGAACGCAAAGACTGTTAGGGAAAAAGATGTGTCTGATGACCTTGAGATTTTGTACTCCTTGTGAGATTCCCGTGCACAGGGATTGCGTGAGTTTGCTTACATTAGTATGTTATCACGGACGTAAATAAATAAATAAATAAATAAATAAATTAATTAATTGATAAAGAAATAAATTAATAAACAAATAAATAAACACATATGAGATAAATAAGGTTGGGAAGCAAACGTATATGTTTATTTTTATAAGCCGTATAAACGTATAAACGTATACATACAAACGTATAAAAACATACATACAAATTAGGCACTTCTTGAGAAAATACTTTTACATGGGTTTAGAGGTATTGCCGCGTAGCTAATTTCATTGGCATCACATATCAACTCTCAGAAAAATAATCTGGCAAGTTTAGGTTGTCCAAATCTCAGAAAAGAAATCACGACCAGAAAGCGCGTCGCCCAAGAAGCGCGGTGCCAATCTAAGGGAGCCATTAAATGCCAGTTGGTATATTGTATAACTGTTTAAGTGTATTATAATAGAAGTACAAAACGGTATTGCAATATTGTCCATGTTCACATTGCACTAGGCTTGCGCCATCAATCCTTAAAGCCCACGTAGGAGCACAGCTTGTGGAATGGAAGGCTAGGTGGCGCTCTGATATGTGTGCCATCCTGGCTATCTAGATCAACCTTTAAGCAAATTTTTATACAATGGTGCAGGTGAATGGTGAATTGTATTGCATATTGTGATAGAGGAGGACAAAAGCTTTCCAATGAGCTATCTAAATCAAAAATATAATGCAAACCAAGAAAGTTACGTGCCGGGACGTGTGCTGTACTTCTCGAAGTACAGACTATACGTTTCTATACGACGTATATAAGGTCGATTTGAGAAAAACTATACGGCGTATTTATACGTATAAACGTATATTATACGTTTATATGTCGGCCCAACCCTAGAGATAAATAAACAAATAAATAACAAATAAATAAATGAATAGTAAAAAATACATCGAGTCGTTGGCCCCACTGGACAGCGCAAGTAAACGGGCTGGCCCCCTCAATCACATGCCTCGTAATAATACATACTATTTACTTATTATAAATAATAAATAGTATTTATTATAAATAATACATACTATTTATTTATTATAAATTATAAATAGAGGCACCAGCCCACAGGGATTGTGTGAGTTTGCTATCAGACCGATAGTCCATAGCTTGAAGTCCATAGCTCTTATGTTCTGCTGCAAGCAGCTCCTTGTGCCATCCACTGGGCCATGCCCCAAGATTTCAACAGTACTGTGGAACATCTTCATGGGGGAACATCTTCATTTGGTGTTACACGATTTGTTGTGAATCCATTATTGCTAGGGGTCGGCTATGTTATATAGTATTAGTGCATTAATAATAGTATATCATAGTGTACCATATTACCGTACTGCTCTCAAAATTTAATGGTTGCAAAATTTGACGGATTTTTTGGGGGGGTTTATTATAAATTGACGGTTTACATTTGACGTTTTTTTTAATAGGAATATAAATTGACGTTACACATATCACAGTGTATCATATTAGTCGGACAAGCCGTCTCACCAGAATTTTGAATTTATTTGAAAAACTAATATTATTGTGACTCGTATGACACTACAATGATATTAGTTAATGGAAGTTTTTCAAACACTAATATATGTTGCCGTTCCCTAATTATAGCACTACTCTGGCCATCAATGCTAACCCCCGTTCAACGAATAGCTCAATTGCTGACCTCCTTGAACGACAAAGGTGCCAGGTTCGAATCCCTACGGGTGCGCCTTAGTGTTCGCGGTCGCTGTCAACTGCCATGGTAGTTTTGTCCAGATATAGTAGCAGCCCGTTCCCAACCGCCGTAAGATGGTGCTCCCTTAATTCCACGCCCCACCAAAAATAAATTATCATCCCAGATGAGATTATGATTTAATTATTTGTAGAATAAAATGATCACTGTAGCACGAACTCAGGGCCCCCGTCGGTAAAACGATTGTTTGGGGTTCAGTTCATAAGTGCTTATTCTTTTTAAGCCTTTCCTACTACGGTTGGGCAAGTCCCTTCAGCCTATTTGGCTTACCACTGGACTGTAACATACATACATACACCACGCCCCACCAGACGTTATCATTACATTACCATCAATGCAATACTTCATGCTTCCAAACCATTCGACGAGAAACACAAAATTAAATCATCACTGGAGCACGAACTCAGGGCCTCTGTCGGTAAAACGATTGTGTGGGGTTCAGTACATTATCTCTTCTTCATTTCAGACCCCCTGATATCATACTCGGGCAACTCCCATTAGTGTATTTGGCCACCCCCTGGACTGTAACAACATACACATCCGCTACCACCCCCAAGGCCGCACCTGCACCTCCCATGCGTACTGCCTGCTGCGTTGCTTCAGGAGGGATGACAAAGCCAAATCATCTACATGGCGAGCTAGGTGAGAGCCCCCCACCCATCCGCCGACCCACCGAACTACCCACACACCCACCCACCCAAACACATCCGCTACCACCCCCAAGGCCACACCTGCACCTCCCATCCTTACTGCCTGCTGCATTGCTTCAGGAGTGATGACAAAGCCAAATCATCTACATGGCGAGCTAGGTGAGAGCCCCTTAACCATCCACTGACCCACCGAATTACCCACCCACCCACCCAGCCAGCCAGCCACCCAAACACATCCGCTACCACCCCCAAGCCGGCAGCTGCACCTGACATGCGCACTGCCTGCTGCGTTGCTCCAGGAGTGATGACAAAGCCAAATCATATACATGGCAAGCTAGGTGAGAGCCCCCCACCCATCCACCGACCCACCCAACCACCCAGCCACTCAAAGACATCCGCTACCACCGCCAAGGCCGAGCCTGCCAGTCATACGACCCCTTGACAAGTTCGATGCAGCGTCGCCTGCGACGCTAAAAATTGGCAGAGAGTGATCGCGACGGAGCAACAGGTGGCAAGGGAAGCGAGTTAGATACGCGACCGTTGGCTGACGTGTCAGGCTTCAAGTTTTTCGGTCAAACGGACAAATGAGTAACGCTGGGGGCTCCAGCCCCCTTGAACAGGGGGCTCCGCCAAAAAATGGTTTGGCTTTGCGGTCACCTGGGTTCGAATCCCTCCCATAAGGAATAGTGCGTTGTCGTTACTCACCAGCCTAGTATCTGTGCATCCATGCTCTCTGTGTAGTCAGGCGGACTGATGAATTGTATGGCATCCCCCTGTCCCTAACATAAATCAAATATAAAAATAAATGAAATATATGGCATCCCCCTGTCCCTAAAATAAATCAAATATAAAAATAAATGAAATATATGGCATCCCCCTGTCCCTAAAATAAATCAAATATAAAAATAAATGAAATATATGGCATCCCCCTGTCCCTAAAATAAATCAAATATAAAAATAAATGAAATATATGGCATCCCCCTGTCCCTAAAATAAATCAAATATAAAAATAAATGAAATATATGGCATCCCCCTGTCCCTAACATAAATCAAATATAAAAATAAATGAAATATATGGCATCCCCCTGTCCCTAAAATAAATCAAATATAAAAATAAATGAAATATATGGCATCCCCCTGTCCCTATAATAAATCAAATATAAAAATAAATGAAATATATGGCACCCCCCTGTCCCTATAATAAATCAAATATAAAAATAAATGAAATATATGGCATCCCCCTGTCCCTATAATAAATCCCATAATTATAGCACTACAAGCGAAGAGAAGGTAAATAGAATGTCGTCGTTGCTCACCAGCCCAGGACAACTTAATAAACACACAGAGCACCTAACTATAAAACTTGCAAGGCTAATTCGAAATAGTAATGATTAGTCTCTTTCTTAACAACAACAAAATACTTGGCCCCATTTAGAAAGCCCAAAGCCCCACACTGCATTACTCAGATCATCAATACATTACGTATGCTACCACCAGCACTGCACATTTAAGGGGAGTTGTACACCCTTGAATTGGCTTAAACGGGTGCATTCTGGGCGGGAAGGGTGCTGTAGTGGTGCAGAAAAGGGTGCCGTAGACCTCCAAATTAGCAGTCCATCAAAGTGCATCAAGGTGCATCAAAGTGCGGCTGGTTTGTGCCGCTGGTTTGTGTAGGGAGACCCACCTCCTGGGGTGAAAATCCTGTCATAACTAAAACAAACGAAAATGGCCGCACCTATCAGTCATGCGGCCCCTGGCGATGGTAGAGGAGTTTTCGATAATTTTGTCCATCTTCCACGTCGGCCAGCCTTTCACATATGACAATGCCTCAGCAGCTACGAGCTCAGGTGTTTGGGGGATGGGAGCATCCTCAGCTTCATTGTGACACACAAACCTGCACGCAAACAGTACATGTTGATAAATGTTGATACGTGTTCATGTTAATAAATGTTGATACATGTTGATGATAACAAATGTTGATAAATGTTGATGTTGATAAATGTTGATGTTGATGTTGATAAATATTGATAAATGCTGATGTTGGTAAATGTTTATGTTAACAAATGTTGATAAATGTTGATACATGTTGATGTTGGTCAATGTTGATCAATGCTGATGTTGGTAAATGTTTATGTTAACAAATGTTGATAAATGTTGATGTTGGTCAATGTTGATCAATTTTTGTCAATGTTGGAAGATGCTGCTGCTGCTGCTGCTGCTGCTGCTGCTGTTAATGATAATGACCTGCACACAAACATTAAATGTTGATACATGTTGATGTTGATCAATGTTGGAAGATGTTGATGATAATGATGTTGATGACCTGCGCACAAACATTACATGTTGATACATGTTGATGTTGATCAATGTTGCAAGATGTTGATGATGATTTCGATTGTATGTATGTTACAGTCCAGGGGTAGGCAAAATAGGCCAAAGGGACTTGCCTCCCCGTGACGGGAAGGGCTAAAAATAAAACTTGTTGATGAACTGAACCCCAAACAATCGTTTTACCAAAGGGGGCAAAGCTGTCAAGAAGTGAAGGGTCGGGGTTTTAGGGTTTCAGAGGATCTGAACTGACTTATAGAACTCCCTCTCAATACAAGAAGTAAAGGTCTAGATTTTTATATGTACATACATACATACTTACATACATACATACATACATACATACATACATACATACATACATACATACGTACATACATACATACATGTACTGTGACAATGTACAAGAACATATAATGTAATGTGGCAATGTACTAGTACATACATACATACACCAGGCAAAGCAAGAAAGCACGCACCAGTACAAGGTATTTTCATCTAGAGGGTAGAGGCCAGCACGAACTCCAGACCCCCAAATCTGGCGGATCGTGTTGTCAGGTAGGCCAATGTCCTTTGTCGATATTTTGGCCACGCCGCGGTATGCAA
>JACBWV010000610.1:113068641-113266141 GCA_013435795.1 Chlamydomonas sp. ICE-L | reverse complement strand
TCAGTAGAAAATGATATGAAATGTCAGTAAAATATGATATGAACGTCAGTAGAATGATTATGAAACGCCGTCGAATTATTGATATGAAACGTCAGTAGAAATGAAAGGAAACGTCTTTAGTAGAAATGATATGAAACGTCAGTAGAATGATGTTGATATGAAACTTGTCAGTAAGAAATGAATGAAACGTCACGTAGAAATTAGAGAAATGATATGGACAGTCGTAGAAATGATATGAAACGTCTCAGTAGAAATGATAGAAACGTCAGTAGTAAGAAAATGTATGAAAACGTCAGTACAAATGATATGAAAGTCAGTAGAAATGATAGGAAACGTCAGTTTAGCAATGATATGAAACGTCAGTAGAAATTATATGAAACCGTCAGTAGAAATGATATGAAACGTCAGTAGAAATGAAATGAACGTCAGTAGAAATGAAATGAAACGTCAGTAGAAATGATATGAAACGTCAGTAGAAATGAAATGAAACGTCAGTAGAAATGATATGAAACGTCAGTAGAAATGATATGAAACGTCAGTAGAAATGAAATGAAACGTCAGTAGAAATGATATGGAACGTCAGTAGAAATGATATGAAACGTCAGTAGAAATGATATGGAAACGGTCAGTAGAAAGATCTGAAAACGTCACGTTAGAAAATATATGAAACGTCAGTAGAAAGTATGAAACGTTAGTAGAATCGAACATGCATATAAACGTCCCAGTAGAAATTATATGAAACGTCAGTAGAAATGATATGAAACGTCAGTAGAAATGAAATGAAACGTCAGTAGAAATGAAATGAAACGTCAGTAGAAATGATATGAAACGTCAGTAGAAATGAAATGAAACGTCAGTAGAAATGATATGAAACGTCAGTAGAAATGATATGAAACGTCAGTAGAAATGAAATGAAACGTCAGTAGAAATGATATGGAACGTCAGTAGAAAGAAAGATATGGAAACGTCAGTGAAAATGATATGGAAAAGTAAGTAGAAATGATATGAAACGTCAGTAGAAATGATATGAAACGTCAGTAGAAATGATATGAAACGTCAGTAGAAATGATATGAAACGTCAGTAGAAATTATATGAAACGTCAGTAGAAATGATATGAAACGTCAGTAGAAATGAAATGAAACGTCAGTAGAAATGAAATGAAACGTCAGTAGAAATGATATGACAACGTTCAGTAGCAATGAAAATGAAAAGTCAGTTAGAAAATGCTATGAAACGTCAAGTAGAAATGATATGGAAACGTCAGTAGAAATGAAATGAAACGTCAGTAGACCTGATCCTGGCACGTCCGTCGCATCCTTCAATGATTCTGCCCGTCCTTCGAAATGCTCTGTCGACCCGTCCCGTCTTATACAGTATGTACTGCATGAACCGTCAGTCGCCTGCCTGCCCCGTCAGACGACATGATATTGTCCATCGTCGTAGCCCTGACTATGCACCGTCAGTTAGCCCCTTCGACTATGCATAAGTCCAGTAGAAATGCTCTGCCCCTCCGTCGCACTGCCCTGCACCGTCAGTAGCCCTGAAATGCCCTTACGTTAGATACGTCGCCTGCTATCCCTTTTCTGCAACGTTCTTCCAGTCGCAATGATCTGCAGTCGTCGCCTGCCCTGCCCGTCCGTAGATGCCATGCCTGCCCGTAGTCGCACTGCTCTGCCCCGTCAGTTCGACCGTAGGCCCGATAGCCGCATCACTACGTCCGTCGTTGTGTAGTCATCATTGGGAGTAGGAATGTCTATTTTGCTCTTTCCCCTTCGCTCGCACTTACGCAGAGATTGCGTAGCTATACACTTTGGATTGAGGATCCCTTACCTGCAGCAACGGACCCGCTCCCCCTAGTAGAAATGATATGAAAGGTCAGTAGAACATGATATGAAAAGTCAGTATAGTAGAAATGAGATATGAAACGTCAGTCGAAAATTGATATGAACCGTAGTTAGAAATGATATGAACAAAGGGGCGTCAGAGACACTGATAGGAAACGTCACTGAAAGGATTGAAACGTCAGTAGGAAATGAATGAAAAGTCCGGTAGAATGATAGAACCGTCAGTTAGAAATGATTATGAACCGTCAGTAGAAATGAAATGAACACGTTAGCGGAAATGATATGAACGTCAGTAGAAATGATATGAAACGTCAGTAGAAATGATATGAAAAAGCTCAGTGTTAGAACTGACATGAACCGTCAGTAGAAACTGAAATGAAACGTCAGTACGAAAGGATATGAAACGTCCAGTAGAAATGAGTGAAAGTCAGTAGAAATTGATATGAAACGTCAGTAGAAAATGAGATGATATAACGTTCAGTAGAAATGATATGAAACCGTCAGTGCAATGATATGAAACGTCAGTAGAAATGACATGCAAAACGTCAGTCGAAATGCATATGACACGTCCCCCCCCCCCTCTTTTTTCAGTATAGAAATGATATGAAACGTCAGTAGAAATGAAATGAAACGTCAGTAGAAATGATATGAAACGGTCAGTAGAACTGATATGAAACGTAGTAGAAATGATTATGAAACGCAGGAGAAAGGATATGAAACATCATAAGAAAAGAAATGAAACGGTCCGTAGAAATGATATGAAACGTCAGTAGAAGAAATGATATGAAAACATCAGTAGAAAAGAAATGAAAAGTCAGTAGAAAATGAAATGGAAACGTCAGTAGAAATGATATGGAAACGTCAGAGAAATGATATGAAAGTCAGTAGAAAAGAAAGAAAATGCTATGAAACGTCAGTAGAAATGATATGAAACGTCAGTAGAAATGATATGAAACGTCAGTAGAAATGATATGAAACGTCAGTAGAAATGATATGAAACGTCAGTAGAAATGATATGAAACGTCAGTAGAAATGAAATGAAACGTCAGTAGAAATGATATGAAACGTCAGTAGAAAATGCTATATGAAACGTCAGAAGAACATGATATGACACGTCAGTAGAAAAAATGAAAATGAAACGTCAGTAGAAATGATTATGAAACGTCAGTAGAAATGAAATGAAATGTCAGTAAAAATTATATGAAACGTCAGTAGAAATAATATGAAACGTCAGTAGAAATGATATGAAACGTCAGTAGAAATGATATGAAACATCAATAGAAAAGAAATGAAACGTCAGTAGAAATGATATGAAACGTCAGTAGAAATGATATGAAACATCAGTAGAAAAGAAATGAAACGTCAGTAGAAATGATATGAAACGTCAGTAGAAATGATATGAAACGTCAGTAGAAATGATATGAAACGTCAGTAGAAATGAAATGAAACGTCAGTAGAAATGATATGAAACGTCAGTAGAAATGATATGAAACGTCAGTAGAAATGATATAAAAACGTCAGGAGAAATGAAATGAAACGTCAGTAGAAATGATATGAAACGTCAGTAGAAATTATATGAAATGTCAGTAGAATGATCTGACACGTCGTTAGAAAAGCAATGATAGAAACGTCAGGAGAAAATGAATGAAACGATCAGTAGAAGAATGAAACGTCAGTAGAAATGAAATGAAACGTAAGTAGAAATGATATGAAACATCAGTAGAAATGAAATGAAACGTCAGTAGAAATGATATGAAGCGTCAGTAGAAATGATATGAAACGTCAGTAGAAATGATATGAAACGTCAGTTGAAATGATATGAAGCGTCAGTAGAAATGATATGAAACGTCAGTAGAAATGATATGACACGATCTCACCCGACAACTGACGCTCCTCTCCCCACTCCACCTCCCGCTCCACTCCCCACTTCCCACTCCAGACATGGTTAGGGAACGGCAACCAAGACGACGACTAATATTAGTGTTTGGAAAACTAATATTAAGTAATATACTCATATCATTAAAGTGTCACAATAATATTAGTTTTTCAAATAAATTCGAAATTCTTGTGAGATAGCTCGCTCGACTAATATTATATAATATTATTTATTCACTATTATTATATATCATAACTGACCCCTAGACATGTTGAGGTCAGCCCAGGTCCATGCTGCCAAGGCACCACGTCAAGGAAATGAACTACTATGATTGCAGGGCTGTTTGCTCAAGGTGGTTGGCTTGGTGGTTGGAACCAGCCAACCACCTTAAGAACCAGCTGCTATGATTGTAGAGCTGTTTGCTTAAGGTGGTTGGCTTGGTGGTTGGAACCAGCCAACCAACTTGAGAACCAGCCAACCACCTTAAGAACCAGCTGCTATGATTGCAGGGCTGGTTGCTCAAGGTGGTTGGCTTGGTGGTTGGAACCAGCCAACCAACTTGAGAAACAGCTGCTATGATTGCAGGGCAAGCTCATTCAAACACCACCCAGCCTGGGATGCACCACCAGTGAATATTGTCGGAGCTGGTGTTGCTGGACTGGCAACTGCAGTAGCGCTGAGGAAGGTAGGCTACCACACACACACGTACATACACACACACTCACATACATACGCACACATTCGAGCTGTTGCGGCAGGCAAATATTGAACTTAACTTGGTCTGTATGTGTGTTACAGTCCAGGGGTAGGCCAAATAGGCTAAAGGGACTTGCACAACCATATAGGAAGGGCTTAAAAAGAAAAGGCACTGATGAACTGAACCCCAAACAATTGTTTTACCGACTGGGGCCCTGAGTTCGTGCCACAGTGATCATTTAATTCTGCAACATAATTAAATCATCATATTTGTTTCATAGCTTCAGCCAGCTATTTATACTTGGCTGCTTTCCTTCTTAGGCAGTAAAATAAAAAAACTAGGGGAAATGTAAACTCAAACAAATTGTAGGCAAGGCAAGTATTTAGGGTTGTCAATACCATATTGATCCCCATAAATATTGTACGATATTGCACAATAGATGTACAATATATGTAGGGTTGTCAATACCATATTGATCCCCATAAATATTGTACGATATTGCACAATAGATGTACAATATATGTAGGGTTGTCAATACCATATTGATCCCCATAAATATTGTACGATATTGCACAATAGATGTACAATATATGTAGGGTTGTCAATACCATATTGATCCCCATAAATATTGTACGATATTGCACAATAGATGTACAATATATGTAGGGTCGTCAATATCCTATTGGTCCCCATAAATATTGTACAATATTGCACAATAGATGTACAATATATGTAGGGTTGTCAATACCATATTGATCCCCATAAATATTGTACGATATTGCACAATAGATGTACAATATATGTAGGGTTGTCAATACCATATGATCCCCATAAATATTGTACGATATTGCACAATAGATGTACAATATATGTAGGGTTGTCAATACCATATTGATCCCCATAATATTGTACGATATTGCACAATAGATGTACAATATATGTAGGGTTGTCAATACCATATTGATCCCCATAAATATTGTACGATATTGCACAATAGATGTACAATATATGTAGGGTTGTCAATACCATATTGATCCCCATAAATATTGTACGATATTGCACAATAGATGTACAACATATGTAGGGTCGTCAATATCCTATTGGTCCCCATAAATATTGTACGATATTGCACAATAGATGTACAATATATGTAGGGTTGTCAATACCATATTGATCCCCATAAATATTGTACGATATTGCACAATAGATGTACAATATATGTAGGGTTGTCAATCCATATGATCCCCATAAATATTGTACGATATTGCACAATAGATGTACAATATATGTAGGGTTGTCAATACCATATTGATCCCCATAAATATTGTACGATATTGCACAATAGATGTACAATATATGTAGGGTCGTCAATATCCTATTGGTCCCCATAAATATTGTACGATATTGCACAATAGATGTACAATATATGTAGGGTTGTCAATACCATATTGATCCCCATAAATATTGTACGATATTGCACAATAGATGTACAATATATGTAGGGTTGTCAATACCATATTGATCCCCATAAATATTGTACGATATTGCACAATAGATGTACAATATATGTAGGGTTGTCAATACCATATTGATCCCCATAAATATTGTACGATATTGCACAATAGATGTACAATATATGTAGGGTTGTCAATACCATATTGATCCCCATAAATATTGTACGATATTGCACAATAGATGTACAATATATGTAGGGTTGTCAATACCATATGATCCCCATAAATATTGTTCGATATTGCACAATAGATGTACAATATATGTAGGGTTGTCAATACCATATTGATCCCCATAAATATTGTACGATATTGCACAATAGATGTACAATATATGTAGGGTTGTCAATACCATATTGATCCCCATAAATATTGTACGATATTGCACAATAGATGTACAATATATGTAGGGTCGTCACTTCCTATGGTACCCATTACAATATGTACGATATTGCACACTAGATGTACAATAATGTAGGGTTGTCAATACATCTTGATCCATAAATATTGTTACGATATTGCACAATAGAGTACAATATATGCGAGGTGTCAATACCCTATTGCTCCCCATAAATATTGACGATATTGCCCACCAATAGATGTAACAAATATGTGGGTGTCAATACCATATTGATCCCCATAAATATTGTACGATATTGCACAATAGATATACAATATATGTAGGGTTGTCAATACCCATATTGATCCCATAAATATTGTACGATATTGCACAATAGATGTACAATATATGTAGGGTTGTCAATACCCTATTGATCCCCATAAATATTGTACGATATTGCACAATAGATGTACAATATATGTAGGGTTGTCAATACCCTTATTGATCCCCATAAATATTGTAAGATATTGCACAATAGATGTACAATATATGTAGGGTTGTCAATACCATATTGATCCCATAAATATTGTACGATATTGCACAATAGATGTACAATATATGTAGGGTCGTCAATATCCTATTGGTCCCCATAAATATTGTACGATTATTGCCACAATAGATGTACAATATATGTAGGGTGTCAATACCATATTGATCCCCATAAATATTGTACGATATTGCACAATAGATGTACAATATATGTAGGGTTGTCAATACCATATTGATCCCCATAAATAGTTGTACGATCTTGCACAATAGATGTACAATCTATGTGGGTTGTCAATACCATATTGATCACCCATAACATATTGTAAGATATTGCACAATAGTAGTGTACAATATAGTAGGGTTGTCAATACCATATTGATTCCCATAAATATTGTACGATATTGCACAATAGATGTACAATATATGTAGGGTTGTCAATATCATCCAGGCTCCAAGTTTATTGCAATATATTATAGATGATATCCCCCATATGTGCAATATATTATCCCCCATATGTGCAACATATCCCCCATATATGCAATATATTATAGATGATACGATATCGAATGATTAATCAAATGACATTGTACCATATACCATATGTATTGTAAAATACATATATATATGTGTGTATATATATCATACTTGACATCCCTAGATGTATGGTATGATTTTTTGCTAGAATACTGATATCATTGACAGCTTGTGATATTGTACAACAATTTGTATAATATTTTACAATATATTGTACGACATCGATATCGTACGATATAGGACTTGTCTACCATGCACGTATTGCACATGAAATTGACAAATGAAGGGCACTGTTTACGGGACGCGCCTCCAGGCGCCCTTGATTGAAAGGGGCAAATCAATCAAATCCCCCCTGTATGGGGGTATTCCGGTTCACTTAGGGCTATCACAAGACTTAAAACCAGCACCACTCAAGACCACTTTAAAAAACAGCAACACTTCACACCACTTTAAGAACCAGCACCACTTCACACCCCTTTAAGAACCAGCACAATCGAACACCACTTTAAAAAACAGAACCACCTCACACCACTTTATGAACCAGCACCATCTCACACCACTTTATGAACCAGCACCACTTCACACTCCTTTAAGAACCAGCACAATCGAACACCACTTTAAAAAACAGCACCACCTCACACCACTTTATGAACCAGCACCATCTCACACCACTTTATGAACCAGCACCATCTCACACCACTTTATGAACCAGCACAACCTCACACCACTTTAAGAAACCAGCACCACTACACACCACTTTAAGAACCAGCACCACCTCACACCACTTAAAAAACCAGCACCACCTAACACCACTTAAACAACCAGCACCACCTAACAACACTATGAAAACCAGCACCACTACACACCACTTTAATTACCAGCACCACTTCACACCACTTAAAAACCAGCATCACTTAACACCACTTAAAAAACCAGCACCACCTCACACCACTTTAAAAAACATTTATTTTGCCCAGGCATTCCTCATGATGTAATATAGAATCGTTTCTTGAGAACAGTAGGCAGGTCACCTTTTATTTTATTTTAGTTGTGAAAGGATTTTCACCCCAGGAGGTGGTGGGTCTCCCGACACACACCAGCGACAGCGACACTTAGAGCCATTCAGCGGATGATTTGGACTCGGATTTCAAACACACTTTGTCATTCATGGTTTGTACCTCAAAATTTAGAATTTGGCCTGCGGATTCTGAGATGATGGCTGAGAATTCTGAGAATTACGAGAAATTCTGAGAATTCCGAGAAATTCTGAGAATTCTGAGAATGTTCGGAAATTTGCCTGAAAAGGGGAGGTAGTAACTACTAGTTACCAGACCCAAATTCAAATCATCCGCTGAATTGATTTAAGCACCATCAATGGTACCTCAAAATTCCAATTGAAAGATAACCTAGATTGGCTTATTTTAATTTCATTTTTCATCACAAACCAATTTTTCATCACCAATCATTTTTATCACCCACACACCAACACAGCCCAGCAAACCATGCACAGCAGCACAGCACCGTGGTGGAAGCTTATTGGCCGGATCATACACTTTATCATACTCTCTAAGTTTAAGCTGTAAAAACCCCGATGCAATATTAGAAAGATGTGACTCTTTTATTCCACCTTTCCCAAATATATTTTTTGTGTATTGCCAGTCACACAAAACATTATTGGAGGACCTGGACAAGTCTTTATACTGTCTAATCCATTTAGCGTGCTCCCTGGTTTCCGTGGGTATCGCACGGGGGAACTTGGAATTGACAGACGGTGAGCGACCTAGAGTTGGCTGAAAAACATAACAATCCAGTCCAATTGTTAAAGCCCCCATGGCTGCATGATGGATGGTGGTATGTGGTTTGGGCTATATATTTTCTTTTCAGCTACCAGCAGCAGTTTCTAGGCAGCTCCACTGACTTGCTACCCAGCCAAACCTGCAGCGACGTGGTGCACCTGGAAGCTGACAAATCATCTTTCCAATACCGTGAAATCTGAGGGCTTGGCCCAGTGGCTGGCTCAGGGAGCTGCCTAGAAGCTGCTGCTCATAGCGGAAAAGAAAAGCTTTGGTTTGGGCCCTCTTCCTACCGCCTCCTTGGCTGGTGACTGATCTGCTTCTCAACATGTAATGGCTAAGCACACACCATACACAGCTCAGCACAACATGCACAGCCCAGCAGTGTGTGTGTGTGTGGCCGAAGTATATTGGGAGCCTCATGGATGCATGATGGATGCTGGTATGTGGTTTAGGCCCTCTAACCCCCTGCCTACAGCCTTCTTGGCTGGTGACTGATCTGCATCTCAACATGTTATGGCTAAGCACACACCAAACACAGCTCAGCACATGCACAGACCAGAAGTGTGTGTGTGTGTGTGTGTGTGTGTGTGTGTGTGTGTGTGGTCGAAGTTTATTGAGAGCCCCATGGCTGCAGGATGGATGATGGCTTGTGGTTAGGGCCACAGCTGGTCATCATATCTTCAGCTCATGGCTAAGAAGCGGGAATAAGGTTGGTGCATGCTTCTTCATACAGAATGTGAGAGGAGATACAGAGGCGTGGATCACCTGCGCTACGCTGCTTGTGGAAGGACGATCGTATCGTGCTTCCGAATGTAGCCTTCCCGGTTCCACACTGACCAGCAGAGAGACGCATGGCGGATCGGGGTAGACAATACTATGCGCTTCTCGAAAAGAAAGCGGAGGAAGAAAGTTCGGAGTGAGTCAGGCGAACAGCCGAAACAGGAAGTAGAACGCCACAGGATGCAGGAGCTATGTGAGGTTCAGGTGTCTGCCTGATATCAAGTTTTGAGGGGGAAACGGATTAGCCCTCCCGCGGGAGCTCCCCTTGGGGGTCACCTAGGCTGGACACGCTGGCACCAGTCGACCAGATACTCGAGGTTGAGCTGGAAGCCCCAGCACCAGGTCAGCACCTGCGAGGATCGTGGAGCCATGTATGTTCGCGATCATTATGCTCTGAGGATTGAGCTGGGTTGAGTTGTGAGTAGTTAGCCATTTGTGAGATTTGCCAGGCAGGTCGCATAGGGGTAACCTGCCAACCGCTCAACCTGGTTAATCGGCACACAACTTTCGTTAACTGAGCGCCTGTAAATTGTGAGGATCTGGGTTGTTCAGGACGCTGCATCCTTCGCCGTAGACGCAACGTCGAAGGGTCCGTTACGTCCTGAGACGCAAAATGGGGAGGGGCCGTTGCGTCGCAGACTCAGCTTCAGTCGGCTTCAGTGGGTTGGTTGCGTCGCAGGACTCAGGCTATGGGTCGGTTATGAGTCGGTTGCGTTCCAGGAAGCAGAGCTGGGGGTCCTACTGAACAACCCTCAATGAGGATCATGGAGCTACGAGTGAGCAGGGAAGGTGGTGGAGTGTTTACAGGGGCAGTGTCCCTGTAGTCTTCATTGTGTGGAGGATAAGCAATGAGGGAACAAGATCATCAAGTTCGTTTTGAAATATCCAACTGAAACCTTTAATAAACTACGGGTATCCGCATTAACCAAATAATGATGTACAAAAGCCCACAGTGACTATATCTAGCTATGGTGTCCTTAACTTCACGTCCTGTGAGTAACTGTATTACACGGATATAATAATTTCAATTTCAATTTCAATGTACAAAAGCCCCCTCTGCTCCCTTAGCGATGAACTTCCCTTCCCAAACTGCCCGACAAATGTAGTTAACATATCTTCGCGACAGATACTAAGTGCCGAGTTTTTCGTATTTATATATGTTTAGTTTTTCCAACGCACGGAGAGGACCTGTCGAGGGTACAAAGTACTTTTTCTTATCCGTTGCAAGATTGACATATTGTTTTGGGCTAACAGCTTGAAACAAAAGTTTCAGCAGATTCAACGAACACTTCATGGGTGCAAATATTACATTACATTACATTACATTACATGTTAAAGTCTACTTGACACCGCGAGGGTGTATGAGACTCTGTGCTTTAAACAAAAAGAAAAAGCACCCACAAAGCAAAAAACCCCATTACATCAGGGGTGTGTCGAGGACAAACAAACCAAACTCCCAACCACCAAATATGTGCAGATGGCATAAATTATCTTTTGATGGTAATAAGAGTTTGAGTGTTGCTGTTTCTGCCGAAGATGATGAGGAGCCACGAGGCTGGAGCCATGTGAAGCTCCAGAATCCGAACTCTGGGGTCCCCCAGTGGGTATCGCACGGGGGGACTTGGAATTGGCAGAAGGTGAGCAGCTCAGAGTTGGCTAAATAAGCATGTAACAATTCAGATGTAAAGTGGGTACAGGTGCTGAAGTCCTCTCTGCCTCTTGGAAACTAGGTGCGAGGCTCTTGGTTTTGTGTGAAAAAATGATTTGTTCGAGTTCACATTTTCCTGGTAATCATTGTTTTACTGCCAAAGTCACCAAGTTCAAGTTCCAGAATTTGTGTGATAAACACAGGAGTACGTTACATAGACTCAGCACATAGACAAGCATCGTCGAGACAGGACAGCGGCACAACGTGCCAACTGTGCAGTTTTATAATAAGATGAGATTTTTTGAGGCACCCCCACAAAGCTGGGTAAGGCTCTTGGATTTTTGTGTTCCAGCGCTGTAGAGCCTTCTTCCTGGCCACCCTGAAGAGCAGAGCAACTCCTTTCCTATCCAATAGTATGGCTCTCCTTGTAATGCTTAACACTCCAAGCTTTGTTCGCAAGCGCTGAATCCCTCTATCCTTTCGGAAACTAAGTGTGGGGCTCTTGGAATTTTGTGATCCAACGATGTAGAGCCTTCTTCCTTGCCATCCGGAAGAGCAAAGCAACTCTTTTCCTATCTAATCGTAAGGCCCTCCTTGCCTCTGAATCCACTGACACCACTGCTGAGCTGGCAGATGATTCCACGGACGAATCTGCCCCTCCAGATGCTGCCCTGCTCTGGGCCTGCGTGGAACTACTCCCTCTCTCAGAGGCCAAAGCAAGGGCGTTCAGTTCATCCTCATCTTGCTGTATCGAGCTTGGATACGATGACAGTTGGCCTTGGCCCAGATGGACAAAGATACGCTTCTTTAGGTGGAGGGCGCCATTTGCAGCCCCAGACCCGTTCACTTGGGCGGTCATGATCAGCTTGTCAATTGCCTTTGAAGCTTCAGGGGACAAGGCATCTCGAGAGCTGACGCTTGCCTTCAGTGTAGTTAAAATAGTCAACGATAGTTAAAAGAGTCAATGATAGAAAAAATAGTCAACGATATTTAAAAGAGTCAACGATAGTTAAAAGAGTCAACGATAGTTAAAACAGTAAACGATAGTTAAAATAGTAATATATATATATATATATAGTTAACATTAAATGATGGGGCTGGCATTTAGACATAACGTGTTGGCATTCAATAATGGGGCTAGCATTTAGACATAACGTGACTTCTTGCGACAATTTAGCTGTGATATATGATGATTTGGAGAATTTTCCCTTCAGAATTCCCATTAGAAAGGCATAATACATAACTTTTAAACGATTATTTTAATTTCAAGTTGGCATCTCGAGAGCTGACGCTTGCCTTCAGTGTACTTAAAACAGTGAACTATAGTTAACATTCAATAATGGGGCTGGAATTCAGATATTACGTAACTGAAAGAATCGCACAACAGCAGAGCCCCCCCCCCCCCACACACACCCACACCCACACCCCACACCCACCCACACACCACCAACCCACCACCCGACTGGATATTGCGTGGCTTCTCACGACACTTTAGGTGTGATTTGTGATTCATAGGAGAAATCTCCCTTCAAATTTCCCAGTAAAAAGGCAGATTATATAACTCCTAAACGGTTTTTAATTTTAAAGTCGATCAAACGATTGTTTGTGGTTCAGTTCATCAGTGCCTTTTCGTTTTAATCCTCCCGTCACGGTTGGGCAAGTCCCTTTATCCTACTTGGGCTACCCCTGGACTGTAACAACAACAATAACAACAGCAACAACCAAAAACATAACCACCACCACCACCACCACCACCACCACCACCACAACAACACAAAGTTGTTGCAAGGATCGGACACAACAGGGTCAGCTGTGTTGGGGTAGGGATTGATCTCAGCTTAGTCTGCTGGGTAGGAGGTGGCAGGGACTGGACAAAACAGCGTCAGCAGTATTGCGGCAGGGATTGATATAAGCTAAAACCCTAGACCCTAACCCCCTGACAAAACAGGGTCAGCGGTGCTGCGGCAGGGATTAATCTCAGCAAAAACCCTAAACCCTGAACCCCTGACAAAACAGGGTCAGCGGTGCTGCGGCAGGGATTGATCTCAGCTAAAACCCTAGACCCTAAACCCCTGACAAAACAGGGTCAGCGGTGCTGCGGCAGGGATTGATCTCAGCTGAAACCCTAAACCCTAACCCCCTGACAAAACAGGGTCAGCGGTGCTGCGGCAGGGATTGATCTCAGCTAAAACCCTAAACCCTAACCCCCTGACAAAACAGGGTCAGCGGTGCTGCGGCAGGGATTGATCTCAGCTGAAACCCTAAACCCTAACCCCCTGACAAAACAGGGTCAGCGGTGCTGCGGCAGGGATTGATCTCAGCTAAAACCCTAAACCCTAACCCCCTGACAAAACAAGGTCAGCGGTGCTGCGGCAGGGATTGATCTCAGCTAGGTCGGGAGTGTTGGTGCAGGGATTGGACACAACAGTTTGAGCAGGGTTGCGGGCAGGGATTGAACAAAACTGGATCAGCAGGGTTGAGGGCTGATGGGAGGGGTACATCATATCTAAGGCAGGGATCAGACACAGCAGGGTCAGCAGTGTTGCGGCAGGGATTGATCTCAGCTAGGTCGGGAGTGTTGGTGCAGGGATTGGACACAACAGATTGAGCAGGGTTGCGGGCAGGGATTGAACAAAACTGGGTCAGCAGGGTTGAGGGCTGATGGGGAGGGGCACATCATAACTAGGGCGGGGATCAGACACAACAGGGTCAGCAGGGTTGCGGCAAGGATTGATCTCTGCAAGGTTGGGAGTGTTGGTGCTGGACACAACAGTGCTTGACACAACAGTGTTGAACACAAAAGTGCTGGGCACCATAGTGTTGAACACAACAGTACTGGACACAACATTGTTGAACACAACAATGCTGGACACAACAGTGCGAGCAGGGTTGCGGGCGGGTACTGAACAAATCTGGGTCAGCAGGGTTGAGGGCTGATGGGGAGGGGTACATCATAACTAGGGCAGGGAGCAGACACAACAGGGTAAGCAGAGTTGCGGCAAGGATTGATCTCAGCTAGGTTGGGAGTGTTGGTGCAGGGATTGGTCACAACTGATTCAGCAGGGTTGAGGGCTGATGGGGAGGGTTAGATAATAACTAGGGCAGGGATCAGACACGACAGGGTCAGCAGTGTTGCGACAGGGATTGAGATCTCTACGAGGTCGCCAGGTTTGATGCAGGGATCAGGTAAAACAAAACACCCTCAAAACACAAAGGTACGTAATTTAGCAATTGTGCCTGAAAAAGTACCTTCAATAAAACCCTGGGCAGCAGGAGCTTTTTTGTTTTCTTTTTAGTTGTGAAAGGACTTTCACCCCAGGAGGTGGGTCTCCCGACACAAACCAGTCACACCGAGGATTCAGTTCAGCATATATGAGACCAGCAGAGACAACAGCAATATAACCAGAAGCAAAAAGGTAGAATTCCAAACTCACTTCTATCCCCAAAATTACATACCATCACCACCAAACACCAACCCAAAATAAACACCAACCCATTCACCAAACACCAACCCCAAACACCAACCCCAATACCAAACACCAACCCAACCCAAAACACCAACCCAACCCCAAACACCAACCCAACCCCAAACACCAACCCCAAACATCAAGCACCAAAATGCAAATACCTGATGAAGGCCCAGACGAAGCTCCTCACTCAACATACACACGGCAGACACAGCCTCCTCGTAGCCCATTTCATCCACAAGCGGACCTCCTTCACAAAGCCGCGTAGAGACATCACTGAGAGGAACCTCATCATTATAGTTGTCTGCCTCCACAAAGCCGTATTCCGTCAGGAGCTCAGTGTTGGGTAGAGGGCCGTACGTGTTCAGAACCTCATCCCCAGGTGCAACGTCTCTCAGAGACTTGAGCACCATTTGTCCGCCGATGAAATCAAAAGATGCTCCATTCTGATGCAGTGGGCAATGGGCAGTACAGATAGTAGGCAGTGGGCAGTAAAGATGGTAAGCTCCATTCTGATGCAGTGGGCAGTGGGCAGTACATATAGTGGGCAGTGGACAGGCGATGGGTCTTTGAGAGAATTTTAGAGACAGTGGGCAGTGGCCACACCACCTGGGGTTACCTATAGTGCTGGGCCCAAGATACATACAGATAGTGGGCCGTGGGCAGATATTGGGCAGTAGCCACACCACCTGGGGTTACCTACGGTGCTGGGGCAAGGTGCAGATAATGGGCCGTGGGCAGACAGTGGGCAGTGGCCAAGCCACCTGGGTTTACCTATAGTGCTGGGCCAAGCTGTCACATCCTATACATTCTAGATGAGCATATGTATCAAGGTTTTACTCTTGAGAAACCATCTGACCATTGGACAGTCATGAATGAAGTCCTTCAAATCAGGGTGCCTACTATAAATATCAGAAATTGCAGACAAATGATTACTGAAGACTTCAGTTGTTCAGGCTCACTGTGCGGCTGGACCGCAACTGAGTTGTGTACTTGACTTGTATTGTACTGCAGGCTTCATTTGTCCAGGCTCACTGTGCGGCTGGACCGCAACTGAGTTGTGTACTTGACTTGTATTGTACTGCAGGCTTCATTTGTCCAGGCTCACTGTGCGGCTGGACTGCAACTGAGTTGTGTACTTGACTTGTATTGTACTGCAGGCTTCATTTGTCCAGGCTCACTGTGCGACTGGACCGCAACTGAGTTGTGTACTTGACTTGTATTGTACTGCAGGCTTCATTTGTCCAGGCTCACTGTGCGACTGGACCGCAACTGAGTTGTGTACTTGACTTGTATTGTACTGCAGGCTTCATTTGTCCAGGCTCACTGTGCGACTGGACCGCAACTGAGTTGTGTGCACCTTTTCTTCTTCCAAACTCGCGTTGCCACTGCATTGCCATTCTGTCGTTGCATGGAAACGCATGGATTTGACACTGCCTCCCAACCACCCCGGGCTCCGCCCTTCGCGCTCTGCCATGCGACGACTATGCAACAATCCTGAAATTAGGCTTGAGTGGCCCAAGTAGCTACTCTGGCCTACAGAAAGCTGGAATAAAAAAACTGATGGGGAAAACCATTCACCAGAAGACAGGTTGCTCAATGCACTTTCTATATCATTTACTATTTATGTATAATTAACATTTCTGTGTAATGTACTATTTTTATATAATGTACTATTTCTATATTATGTACTATTTCTATATAATTGACTATTTATGTATAATTAATATTTCTATGTAATGTACTATTTATATAACAATGTACTATTTCTAGATTATGTACTATTTCTATATAATGTACTTTTTCTATCTCACAGGGTTGACTAGCCGACTAACTCTTATTGCAGACTTCAGGTGTTGAAGTTTGCCTTGCGGCTGGACCGCAAGTGAGTTGCTCATTATGTTGTGGAGCTTGTCTTGGGTCAACTATTGCCTCTATGAGAATGTGATGATGGTGATGGCAATAATGATGATGATGATGATGATGATGATGATGATGATGATGATGATGATGATGATGATCACGATGATAATGATGATGATAGCCGTTCACCAGAAGAGCATTCTCACCTGAAGAGTTCCATCATGATTGACAAAGTCAATAACGGGGAACAGGGCTCGCATCTCCTTGTTTATGTCCATGTACAGGGACAGGTCATACAGAGTCCATGCCTGGGTCACGAAAAGGAATGGTGGTTGAGGAGGAGGTGGGGGAGGGTGGGGTGTGAGAGGGTGGTGCGGTGTGGAAGGGGTTGGGGTTGGGGGAGAGGTGGGGTGGGGTGGGGTGGGGTGGGGAGGAGGTGGGGAAGGTAAATTAAAGGGGAGGGAGGGCTTGAGGGGGGGAGGGGAGGGGAGGGGAGGGAAGGGAAGGGAAGGGAACGGCAGGGAAGGACGAAGGACGGGAGAGGAAGGGAAGGGCTAGGTCAGGGCAGGGCAGGGCAGGGCAGGCAGGGCAGGGAGGGGAGGGTAAAGGGAAGGAAGGGAAGGAAGGGAGGGAAGGGGAGGGAAGGGAAGGAAGGGAAGGAAGGAGACCGGGAAGGAAGGGAAGGGAAGGGAAGGGAAGGGAACGGGAAGGGAAGGGAAGGGACAGGGAAGGGAAGGGAGAAGGGAAGGGAAGGGAAGGGAAGGAAGGGTAAGGGAAGGGAAGGGAAGGGAAGGGCATGGGAAGGGATAGGGACGGGCAAACGCAGGAGGGGAGGGAAGGAAGGGAAAAGGGGAGGGTAACAGGGAAGGGCAAGGGGAAGGGTAGCCGGCAAGGGAAGTGGAAGGGAGGGACAGGGCAGGGCAGCGGCCAGGGCAGGGCCAGGGTCAGGGCAGGGGCAGGGCAGAGGGCCACGCGGCAGGGCCAGGGCGAGGGCGGGCCAGGGACCTAGGGCACCGGGTAGGGCAAGGGTCTCAGGGTCGATGTGTGCAGGGCAGGGCCCAGGGCAGGGCAGGGCATGGGCAGCAGGGCAGCAGGGCCACAGGGCTAGGGCAGGGCAGGGCCACGGCGCAGGAGCAGGGCGGGCAGGGACAGGGCATGGGAAGGGCAGGGAAGGGAAGGACAGGGAAGGGGACCGGGAAGGGCACATGGGCAGGCGAAGGGAAAGGGAAGGGAAGGGAAGGGAAGGAAGGGAAGGGACGGGAAGGGAAGGGAAAGGAGGGAAGGGAAGGGAAGGAAGGGCAGGTGAAGGGCGACGGGACTCGGGGAAGGGGGGAGGGGAGGGGGGGAACAAGCGGAAAAGGAAGGGAGGAAGGGAAGGGAAGGTGAAGGGCCAAGCGGAAGGGAGGGACGGGGAGGGAGAGGAAAGGGAAGGGCACGAAGGAACGGGAAGGGCAGGGAAGGGAGGAAGGGAAAGGGAAGGGAAAGGGAAAGGGAAGGGAAAGGGAAGGGAAAGGAAAGGGAAAGGGAAGGGAAGGGAAGGGAGGGAAGGGAAGGGAAGGGAAGGAGAAAGGGAAGGGAAAGGGAAGGGACGGGAAGGGAGGGACGGGAAGGGAAGGGCAAGAGGTAAGGGAAGGAAAAAAGAGAACGGGAAGGGAAAGGGAAGGGAAGGGAGGGAAGGGCAGAGAAGGAGAAGGGAGATGGGAGTCCAGGTTTAGGGACAAGTCATACGGAGTTCATGGCTGGGCATAGATGGAAGGCCAGTGACAGTTACCGAATTGATTTATTTCAGATACCTGTAGGCCAGGTTGAGTAGCTACTTGGGCGTAGCCATCGCATGGCGGAGGGCGGAGCCCGGGGGTTTTGGGGGGGCATTTCTGACTAGTTAAGCCAGGCCCAAGCAGCGTCATGCAGCGACTGAATGGCGACGGAATGACGATGCATTGTCGGAAAATAAACAGTGGAAGGGCATTGAGATAAGGGAAGCAAACCAGTACCAGGAAATCGTTGGCAGTACAACGATATTGTGTCAATATTAACGGAAAGCAATATCAGTGAACCATGATAAGTATGACTGTAAACCATGATGAGTATGACAGTAAACTATGGTGAGTATAAGGATGACGATACACTATTAATGGTAGAAAAATTGCAGTGAAGCATTAGCAGCAAGACAGTAGAATTATCACTGTAGCACGAACTCAGGACCACCGCTGGTAAAACGATTGTTTGGGGGTCAGTTCATGAGTGACTTTCCTTTTGAAGCCCTTCCTACACGGTTGGGTAAGTCCCTTTAGCCCATTTGGCCTACCCCTGGAATGTAACAATAATACAAGACAATATGAGGGAAACATTGCCTGCCAATCAGCAACAGCACTATTTTTATTTTCCGTGCAACACGTTGCAAATTGGGCAACTCAGTTTGACTGCAGTGTGACGCGCTGCCCCCCGAATCCCGCGGAGCATGAAGAGCGGAGTGGGGGGTTCAGGGGCGGGTGGGGGGCATTTCTGACTAGTTTAGCCAGACCCATGCACTGCCATGCAGCAACGGAATGGCCACGTGACGCAAAAACAAATGGTGACAGCTATAGCAGTAAGACAATGCGAGGGAAGCATTGCCTGCAAAGCAACCAGGGATGTTTTTCAAATCTGAAAGTGGATTTTTTTCTAGCTTCATGGTTTCAGGCCTCCTCCAGGGACAGCGTTTTATATAGTTGCGTACAGCTTTTTATAGCTTATATGGCCATTTAGGGCCATTTTATAGCGGCAATTTGGGCCAATACAGGGCAACAGAAGCGATCGCTATATATTGCGGGGCATAAATCCCTGAAAGCAACCTGAAAGCAACCATAGTTTTTCTTTTACGCCAGCAGTGGCTTCTAGGCAGCTCCCCTGGCTTGCTTCCCAGCCAAACCTATAGCAACACAATGCATCTGGAAGCTGACACAATTATCTGTCCGATGCTGCTGGAATCTTGGGGTTTAGCCCAGTGGCTGGCTCATGGATCTGCCTAGAAGGTGCTGCTCGTAGCGGAAAAGAAAAGCTATTAAAGCAACAACAGTAAAGCATTAGCAGTCGCTGTTTTTCTTTTCGGCTACCAGCATCGGCTTCTAGGTAGCTCCCTGAGACTGCCACTGGGTCAAACCCAAAGATTCCAGCAGTGCCACTGGGCAAACCCCAAAGATTCCAGCACTGGAAAGATGACAATATCAGCCTCCAGGTGCCTAGGTTGCTTAAGGTTTGGTTGAAGAAAGAGCCCAGAGAGCTACCTAGAAGCTGCTGCTCGTAGCTGAAAAAAAACTATGTTAGCAGTAAATCAGTAATACCATTGCACGCACGCTGAGAGCACGCATGTTATTGATCAATATTATTATATTAATATTATACTTGTATTATATAATATCCTTCTTCTTCTTCTTTTTCTTCTTCTTCTTCTTATTAATATAATAATAATAATAATAATAATAATAATAATAATAATAATAATAATAATAATAATAATAACAATAACAATAATAATAATAATAATAATAATAATAATAATTATAATAATAATAATAACAACAATAATAATAATCAGAATTCTTATTTATTTATCAAGTCCTTGTTGGACTCAGCCCTTCCTGACAATGCATCAATTCATCATACCTATGTATCCATATATCCATCCATCCATCCATCCATCCAGAAGAAGAAGAGATGATGAGAACACTGACCTGGACAAGTCTTAAAACTGTCTAATCTGCTTAGTATGGTCCCTGGTTTCCGTGGGTATTGCACTGGGGAACATGGAATTGGGAGACGGTGAGCAGCCCTGAGTTGGCTGAACAAATCCTCGGCAGCGTCGCAAGCGAAGCAGAAAATTGGCGGAGAGTTTTATCGAAGCAACAGGTGGCAACCGAATCGAGCCGACCGAAGCCAGTTAGTTACGAGAGACGGTTGGCTGACGTTTCAGGCTTCGTGCTAAAATAGGCTAAACGGTCGCAGAAGGGGGGGCTTGGCTGAAAAACCATGTAAACAAAAAAACTCACCAGAGGTGCCACGAATGCCGCCAGTATAGTTGCTGTACAGTTGGCTGAAAAACCATGTAAACAAACAAACTCACCAGAGGTGCCACGACTGCCGCCAGTACAGTTGCTTGTAAAGGTAGTCCAAACAAATCCAGATGCAACGCCACCTGCACAGGGTGTATACAAAGGGTACAATAAATACCGATTAATACCTGCACATTGAGTTTAAAAAGGTACAATAAATACCGATAAAAACCTGCACACCGAGTATAAAAAGGTATAATAAATAACGGTAAATACCTGCACATCGAGTTTAATAAGGTATAATAAATACCGATAAATAACTGCACATCGAGTTTTAAAAGGTATAATAAATACCGATAGATACCTGCACATAAAGTTTAAAAAGGTACAATAAATAACGATAAATACCTGCACATCGAGTTTAAAAAGGTATAATAAATACCGGTAAATACCCGCACACCGAGTATACAAAGGGTACAATAAATACCAGTACACCGAGTATACAGAAAGGTACAATAAATACCTGCACATCAAGTTTAAAAAAGGTATAATAAATATCTATAAATACCTGCACACCGAGTATAAAAAAGGGACAATCAATACCGCCATACCGGTAAATACCTGCACATTGAATTTAAAAAGGTACAATAAATACCGGCAAATGAATGTTACGCCTTGTGATGAGTCGTGAGATCGAGGGGGGCAGTCACCAAATAAAAAATGTCAGGACACTGGCGTGGGTTCATTTCATCAATGCCTTTTCTTTTTAAGCCCTTCCTATCACGGTTGGGCAAGTCCCATAAGCCTGTTTGGCCTACCCCTGAACTGTCACAACATACACACTTGGGCCTTCTCCAGGGACAGAGTCCTGGTAGCTTTAGCAGTGCCCCCCCGAGAGCTGGGGGGTTAGTTATAGCAACTTGGAGTGCAGATGACACGACGTTGGGGTCAAGACTTGGGGTCGGTGGGTAGTTGGGTGGGCAATTAGATGGGTCAGTGAGTAGGTACATGCCCCCCCCCCCCCCCCCTCCCCCCCCCACACACACACACTCCACGACCCCCCCACCCCTACCCCCACTCCCCACACACACCCATCCCCCCACCCCACCCCACTCCACTCCACCTACCCACCCCACTCCACGACAACCCCACCCTCACCACGCAGGAGCACACCTGAGCAGCAGCGACCACCAACAGGCTTGCCCCCAGTTTTGCCTTGTCCACGAGGGGCGATGTCGGTACCGGGCTGTTGAAGCTGCGGCTCAACACAATAGCAATGGACCAGAAGAAGCGCTCCTTGCTCTGTGGGGTTGGCGGTCCACCTGCATCTACAAAGATATCACAAATGCCAGGTTGCTCAATCAAGGCACACAGTAATTCCTTGTCCACACCCAAAAAACCCACAACTACACCCACAAAGTACCTACATAGAACAGGTTGCGCAAGCAAGGCTCGAGGATATTATGAGTGCGTACCCACACCCACGCCCACACCCACAAAGGGCCCACAAAGAACAGGCAAGCAAGGCTTGAGGGAATTATGAGTGCGTAACAACACCCACGCTCACCCACACCCACACTCACACTCACCCACACCCACACCCACACTCACCCACACCCACACTCACACCCTCAAAGAACAGGTTGCGCAAGCAAGGCTCGAGGATATTGTGAGTGTGTACCCACACCCACACTCACACCCACAGTCACACCCTCAAGTGTGAGTGTGTACCCACTGTTTTTGTTTCAACTTTCTGTACGCCAAGTTGTGAACCAAAAGTTGCGAGGCAAGCCTGATTTGCGAAGTTACGACGCAAGCCACACATACACTCACACTCACACCCATTCACACCCACGAAGTGTGAGTGTGTACCTACTGTTTTTGCTCCAACTTTCTGTACGTCAAGTTGTGAATCAAAAGTTATGACGCAAGCCACACCTACACTCACACTCACACCCATTCACACACACAAAGTGTGAGTGTGTATCCACTGTTTTTGTTCCAACTTTCTGTACGTCAAGTTGGGTATCAAAAGTTGCGACGCAACCCTGGTTTTAAGATTGTGGCGTAGCACGGATTAAGGCAGAGAGCAAAGCGCGGAGCCCCTGGGAGTCCGGGGGGCAGCGCGTCACACTGGGGCCGCACCGAGTAGCTCAATTTGCGACGCATTGCACACAAAAACAGTGTGTCCTGCTACAAGCATAACATATACCATGCAATAACCATACAATGACCAATTACAATGCAATCACCATACAATTACCATACAATTACCCCTCAAATCACCATACAATTACTATACAAATATCCCTTCAATTACCATACAATTGCCACTCAAATTACCACACAATTACCGTGCAACCTCCATACAAGTTAACAAGTACCACACAATTAACATATAATTACCACACAATTACCATATAATTACCACACAATTACAACCAGGATCTATATAGATATCACACATGTTACAGCCTTGAGTCCCTAAGATGTGATGTGGCTGTTGACCCATGTGCCCCATGTGACCTGTGTAAAGCACGTGTCCCATGTGACCCATGTGACCCGGCTAGAGCATGTGACCCATGTGACCTGGCTAAAGCATGTGACCCAAGTGACCCGTGTCAAGCACGAGACCCATGTGACTGTTGACCCATGTGACCCGTGCAAAGCACGTGGCCCATGTGACTGTTGACCCATGTGTTGCATGTGACCCGAGTAAAGCATGTGACCCATGTGACCCGAGAAAAAAAACTTTGAAACTATCATTTGACACTGTTATTCGGCGCTCTAATTTGACACCGTTATTTGGCACTGTAACTTGAAACTGCCATTTTCTTGAGTTTTGTGGGTTGCCTTCAGCTTTGAGCCAGCTCAAGCAGGTGTAGAGACCCTGCTGTGGTTTTTTGTGTGTCTGCGATGCGTCACAAATTGAGTGACTCAGTGCAACCGCTGTGCGACGCACTGCCCCCCGAACCCCGCGGAGTGTGGAGCCCGGGGGGTTAAGGGGGGGGATTCTGACTACTTAAGCCAGACCTATGCGACGCCAAACGGCGACGGAATGGCGACGCGTTGCGGAAATAAAAAAGTGCACTGTTGCGGATGTTATTCGGCATAGCTTTTCTTTTCAGCTAAGAGCAAAAGCTTTTAGGCAGCTCGCCCGACTGGCTATTCAGCTAAACCTGACGCAACCAGGTGCACCTTGACGCTGACACAATCGGCTGTTCAGAACTGCTGAAATCTTGGTGCTTAGCCCGGTGGCTGGCTCAAGGAGCTGCCTAGAAGCTGCTGCTTGCAGCGGAAAAGAAAAGCTGTGGTATTCAGCAATTCCTGCTGGTTTGCTCCTAGATACAGGTGCATGCGTATGTGAGCTATTTGTTAGGTGTTCAATATATATAGTTCTGCCAGAACATCAACACATGAGCTTGTGTTGGTGTTATGTAAACAGGATCCCCAAGGTGTGGTGTGGTGTGGGTAGGGTAGGGTAGGGTGTGGTGTGTGGTGTGTGGTGTGTGGTGTGTGTGGTGTGGTGTGGGTAGGGTGGCAGCAGCGGGAGGGGGGGGGGGGGGGGGGGGGGGGGGGGGTCTCCTCCTGAGCCTCCTGTTCTGCCGAATCACACCTAGGCATGAGACTGATGGACAGCCTGGCAAATAACACCTAGGCATGAGACTGATAGACAGCTTGGCAATTGCACCTAGGCATGAGACTGATAGCCAGCCTGGCAAATTGCACCTAGGCATGAGACTGATAGCCAGCCTGGCAAATAGCACCTAGGCATGAGACTGATGGACAGCCTGGCAAATAGCACCTAGGCATGAGACTGATGGACAGCCTGGCAAATTGCATCTAGGCATGAGACTGATTGCCAGCCTGGAAAATCTTACCTAGACATGAGACTGATGGACAGCAACTGTCTGCTGTACTGCTTGACGCTCCCCGAGCCTCCAGAAAAGGCTGGACGGATTCATGAATGGCTTCCCAAGACGCTCTCTGCTCTTTGATCTGATGCAATGGAAAAAACGTAATGTTGTAAATACATGGAGAGGGAGAATCTGATGCAATGGAATGTTGTAAATACATGGAGAGGGAGAATCTGATGCAATGGAATGTTGTAAATACATGGAGAGGGAGAATCTGATGCAATGGAATGTTGTATATGCATGGAGAGGGAGAATCTGATGCAATGGAAAAACTCAATGTTTCAAATACATGGAGGGGGAGAAAAGGCTGGACGGATTCATGAATGGCTTCCCAGGAAGCTCTCTGCTCTTGAATCTGGTGCAAGGGAAAAAGAAAAAAGAGAAAAAAGCTCTCTGCTCTTGAATCTGATGGAAGGGAAAAAGAAAAAAGAGAAAAAGCTCTCTGCTCTTGAATCTGACGCAATGGAAAAATCAAATCTCCCTGCTCTTGTCTGATGCAATGGAAAAACGAAATGTTCTAGATATATGGAGGGGGAGAAGCAGGGTTCATTACAATTTCATTGAACGACCATCACAAATTCAAGTGCGGCTAAAATGGGCAAGCTACTTGCTGGCTTGCACGAAATACCGGCACTTGCAAAAGAGGCTTGAAATTGGGGCAAAGTCCCTATTGAAAGTCAAGCGCGGCTTTTCCCCCCCGGTACCTACAGCGAACACTACCTGGGACCCTGTTCTGGCAAAACCTTCCACTACCCTGAGACTCAAATCTTGATTCCTGGACTTCGACCCAACCCGCTACCCAGAACCCGGATCGATAAAAAATTCCTACACCCTCTGAGCGAAGGGGCCAACTGGCTACAGCACATGAAAACAGAAAAGGCCCTACCCAATCAAAACCTGGACACTACCCTTGAAAGGGACCAAAGCCCGGAAATCCACCAGAAGACCCTATATCGAAAACGGAAAAAAAACTCTGGGAGGAGGAGGGAGGGGGTTGTAGGTAGGTAGGTAGGTAGGTAGGTAGGGAGGGAGGGGGGGAGGGGGGGAGGGAGGGAGGGAGGAGGGAGGGAGGGTGAGGGAGGGTGGGAGGGGTGAGGGAGGGTGGGAGGGAGGGAGGGAGGAGGGAGGGAGGGAGGGAGGGGAGGGAGGGAGGGAGGGAGGGAGGGAGGGAGGGAGGGAGGGAGGGAGGGAGGGAGGAGGGAGGGAGGGAGGGAGGGAGGGAGGGAGGGAGGGAGGGAGGGAAGGAGGGAAGGAGGGAAGGAGGGAAGGAGGGAAGGAGGGAAGGAGGGAAGGAGGGAGGGAGGGAGGGAGGGAGGGAGGGAGGGAGGGAGGGAGGGAGGGAGGGAGGGAGGGAGGGAGGGAGGGAGGGAGGGAGGGAGGGAGGGAGGGAGGGAGGGAGGGAGGGAGGGAGAATCAAGCTTTGCTTTGTCCATGGCATAGGACAGGCTCTTGCAAACAGGCTAATCTGCTTATCTTGCCTGCTTTCGTGATAATGAGATTTTCCTCTGCAGTCAGGAGTGTGGTGTACTAGTGCATCTACTACCCATGTGTAGGGATCGGCATATCATATGATGTTGGCAAAAGGTGAGGATGATATCAGACAAATTGCATCATATGATATTGTATTTAAATGGTAACTTTGGCCTAGTCAGACTGCTGTCATCATATGATATCATACGATGACATGATATCACATGTTATCATATTGCCCTTTCCTACCTATGTGTACTCTGACCACAGACGGAACAGCTTGAAGGCTGATAGACCATGTCATCAAACCAAGCCAAAAAAGCTAAGCCAAACCAAGCCAAACCAAGCTAAGCCGAACCAAGCCAAGCCAAGCGGATCATGAGCAGCTTGAAGGCTGACAGACCATGAAATCAAATTGAGCAAACCCAAGCTAAGCCAAGCGGATCATGAGCAGCTTGAAGGCTGATAGACCATGAAATCAAATTGAGCAAACCAAGCCAAGCCAAACCAAGCTAAGCCAAACCAAGCTAAGCCGAACCAAGCCAAGCCAAGCGGATCATGAGCAGCTTGAAGGCTGACAGACCATGAAATCAAATTGGGCAAACCAAGCCAAGCCAAGCGGATCATGAGCAGCTTGAAGGCTGATAGACCATGAAATCAAACCAAGCCAAATCAAGCCAAGCCAAGCAGATCATGAGCAGCTTAAAGGCTGATAGACCATGTAATAATGTAGGGCTTTCTCCGCCTTTCTTTCTGAATCCTTGGTGGCACTGGCTTGTGTAAGGGGTCCCACTTACTGGGGTGACAATCCTTTAAACAAAATAAACACAAATTATACAAAAATAAATTAATTAATACATTTAATACAAAAATTGCCTGCTCCAAATAATATCAAATAATACACATCAAATCAAATAATCAATAATATCAAATGAAACAAGTAATATCAAATAATATCAAATAATAATAAAACTTGCCTGCTTTTGAAGATCACTGTCCTGAAGCTCAGCCAGCTCATCAGAATCCCACATCGCTGGGAGGTCAATCCAGGCTGGAAGAGCCCGAAGATACGGCTGCGTCCAAATAAATAAATAGTACTTGAAATTGAAATTGAAATTGTGACATCCGTGTTATACAGTTACTCACAGGACGTAATGTTAAGGACACCACAGCGTAAGCCGGAGCTAGCTATAGTCACCGTAAATAAATAGTACTCCTTATTACAACGCGGGAGGTTGAGGGGGCCAGCCCGTTTCCTTGCGCAGGGGCCAACCACCAATGCATGCAAACACAAGCAGTTGGTTTTGTGTGCGACACGTCGCAAATTGAGCGACCCCAGTGCGGAGCCACACTTGGGTTGGGTTGGGTTGGGTTGGGTTGGGTTGGGTTGGGTTGGGTTGGGTTGGGTTGGGTTGGGTTGGGTTGGGTTGGGTTGGGTTGGGTTGGGTTGGGTCGGGTCGGGTTGGGTTGGGTTGGGTTGGGATGGGTTGGGTTGGGTTGGGTTGGGTTGGGGGCAATTCTGTCTAGTTTAGATGGACCCATGGGTCGCCATGGAGCGAGCCCAGTGCGACCCCGGTGCGACCCCAGTGCTACGCTCTACGCAGAGCCCCTGGGGGTTTGGTTTGGTTTGGTTTGGTTTGGTTTGGTTTAATGGTTTGGGGGGGGGGCAATCCTGACTAGTTTAGCCAAAACGGAGGAATTGTGTTGTCTTTCAGCCAGGGATCAAAACAATACGATGATGATATGGCATGGTATATATGATACGATATATGATATTATATATGATATGATATGATATGATATGATATGATATGATATGATATGATATGATATGATATGTTAATATGATATTTTGTATGTCTGTTACAGTCCAGGGGTAGACTACTAGGATTAAGGTACGTGCCCAACCTCAGACAATTTGATACACGTACATGACTACTTTGACATGTGCACCATGAACTCACATGGATGGTGACACACATGGATGGTGACACACATGGATGGTGACACACATGGATGGTGGCACACATGGATGGTGACACACATGGATGGTGACACACATGGATGGTGACACACATGGATGGTGACACACATGGATGGTGGCACACATGGATGGTGACACAAATGGATGGTGACACACATGGATGGTGACACACATGGATGGTGACACACATGGATGGAACATGGATGGTGACACACATGGATGGGACCACCATGGATGGTGACACACATGGATGGTGACTCACATGGATGGTGACACACATGGATGGTGACACACATGGATGGTGGCACACATGGATGGTGACACACATGGATGGTGACACACATGGATGGTGACACACATGGATGGTGACACACATGGATGGTGACACACATGGATGGTGACACACATGGATGGTGACACACATGGATGGTGACACACATGGATGGTGACTCACATGGATGGTGACACACATGGATGGTGACACACATGGATGGTGACACACATGGATAATAACATACAGATACTAGTAGGGTACACATGTGGCCATTGGCCACCCTCCACCCCCATCAGCATACACGTTTGTATTGACACACATAGCATGGCATGAATATACATGGTGACATGTATATTGATATGAATATACATGTATCACACATGTATCTTGACATGAACATAAATTGCATGGCATGAACATACATGGTGGCATGTACCTTGACATGAATGTACATGTATCACACATGTATCTTGACATAAACATACATGGCATGGCATGGCATGGACATACATGGTGATATGTATATTGATATGAATATCCATGTATCACACATGTATCTTGACATAGACATACATGGGATGACATGAACATACATGGCATGACATGAACTTGCATGGTGACATTTATGCATGCTCGATACAAAATGACAATACCACTACTATTCACTTTGTTTTGTTTGTGCAACGCATTGCAAATTGAATGACTCGGTGCGACCCCCGTGCGACGCGCTACCCCCCAAACCCTGCGGAGCGAGAAGCGCAGAGCCCGGGGGGGTTGGATGGGCACTTCTGACTAGTTTAGCCAGACCCATGCGTCGCCATGCAGTGACAGGATGGTAACAGAATGGTGAGGCGTTGTCGGGGAAAACAGTGACTACTTCCAGAGATATACATACATGCAAATTTACACACAAAACACGGCCCTAACCACAATTAATACAAGCACCATAGCCCAAGCCATAGCCCATGCTAAAGCCAATACACACAGATGTACCATAGATTCCATTTTTCACTACGAACAGCAGCTTCTAGGTAGCTCCTCTGACTTGCTCTTCTGCTGCACCTCATGCAGCCTTGTGCACTTTAAAGCCGACACAATCATATCTCTAGAAGTGCTGACATATTTGGGTGTCGCACAGTGGCTGGCATGGGGAGCTGTCTAGAAGCTGCTGAGCAAAGCCGGAAAGAAAAGCTGGAAAGAAAAGCCGAAAAGAAAAGCCGAAAAGAAAAGCATATGTACCCAGCCATAAAACGGCTTATGCCACCAACCCCAGCCAAAATGTAAAATGCAAATACCTCGACCCATCCAAACACAAACACACACATAGACATGCACGCTCACATGCGCACACACGCACACACACACACAAAACTCATCCCATGCGACCTCCTGCATCACAACCTATACTTGCATACCACCATACCCTAGCCAACGCAACAACCTATCCACACACGAGCGCCAAATCTAAGACAACACACACACACACACACACACAAAACTCATCCCATGCAACCTCCTACACCACAACCTATAGTTGCTTACCACCACACCCTAGCCAACGCAACAACCTGTCTACACACGAGCGCCAAAACTAAGACAAACGCACACACATACATCACACACTAAGACAAACGCATACACACACACTAAGACAAACGCACACACACCTGAAATGCAGGGTAGCGTTTCATCCCCTCTGGTCCCATCGCATCCACAACTTTCAATGCCAGCCTGTACTCCACCTTCAACCCAGCCCATGCTGACTCAGCCAATTCGCCAGGCCATGGGTTGCTCTCCTCTACTGTACTTCCCAGCAAGTACTGCCTGGGGATCACTGCAATAACGTCCCCAGAAAAAACAGGTTCAGTTGCAACTAAGCCCACGCCATAATTTGTTTTGCTGATGGTGACTTTGGAGGCCTGAATTCCTTCCATGTTATTGAGGAGGTCCCCCAGCACACCTATCGGCCTGGCTCCTGTTCTGGATGCGTCAGAGGCTACAGCTGGGGTCGGGTTTAGAGCTCGGAATTGCCTAAGGTTGTTGCGCTTCCATAACTGCTCGGCAGAGCGGCACCGGAGCTGCTGCTGCTGCATTCTCGTGCATGCAATAGGAAAGGATAACCTACGAGACAAGACCTCGCGGCGTCGAAAGCGACGCGGGAAATTGGCGGAGAGTGTTGGCTATCGGAGCGACAGGTGGCAACGGATGGAACAGGATGGCAAGGAACCTTCCGCTCAATGTCAAAGGGCTCCTCGAGATCACGCGAACGCAGTTGGGGCATGCCCAACGCCGACCCGAACTTGGGTTCGCGTGGAGAGAAGCATGCTGCATGCGTGCACCCTTGCTCTTATACAAGGCTGATGAAGCTTTGCCCCAAGGCAGCCTGAGGACAATATGTGAACATAATATGCTCGGACTTGTTTTGTCCAATCTGCAACATGCTCCTGCCTGACGGGCTGACTGGATTGAGGTGTCTGGCTACCTGCTGTGGCACTCGATGACAGCTGTCGCAGGGAGTCGAAAGTCCAGGTTGGCGAAGGGGCCCCGCTCTCACAACACGAAAGTCCTCCGTGTCCGCACCTGCGCTTTCTCTAACGAGGCGTCTACGTGACTGGGAAACGGTGGTCGAATAGAATAACATCGCCAAGTCATAAGTGGTTTCGGGGCTAGGACAAATAGGCCAGAAAACACAGGGAACGTGGACACCCTAACTAAGTACAGTGTAGTTGGTCGGCCCCTAGGGTGCTTGCTCTTCAATGGGCGCAGTAGCCAGACTCCTATTCCTAAAGCCACGCCGACTTGGCGTTTATCTTTCTAAGACCTATGCAATGGGTACGCGAAATGGTGTACATTTTGCCGTTTTTTCGATTTAGGCCGGATTTTTTTTGCCGAAAACGCCGATCAATCAGCCGGTTAAACTGACCCCCCTCACATCTAAGCGACCCGTGTTCGATTCTCGAAGGGGTCGGCCTACCTCGGAGGGCACTTTTGCGCGTGCGGATCTCAGGGATGCGGACAGTGAACGCGGTGTTTTCATGTGTCCTTTCCCTCCTGTCCTGTGGACTCACTCTAGGGACTTCGAGCATGTCTACGATTTCCCCTGGGGAAATTCGCATCTTGCAGCTCATTGCATCAGCTCATTGTGCTTGACAAGGAAACCTGCTGTTTCGCACTAGTACCTGCAGGTTGCGCACTAGCAACTGTAGCCTCGGGAGTTGCTGCATCTACCTCCATGGAACTTCGGGGAGTCTGTGAGCTATTAACTTCATTAGCCTTACAGGCCACTAAGTTTCATAATAAAGCCATTTGCACAAACGTTACAAAGTCAAGCAGAATGCATTATGCAATAACTAATGTGTAACCCTGGTGTAACTTATGAAATAGTGGTGCGTAATAGTCGTGCTATACTGATTCTTGACCCCCCCAATATTAAATTGTACGGATGAGTAAGCACCTGCTTGTCCTGCTACTGCTAATTGACGATGCAAGTTTATATGTCATTCCCCAAAAGTTTAGCGCAGGCGAATGTGTATACACAATAGCCATTGGCATTCCTGGCGATGTAAATTATAATTAGTACGAAAAAATACAGCACGACCTCCAGGGTAACCTCCGTGGCGCCCTACTATTTTAATATTTACTGCCGCAGTACCCCACATCGAAGGCACACCACGTTAGGAAACTGGGTCCCTTCCTATATTAAAACCTGCCCAAAGCTAGAGGGACATCCTGTTGTTAATGTGAATGCCCATCGCCACCTCTGAGGTTTTCTGCACTACCTTGCGTTGCCATATAACATTTTGTGAAAATCCTTTCAATAAATAAATAATTATTAAATAAAAAAGACAGACGATTGTTGTAACCTCGATATCAGAGGGGATAAAGCGAAAGCAAGCACTGATGAAGTGGGACCCAATCAATCGTTTTATCACCGGAGGCACTGAGTTCATGCTACAGAGATAATACCACTGCCGAGGACAGCGAGCTGCCAAGGTGTTGGCTGGAGCCATGTAACCAAGTTCAAGTCCAAGTTGACCCAGGACAAGTCCGCTCCACAGCATATGAGGGGTCTTCCAACCGTCCTCCAATTGACAATTAAAGGGTACAAGCCAGGATTGTTGTAGACGCTGCGTCTTGCATCAAACTCACAGACGCAGATTTGGGAGGGTCCGTTGCATCTAGGAGAGTCAGGGTGCGTCGCAGACACCGATTTTGAAACGGGTTGCGTCTCATGATGCACATCTTGGAGTCCCCCAGAATAACGCTGGTACAAGCCAGAGAGCTAAGAAGCAAGGAGCCAAAACAATTAGGGGTCGGCAAGGCAATAAGGCATAGGGTGGGTGGGTGCCACTGTCCGTGCCCTTTAGTCTGCACAGTGTATGTGTGTGTGTGTGTGTGGGGGGGGGGGGAGGGGGGGGGGGGAGGGGGGGGGATGTGTGTGTGTGTGGATGTGTTGGTGAGAGTGTGGGGGGGGATGCGTGGGTGGATGTGTGGGTGTGTCGGTGTGGGGATGAGGGTAGCCTCACCTTGTGCTTCACACAACCTGTGGCGTTTGTGGGTGGTGCTGGTGTGGATAGCCAAAGCAAGGAGCCAAAACAATTACATGAAATTGCACGATATTGTCACAGGCAGGCCAGTGTTGACTCAAGACAAGCCCACAAGACCTGGACAAGTTTTTAAACTGTCTAATCCGCTTAGTAAGCTCCCTATTTTCTGCAATAATAGCGGACAATCGCATGGGGGACTTGGCATTGGAAGACGGCGAGCAGCCAAAGTTGGCTGAAAAAACATGTGGCAATGAAATCCACGACAAAACAAGCCCACACCACACTTTCCGGGTTCTAAATAGATACCTAGCTCTAACACATGTGTTATAACCTTTTATAATCAGGAGTGTTGTGCAGTAGTGTTTATGCTACCCATGTTTACTCCTCCGACAGACGGTGAGCAGCCTGAATGCTGATAAACCAGGTAATCAACCAAATCCAATCTCCCTCTAGCCCTATTGGTGGTTGGCCCCAGCGCAAGCGAGCGGGCTGGCCCCCTCAACCTCACGCCTAATTATAAAGCGTAGCATTTATTTACTCTATCTCCAGAGATACCACTACGTGGAACCAATGTTTATTTATGGGGCTTTTTACGCATAGCAGCTTCCATGCAGCTCCACTAGCCTAAAGCTTGTAGCTGCGTTTGAATGCCTGTCATGTCATCTTACAGACACACTAGCTAGATTCAGCTTTCGTCCAAGGACGGGGCAAGGGAGCTGCCTAGAAGCTGCTATGAGTAGACAAAAAAGGAACAGAACGTGGAACTACAAACTTCCAAATTTCTGATTGCAGCATCTCAAAGCTCAGACCCGGACATGGATAAGTATTTAAACTGTCTAATCCGCTTAGTATGATCCCTGGTTTCCGTGGGTATCGCACGGGGGGACTTGGAATGGGGAGTGGGTGAGCAACCCAGAGTTGGCTGAAATGTAAAAAAAACATGTAACAACTCAACTCAAGTCGAGTAACGGGATAGGAAAAATATGGACCAGGCCGGGAACCCTCCTCCTGAAGGCTGACAGGCCTCCCCCTGTTGGTGGTTGGCCCCAGCGCAAGCAAACGGGCTACCCCCTCGACCTCACGCCTCTGCCGCCATAAGGTGCAACATATGTTTATGTATGACAGTGTAGTTGCGGCAAGCCCTCTACTCCACTCTTCTCCCACTGCTCCTGGAACTCCCCCTTCATTTTCTCCCAACCAGGCTTCTCTTCCCTCTCCCACTGCTCCTTACACAACTCCAATCCCTCCTTCAAGTCAGCTGCACCTTCAAACACGTCCCTGGGTCTGCCTTCCCACAAGGCACAGAAGGAGCTACGTTGCACAAAGGCTTCATCTGTCATATGTAGCCACATATAGCTGTACACCTCGAAGGAGGCAGCCCCCCCCAGGCTGCGGAGCAGTAGTGTTCTAGGACCTGTCCTCGTATCCATGCCGAAGGCGACACAGCCAGAGTTCTGCTTCATCATTGTCACTACATTGATGTCCAGCTTGTCAACCATGAAAGCCAGCTTGGCGTGCACTGCCGACCTGTTACGTGCAAACAGGGTGGAGTTCTTGGCGAGGATTGAGCGGGCGTCTTCGCGAGAACCCACGAGCCAGGAAAAGTAGTCAAGCGTCTTGCTGATATTGGTCTCATGGGAGAGGGTAAGAAGCAAAGGGAACCCCTTGATCATGCGCCTGGCTACCTCGGGCGCATAGCCCTCCCATTCTAGCCACTGGACTGTGTCCCATTGAAGAGATGACACGAGGATGGAGGGCTCTCTCTCCAACAGACCCTTCTCCTCGGAAGGGGGGATGCCTAACTCTTTGAGGCGGTGCAGCTTTGCATCGAGGGATGATGGTGTGAGTTTGACCAACACGGCAGGGTGCTTCCTCAACACACATAGTATCTGATAATCAGACAGACCATGGGCAGTTAGCACCCGTATCGACTCAGCATTGGTATTCTCCCGCCCACTAGCTGAATATGCAATGAGGTCGGGCTTCCTTCGAAGCCCCCCTGAGACATCTCTAATACTCAAGCCGAAGCTGACAAGAGCCTCAATCCATCCTCTCAAGTTATGCAAGCTCAAGTGAGTGTTCGGGCTGACTTTGTTAGCACTCTTAATGACTGCAGCAGCTTGCTTGGGACTCATTTGCAACCTGAGCACCAGCTCTTCTTGAATCATCCCATCCTCTTCATCAGTTTTGGGAGCGCGGATAAAGCTTCTACAGGTCGTGGGAACAGGGCTTTCCTCAATGGGCCCCTTACTTGGGGATGCAACTGCCAAGCAGCTTCTCCCTCGGCTGTTACCAATAGACTCCAATAAGCCTCTAGAGGTTGAGAAGCTTGTGGGATGGCCCATGGGGTGGACAGCGATGGGCTGGAGCTGTACTCTGGACTGGGCATGTATGCGTAAGGTGCAAACTGGCTGTGCGGTGCATGGTGCCTGCGTGTGTGTAGAGTACGCCTCCATGGGGATCCCCTCTGGCGTTTTTAGCTACCAGAGGATGGAGGGAAAAACTGACTTGGTTCAGGGTATTATAGAGTCAAACTAAAGGAAGGTGCCTATTTATTCAATGAAAGACTGGAAGGAGTTGAATCAATTTGAAGTAGTTGCAAACTACGCTCGTGCGGTTATTCTCTCACAGGGAAGAGGAATAAAGAAAGGCAGTCAGCACGAGGGCGGCCGAGGTAGATTAGTGTCTCGTGTGTGTGTGTGTTTGTGTGTGGATCGGGGTGGGGGGTGGGTGGGATGGGGGGGGTGAGCGGCAAAGAGTATTTGCTTAGTGATGCGTGAGCCAGGTCTCCTTGCTATTTAATCCAGAAAAATACAACCTAGCGATTCGGTTTCTTTGTTGTGAATGTTTGTGTCTTTCTTTGCCTTTTCAAATTGGTACGCTTCTTTGCTATTCATTTAAATGCTCAATTGTTTCTTTGTTTCTTCGTGTTTCTTTGTTTGTTCATTGGTTGGATGGATGGATGGTTGGTTGATGATGATGATGATGATGATGATGATGATGATGATGATGATGATGATGATGATGATGATGATAATGATGATGATGATGACATTTTCAATGAAAGATCAGAAGGAGTTGAATCAATTTGAAGTAGTTGTGACCAGGTTCAAGAATCCAATCTGTCAGAATGATGTCTTGGTAGAAATCGGCTGACCCTATGCTCGTGCGGTTATGCAGCTGATGACAGGGAAAGAAATAAAGCAGTACGCCAAGTTCTTCTCCTCAATCGACACCACTCTCGTGACTCTGGGCATTCCCCCCTCCAAGCTCCCATCTCTACTTGGCACCCTCCATGTTCATGCTGTCCACGTTGCCCAGTCCATAGTTGTTGCCGACGTCGTTTACAACGCCTCCTCACCTGCCCGTCCCTCTCCTCGTACAAACCGCCATAACCTGTACTGTCCTGATGGTGCGGTCCTGGTACTGCTGTTGCGGTACCAAGCTCCGCTTCCACTTGACCTACTACCCGCCTTAACCACCAGTATTGCTGGTGCAGTACTATCGCGTTCAACTGATACATCCCCCCACACAACCACTCCCACCCACACACCCGCCCCACACCTTCTTGGCATCTTCCTCTGGTTGGGAGGCTAGGGGCCAAGACATCCCTCACAACTCTGAAAACCTCAGAGCATCTCAAACCCAAAACGCTCCAGACACCTTCTGGACACCTTCCTCTGGCAACCTACCTTCTCGGCACCTTCCCCTGGCAGTGGCGGGGCAAACTTGCCGATGAGAACCTCGTTGAAGTTCCATGCATCTATCATTATGCTGTTGGGCTTGGCCATGGCCTTATGGAACTGGGCGGGAGGCAAGTGGGTGCCTGGGTTGGGATGGGGTGGGTTGGGGTAGGTTGGGTTGGGTTGGGTTGGGTTGGGATGGGATGGGATGGGATGGGATGGGATGGGATGGGATGGGGTGGAGTGGGGTGGGAGTGTGTGAGGTGAGTTGAGGGGTGTGTGTGAGTTGAGGGGTCTTGTGTGTGTGACCTAAGCAACTAATCATTTTTTTCTTTGAGCAACGCGTCGTAAATTGAGCGACTTGGTACGACACCAGTGCGATGCACTGCCCCCCAAACCTCGCGGAGCATGAAGCGCGGAGCCGGTGGGGTTGAGGGGGGGATTTAGACTAGTTTAGAAAACCTCACACTGGACTCATGCGTCGCCATGCAGCGACGGATTGGGGACGCGTCGCAAATAAAAGGGCAAATGAAGCAGGGTACTACTAAGCACGCGCGGCAGCTTTTCGCGCAGTTTTTTCAACCCCCTGTGGTTTTTTGCACTTTTTGCACTAACAAGCGCTGGTTAATTTGACGAATGTGCGCTTTAAGCGCTGACCAATTTGGCATGAAGTAGTACCCTTAACTGAAGCTCCATCCTGTACCCAAAACCCTGAGCCCCTGCATTTGAGCCTGTACCGCCAACTCTGCATAGCTGACTCTGTACCGCCAACTCTGCATAGCTGACTCTGTACAGCTAACTCTGCATGGCTGACTCTGTACCGCCAACTCTGCATAGCTGACTCTGTACCGCCAACTATGCATGGCTGACTCTGTACCGCCAACTCTGCATAGCTGACTCTGTACCGCCAACTCTGCTAGCTGACTCTGCACCCGCAACTCTGATGGCTGACTCGTTACCGGCCAATCTGCAGCCCTCTGTACCGCCAACTCTGCATAGATGACTCTGTACGCACTCTGCATAGCGGACTCGTACCCCAACTGGCCATAGCTAAACTTGTACCGCCAACTTGCATAGATGAATGTACCGCCAACTATGCATAGATGACTTGTACCGCCAACTGCATAGATGACTCTGCTACCGCCAACTCGCATAGCTGACTCATTTACCGCAAACTCTGCATGAGCTGAATCTGTACCGCCCCTTGCATAGTTGACTCTGTACCGCCAACTCTGCATAGCGAACTATGCACCGCCACGCTTGCATGGCGAATCGTACCGCCAAACTCTGCATGGCTGACTCTGTACCGCCAACTATGATAGTGACATGTAACCCGCCAACTCTGCCATAGCTGACTTGTACCGCCAACTCTGCCTAGCTGACTTCTTGTACGCAAACTTCTGATAGTGACTCTGTACGGCCAACTTGCATAGTAACTCTGCACCGCCAACTCTGCATGCGGATCTGTACCGCCAACTCGCATGGCTGACTCTGTAACGCCAACTCTGCATAGCGGACGTCTGTACAGCAAAACTAGCATAGATGACTCTGTACCGCCAACTCTGGCATGAAGACTCTGTACAGCACAAATCTGCATGCTGACTCGCACCGCCCCAACTCTGCATAGTGACTCGTACGCCAAACATCTGCATAGCTGACTCTGATTCCCGCCAAACTCTGAATGGGCTGACTCTGTGCCACCACTGGCATAGTGACTCTGTACCGCCAATCTGCATAGTTTTTTTTTGGATTTTTTTCTGTACGCCAACTCTGCATACCTGACTCTGCCGCCCAACTCTGCATAGCTGACTCGTACCGCCAACGGATAGCGTGACTCTTGTACCACCAACTCTGCATTAGCTGACTCTGTACCGCCAATCTGAATGGCTGATCGTACACCAAATCTGCATAGCTGACTCTGTACCGCCCCTTGAATGTGGACTCTGTACCGCCCACTCTGCATAGGCTGACTCTGGACGCCACTTCTGACACTAGCGACTCGTATCGCAAACTCTGCATAGCGGACTATGTACACGCCAAACTCATAGTGACTCTGTACCGCCAACTCTGCATAGCTAATTCTGTACGCCATCTGAATTAGCTGACTCGTACCGCCAACTTGCATGGTGATCGGTGCCGCAACTCTGCATAGCTGACTCTGTACCGCCAACTCTGCATAGCTGACTCTTACCGCCAACTCTGCATGGCTGATCTTGTACCACCAAAACTATTGACATAGGGGGTTCACCTTCTTCTTCTCTTTCCTTGGGGGGGGGCTTTGGTTTGTACCGCCAACTCTGCATAGCTGACTCTGTACCGCCAACTCTGCATGGCTGACTCTGTGCTGCCAACTCTGCATAGCTGACTCTGTACGCCACTCTGCATCGTGAATCTGTAACGCCAACTCTGCATAGGCTGACTCTTTACCGCCAACTTTGCATAGTGACTCTGTACCGCCAACCACCTACGCCGCCCACACGTTGATTCTGTACCGCAACTATCATGGCTGACTCGTTACGCCAACTCTGCATAGTGACTCTGTACCGCCAACTCTGCATAACTGACTCTGTACCGCCAACTCTGCATAGCTGATTCTGCACCGCCAACTCTGCATAACTGACTCTGTACCGCCAACTCTGCATGGCTGACTCTGTGCCGCCAACTCTGCATAGCTGACTCTGTACCGCCAACTCTGCATAGCTGATTCTGTACCGCCAACTCTGCATAGATGACTCTGTACCGCCAACTCTGCATAGCTGATTCTGTACCGCCAACTCTGCATAGCTGACTCTGTACCGCCAATTCTGCATGGCTGACTCTGTGCCGCCAACTCTGCATAGCTGACTCTGTACCGCCAACTCTGCATAGCTAATTCTGTACCGCCAACTCTGCATAGCTGACTCTGTACCGCCAACTCTGCATGGCTGACTGTGCGCCAACTCTGCAAGCTGACTCGTACGCCAACTGAATAGCTGACACTCTACCGCCAACCTCTGCATGGCGATTCCTGTACCAGCCAACTCTGCATAGGTGGTTTGTACCGGCCAACTCTGCATAGCTGACTCTGTGTACCGCCAACTCTGCAGGCTGACTCTGTGCTGCAACTTGGCATGGAGGACTCTGTACGCCAAACTGCATCGCGGCAATCTTGTACGCCAACTCTGCATCGCGACTATTTACCGCCAATCTGCATAGCTGACTCGTACGAAAATTGCTAGCTGACTCTGTACCGCCAACTCTGCATAGCTGACTCTGTACCGCCAACTCTGCATAGCTGACTCTGTACCGCCAACTCTGCATAGCTGACTCTGTACCGCCAACTCTGCATAGCTGACTCTGTACCGCCAACTCTGCATAGCTGACTCTGTACCGCCAACTCTGCATGGCTGACTCTGTACCGCCAACTCTGCATAGAGACTCGTCCGCCATCTGCATAGCTGACTCTGTTACCGCCAACTCTGCGAGCGACTCGTACCGCCAACTCTTGAATGTTGACTCTGTACCGCAAACTCTGCGTGCTGATCGTCCCCCAACCTGCATAGCTGACTCTGTACCGCCAACTCTGCATAGCTGACTCTGTACCGCCAACTCTGCATAGCTGACTCTGTACCGCCAACTCTGCATAGCTGACTCTGTACCGCCAACTCTGCATGGCTGATTCTGTACCGCCAACTCTGCATAGCTGACTCTGTACCGCCAACTCTGCATAGCTGACTCTGTACCGCCAACTCTTGCATGCGACTGACTCTGTGCGCCAACTCGGCATAGCGACTCTGGTACCGCCAACTCTGCATAGCGACTCTGTATGCACCAAACTCGCCATAGCTGACTCTGTACGCAAACTCTGCATAGCTGACTATGTACCCCCCACTAGGTAGCTGGACTCTTTACGCCAAACTCTGCCATAGCTGACTCTTTACCGCCAACTATGCATGGGGGCCTTCTGTGCCGACAACTCTGCATAAAGGCTGCTCTGTACCCCAACTCTGCATCGTGACTCTGTACCGCCCAACTATGCATAAGCTGACTGTACCGCCAAACTCTGACATAGCTGACTCGTACCACCGCTTTCTGCCATAGCTGACTCTTGTACCTCTAACTCTTGCATGGCTGACTCTGTGTACCACCAACTCGGCTATAGCTGACTTGTACGCCAAACTCTGCATAAGGGCTCTGTACCAGCCACAACGCTGCATAGTGACGCTGCACCGCCCAACTCTGCATGGTGACTCTTGTAACGCCACTCTGCATTAGCTGGACTCTGTACCGCCAACTCTTGCATGGTGGTGACTCTGACCGCCAACTCTGCATAGCTGTTTGTATCGCCAAATCTGATAGCTGCCTCTGTACCGCCAACTCTGCCCATAGCGACTCTGTACCGCACCTCTGCCATAGTGACTCTGTACCCCGATGCTGCATAGCTGACTCTGTACTCCCAACTCGGCATGGCTGATCTGTACCACCAAACGCATAGCTGACTCTGTACGCCAACTCTGCATAGCTGACTCTGTACCAGCCAACTCTGCATAGTGACTCTTGACGCCAAATTGCATGGGATGGACTCTGTACCGCACCAACTCTGATAGCTGACTCTGTACCGCCAACTCTGCATGGCTGATCTGTACCGCAACTTCTGCATAGCTGACTCGTTACCGCCAACTCTGAATAGCTGACTCTGGTACGCCAGACTTCTCTGCATAGCTGACTCTGTACCGCCAACCTTTGCATAATGACTCTGTACGCCAAACTCTGGCATGGTTGACTCTGTGCCGCCAACTCTGCATAGCTGACTATTTGTGCCGGAAATCTGATAGCTGAATCTGGTACCGCAACTCTGCATAGCTGACTCTGATACCGCCACTCTTGCATAGCTGACTCTGCACCGCCAACTCTGATGGCTGCTCTGTACCGCCAACTATGCCAGTGCTCTGTACCGCCAACTTGGCATGGCTGACTCTGTCCGCCAACTCTGCATAGCTGACTCTGTACCGCCAACTCTGCATAGCTGACTCTGTACCGCCAACTCTGCATAGCTGACTCTGTACCGCCAACTCTGCATAGCTGACTCTGTACCGCCAACTCTGCATGGCTGACTCTGTGCCGCCAACTTGCCATACGCCTGACTCTGTGCCGCCAACTCTGCATAGGCTGACTCTGTTACGCCAAATTGCCATAGCTGGACTCGTGTGTTACCGCCAAATCTGCATAGCCGAACTCGTAACCACCAACTGCTGCATAGCTGATCTGTACCGCCAACTCTGCTGGCTGACTCTGTACGCCAACTCTGCATAGCTGACTCTGTACGCCAACTCTGCCTAGCTGACTGTTACAGCCAATGGCATGCTGACCTGTCGCCAAACTCTGCATAGCTGACTCTGTACCGCCAACTCTGCATAGCTGACTCTGTACCGCCAACTCTGCATAGCTGACTCTGTACCGCCAACTCTGCATAGATGACTCTGTTACCGCAACTCTGCATAAGCTGACCGGTACCGCCAAACTCTGCATAGCTGACTCTGTACGCCAACCTGCATAGCTGACTCTTGTAACCGCCAACTCGATAGCCTGATCTGCACCGCCAACTCTGCATAGCTGACTCTGTACCGCCAAGGCGCCAACTCTGCATAGCTGACTCTGTACCGCCAACTCTGCATGGCTGACTCTGTACCGCCAACTCTGCAAAGCTGATTTGGTACCGCCAACTCTGAAGCTACTTCTTTGCATGTGTTGTTTACCTCGGTTTGTCCCATCCAAGTTGATACCTGTATCCCAACTCCAACTGGTCCTATGAGGCCCGGGACTCACACCGCACCGCACAGCTTTAATTTTTGGAAACGAGCGGTAGCTTCTGAGCAGCTCCTTGAGCCTGCCACAAATCCAAACATAAATACAGCAATCTGGACACCTGCTTGTGTCTGCTTCAAGGTGCACTAGGTGGTTTGGTTTGGTTTGGTTTGGTTTGGTTTGGTTTGGTTTGGTTTGGTTTGGTTTGGTTTGGTTTGGTTTGGTTTGTACACCTGATTGCGTCTGACACCCAATTGCGTCTGCTTCATGGTACACTGGGTTGCATTTGGTTTGGTTTGGTTTGGTTTGGTTTGGTTTGGTTTGGTTTGTACACCTGATTGCGTCTGACACCTGATTGCGTCTGACACCCGATTGCGTCTGCTTCATGGTACACTAGGTCGCATTTGGTTTGGCTCAATAGCCAGGCAGGGGAGATGCCAAGAAGCTATTGCTCGTAGCCGAAATGAAAAGCTATGCCGCCCAGCGGATGGAGCAGGGATACTTTTTCCGCTTTATATAGCGATCGCTACTTTTGACCCCGTTTTGAAGAAATGATCTCTCTACAAGAGTTTTTTTTTTTGCCCCAAATGGTCCCCAAAAGCTACAAAAAGCTACAAAAAGCTACAAAAACACAAAAACGCTGTCCCTGGAGGAGGCCTAGAACCATTAACTAGAAGAAACCCACTTTCAGATTTGAAAAAGACATCACTGGGATGGAGTCCCATGATGATTTAATACTGTTAATGAAGGGCAACAAGACAACAGGGCAACAAAACAACATTTTACTGTACGTGCTCCTAGTCGGAGTCCCATGATGGTTTAATACTGTTAATGAAGGGCAACAAGACAACAGGGCAACAAAACAACATTTCACTGTACGTGCTCCTAGTCGGAGTCCCATGATGGTTTAATACGGAAACGTGTCACCACTTGTAAACAGCTTGGAGTTCTATGCCATGTCCCTATGTTGCAGTCTGATTCGGAAATAGAGCATATCCCCCCCCCCCACCCACCCACCCCACACCCACACCCACACCCACTCAACCTGCTTTCCGGGCCTCCGGCTTTAGTCCAGGGGGCAGGAGGGAATGACCCGCTGGCTGTTTATTGCCGCAATAAAAAGAAAAGTGTTCTTTGCCCGAAGCCCTGATCGTTTATCCTCCAAACCCTGATTGTTCTGCCTGTACCTCTCATGTCCAGCGGTGCGACCATGGGGTCAGAGCCGTACGTCACGCTCTCTGTCACAGGCCAAACCTGACGGGCGGTGGTGGTGGTGGTGGTGATGGTGGGGTAAGCTGACAGGTGGCAGGTGGTGGTGTTGCTGGTGGTGGTGGTGGTGGTGGGGTAAGCTGACAGGTGGCAGGTGGTGGTGTTGCTGGTGGTGGTGGTGGTGGTGGGGTAAGCTGACAGGTGGCAGGTGGTGGTGTTGCCGGTGGTGTTGCTGGTGGTGGGGTAAGATGACAGGTGGCAGGTGGTGGTGTTGCTGGTGGTGGTATGTCACAATCTCTGCCACAGGCCAAACCTGACGGGCGGTGGTGGTGGTGGTGGGGTGAGCTGACAGGTAGCAGGTGGTGGTGATGGTGGTGATGGGGTAAGCGGTGCGACCATGGGGTCGAAGCCGTTCGTCACGGTCTCTGTCACAGGCCAAAAGGGTGTGAGATGATATTCAGATTTGCCCAGCTTGGCATGTTGGAATGTGAGAAAGTTGAAGTCTCAACCCCGGCGTGGTCAGTGTGTATTTTAGCATTATTCAGCATGTATGTGTGCGTGTGCGTGTGCGTGTGCATGTGTGTGCATGAGTGTGTGTGTGGGGGGGGGGGGGGGGGGGGGGGGGGGGGGGGGGGGGGGGGGGGGCAGGTTTCAGCTTGGAGGACAACAGGTCAAGAGCCATATCAATGAGGGTGGGTGGTGGTAGTGGTGGGTGGGTGTCAGCTCAGTTACATGGTCCCATGTAGCCAGGCCATATTCAGCCCCAATGCTGTTTGGGCCTTCGGCTGGAGGCCGGTTCAAGTTTCGTCCCAATCAGATCAGACTAATGGGGGCTACAGCGATGCCCGGCATGACTAATGGTGGGTACAGGGATGCCTAGAATGACTAATGGTGGCTACAGGGATGTCCAACATTACTAATGGTGGCTACAGGGATGCCCAGCAAAAAGGCTTTGGTATGCGCTAGAAGAACAGTGGATGTGGCTTTAAAACCCCGGACAAACAAATGCCCCCCTCCAAAGCTGCCTGCTCACCTCTAAGCCCTAAACCCTGAACCCAAAGCCATAAGGCTGCCTGCTCACCTTTAAGCCCTAAACCCCGAACCCAAAGCCATAAGGCTGCCTGCTCACCTTCAAGCCCTAAACCCTGAACCCAAAGCCCTAAGGCTGCCTGCTCACCTTCAAGACCTAAACCCTGAAACCAAAGCCATAAGGCTGCCTGCTCACCTTCAAGCCCTAAACCCTGAACCCAAAGCCATAAGGCTGCCTGCTCACCTTCAAGACCTAAACCCTGAAAACAAAGCCCTAAGGCTGCCTGCTCACCTTCAAGCCCTAAACCCTGAACCCAAAGCCCTAAGGCCGCCTGCTCACCTTCAAGCCCTTAACCCTGAACCCAAAGCCCTAAGGCTGCCTGCTCACCTTCAAGCCCTAAACCCTGAACCCAAAGCCCTAAGGCTGCCTGCTCACCTTCAAGCCCGTGGGCATTTGGTTGTCCGGCAGCTTCACGTCTTGTACTGCTGCTGCCACGTCATCAGCTGTACCACCGGCACCTTTGCTAGGCTTCTTCTTTTCCTTCTTATCCTTGTTCGTCCTTCCTTCTGCTGCTGCTGCTGCTCCTGCTACTGCCACATTAGTTTCGGGCTCCACATCGGCATATTTGCTACGCTTCTTCTTGTCCTTCTTATCCTTCTTGGTGCTTCCTTCTGCTGCTGCTGCTGCTGCTGCTACTGCTGCCTGCTCTTGGGGCTCCACCTCAGCATCTTTCCTACGCTTCTTCTTATCCTTCTTGGTGCTTCCCTCCGCTACTTCTGCTGCTTCTGCTGCTTCTGCTTCTGCTTCTGCTGCTACCAGGTCTTTGGGATCCACCTCGGCATCTCTACTACGCTTCTTTTTGTCTTTCTTAGCCTTCCTGGTGCTTCCCTCCGCTACTACTGCTACTGCTGCTACTGCTGCTGCTGCTGCCGTTTGTTCTTGGGGCTCCACCTTGGCATCTCTGCTACGCTTCTTCTTATCCTTCTTGGGGCAACCCTCCGCTACTTCTGACACTTCTGCTGCTGCTACTGCTGCTGCTGCTGCTGCAGCTTCTACTGCCACCTTTGATTCAGGCTCCACCTCGGCATATTTGTTACACTTCTTCTTGTCCTTCTTATCCTTGTTCGTGCTTCCTTCTGCTGCTGCCTCTGCTACTGCCGCCTGTTATTGGGGCTCCACCTCAGCATCTTTGTTACGCTTCTTCTTGCCCTTCGTATCCTTCTTGATCCTTCCCTCTGCTACTACTACTGCTGCTGCTGCTGCTACTGCCGCTTTTTCTTGGGGCTCCACCTCAGCATCTTTCCTACGCTTCTTCTTGCCCTTCGTATCCTTCTTGATCCTTCCCTCCGCTACTACTGCTGCTGCTGTTGATGCTACTGCCGCTTGTTCTTGGGGCTCCACCATGGCATCTCTGCCACACTTCTTCGTGTCCTTAATTTCCTTGTCCGTGCTTCTTTCTGCTGCTGATGCTCTTGCTGCTGCTGCTGCTACTGCTGCCTGTTCTTCAGGGTCCACCTCGGCATCTTTGCCACGCTTCTTCTTGTCTGTCTTCTTCTTCTTCTTGCTTCCCTCTGCTGCTGCTGATGTAGCTGCTGATGCTACTACTACTGCTGCAGCTGCTGCTGCTATTGCCGCCTGTTCTTGGGGCTCCCCCTTGGCATCTTTGCTACGCTTCTTCTTGTCCTTCTTATCCTTCTCGGAGCTTCCTTCAGCAACTTCTGATGCTGCTGCTGATGATGATGATGCCAGTTCTTGGGGCTCCACCTTGGCATCTTTGCAACGCTTCTTCTTGTCCTTCTTATCCTTCTTGATCCTTCTCTCCGCTAGTACTACTACTTCTGCTGCTGCTGCTGCTACTGCTGCTACTGCCGTTTGTTCTTGGGGATCCACCTGGGTATCTTTGCTGCGCTTCTTCTTGTCCTTCTTATCCTTCTTGGCGATCCCCCTTGTAACTGCTGCTGCTCTTGCTGCTGCTGCTCTTGCTGCTGCTGCTGCCGCTACTGCGGCCTGTTCTTTGGTCTTCACCGCGGCATCTTTGCAACGCTTCTTCTTATCTTTCTTGGTGCTTCCCTCCGCTACTTCTGCTGCTGCTGCTGCTGCTGCTGATGCCAGTTCTTTGTTCTCCGCTTCGGCATCTCTGCTACGCTTCTTCTTGTCCTTCTTATACTTCTTGGTGCTTACCTCCGCTACTGCTGCTGCTGCCTGTTCTTTGGGCTCCACCTTGGCATCTCTGCTATGCTTCTTCTTGTTCTTAGTCTTCTTGGTGCCTCCCTCCGCTACTTATGCTGCTGCTGCTGCTGCTGCCTGTTCTTTGTTCCCCAACTCGGCATATCTGCTACGCTTCTTCTTGTCCTTCTTAGCCCTCTTGGTGCTTTCCTCTGCTACTTCTGATGCTGCTAATGCTGCTGCCCCCTGTTCTTTTGGCTCCACCTCAGAAACCACCTCTGCCTCCATCCCATTAGGAAGAACCGCCTCTGTCTCCATCCCATCAGCTCCCTCCTTGCCTCCTCGCTCTTGCTGCCATGCCTCGGCCCACCTTGCTTTGCTCTGTTTCCCACCCACTGGCTTATTGCTCTTCGCCTCCTTCAACCAAGTGCATGGCTGTATCTTCTCCTCATGCACCACCACCACATCCACCTTATCAGGGTTGGCAATTGCATGACTGGCACTTCCATGGGTCACGGGGGGCTCCATGTGCCGCCGTTTCTTCTCCACCAGCATAACATTAGGAGCAACAGAAGCAGGTTTTGTGGCTGCAGCGGAGGCTCCAGCCCTCTCGTCGGCTCTGCTGCTGCGTTTCTTGCTGCTCGTGCTCTCCCTGATTTTCAGAGCCTCCGCATGGACATAGCCGAGATCAGCTTTCGCCTTAGCGAGCTCAGCAGCAGCGAGCGCTACTTTGTCACCGTTTAGTTCCACCTTGCCCTTTGTCGCCAGCTTCTCGAGCGCCTTGGAGAAGGCCTGCTTGCGCTGCTCGCGGGTAGCGTCGCCGTCGCCGGTTGTTTGGTCGCTGCCACCCGGCACCAGCCGCCCTTGCATGCAGTCCTTGAGCAGCAACTTGAACGACTTTGGTCTCAAACCCGGCTCCGCTTTGAGTTTCGAAAGGATGAACTCCCGCACACATTTCCGAAGGTGCGACGACGTGACCTCGACGCCTCCTCCATCGCTGGGTACCTCGACCATGTCCTGGTAGTGCGTTTCTCTATGAAGGAGGACTCTGACAATTATGGTGCCTGATACTCTGATCCTCTGATTATACGTCTGGTCACCGGCTTGCTTTCTTGAGCAGTGATCGTGAAAAAACGAAAGCAGGTGGGCGAAAAGTGGGCAAGAATCTGATTTAAGCTCAATAACTAACGGTGTCGATTGGAAAAGTTTTCGTTTGAGCCCCCCTCTCAGAGTGATTTCTCTAACATGTAAGCGACCCGTGTTCGATTCTCTAAGGGGTCGGCTTACCTCGGAGGGCACTTCTGCGCGTACGGATCTCCAGGGTTGCGCTGGGGTGCGGACTGTGGACGCGGTGTTTTCATTTGTCGTTTCCCTCCTGTCCTGTGGACTCACTCTAGAGACTTGGAGCATGTCTACGATTTCCCCTGGGAGAATTCGCATCGCCGTGCCCCTCGCAGCCCATTGCATCAGCTCATTGTGCTTGACAAGGAAATCTGCTGTTTCGCACTAGTACCTGCAGGTTGCGCACTAGCAACTGTAGCCTCGGGAGTTGCTGCACCTGCCTCCAGGGAACTTTGGGGAGTCAGTGAGCTATTAACTTCATTACTCATTAGCCTTACAGGCCACCAAGTTTAATAATATAGCCATTTGCACAAATGTTACAAAGTCAAGCAGATTGCATTATGCAATAAGTAATGTGTAACTTATGAAATATTGTTGCCTAAAAGTCGTGCTATATTGAATTATTGATTCTTGACCCCCCAAATATTAAATTGTACGGATGAGTAAGCACCTGCTTGTCCTGGCACTGCTAATTGACGAACATAACACGACCCCCTGGTGCAAGTTTATACTTCATTCCCAAAAGGTTTAGCGCGGGCGAATGTGTACTGTATCACCGTATGCGCCTAAGAAAATGGCGTATGATCTGGCGGATGGGTCCCGCCAATTCTGGTGGGGCTTGGCGCCTGGGCCAAAACAGGGAGCCCCTGGAATTAGGGCCGTCAACAATGTGGCGGGGCTCACTTTAATACAGTGTACTGCTGTAACACCCTTAAGGTTTAAATTGTAGCCAAACGACCTTCAGACCATCGAACACCCTTGCTACATTTGTTTTCATCCAACTCTGGTCTTACATCTGAATCTGGTTTGAATCGCATGGTCGATCGGTCTTGAGGCTTAGTGTTTGCTGGCATAATATACCTAGGTACCGTATGCAAATCTACCGCACCTGAGTACGGTACCTGACTCCGAATTTGATTGTTACATTTATTTTCATCCAACTCTGGGCTGCTCTGTGTTTCCTTTTGCATCACACCTGAATCTTGTTTGAATCGTACTGTCGATCGGCTATGAGGCTTAGTGCTTGTTGGTAGAGTAAACCTAGGTGGTATAAAATCTGCCACACCAGACTCTGAATTTGATTGTAACATTTATTTTCTTCCAACTCTGATCTGCTCTGTGTTTCCTTTTGACTCACACATATATCTGGTTTACATTACATTACATTACATTACATTACATTACATTACATTACATTACATTACATTACATTACATTACATTACATTACATTACATTACATTACATTACATTACATTACATTACATTACATTTACATTACATTACATTACATTACCGTACATCACATTACATATTACATTACATTACATTACTTACATTACATTACATACATTACATTACATTACATTACATTACATTACATTACATTACATTGCATTGCATTGCATTGCATTGCATTCCATTACATTACATTACATTACATTACATTACATTACATTACATTACATTACATTACATTACATTACATTACATTACATTACATTACATTACATTACATTACATTACATTACATTACATTACATTACATTACATTACATTACATTGCATGTTAAAGCCTACTTGACACCGCGAGGGTGTATGAGACTCTGTGCTTCAAACAAAAAGAAAAAGCACCCACAAAGCAAAAAACCCCATTACATCAGGTGTGTGTCGAGGACAAACAAACCAAACTCCCATTCTCCCAACCACCGTTTTGGTGGCGTATGTATTAAACCCCCTAGAGCAGGTCCCAGATCTCAACCACTTACAGTGGCGGAGTATCAGCTATTAAGCACTACTAAGAGTGGACAGAGATGTATGCAGCGGAGACAGACGCGCCAATCTATACACAGAGACGAGAATAACGTTACAAGCAAGGACGTACACTAAAGGACACCAGCGGTGGGCGAAGTGGATGCCTGTAACCTGAATAGACCCTAAGCCCGGATCTTGTCACCCTGACACCGTTTAACACAGGACATGTCAGGGAGAGACCGATAAGACACAGAGAGACAGGCAGTCAATAGGAAGCTGACACTGAGTCACTACAGGATGACTCAGTTCTACGGGAAGCTATCACTATGGGAAGCTATCAGGGCCGATAGTTCTAAGGGAGTACATAAGTAGTCACCAAGTCATAAAACGCTTGAGAGCACCGCAATTCATGCTGACACTCCACCTATGACACAGGTGACATACAATTCTACTACTCCACCTATGGCACTGGGGACATAGAACTATATGTAACAGATTAAAAAAAAAAATTAAAGAACTCCGAAAAAACGAGAGAACTTCAAATGTAACCCAAAGGGTGTAAATGAAGGAATGGACCAAGGCAAAACTCAAAAGAGTGCCAAGGGAGAAAAGAGGATAACCGAATATCAATGACGGGTAACAACGGTATAGAAAACCCGATCCGGGAATAGGAACCTAATGCCATACAATGATAACCAAAAAACCAGAAAAATGACCCTAAGAAGTAGCGGTCATTCCAAGCATACGGACAAACCGCCAGAACACAGCAGGATCAAGGGGCTTGGTGAAGGGGTCAGCACAGTTATCCACAGTGTTAACATAGGCAACAGCCAGTTGGCCATCCTCCACCAGCTCCTTGATGTAGTGATGAATAACATCAATGTGCTTGCTGCGAGGCAGAAGCTGCCAGTCAGTGGCCCAACTCAGGGAACCTAAGTTGTCACCCTGAATTGTAACCAAAGCACAAGGCAGACCCAGATCCACCCTCAATTTCTTCAACCATTGGACCTCCCTGGCAGCCTGGGACAGGGCCTGATACTCAGCCTCACTAGAGCTAATAGCAACAGTAGGCTGTCGCTTGCTCATCCAGTTAACAATGCACCCACCAGCTAGAACTGCAAAGCCAGTCTGAGATCTCCTGTCAGACCCATCATCAGCATAAGATGAGTCACTAAAGACAGTAAAAGTGAAATCAGGGCTGTGGGTGTAAGTGAGACCCAGGTGAGAATGTGTTCTCAAATACAAGAGTAACCGTTTGGCAGCCCCCCAGAGAGGGACTGTAGGGTGAGCAGAGAACCTGGATAAATAGCTAACAGCAAAGGAAATATCAGGCCTGGTGCAAGTGGCCAGGTATAGCAAAGCACCTACAAGAGAGAGGTACTGGCTATTAGACGGCAGGGGCTCTCCAGGGGCGTCAGAAACAGTGGATTTGGCCATGGGAGCAGCAAACTTGGGTGGGGCAGCAGCAGTAAGACCAAACTGCTCCACCAGATCAACAATGTAGGTGTGCTGAGAGAGATTGATCTGAACACACCTGCCTTCAGAGTCAAGGGTAACATCCATGTCCAAAGAGAGGAACTGAATTGGAACACCCATCTCTTTGACCTCCCAGCCAGCTGCTTCCATTGCCTGGATCAGCAACACATACCTATCCAGCTCACTAAAAGCACAGATAAAGTCATCAACATAGGTCAGGACATAGCTCCACCCACCATCAGAATCCTTCCTAAAGTACAGAGCAGGTTCTGCCTTGCACATAGTAAAGCCATGAGCAACCAGAACCCGCTTGACATCCCTACTCCAAGCTCTGGGTGCCTGCTTTAATCCATAAAGGGACTTGATCAGTTTGCAGACAAGTGGAACACCGTTAGGACCAAGGTGCCTAAAGCCCTCAGGCTGGTGGCAGTACAGGTCCAGACCAGGCTCCAGCTTGGCATTTAGGAATGCAGTCTTGATGTCTAGCTGCCGAACAAACATCTTCCTATGAGTGATGGCAGCCAGGAGCACCCTAAGACCTGCTTTGGAGGAGACAGGGGCATATACATCATGAAAATCCAGCCCAGGACGCTGCAGAAAACCACGGACCACAAAACGTGCCTTGAAGCGTATAGTACCATCAACACCAATCTTCTTCACAAATAACCACCTGCCAGACAGGATTTTCTGCTTACGAGGCTGTGGAGTGAGAACCCATGTACCATGGGCATGAAGGGAAGCCATCTCATCCTTCATGGCAAGAAGCCATTGATCCCTGTCAGGGTTGGTATGCAACATGGCAGCTTTGTAGGTCAGTTCAGTGGTGGATGCAACAGATGCTCCCACGTACAAGCAGTTTACTTGTACATGGGCAGCGGGGGTATCAGCAGTATCAGCAGTAACCATTAGTAAAGCCCCCAGTGCAGAACTACTGCCTGGTTGAACAGGGCCGGCCTTCTTTGCCTCTAAATCAACGAAGCCTGGGTCGACCGGAACACCCCAGCCATACGCAGTATCGGAGCCTGACCACGGTTCAAGATCATCACTTGCATCATCTGCAACGGCTACATCATCACCCGGACTCCTGAGTAATCTATCAGAGACGGCAGGAGGTGAAGCGTTCACCAACTCCATCGAGCTATCAGTGATGATGGGAGTATGATGACTAGTAGGCAATGGATCTAACAAAGGATCCACTATGGTCTGAGTTGGTGTAAATCCAACGACTTCACCGACGGAATGTGACGCAGAGGAGGGCCTGGCGACCCCCTGAGATTCGGCTAAGATTTTGTCCGTAGGAGCCGCAGAAACTCGCCCGCCCAGTGTGTTCTCACGCAAAACAGTACCACTGGCCCTCGACCTAGGTCGCAGAGTCATCCTATGGCCAGGACAGTGGTCAACAATTGGGGAAGACAAAGGGTCTAGGGAATCAACCGCAACCTCAGGCATGTGTCCGTTGATGGCGGCAGGGATGCTAGAGACATATGGCGACCCATCATAGGGAGTTAGCCCAGGAATGCAGTTATGATCAAACTGCTCATAGAAGAGTACATCACGACTCTCTACTACCTGGCGCAACTTAGGAACCCAAACAAAATAACCCTTACTCACCAGAGAATACCCAACCAGTCTACCAGATAACGCCCTTTCGTCTAGCTTATTACGTTTCTTCCCATTGACTAGAGTAACATAGCAGGGGCATCCAAACACACGTAATAACGACACATCAGGTTTCACCCCATAAAACAACTCAAGGGTGTCTTGCGTCCCTGGTTAGGCAGACGGTTTCTAAGGTAACAAGCAGCCAGGAAGGCATAGGGCCAAAAGGACTTAGTAAGCTTAGACTCCAAGTGGATACTCCTAGCTATATTCTGAAGGACCCCATTATACCTTTCCACAGTTGCATTCTGCTGTGCAGTGTATGCCAAAGACAACTCATGTACTGCCCCAACCGATTCTAACCAATCCTCGAACCATTTAACTATAAACTCTTTAGCCCTGTCAGATCTCAGACACTTAAAGGCAAACCCCTGCAGCTGATTTGACCATCTGAGGATGATAGTCTGGACTGCTAAGGGAGCTTCATCCTTGGTCCTCAAGCACAATACCTCAGCATAGCCAGAGAATTGGTCTACAAGGCACAAGATATAAAACTCCCCACGAAGACCCCTAATATGAACCGGTCCCATGATATCCAAGTGAAGGCGTTGGAGGGGTGCAAGGACCTCAGTCATGCTTTCTTTAGGAAAAGGGAGACGCTTTCCCTTAGCCTTTTGACAAGCATCACATGGGATCTTACCCATCTTTTGTACTTGATGAAGGCTGAGGGGTAAGTTCTTAACCATACCACGCTTGACAAGGTTGTGCAAGGCATCATAACCGGGATGACCCAGTCGCCTATGCCACAACCATGCAGGAGTGGTAGGGATAATAACTCCACCGTCCTCATCAACATCAAGTGCAAAAACTGGATAATATTCAGCAACCCTCAAACAACGACTGGAGGTGTGACAAGGCCTACATGCAAACTTATACACACCATCACTGGAAGCAGGAAAGGACCAGAGCACAGAAGAGCCCTGAGTGGCAGTACAACTAATACTATCAAAAGCAATCTTGCAGTGGAGGGAATGAGCTACAGCATGTACGGACAGGAGATTTACTGGACAGTGGGGTATGTATAGAACATTGGTTAAGGTGATTGATGTTGGTAACCAATCACTACATAACACAATGGACCCCATACCCTCTGACCGTTGAATCACCCCATCAGCAAATCGAACTGCAGGCCCAACAGCAGAGGATTCAAACACAGTGAACAACGACCTATCACCTGTGATTGACATCCCAGCTCCCGAGTCCACATGCCAGATACCTTCAGAAAGACTTGGGCTGCAAATGTTTGAGAACTTAGTCGTGCAAGAAAATAGGACAGAGCTTACCTCCTAGTTCTTTGAAATGGCATACCCATCGATCTGAGCCTGCAAGGACGACAGCTGCTTACGTGTAAGCGACCCTGGAAGGGCCAAAGCTACGGGCACCGGTTCAGAACCAGGTGCACGTCCCTTGGCCTTTCTGAGTTCCGGATACTTTGTAAAGCAGCGGTCTTCCGAGTGGCTCGTTTTCGAACGACAGGGTCCCCAAGTGCAATCCAAGCGCCTCTTGGTGCCCCCGGAACTCTGAGAACCAGATCCCTTGCCCCGCTGGAAAGCAGCATTAGCAGGGATCTGGGGAGGGTCGCGGGACCAGCCAGGATGCCTTGGATCAGACCTGGGGAGAGACACATTTAAGAAATCTAACGATCTATAAGCATCAAGACAAGACCAGTAGTCTACGGTCTTGTTCTGGTACAACTCAAAGCCAAACTGGAGGCGCAGCGAATCGAATCGAGGGTGAGTGATGCCATTGATTATGGTGTGCATCGCGTGACGCTGCGGCTGCGGGTATCCCGCACTGCGAAGATCAGTGCACAACTGCCGCACCCTGCGAAAGAACACATCCACGGGTTCAGAGTTGTTCATGGTCACACTACGAAGCTCAACAAGCATGAGGGGAACCCGAGCAGCAAGGGCATCAGAATGCTGCCTCTTGATATGCAGTAAGATATCGCGAGGTGTAGCAAAATCCTGATACACCTGTACCATCGGTTCCGTCATGTGCGCGAGCATCATGGTGAGACACATGAACTCCTGGCGTGCAAGGGGCAGGGTACTAAATCCTAACAGTGCAGGATCTACACGAGTCTGACTAGGAGAGGCAGGTGGTGAGGCAACAGGCGAAAACGGCGTGGCATCATACATAGCGCGAACCGACAGAAAGTACTCGGCAGCGATGCCAGCATCATATGCACGCTGGTCATCAAGGTTCTCAATCTCATCCAAAGAACTCGCAACATTTACGAGTAGCTCAAAATCTGGCCTAGGAGGTACAAAGCTGAGAGGAACTTTGGCAAACTGGTACTTGCGTAGATTTGCATTTCGAACTCCCAATCCACCAAAGGTAGCACCACCAGGAGGGGGGTAGTCAATCCCTGCCTGCACAGGTCCCAGATAAGCACGGCATGCATTACCCAACTCAGAGAACACCATCACTCGCCTAGCCCGCCCCTTCGTATCTAGATTAGCCCGAGTGGCAGCCTGATCCATCCTACCGTACAAAGTGCGGTCCAAGGAGTCACCAGCTTTCTGCGCCTGGCGAATTTGGCGGCAACTCCGCACATCCATGCGCGAAGGTGTGGAGCCATCAAGCAGGTGCTCCCAGGATAAGCATCCCAGCGAGCGATTCGGGTAGTAGGGCAGGGGGGGAGGAAAAGGAGAAGGGGCAGGAGGCTGCTCCACCGGTGGAGGTGGAGGTGGATTCAGGGAGGGGCCAGCAGCATCGCTGTGGACACTCGAGGCAGCAGCAGCAGTCTCACGAGACCGCGTGTGGTAGCCAGCCAGAGCTCGCTCAGAAGGGTTGCGAACAAAGGGGAGGGGAGGAATCAAAGGACCAAGTGACGAGCTTCTCAGCAAAGTCGGCATGGCCAACTCAGGTACCGCAGGTGGATGCGGAGGAGCAGTCGGAGGCTTGTAGACAGGAGGAGGAGGAGGAGGAGGAGGAGCCGACTGGTGCTCAAACACCGGAGACTCAAAAACACGAGTGGCAGTGGAAGGTGTGACTCCACCGAAGTCACCACTCCGCGCACTCTGTAGGTCTTCCTGTTCGTCGTCATCGTCATCCTCAGTGTAGTAGCCATCTTCATGCTTATGGCGAGCCAGATCAGCATTGTCATACTCAAAACGGGCATCAGGAGGCGGAGGAGAAGACTTGTATTTGATGATCTGAGTCGAGACGCAGCATAGACGCATCAGAATATCCTCTACCTCAGGAAGGAGGCGTTGGACAAGAGGAGAAGGAGGGAGAGAAATGGAGGTTTGGTAGGGGGGGATGTCTTCCATGATGGCGGAAGGAGACTCATCTAAGGCAGCAGAGGCCGCTGGCGCGCAATCATCAAGCCAATCAGTGGGAACACGAGTCTTGAACGGAAGAATGCGGTCGCAGCCATTGGATACAATGACGCTCTCCATACCGCGCGACCAAGACAAACCATTCTGTGGGGTTAGCTTTTCGAAGCCGGCAGGAGGCCCACGCGGAAGTTGCATTATAAAGCAGTGGTAGATCGAGATGAAGCCCAGAACCTATCAGCTATTAAGCACTACTAAGAGTGGACAGAGATGTATGCAGCGGAGACAGACGCGCCAATCTATACACAGAGACGAGAATAACGTTACAAGCAAGGACGTACACTAAAGGACACCAGCGGTGGGCGAAGTGGATGCCTGTAACCTGAATAGACCCTAAGCCCGGATCTTGTCACCCTGACACCGTTTAACACAGGACATGTCAGGGAGAGACCGATAAGACACAGAGAGACAGGCAGTCAATAGGAAGCTGACACTGAGTCACTACAGGATGACTCAGTTCTACGGGAAGCTATCACTATGGGAAGCTATCAGGGCCGATAGTTCTAAGGGAGTACATAAGTAGTCACCAAGTCATAAAACGCTTGAGAGCACCGCAATTCATGCTGACACGGAGGTAAGAAGCTAACAAATGAGAATTCACAAGAAGAAAAAAAGGGATAATAAATTACGGTGCCACTAAGCAGTCCAGGGCTTCCTGTCTTGCTCTTGGTTTGAATGGAAAGAAAACAATTAAAAAGGATTCCGCCAATATGTAACAAGAGCCAATTTATGGAGCCCCCCAGTTTCGAAAAATCCGCCAACTTTAATGGCGTAAAATTATTTCAGTCGTTTTGGGGATTATCCGCCAACCCTATATACCGCCATTTTCTTAAGCGCATACGGTATACACAATAGCCATTGGCATTCCTGGCGATGACGCGATTACATTACATTACATTACATTACATTACATGTTAAAGTCTACTTGACACCGCGAGGGTGTATGAGACTCTGTGCTTTAAACAAAAAGAAAAAGCACCCACAAAGCAAAAAACCCCATTACATCAGGGGTGTGTCGAGGACAAACAAACCAAACTCCCAACCACCGTTTTGGTGGCGTAGGTATTAAACCCCTTAGAGCAGGACCCAGATCTCAACCACTTACAGTGGCGGAGGTAAGAAGCTAACAAATGAGAAGTCTCAAGAAGAAAAAAAAGGGATAATAAATTACGGTGCCACTAAGCAGTCCAGGGCTTCCTGTCTTGCTCTTCTACAAGTAGAAAGATAGTCGGCTAGGTTGCTCCAAAAAGACTTAGTGCCATTTCCATTCATAAAGGTTCTGAATGTGGAATCGCAGAATTCCACATTCCATACGGTTAAGTCGGTATCCTCATGGACATGCCTATAAATATCTGTAAACAGATTCTGGTAGCGGAGGCGAATATCATTATAAAAAGGGCACTCAAACATATGCATTTCATCCTCAGTTTTTTGGAACCCACACATTTGACAGTGTCTCATTGAGCGAGGGATGTGTGCTATGTAAATTATGAGTAGGACGAAAAAATTATTGAGTAGGACGAAAAAATTATTGAGTAGGACGAAAAATTATTGAGTATGACGAAAAAATTATTGAGTAGGACGAAAGAATTATTGAGTAGGACGAAAAAATTATGAGTAGGCGAGGGATGTGTGCGATGTAAATTATGAGTAGGACGAAAAAAGACAGCACGAACCCTGGGCCGACCTCTAGGGTACGGTACTCCCCGGGGCACCCTACTATTTCTAGCTAGTGCACGTCTTGGAGCTTGTCTCTTGTCTTGGGTCAACAATGGCCAGACAATGCAATGTAATCGGAGCAACTCCAAGGGCGATTAGGCCCATCTCACAACTAAAAAAAAAAAAATCTAATGACAGGTGGCGAGCTGTCGTACTGTGTGTGTGTGTGTGTGTGTGTGTGTGTGTGTGTGTGTGTAACAGTCTTACACCCCAGGGGTAGCCGCATAGGCTGAAGCGAATTGCCCAGCCTCAATTAATCAAGATAATTCTAGGCTATACGGAGGGGAAATAAAAAATACCTTATGATCTGGTCTCCATTTCCCCAATAAATCGCGTTGTAAAATCTAAGATCTGAGAATCTAAGATCCACTACGGTACTTCGTGATAATTTAAAGATGATAATTAAGAGGTGATAACATCTTATCTGGATGCCATGAGTCGGGTCGGGTCGGGTCGGGTCGGGCTCTAGACCGGCTCTAGAGTCTAGACCGGGTCTAGACCAGGGTCTAGACGAGTCCGGACGAGTTCTCGACTGCTTCCGACCAAGGGGCCCCTCTTTCCGACTTCGTGCTGCCGGGACGTAGATTCGTCAGAGACTTCAGACCTGCTTATAATACGGGACCACGATATTAAATTCATACTCACTGACGGGCGCGCCTGGGAAGAAGCGCGGATATCTGATCAATACACGCTAGTCTGCCCTCGCCATAACACACCTAGACAGCCAGAAGTCCGCTCGCTCGCGGCAGGAGCCACCCAGCCTTCAATTCATTCCGAGCTCGAATCTGCCACTCTGTTACCGTCTTACACATACTTCGTACCATTCGCATAATTCGGATCCTCCTTAACTCTTAGCACAAACACCGCTTCAAGGCCCCCTTCATGCCTCGTTGGTAGCTTACTCGCTTCACTGCGTGTACAGCGGAGAATCACTCAGCATGGAGCAGCGAACGTATGAGGAGGTAAGAGCTGGCTGTCAGGGGATTTGCTCTGGCCAATCAGATCATCAAATATGTGTGCATGTGTGTGTATATGTGTATATGTGTGTGTATGTGTGTGTGTGTGTGTGTGTGTGTGTGTGTGTGTGTGTGTGTGTGGGGGGGGGGGTCCTGACTCCATACACCAAAACAAATGGAAGAAGCTTAAATGATGTCAGTTAACTAATCTTTCAACTTACTGAAGCTCTGAGTATTGTGTGGATTTATTTTGAGAAATCTAAAATATAGCCTGCCCCGTGCCTGCCCGCATGTAAACAATCCTTGCTCTTCTTTTGGATTTATTTCGGGAAATATGGCTTGCCTGCACACAAACAATCCGTGCTCTTCTTGGGGATTTATTTCGGGAAATATGGCTTGCCTGCACACAAACAATCCGTGCTCTTCTTGGGGATTTATTTGAGCAATATAAAATAAAGCCTGCCTGCACGTTAATAATCCTTGCTCTTCTTGGGGATTTATTTCAAGAAATACGGCAAGCCTGCACGTAACAAATCCTTGCTCTTCTTGGGGATTTATTTTGAGAATTATTGCCTGCCTGCACGTAAGCAATCCTTGCTCTTCTTGTGAATTTGTTTTGTGGCGATTGGATGCTTGCAGGAGGCGAAGTTCATCATTCAGACCAGTGCTCTAAAATACAAAATCAGCGAGGGCTTTGTTCCAGGCATGAAGGTAGGTACCAGGAGTCAAATTGAAGTACCAAATACCTTCTACTCAACGGACGTACCTACTCCAGGGCCACATGGGTTCATCTGACCTAGTGGCTAGTAGCTGAGTGATGCAAGCACAGCAGATAGTAGCTGTGTGATGCAAGCGCAGCAGCTAGTAGCCGTGTGATGCAAGCACAGTAGCTAGTAGCTGTGTGATGCAAGTATAGGAGATTTGTGATGTAAGCTTAGTAGCTAGCAGGGTACTTCAAATGGCCAAATTGGCCAGCGCTTTATCGCACTTGAAAACAAAAAAACTGCGCTTTGTAGTGCAAAAAGCGCAAAAATGGCTTGCTGCGCCCACAGGGGGTTGCAAAAAACTGCGCTTAAAGCGCAGAGGGGGTCTAAAAGTCAGTGCTCAAAAGCGCAAAAGCGCGCGCTTTGAATTGCCCTGCTGAGCCCTTCCTTCTGGGGGGCAGGAGCCCCCAGGCTTACCCATTTGTTCGTCTGTTCGGCGACCGAGACGAAGTCTGATACGTAAGCCAACTCCTAACTAACTGGCTTCGGTCAGCTCCAGTTCCGTTGCCAACACACTCCACAAATTTCCCGCGTCGCTTCTGACGCTGCATATCACTTGTTTTGTACTATGTCAGCTATGCACACCAGATATACTACATCAGCTACACACACCTACATGGCAGAGTTGTTTTGTACTATATCAGCTACACGCACATACATGGCAGATTTGTTTTGTACTATATCAGCTACACGCACATACACCGCAGAGTTGTTTTGTACTATATCAGCTACACGCACATACATGGCAGATTTGTTTTGTACTAAATCAGCTACACGCACATACACCGCAGAGTTGTTTTGTACTATATCAGCTACACGCACGTACATGGCAGATTTGTTTTGTACTATATCAGCTACACGCACATACATGGCAGATTTGTTTTGTACTAAATCAGCTACACGCACATACATGGCAGAGTTGTTTTGTACTATATCAGCTACACACACCAGCTATACTACATCAGCTACGCATACCTTCATGTAAGAGTTTTTTTGTATTATATCACAGTATATCAGCTTACTTATTGCTGTTTAATAGCAGTGCCTTGTTAGATGATCCAGACAAATTTCGTTTTTTTAAATTTGTTTTAAGTTCAAGAAATGTAAGATTATTGACACACTTCAGAAACAAGGCCAGACAACCTTAATTATTGCTGTTTAATCAGCTACACACACTAGCTATACTACATGTCCTAGCTTTTTTCGTTTCAGAAAGGGGGTCTTTTGGCAGCGATCATGGATTTGTTGTCTTTCAAGGTTGGGCTCCTGGTAGCGATTTGGGTAGACGGCCCGAAGGTCCGGCCCGGGGGGGTGGGGGGGGTAGGGCCGAGATTCGGATCTCATGGTAGCAGAGGGTTTGGTCAAAACAGGGTCCCAAGTAGTTATCGCTACCTGTAGCAGGGGGGAGAAGCTCTGGTTGGTTTATTTGGTTAGAACCCACCAACTCTGGGTGTGCTTGATACATTTACTTGGTCATGTGTGTGTGTGTGTGTTTGTATGTGTGTGTGGGGTGGGGTGGGGTGGGGTGTGTGTGTGTGGGGGGGGGGGGGGGGGGGGGGGGGGGGGGGGTATGTGTGTGGTGTGTGTGTGTTGTGGTGGGGGGGCGTGGGGGAGGGGGGGGGGGGGGGGGGGGGGTCCTGACTCCAGGCAAGAAAGCACATGGAGGTAGCTTATATGAGGTCACTTAACTCCTCTTTCACCTTGCTGAAGCTCCCGAGTATTGTGTGGATCTATTTACTTGGTCAAACCTGAGCGTGCTTGATACATTTACTTGGTCAGTCCTGAGTGTGCTTGATACATTTACTTGGTCAGTCCTGAGTGTGCTTGATACATTTACTTGGTCAGTCCTGAGTGTGCTGATACCTGTACTTGGTACAGTTCCTAGTGTGCTTGAACAGTTACTGGTCATCCTGATGTGCTTGATACATTTACTTGGTCAGTCCTGAGTGTGCTTGATACATTTACTTGGTCAGTCCTGAGTGTGCTTGATACATTTACTTGGTCAGTCCTGAGTGTGCTTGATACATTAATTGGGCCATTTTTACATTATTGACACATTTAATGGGCCATGTGTGTGGGGTGGGGGTGGGGGTGGGTGTGTATGTGTGTGTGGGGGGGGGTATGTGTGTGGTGGGGGGGTGGGGGGGCGTGGGGGAGGTGGGGTGGGGGTGGGGGGGGTGGGGGGTCCTGACCTGGGTGCGCTTGATTGATGTAATTACAGTGCATTTCCATTGGTGCACTTGACTTGCGTTAGCGCCTGCTGAATGCGTGTCGAACAGGAATCGACTTCATAGTCGCATTTTCATTGGAATCAACTTGAGTTAAATCGCGCCCCACTCTTTTTGAATCCTGTTTTTCTAAGTCAAGTCAAGTCAAGTCGATTCCATTTCAAATTAATTTTAGTTAGCTCAACTTGAGTCCCTCTTTGGGACTCGAGTTGGCTGTACTTGACTGGACTCGTACTTCTCTCTTTGGGACTCGAGTTGGCTGGACTTGACTGGACTCGTACTTCTCTCTTTGGGACTCGAGTTGGCTGGACTTGACTGGACTCGTACTTCTCTCTTTGGGACTCGAGTTGGCTGGACTTGACAGGACTCGTACTTCTCTCTTTGGGACTCGAGTTGGCTGGACTTGACTGGACTCGTACTTCTCTCTTTGGGACTCGAGTTGGCTGGACTTGACTGGACTCGTACTTCTCTCTTTGGGACTCGAGTTGGCTGGACTTGACTGGACTCGTACTTCTCTCTTTGGGACTCGAGTTGGCTGGACTTGACTGGACTCGTACTTCTCTCTTTGGGACTCGAGTTGGCTGGACTTGACTGGACTCGTACTTCTCTCTTTGGGACTCGAGTTGGCTGGACTTGACTGGACTCGTACTTCTCTCTTTGGGACTCGAGTTGGCTGGACTTGACTGGACTCGTACTTCTCTCTTTGGGACTCGAGTTGGCTGGCCTTGACTGGACTCGTACTTCTCTCTTCTCTTTGGGACTCGAGTTGGCTGGACTTGACTGGACTCGTACTTCTCTCTTTGGGACTCGAGTTGGCTGGACTTGACTGGACTCGTACTTCTCTCTTTGGGACTCGAGTTGGCTGGACTTGACTGGACTCGTACTTCTCTCTTTGGGACTCGAGTTGGCTGGACTTGACTGGACTCGTACTTCTCTCTTTGGGGCTCGAGTTGGCTGGACTTGACTGGACTCGTACTTCTCTCTTTGGGACTCGAGTTGGCTGGACTTGACTGGACTCGTACTTCTCTCTGAAAATCTGCGCAATACAGGTGCAACCAATGGACACACTAAAAGCTAGCGCAGATGCGAAGTCTAGTTACGCAACTGCTAAGCCAAGTCCGTCTAACTTGGGTCAACTAAAAAAACAGAATTCAAGTAAAAACAAACTTAAAAAAAACTGTTTAAAAAGTCGAGCCAAGTGGTCCAATGAAAATGCAATGTTAGTCAGCCCTAAGTATGTATGTATGTTACAGTCCAGGGGTAGGCCGAAAAGGCTAAAGGGACTTGCCCAACCGTGATAGGAAGGGCTTAAATAGAAAAAGCACTGATGAACTGAACCCAAACAATCGTTTTACCGACGGGGTCTCTTGGTGTGCTTTCTTTATGTAAGTAGTCAGCCCTTAGTGTGCTTTATGTATGTAAGTAGTCAGCCCTGAGTCTACCCCTGGACTGTAACAGCATACATACAAATATGCAACACATAGGTATCAAATATGGAACTTATACGTGCGTACATTTTATTCCAACACGGCCCTGAAGGAACCAGGAGGGTTCTGCAGAGTTCATTTTTTGGAGGAGAACAAGATTTCAAAAATAATGTCAGGTGGTTCCATTTCCAGCCATGATCTCCACTGTCTTTTTTTTGTGTGACACGTCGCATATTGAGCCGCCCCGTGCGACCCCAGGGCAACGCGCTGCCCCCCAAACCCCGCGGAGCGCAAAGCAAGAAGCTCGGGGGGTTCGCAAGGGCATTCTGACTAGTTTAGCTATAGTTTAGCCGGATCCCATGCAGCAACAAAATCGCTACGCATTGCACTCACAAATATCATGGCTGGGTTGTTCCAGTTCCCCGCCATGATCCCAGATAATATATAATATATGTTATTCTTCATATGAGGGAATTAATCAGCAGCAACTGAGCGGGCTCTAAACAACAAATAATAACCTTTTACTAAACAACAACAACAACAAACAACAGACAACAGACAACAATCGATAATCGACAAACAACAAACAACAAACAACAAACAACAAACAACTAACAACAAACGGCAAACAACAGACAACAGACAACAGACAACAATCGACAAACAACAAACAACAAACAACAAACAACATACAACAATCGACAAACAACAAACAACAATCGACAAACAACAAACAACAATCGACAAACAACAAACAACAAGCAACAAGCAACAAACAACAAACAATAAACAACAAACAACAAACAACAAACAACAAACAACATACAACAATCGACAAACAACAAACAACAATCGACAAACAACAAACAACAAGCAACAAACAACAAGCAACAAACAACAAACAATAAACAAAAAACAAAAAACAACAAAAAACCAAAAACAAAAAACAATCAACAAACAACAAGCAACAAGCAACAAACAACAAACAATAAACAACAAACAACAAAAAACAAAAAACAAACAACAAGCAACAAGCAACAAGCAACAAGCAACAAGCAACAAGCAACAAACAAGGCACTTGCTACCTTCAATCCCTGAACGGCCCTGATGGTGTGGTGGTGTGGTGGTCTTGGTGTGTGGTTGTGATGGTGGCATGGTGCCAGTGATGATCTGGTGTGGCCAATCCCTGAACGGCCCTGATGGTGTGGCGGTGTGGTGGTCGTGGTGTGTGGTGGTGGTGGCATGGTGCTAGTGGTGGTGTGGTGTGGTCCATCCCTGAACGGCCCTGATGGTGTGGTGGTCGTGGGGTGGGGTTGTGGTAGTGGCGTGGTGCTAGTGGTGGTGTGGTGTGGTCAATCCCTGAACGGCCCAGAATGTACCAGGAGAGTTCTAGGTAAACTCTAGGTTAATACACCAGCACCATCAGTCCATCGCAAACACCAACAGCAACAGCAGCAGCACCAACACCAACACCAACAACAGCAGCAGCACCAACACCTGAAAGTACCAGGACAGATCTACCTCAACTCCAAGTTAATACACCAACACTACTAGTCCATCACAAACACCAACACCAACACCACATGAAGGTACCAGAAGAGTTCTAGGTCAACTCTAGGTCAACAGCACCAACAGCAACACCATCAGTCCATCACTAACACCAACACCAACAGCATCATCATCATCATCATCATCATCATCATCATCATCAGCAGCAGCAGCAGCAGCTCCAACAGCACCAACAGCACCAACAACAGCTGAAAGTACCAGGAGATATCCAACTCGACTCTAACTTAATAACACCAACACCATCAGTACATCACAAACACCAACACCACCAACACCACCAACACCACCAACACCACCAACAGCAACATCAACACCAACAGCACCACCAATATCTGAAGGTACCTGGAGAGATCTACCTCAACTCCAAGTTAACAACACCACACCAACACCATCAGTCCATCACACACACCAACACCACCTGAAGGTACCAGAAGAGTTCTAGTTCAACCTCGAGGCACCAACACAACACAACACAACACAACACCAAACACAACACCAACACCAACAACAAACACCAACAAACAACACCGACACATCATTATATCAACCAACCACCACAACCAACACCAACACCACGACCAACACCCACCACACCAACACCACACAACACCAACACAATCAGTCTATCAATCACCAACCCCACCAACACAACACCAACACCAACAGCCAACAACCAACACCAACACCAACAACCACACCAACACCAACCACACCAACACCACACCAACACCAACACCCAACACCAACACCAACACCATCATTCCCCATCACAAAACACCAATACCAACAACACCAAAACACCATCAGTCTATCAATCAACAACAACACCAAACAACACCAAACACCAACACAACAGCCGACACAAACACCAACACCATCAGTCCATCACAAACACCAACACCAAAACAGACCAGCACCATCAGTCTAAGCACCACACCACCCAACACAAACACCAACACCAACACCACACAACAACCAACACCACACCAACACCACACCACCTGTGTACCAGAAGATTGTCTATTTCACCTCTAGGTCCACCACACCAACACCAACACCAACACCAACACCACACCAACCCCAACACCAACACACCATCAGTCATCACCAACACCAACACCAACACCAACACCAACACCAACCACCAACACCATCAGTCCATCACAAACACCAACACCAACACCAACACCATCAGTCTATCACCAACACCAACACCAACACCAACACCAACACCATCAGTCCATCACAAACACCAACACCAACACCAGCACCAACACCAACACCAACACCAACACCATCTGCCCATCACAAACACCAACACCAACACTAACACCAACACCAACACCATCAGTCCATCACAAACAACAACAAGAGCACCACCACCACCCCATGAAGGTACCAGGACAGATCTACCTCAACTCAAGGTTGACAGATCTGATCTACGAAGAGCTGCGGGTCAGCAGCTCTAAAGATGGTGCTGGCGCCTTCCTTCCTGCTGTGAAGCAACTGGCGAATGTTGCTGCACTGCCAGGCATTGTCAAGGTTGGTGGTGGGTTGGGGTTCTGTTGTTCGGGTGGGGTGGTGGTTGTGGGATGGTGCTATTGGTGGTGTGGTGTTACTGCCCTTGCAGGCCTTGTCAATGTTGCTGGTGGGTTGTGGTTCTGTTGGTGGGGTGGGGTGGTGCTAGTGGTGGTGTGGTGTGGTGTGGTGTTGCTGCCCTTCCAGGCCTTGTCAAGCTTGGTGGTGGGTTGGGGTTCTGTTGGTGGGGTGGGGTGGGTTTGTGGGATGGTGCTAGTGGTGGTGTGGTGTGGTGTTTCTGCCCTTCCAGTTATTGTCAAGGTTGGTGGTGGGCCGGGGTTCTGTTTGTGGGTTTGTGGTGGTTGTGGTTGTGGTGGTGGTGGGGTGGTACTAGTGGTGGTGGGGTGCTAGTGGTGATGTGGTGTGGTGTTGCTGCACTGCCAGGCATTGTCAAGGTTGGTGGTGGGTTGGAGTTGCGGTGGTTGGGTGGTGCTAGTGATGGTGGGATGGTAGTGGTGGTGTGGTGTGGTGTTGCTGCCCTTCCAGTTATTGTCAAGGTTGGTGGTGGGTTGGGGTTGGGGTTGTGGTGGTTGGGTGGTGCTAGTGGTGGTGGTGTGCTAGTGGTGGTGTGGTGTGGTGTTGCTGCCTTTCCAGTAATTGTCAAGGTTGGTGGTGGTTTGGGGTTCTGTTGGTGGGGTGGGGTGGTGGGGTGGTGGGGTGCTAGTGGTAGTGTGGTATGGTGTTGCTACCCTTCCAGGTCTTGTCAAGGAGCCCTAACATGTTGATAATATTAGTGTTGAGAGATGTTCATGTATCAAAGCAACTGGCTGGTGGTGATTTGGGCTGCTGGTTGCTGTTGGTGGTTGGATGGTTGTGTTGGTGGTGGGGTGTTGGTGGGGTGAGAGGGTGGTATTGGTGTGGTGCTACTGGTGGTGTGGTGTGGTGTGGTGTTGGTGCCCTTCCAGGCATTGTCAAGGTGCTCATCATGTGGTGGTTGGATGGTGGTGTTGGTGTTGGGGGTGTGGGGTTGTGGGGCAGTGATAAGTTTTTCAAATCTGAAAGAGCAAATCTTATTACGTTTTTGTATTTGCCTCCTCCCAGGACAGCATCCTTAAGGCGATTTTAGTCAATTTTGGTCGATAGTTTTGGCTCAAACGGGGTCTAATATTACAATCGTAATACATTACGATAAAGGTTTTAGGTCTCTTACTACGATAGTTTTGGCTCAAACGGGGTCTAATATTACAATCGTAATACATTACGATAAAGGGTTGAGGGGTCGCTTACTACGATAGTTTTGGCTTCAAACGGGGTTCTAAAGTACAATCGTAAACATTACGATAAAGTTTTAGGTCTCGTTACTGACGATAGTTTTGGCTCAAACGGGGCTAATATGTAGACAATCGTACTACATTACGATAAAGGTTTTTAGGTCTCTGACTCTTAACGATAGTTTTTGGCTCAAACGGGTCTAATATTCAAGAGAAATTACATTACGATAAAGGGTTTTATAGTCTCTTATTACTAACTACATGATTTTTGGCTCAAACGGGGTCTAATATTACAATCGTAATACATTACGATAAAGGTTTTAGGTCTCTTACTACGATAGTTTTGGCTCAAACGGGGTCTAATATTACAATCGTAATACATTACGATAAAGGTTTTAGGTCTCTTACTACGATAGTTTTGGCTCAAACGGGGTCTAATATTACAATCGTAATACATTACGATAAGGTTTTATGGTCCTCTTACTCACGATAGTTTGGGCTCAAACGGGGTCCCTAATATTACAATCGTAATACATTACGAGAAAGGTTGTAGGTCGCTTGCTACGATATTTTTGTGGCGCAAACGGGCCTAATATTACAATCGTAATAAATGACGATAAAGGTTTTATGTCTCTTACTACGAGAGTTTTGGCTCAAACGGGGTCTAATATTACAATCGTAAATAAATTACATCAGTTTTAGTCTCTTACTATGATTGTTTTTTGGCTCAAACGGGTCCTAATATTACAATCGTAATAACATGACATAAAGGTTTTAAGGTCCTCGTACTACGATAGTTTTGGCTCAACCGGGGTCTAATAGTAAATCGTATAACATTAAGATAAAGGTTTTAAGGTCTCATTAAACGATAGTTATGGCTCAACGGGGTCTAATATTACAATCGTAATAATTACGAAAAGGTTTTAAGGTCTCTTACTACGATAGTTGTGGCGCCAAACGGGGTCTAATAAATGACAATCGGAATACATGACGATACAGGTTTTAGGTCTCTTACGATACATAGTTTTGGCTCAAAGCGAGGGTCTAATAGTAAAATGTAATACATTACGATACAGGTTTTAGGTCTCTTACTACGATAGTTTTGGCTCAAACGGGGTCTAATATTACAATCGTAATGCATTACGATAAAGGTTTTAGGTCTCTTACTACATAGTTTGCTCAAACGGGGTCTAATATTAACAATCGTAATACATTACGATAAGGGTTTTAGGTCTCTACTACGATAGTTTGTGGCTCAACGGGGTCTAATATTACAATCGTAATACAGTACGATACAGGTTTTAGGTCTCTTACTACGAGTTTTTGGCTCAAACGAGGTCGAATATTACAATCGTAATACATGACGATAAAGTTTTTAGGTCTCTTACTATGATAGTTTTGCTCAAACGGGGGATAATATTACAATAGTAATCATTAACGTATAAAGGTTTAGGTCTCTTACTACGTAGGTTTGGCTCACACGGGGTCGAAGTTACAATCCGTAATACTTACGATACAGGTGTTAGTCGCTTACTATGATAGTTTTTGGCTCAAAAACGGGGTTAATAGTACAATCGAATACAGTACGATAAAGTTTTAGGTCCTCTTACTACGATAGTTTTTGGCTCAAACGGGTCTAATATTACAATCGTATACATGAGATAAAGTTTTAGGTCTCTTACTCGATAGTGTTTGGCTCAAACGGGGGTAATAATATTACAATCGTAATACATTACGATAAAGGGTTTTAGGTCTCTTATACGATATTTTTGGCTCAAACGGGGTCCCTAATATTACAATCGGAATACATTACGATACAAAGGTTTAGTATTTACTACGATAGTTTTGGCTCAAACGGGGTCTAATATTACAATCGTAATACATTACGATACAGGTTTTAGGTCTCTTACTACGATAGTTTTTTGGCTCAAACGGGGTCGAATATTACATCGGGAATGCTTACGAGTAAAGGTGTTAGGTCTCTTACTACGATAGTTTTGGCTCAAACGGGGTCTAATATTACAATCGTAATACATTACGATAAAGGTTTTAGGTCTCTTACTACGATAGTTTTGGCTCAAACGGGGTCTAATATTACAATCGTAATACATTACGATACAGGTTTTAGGTCTCTTACTAACGACAGTTTGGCGTCAAACGAGGTCTAATATTATACAAAGCGTATACATTACGATAAAGGTTTTAGTCTCTTACTAATGATAGTTTTGCTCAAACGGGGTCTATATTACAATCGTAAATACATTACGATAAAGGTTTTAGGTCTCTTAACTACATATGTTTTGGCTCAAACGGGGTCTAAGTAATTACAATCGTAATACATTAGCGATAAAGGTTTTAGGTCTATTACTACGATAGTTTTTTGGCTCAAAAGAACGGGGTCTAATATTACAATCGTAATACATGACGATAAAGGTTTTAAGGTCCTCTTAACTACGATAGTTTTGTGGCTCAAACGGGGTCTAAATATTACAAGCGTAAATAACATTACGATAAAGGTTTTAGGTCTCGTAACGACGAAGTTTTGGCTCAAAAACAGGTTTCTAATAATTACAATCCGGAAGACATTAGCATAAAGGTTTTAGGTCCTCTTACTACGATAGTTTTGGCTCAACGGGGTCTAAGATTACAATCGTAATACATTACGATAAAGTTTTGAGGTCGCGTACGACGATGTTTTGGCGCAACGGGGTCTAATATTAAAAATCGTAATACATACGATACAGGTTTTAGATCGCTTACTAAGATGTTTTGGCGCAAACGGGGTCTACAGTACAATCGTAATACATTCGATACAGGTTTTAGAGGTCTCTTAATACGATAGTTTTGCTCAAACGGGGTCTAATAGTTACAATCGTAGTACATTCGAATAAAGGTCTTAGGTCCTTACTACGATAGTTTTGGCTCAAACGGGGTCCTAATATTACAATCGGAATACATTACATAAGGGTTTAGGTCTCTTACACGATAGTTTTGGCTCAAACGGGGTCGAATAATTACATGTAATACATATACATTACGATAAAGGGTTAGGTCCTCTTACCTACCGAGAGTTTTGGCTCAAAGGGTCTAAGATTACATCGTAATACATTAACGATAAAGGTTTTAGGTCTCTTACTTACGATAGTTTTGGCTCAAGCGGGGTCTAATATTACAAAGCGTAATACATTACATAAAGGTTGGAGGTCTCTTACTAGATAGTTGTGGCTCAAACAGGGGTCTAATAGTACATCGTAATACATTACGATAAAGGTTTTAGGTCGCCTTACTACGATAGTTGTGGCGCAAACGGGGTCTAATATTACAATCGTAAACATTACGATAAGGTGTTAGTCTCTTACTAAAAAAGGTTGTGGCTCAAACGGGGTCTAATATTACAAGCGTAATACATTACGATAAAGGTTTTATGTCTCTTACTAAAAAAAGGTTTTAGGTCCTCTTACTAAAAAAAACTGTTGTGGTGTGGTGTGGTGTGGTGACGCATGTCAAGAAGCACTAAATGCTGATAATATCAATATACATAAGAATTATATATATATATATATAGATAATACATATATATACATATATATATAGAATAGAGATATATAGATATTAATAATATATCCATATATATATTATATATATATAGTATATGAGATATATCTGATACATTATCATGCCCTACATGTTGACAATTGTTGCAATGCCATACCCTAAATGTTGATAAATACATACCCTACTGTTTGAGAAAGTTGAGACTATCATGGCCCGTAATGTGAGGGTTAGGAAGGGGGGGGGGGGGGGGGGGGGGGGGGGGGGGGGGGGGAGGGGGGGGGGGGGGGGGGGGGGGGGGGGGGGGGGGGGGGGGGGGGGGGGGGGGGGGGAGGTAGGATTGAGGCGCAGTAGCGGCTTGCTAGCGCTAAAATAAATCCCGTAATTATAGCGCTAGTTAGAGGTGAAGAGAATAGAAATAGCACGTCGTCGTACGTACCCTACACAGCCCTACGTACGTAGCTCGTAGTAGCCCTACGTACGCAGCCCTACGTAGCCTTACGTAGCCCATCGTAAGTAACCTACGTGCGTAGACCGTAGTAGCCCTACGTAGCCCTACGTAGCCTGTCGCACGTACCCTACGTAGCTCTACGTACGTAGCCCGTAGTTGCCCATCGTATGTAGCTCTACGTGCGTAGACTGTAGTAGCCCATCGTATGTAGCTCTACGTACGTAGCCCGTAGTAGCCCATCGTATGTAGCTCTACGTGCGTAGACCGTAGTAGCCCATCGTATGTAGCTCTACGTGCGTAGACCGTGGTAGCCCATCGTATGTAGCTCTACGTACGTAGCCCGTAGTAGCCCATCGTAATGTACTCGACGTGCGTAGACCCGTATTAGCCCATCGTATGTAGCTCTACTACGTGCGTAACCGTAGTAAGCCCATCCGTATGTAGCTCTACGTGCGTAGACCGTAGTAGCCCATCGTATGTAGCTCTACGTGCGTAGACCGTAGTAGCCCATCGTATGTAGCTCTACGTGCGTAGACCGTAGTAGCCCATCGTATGTAAGCGCTACGTGCGAGACCGTATGCCCATCGGATGTAACTCTAAGTGCGTAGACGTAGGGCCCATCGCATGGTAGCTCGACGTGCGTAGACCGTAGTAGCCATACGCAGCCCACGTAGCCTGTTGTAGACCGCCTACGTAGGCCCTACGTATTAGCCTATTTTGCCCATATAGCCTCGTACATACCTACTAGCCAAAACATAAAAAGTGGTATAGAGTTTGGACAAACCCCTCCAGGATTTTTCATATTCTGTTATGTACTTATTTACTTATTCTCCTCTAATGTAACGCGTTGACAGGCGTTGATATAATTATACGGCAATCTCCGCTCGCTCCCAAAACTATGAGCTACTTCACCATGAAATCATGATGGTCAGATCATACACAATTGCTACAAAGGTCAGTAGGATACATAACAACACTCTCCTAGACACATGACACTTTTTCTGGGTTGTTTTGGCTAAGTTTGGCTAAATTGGTTGTGCACTATTAGGGCTAATTTAGCTAATAGCCCTATTAGGGCTAATTTGGTCCACGGTTTGCCCTCAACTCCGAACCCTAGTAATGTTGATAAATATTGATAATATGAAGGAAAAAAAACATAAACCCATAAACCCATAAACCCATAATCCCATAAACCCATAAACCCATAAACCCATAAGCCCATAAGCCCATAAGCCCATTAGCCTATAAACCCATATCCGAGTGTGCATGTCTCTTGACCATCTGCAGAAGTCCATCGGACTCCCTGATCTCCACTCTGGCTATGGCTTCGCGATCGGAAGTGTTGCAGCTTTTGACATGGACGACCCAGAGGCTGTTGTCTGTCCTGGTGGAGTGGGTTTTGATATCAATTGTGGTGTCAGGTGCGCCACTTTCCTGAAATAGCCTGAAATAGCCTAGAAATAGCCTACAATAGCCTCAAAGTAGCCTGAAATAGCCTGAGATAGCCTAGAATTAGCCAACAATTGCCTGAAATAGCCTAAAATAGCCTTCAGCCCCCTACCTCCCCACCCTACCCTCCCTCCACCCTCCCCACCCTCCCCACCCTCCCCAACCTCCAGCCCCTTTACTCCCCACCCTGCCCTCTAAAACCACCAGCCCCCCCAACCTCCTCCCCCTGCCCCCCCCCCACCCAGCCTCCCCAACCTGCCCTTCCCAACCTCCATCCCCTGACCACCCCTCTCAACCCCCCCCCCCCCCCCCCCCCCCCCCCACCCCCCCCACCCCCCCCCCCCCCCCCCCCCCCCCCCCCCCCCCCCCCCCCCCCCCCCCCCCCCCCCCCCCCCCCCCCCCCCCCCCCCCCCCCCCCCCCCCCCCCCCCCCCCCCCCCCCCCCCCCCCCCCCCCCCCCCCGCCCCCCCCCCCCCCTCCCCCCCCCCCCCCCCCCCCCCCCCTAGCCCCCCCCCCCCCCCCCCCCCCCCCCCCCCCCCCCCCCCCCCCCCCCCCCCCCCCCCCCCCCCCCCCCCCCCCCCCCCCCCCTCCCCCCCCCCCCCCCCCCCCCCCCCCCCCCCGCCCCCCCCACCCCCCCGCCCCCTCCCCCCTTCCCCCCCCCCCCCCCCCCCCCCCCCCCCCCCCCCCCCCCCCCCCCCCCCCCCCCCCCACCCCCCCCCCCCCCCCCCCCCCCCCCACCCCCCCCCCACCCCCCCCCCCCCCCCCCCCCCCCCCACCCCCCCCCACCCCCCGCCCCCCCCCCCCCCCCCCCCCCCCCCCCCCCCCCCGCCCCCCCCCCCCCCCCCCACCCCCCCTTTTTTTTTTTTTCCCCCCCCCCCCCCCCCCCCCCCCCCCCCCCACCCCCCCCCCCCCCCCACCACAAACCACGACACAAAACACAGCACGGTGCCCCCCCCCCCCCCCCCCCCCCCCCCCCCCGCCCGCCCCCACCCCCCCCCCCCCCCCCCCCCATCCCCCCCCCCCCCCCCCCCCCCCCCCCCCCCCCCCCCCCCCCCCCCCCCCCCCCCCCCCCTCCCCCCCCCCCCCCCCCCGCCCCCCCCCCCTCCCCCCCCCCCCCCCCTCCCCCCCCCCCCCCCCCCCCACCCCCCCCCCCCCCTTTCTTTTTTTTTTTTATTTTAAACCCCCCGGAAAGGTAGATAGAGATTTTTTGTGATGAATGGTTCGCTTATAATGGGGTACTGTAGGTGGCTAGGAATTTAACTGTCCCCCCCCCCCCCCCCCCCCCACCCCCCCCCCCCCCCCCCCCCCGCCGCCCCAACCCCCCCCCCCCCCCCCCACCCCAGGTGAGGACCACCCCCCCCCCCCCCCCCCCCCCCCCCCCCCCCCCACCCTCCCCCCCCCGCCCCCCCCCCCCCCCCGCCCCCCCCGCACCCCCCCCCGCCCCCCCCCCCGCCCCCCCCGCCCCCCCCACCCCCCCCTCCCCACCCCCGCCCCCCCACCACGCCCCCCCCCACCCCCCCCCCCCCCCACCTCCACCCCACCCCGCCCCTCCCCCCCCCCCCCCCCCCCCCTCCCCCCCCCTCCCCCCCCCCCCCCCCCCACCCCCACCCCCCCCCCCCCCCCCCCCCCCCCCCCCCCCCCCCCCCCCCCCCCACCTCACTCCCCCCCCCCCCCCCCCCCCCCGCCCCCCCCCACCCCCCCCCCCCCCCCCCCCCCCCCCCAGCCCCCCCCCCGCCCCCCCGCCCCCCCCCCCCCCCCTTTTTTTTTTTTTGCTGTTCCCCCCCCCCCCCCCCCCACCCCCTCCTCCCCCCCCCCCCCCCCCCCGCCCCCCCCCCCCCCCCCCCCCCCCCCCCCTCCCCCCGTCCCCAGCTCACCCCCCCCCCCCCCTCCCCCATCCCCCCCCCCCCCCCCCCCCCCCCCCCCCCACCCCCACCCACCCCCCCCCCCCCCCGCCCCCCCCCCCCCCTCCCCCCCCCCCCCCCCCCCCCGCCCCCCCTCCTCATCCCCCCCCCCCCCCCCTCCCCCGCCCTCCCCCCCCCCCCCACCCACCCCCCACCCCCCACCCCCCCCCCCCCTCCCCCCCCCCCCCCCTCCCCCCCCCCAAAAAGGATAAAAGAAACCCCCCCCCCCCCCCCCCCCTCCTCTCAGCCCCCCCCCCCTCCCCCCCTCCCACCCCACCCCCGCCCCCCCCCCTTCGCCCCCTTGCCCCCGTTGTCCCCTCCTAAACCCCCCCCCCCCCCCCCCCCCCCCCCCCCCCCCCCCCCCCCCCCCCCCCCCCCCCCTCCCTCCCCCCCGCGCCGCTCCTCGCCCGCCCCGCCCCCCCGCACCCCACCCCCCACCCCGTCCCCCGTCCCTCTTCCACCCCAGCCCCCTCTCCCGCTCCGGCCCCCCGCCGCCCCCCCCTCCCGCCCCCCCCACCCCCCCCCCCCCCGCCCCCCCCCTTGCTCAGGTTATTCGACGCAACCTGATAGAAGCCCCTGATGCTGAAAGCATGTGAAGGAGGATCCTGGCTCAGTCTTTATTGATCACATCCCAGTTGGGGTGGGATCCAAAGGTAGGATTTGGAAGATAAGGGAGGGGTCGGGGGAAGGGGATGGAGTGGAGATGGAGGGTAAAGTGGCAATAGGAAAAGATGGTATAGGGAAAGAGGGGCAAGAAGTGAAAACGAGGAGGAGGGGGATGAGGGTCCTTGTTAGTGTCTCCTTCGCTTGCGCGCGGTGCGCGTTCTTCCATTCTCTGTCCCTCCTTCTCTTTCTCCTTACCGGCTCTTTCTCCTTCTTCCTGTTCTCTTTCTCTGCCTCATTATCCTCTCTTTCTCCGTTTTCTGTCCGTCTTTTCTTTTCCATTCTCCTTTCTCTTTAGAGGGAATCATGTCATCCTGTATGTATGTTACAGTCCAGGGGTAGGCCAAATAGGCTTAAGGGAGTTGTACAACCGTATAGGAAGGGCTTAAAAAGAAAAAGCAATGATGAACTGAACCCCAAACATTGGCAACTGCTTGAAGCCTTGCTTTGTGCCAACTGTTGTTTTACCCCTACCCCCACGTCTAGATGTCAATGATTGGATTTTGGTTATTTCTTTCTTCTTCCAGCGATCTTCCTACTTTCCGTCGCGAAAAGATCCTCGAGAACACGTCCCGCGCCCTCACCACTACCTTAAACAGACATGACACTTGCGCCAGGGGGGATAGGTCTTCGTGGTGTCGAAACAATCTCACCCAGACCGAGTTTCCTCCACGAGGTTATACACCCTTGTCCGCCATTCTCTGTGACGATATCTTGTTCCTTGGTATGGACTGGTCTCTAAGGGAAGGCTATGCTTGGCCCGAGGACAAAGAACATTGTGAAGAGTATGGCAGGATGTTGAACGCAGGTGAGTTGGAGTTGTGAGCGGGTATTGGATGGGAAGGGAGACAGAATTAAACAAAAACGGCCAAGGATTTTGTCCATCCTGCCATAATCTCACTCCGGAGAAGACTGATAATTTGAATAACATCTGGTAAAATCCTGAAAATCCTGCTCATCTGGGTAAAAAAATCTGCCGTCTATCTCAACACTCTCAAATCTGGTCTCCTGCTCTCGTCTTAGGGGTCTCTAGGGAAGCTAATGCTTTGGCCTGAGGACAAAGAGAATTGTGAAGAGTATGGCAGGATGTTGAATGCAGGTGAGTGATTGTCAGGTGAGTGTGTACCCTACCAACCCAAACCACACCAACCAAACCCCCCCCCCCCCCACCCCCCTCCCCCCGCCCCCCTCGCCCCCAATCAACCACAACCAACCAAGCAAAGGGCAGGATGTTGAATGCAGGTGAGTTGGAGTTGTGAGCGGATTTTGGATGGGAAGGGAGACAGAATACGGCAGGATGTAAACTGCAGGTGATGTGGAGTTGTTTGGAGGTCTTGTTTGGGAGGGTTTGAAAGGTGCTTGAGGTGTTTGGGATGTGCACCATTGATATTATGTGGAGTTCTCTTCTTGTTTTTCATGTTTTTTATTTGTTTTTATTTGGCTTTTCGTTCTTTCCTTGTCGTTTTTTTACTTTTGTTTTTTGTGATTTTTTTTTCCTGGTTCTTTTATGGGCTGTATTTGGAGGTTTTGTTAGGTAGTGCAGGAGAAGGTGTTTGGAGGTGTTGTTTTGGAGATGTTTGATGGTGCAGCAGGTCCAAGTTGCATGGTGAGATTTGCGGGGGCTGGGGAATGTATTTGGAGGCGTTGCTTTAGTTTTTTATGTCGTGCAGGTTGGGGTGGCAGGGTGGGAGGTGTTTGGAGGTGTTGTTTGGAGATGCTTGGAAGCGCAGGTGCAGGTAAAGGGGAGGGGGAGGTATTTGGAGGTGCTGTTAGGTATTTCAAAGGTTGGAGGTATTGGGGTGGGGGGGTTGTTTGTTGTTTGTTGAGTTGCATGTTAGGGAGATCTTAGGTATTTTGTTATTTCTGGTTCGTAACTTTGCCCTTTTCCATCCCTTTCTTTTTTTGTTTTTCTTTTTTTTTTTTTTTGTTGTTCTTTTGCCTTTTTCTTTTTTTTTTTTTTTGTTTTTTTTTTTTTTTTTTTTTTCTTTTGCTTTTCTTTTCTTGCTTTGTAGTCCCTGTTTTTCTGTGTTTTTTTCTATTTTTTGTTTTTATTTTATTTATATTCTTTTTTTTTCTTCCTTTTCCTTTTCCTGGGGGAGTGTGTGGTGGAGGTATTTGGAGGTGCTGTTAGGTAGTGAAGGTGGAGATGTATGGAGGTGTTGTTTTGGAGGTGTTTGGTGTTGCAGGTGCAGGTGCAGGTGGAGGGGGAGGTATTTGGAGGTGCTGTTAGGTAATGCAGGTGGAGGTGTTTGGAGGTGTTGTTTGGGTGGGTTTTTTGGGGGTGCTTTTTCTGTCTGTTTTATTTTTTTCTTTTTTCTCTTTCTTTTTTTCTGTCTTTTTTTCTTTTCCTGTTTCTTAGGAGGGGAGGTATTTGAGAGCTGCTTTTTAGGTTTTTTTAGGGGAGAGGATATTTAGATTAGTAGGTTGCAAGGTGTATAGTTAGATACCCTCCCGAGCGAATAAGAGGGGGCAATATTTGCTGACTGATCTCTTAAACATTTTTACTCTCTGTTCACAGATCCTAGTAAGTTGTTTAAATATATCTTCCCGAGCGAAAAAGAGAGGGCAAGATTTGGCGGCTCATCCTTCCTCTATTTCACCCGTTCTCTGCATGGTAACTCTCTCATCGGAATTTCTTCCTGAAGTACCTGCTCTGGTAACACCTGGGGTTAAGCTCACCCAAACCTGGCCCAATAATTCTAAACTCGTTGTTTTCTCGTCCTCTTGGCTGCAGCTTTGTTCGAACCATATTGAAATTGAAATGTGAATGAAATTGTTTCGTCCCTTGCACAAAGCTTGTGTTCGCCCATATTTACATTGAATATTGAAATGAAATTTTTCTCGTCCTCTTTGGGCTGTAACAAGCTCTTTGTTTGAAATAACCATATTTAATTTTAATTTGTAAATTGTTACAATCGTGTCATACATTACTCACAGACGGAAGTAAGGGACCATACGAAGCCGGAGGGCTACTATAGTCACCGTTTTGAACCATATCTAACTAGGGAACGGCAACTAATATAAGTGTTTGAAAAACTAATATTAACTAGTATGATTATAGTGTCACAGTAATTTTAGTTTTTCAAATGAATTTGAAAGTCTGGTAAGACGGCTCGTCCGACTAATATTATGTAATATTATTTATTCACTTTATATTGAAAACAAAGTAAGCCGACCTCTATAAATATCTAACCACACACATTACCATCCGCTCCTTAACACGCCTTACCATACCCCCCCCAACTCCCCCCCCCCCTCCCTCCCCGTCCCTCCCTTCTTCAGTCTTTGTTTATTCACTTTTTCAGCCTTGGGTTGGGGGACAAACTAAAAACTAAAAATTCATTGTAAAAAACTCTCCTCCTCCGAAATCCTATCATGATATATCCCCGATCCCCCCCGCGGCAAAAAAGGGCGGGGGGCAATATTTTGTGATTCATCCCTGATTCATCCACTATTTCCCCTGTTCTCTGCGAGCAGATCCTAGCAAGGTATCCTCACGAGCAAAAAAGGGGGACAATATTTTGTGATTTCTCCCTGATTCATCCACTATTTCACCTGTTCTCTGCTCTCTGCAGATTCCTAACCTTATAGCCTTGCGGTGGGCAAGGCAAAAAAGTTGGGGGCCTAATATTTTTTGTGATTCCTTCCTCCCCATCCCTGATTCCCCTCTTTTTTTTATTTTCCTCTTTTTCAAACTATTCACCTACTCTCTGTGTGCAGATCCTAGACAGGTATTTAGATACCCTCCCCTGGAAAACATAAGGGGCATTATTTCTCACTCACTCATCCTTTCACTATTTCAACTGTTTTCTGTGTACAGACCCTAGCAAGGTATCCTTGCGGCAAAAAAGGGGGGCAATATTTTGTGATTCCTCCCTGATCCATCCACTATTCCCACTTTTTCCACTTTTTCACCTGTTCTCTGTGTGCAGATCCTAGCAAGGTATCCTCACGAGCAAAAAAGAGGGGTCTGCCACAAATGGGCACCCTGGGTGCTGGGAACCATTACGCTGAGATTCAGGTGGTTGAAGAAGTCTTTGACAGTGTGGCTGCTGGGAAGATGGGTATTGGCAAAGTTGGGCAGGTGAGCTCACAGTCCTTCCTCCACCCTTACCCCCCCAACACACACACACACATGTTTTGAGCGATTTTCACGAAGCGCACCTTGAGCTTTCCACTCCACCACTCCACCCCACCCTTACCCCACCCTACCCACCGCCACCACTTACCCCAACACCACAAACACAGACACACACAGACACGAAGACATGGACACAGGCACAAACACATAGACACAGGCACAAACACATAGACACAGGCACAAACACAAAGACACAGACACACACACCACTTCCTGTCAGAGTGCAGTGACCAGTAGGTCAGTCTCACTGACTGTGGCGTGACCACGCGTATGAACACGTGGACACAGCCGCAGGTCTAAGCCCGTAACCTCATATTGAGAGAACGCTCCCTGTTCTTTTCGTTGTTCTTGTTTTGTGTTTGTTTTTTCCTGCAACGTCCTTTTCTCCCCAAATGATATCCTTTAATAATCATTAGCCTGAGTCAATATCTCTCTCCCTCTCTCTCCACCCAACGGTGTCATTCTCTCACTTCCGGGGGTGAAAATCCTTATAATAAATAAGTAAATAAATAAATGCATAAATACATAAATACATAAATACATAAATACATAAATACATAAATAAATAAATAAATAATAGATAGATAGATAGAGATATATAAATACATACGTAAATAAATAAATAAATACACAAATAAACAAATAAATAAACAGTACGCCATATTATGAGGCTTGAGGTTGAGGGGGCCAGCCCGTTTGCTTGCACTGGGGCCAACCACCAATAAGCAGTTGAGGGTTACACGCCATGTTGCTTGGGGTCACACTGCAAACTAGACCACACCAACCACCATTATACGTTTGATACAAAATAATAATATAATGCTATCCTTTCAATATAATGCAATTCAATTTTTACTGTAGCATGAACTCAGAGCCCAAGTCAGGAAAACGATTGTTTGGGGTTCTGTTCTTCAGTGCTTTTTCATTGGGCAAGTCCCTAAAGACTATTTGGCCTACCCCTGGACTGTAACAGCATACACATACACAAGAAATTAAAACGCACCTGCACATACAATCATATAAACAAACCCCAAAACATATAATTCAAATGTAATACAAATATAATAAAAAAATCTGCTTCTTGTGCTTCTTCTGCTTCCTCTGCTTCTTCTGCTGCTTCTGCTTCCCAGCCACCTTATACCGTATGTTGAACACTACTGTACTATGTTGTGGTGGGTGTGGGTGTGGGTGGTTAATGTGGACTCTCTTAGGTGGACCTAACTCTACCTCACCAAGAACTACTGTACGTCAAACACATACAAATGCAGGTCTGCATCATGATCCACAGTGGTAGTCGTGGCCTGGGTTGCCAAGCTGCTACTGATGCCACGAAGCAAATGTTTTCCAGCGACCCTATACCGTGTGTCAAACACTACTGTACTTTGTGGTGGTGGGTGTGGGCGGTGGATGTGGATGTGGACTCTCGTAGGTGGACTTAAGTCTACTGTACGTCAAACACTATTGTACGTCAAACACATGCAAATGCAGGTCTGCATCATGATCCACAGTGGCAGTCGTGGCCTGGGACACCAAGTTGCCACTGATGCCATGAAGCAAATGGAGACAGCTATGGTCAGGGACAACATCAAGATCAATGACAGACAGGTACTGGAGGCATGCTTGATGGGTTGGTTGGTTGGTTGGTTGGTTGGTTGTCCAGGGACAACATCAACATCAATGACAGACAGGTACAGGAAGCATGCTTGATGGGTTGGTTGGTTGGTTGGTTGGTTATCATGGTTGGGTATCATATTGTATCTCATCGTATCGTATGTCATCGTGTCGCATCGTATCGTATTGCACCATATCATATTGTATCTCATCGTATCGTATGTCATCGTGTCGCATCGTATCGTATTGCACCATATCATATTGTATCTCATTGTATCGTATCCAAACACCCAACAGCAGCACACTGCCTTCCTGCTCCTCCGCAGTTGGCATGTGCTCGAATCAACAGTCCAGAGGGGCAGGACTACTTGGCTACCATGGCCTGCGCCGCCAACTTTGCATGGTAAGCTGTTGGTACTCCCTGCGCCGCCAACTTTGCATGGTAAGCTGTTGGTACTGCCATGGCCTGCGCCGCCAACTTTGCGTGGTAGGCTGTTGGTACTGCCTGCGCCGCCAACTTTGCATGGTAAGCTGTTGGTACTGCCATTGCCTGCGCCGCCAACTTTGCATGGTAAGCTATTGGTACTGGCGGGCAGATTAATGCAAGCAAACAAGCATGCAGAAAATCACAAGCAAACAGGCACGTGCACAGAGACAGACAAGACAGATAGACAGGGACAGACAGGACAGAAGACAGACAGACAGATAGACAGGGAACAGAAGACAGGACAGACAGACAGAAAGACAGACAACAGAACAGATAGACAGACAGACAGAAGACAGAAAGACAGGGACAGACAGATAAAATAGGACAAACAGACAGACAGAAAACAGAACAGGACAGACAGACGACAGGACATGCAGGCAGGGCAGGCTGACCAGAAATGCAGGCAGGCAGACATGCAGACAGACAAAGACAGATAGCCAGACAGACAGACAGACAGACAGACAGACAGACAAGACAGGACAGGGATAGACAGAAGAACAGACAGACAGACATGCAGGACAGACAGACAGACAGATAGACAGATAGACACAGAAGACAGACAGAACAGACAGAAAAGACAGACAGACTAAGACAGATAGACAGGACAGACAGACAGACAGGAAATAAAGAAAACCGACAGACAGACAGACAACAGACAGACAGGCAGGCAGACAGACAGAAAAACAGACAGACAGACAGGCAGACAGGCGGACAGACAGACAGACAGACAGAAAGACAGGCAGGCAGACATGCAGACAGACAGACAGACAGACAGACAGACAGACAGACAGACAGACAGACAGACAGACAGACAGACAGACAGACAGGCAAACAGACAGACAGACAGACAGACAGACAGACAGACAGACAGACAGACAGACAGACAGACAGACAGAAACAACATAGTATTTGTGCCAGTTGATGCAGATCTTGCTGAGGTCCGGATGTCCACCAGCTGCTAATAAAATTGTTTTGTCTCTAGTATTTTTCCTTAAATATCAATACTTTGTCTTCTGTACTTTTCAACAGAGGTTTTCTTTTTGTTAGTCCAAGGAGCATTCCAAAAGCTAGTGCGATAGCCAAAGTCAGAATCACTGGTCAATTGCAGAGATTAATTTTTTTCAGTTCAGAAAGTGGGTGAACTGGTAGTTTCCTGGTTTTAGGCTTCCAGGGACAGTTTAGCGGGTTTAAGGTAGCGGATTTTTGGCCAAAACGCAAGGCTTGCCTCAAACACCACTTTTTAGTGCGACGCGTCACAAATTGAACGACTCGGTGCAACCCGAGTGCAACCCCAGTGTGACGCCCTGCCCCCTGAACCTCGCGGAGCGCAAAGCACCTGAGCCTGGGGGGTTGGGGGGGCATTTCTGACTAGTTTAGCCGGACCCATGCGTCTCCATGCAGCAACGGAATGGCGACACATCGCACACAAAAATAAGTATCGACCATTCATTGTGTTATCGTTGGGGGGGGGGGGTATCCAGATAAGCCGAAATAAAAGTATCACAAACGAAAAAGAGTATTGAAAACTAACAAACAACTAAGAGTAATGAAATCAAACGAACAACGAAGAGCAGTGGAAACAAAGGAACAGCATAGAATAATGAAAACTAGCAAAATACTTAAAGTAGTGAAAGCAACTCTGAACTGTAACCAAGGCCTATCACTATAACCTAATACTATACTATACTTAACTATTACTATATTATACTATACTATAACTATACTATACTATACTATACTATACTATACTATACTATACTATACTATACTACACTACACTACACTACACTACACTATACTACACTATACTACACTACACTATACTATACTATACTATACTATACTATACTATACTATACTATACTATACTATACTACACTACACTACACTATACTATACTATACTATACTATACTATACTATACTATACTACATACATGCTTGCTTCCATGCAGGGTTAATCGTAGCTGCATGACATATGGCAAGCTGTTGGTACTGGCAGGCAGATTAATGCAAACAAACAAGCATGCAGATAAATACACAAATACAAGCAAATAGGCACGCACACAGAGACAGACAAACAAACAGACAGACAGACAGACAGACAGACAGACAGACAGACAGACAGACAGACAGACAGACAGACAGACAGACAGACAGACATGCAGGCATGCATACATACAGACATACAGACAAACAGACATACGCACATACACACATACACACTTGCTTCCATGCAGGGTGAATCGTAGCTGCATGACATTCCTTGCTCGCCAAGCATTTGCCAAGATATTCAACCGCACCCCAGATGACCTTGATATGCATGTGGTGTATGATGTGAGCCACAACATAGCCAAGGTAGGTTTCCTAGATTTAAAATGTATATATTTGTATATGTATATATTTATGTATGCATGTGGTTTATGATGTTAGCCACAATATTGCCAAGGTAGGTGTCCTAGATTTAAAATTAGATATGTTTATATTTGTACATATGCATATAAGTATATATGTATATATTATGTATGCATGTGGTATATGTTGTGAGCCACAACATAGCCAAGGAGGTTGTCCGAGATTTCATGTTTTCTTTTCTGTTTCCTGCTTGCTTGCTTGCTTGCTTGCTTGCTTGCTTGCTTGCTTGCTTGCTACCTTGTTTATCTATGTGTTCACATTGTTTTAGTTAGGGACCGCCAAGTAAGAACACACACATGAAAAGCATGCACTAGTTCAGCCTGCTCAATATTCACTTGACAGCTTGGCACAAAAGCTTGACAGCTTGGCAATGCTCAATATTCACTTAACAGATTGGCACATAAATGTTTTGTGATGTTCATAAGCCCCCCTTGACTTTTTCAAGGCGCGGGCACATTTGGAGTCCAGTAAGGCACCAGGAAATCTGTCATCATGATCATCATCAGCAGCAGCAGCATTATAACCATCCGCATCCTCATGATCACCATCATCATCATCATCACTATCATCATCATCATCATCATCATCATCATCATCATCATCATCATCATCATCATCATCATCATCATCATCATCATTGTCACCATCATCGTCTTCATCAGCAGCAGCAGCAGCAGCATCATCATCATCAGCAGCAGCAGCAGCAGCAGCATCGCCACCATCAGCAGGAGCAGCAGCAGCAGCAGCAGCAGCAATATTGCCTGACATATGACGGCTACACTTCCTGGTACTGATTCGGATTGAGGAGCACATGGCGGACGAACAGCCCAAACTGAGTCATCATCCTCATCATCCGCATCATCATCGTCATCATCGTCACCATCCTCCTCCTTCTCATCATCATCATCATCCTTCTCATCATTATCATCATCATCAGCAGCAGCAGCAGCAGCAGCAGCAGCAGCAATATTGCCTGACGTATGGCTGCTCCACTTCCTGGTTCTGATTCAGATTGAGGAGCACATGGTGGACGGACAGCTCAAGCGTTTACTGGTGCATCGGAAAGGATCCACACGGGCCTTCCCTCCGCACCACCCATTGATACCAGTTGATTACCAATTTACAGGTACGTCATTCCATTGTCGCGTGCAGAAGACACATGAAATAGGCCCAAAAACCTCCCCCAGGAGGATGATAGCCCCCCCCCCCCCCCCCCCCCCTATTGGTGGTTGTCGCCAATGAAAGCAAACGGGCTGGCCCCCTTAACCTCACGCCTCGTAACAAGGCGTACTAAAAAAAAAACTTTTTTTATTTACAGGTACGTCTTTTAAGGGCACCACTGTTTCTTTTGGGGGCTACGCATGGCAGCTTCCAGCCAGCTCCAGTGATGTTCCTAAGGATTTGAGCATAAGCATTAAAAAATCAGGCGCCTGATGCCCAGGGGTAGCATTTTACAAGATGGACACATTAATAATCTAGGCGCCCGATGCCCAGGTGTAGCATTTGGGAACCTGGAAACATTACACACACCTGGGGGGCGCGATGGACCAAAACGGGAATAAACATTACATATGGAGTGTGCCCGATATATCGTGGTTAGGAATATTGCTGCCCAGCTACATCAGCCAGCCACCGGGTCAGTTTATTTCCAATTTACAGGCACATTTTTCAAGGACACCACTGTTTATTTTTGAGGCTACGCATGGCAGCTTCCAGCCAGCTCCATCAGCCAGCCACCGGGTCCATTGATTATTTGATTTCCAACCCACGAGAAGGTAATTTCTTAGCACCAATGCTTCTATTTTGGGCTACACATGGCAGCTTCCAGCCAGCTCCACGAGCCAGCCACCGGGGCAATTGATTTCCAACTAACGGGAAAGTATTTTTTTAGCACCACTGTTTCTTTTTGGGGCTACGCATGGCAGCTTCCAGCCAGCTCCATCAACCAGCCACTGGGTCCATAGATTATTTGATTTCCAAGTCACGGGGAGGTATTTTCTTAGCACCACTCTTTCTGTTTTGGGCTACGCATGGCAGCTTCCAGCCAGCTCCATCAGCCAGCTGACGGGTCCATTGATTATTTGATTTCCAACCCACAGGAAGATATTTTCTTAGAACCAATGTTTCTGTTTTGGGCTACGCATGGCAGCTTCCAGCCAGCTCCATCAGCCAGCTGACGGGTCCATTGATTATTTGATTTCCAACCCACAGGAAGATATTTTCTTAGCACCAATGTTTATATTTTGGGCTACGCATGGCAGCTTCCAGCCAGCTCCATCAGCCAGCTGACGGGTCCATTGATTATTTGATTTCCAACCCACAGGAAGATATTTTCTTAGCACCAATGTTTACATTTTGGGCTACGCATGGCAGCTTCCAGCCAGCTCCACCAGCCAGCCACTGGTTCGATTGATTACCGAATCACAGGGAAGTCTTTTTCAGTACCACCCGGCGCCATTGTTTCTGTTTTGAGCTACGCATGGCAGCTTTGAACCAGCTCCATCTGCCAGCCACTGAGTCAGGCTCAAAGCTTTCAGGCAGCTTCCAGCCAGCTCCATCAGCCAGCCACTAAGTCTGGCCAAAATCTTTCAGGCAGCTTCCAGCCAGCTCCATCTGCCAGCCACTGGGTCGGGCTCAAAGCTTTCAGCTGCATTGGAACGTCATGCCAGCTACCTCCGCACGAGCCCTTGATACATGTAGAGTACTAGCTCACAAGTGTTTTTTAAACTGTCTTACATGTAGATGTAGGTATTTTTACAGTCCAGGGGTAGCCAATTAAGCAAAAGGGACTTGCCCAACCTTAGAAACAGGAAGGGCAGGAGACATACCAACTCATGGGCCAAGAACTTTCCTCCGTCGCCGTCGCGCGGTAGTCCGAGCTCAGGTGCAGTAGCGGTCTGCGAAAACATAACCCACCATGGTAGCCCCGGCGGTAGCCAAATCGAAGTTTTGATGGCCATTTTATTATTGGACCTTTTCAACCGAGTGAAAGTATAACTATTGCAACGGCACTGCTGCGCCCAAGTCCTGGGATAGGAATTAATTCAGACAAATGGAGCTGGAGTGGTACTGCGGTACTGCAGTACTGAGGTACTGGTAGCCTTCCCCAGAGCAATCAAGCTGGAAGGTTACCAAACCTAACATTTCGACTTGTGATTTCGGCAGTGGTCTCGACGAATCCGGGTGGTTTCGCCTGTTGTTTCGCCTGTATTGTGGTTTTGACCGGTGGTATCGCCATGGTCCCGATGGTTTCAAAATTTGCACCAACCGTATTGTGGAATCGATGCATAGGTCTGGCTGCCTTCGGGCTCCCTCAACTTCAAGCCTCGATGCAAGGCATAGCAATTTTCATTTCCCACATACCATACACAAAACATCACACACCACAAGCCACATACCACATAACACACACTACACACCACATAACACACACTAAACATGACACACCACATACCACATAACACACACTAAACATGGCACACCACATACCACACACTACATACCACATACCACACACCAAACATCACACACCACATACCACATAAACCACACACCACATACCACACACCACGTTACACACAACACATACCATACACAAAACACCACACAACACATAACACATACCATGCCCCTCACACCACACATTAAACATCACTCCACACTGGCCACTCACTACTCACCACCAACCACAAACCACATAGTATACAGGCCAGGCAGGTGCACAACCTGTGTACTCACCAACTCAACACCACCAACTCAACACACCACATACCACATACACCACACACCACATGACACGGAACACATACCATGCACCACACACCACTCCACACTGGCCACTCACAACTCACCACAAAACACACAGTATACAGGCCAGGCAGGTGCACAACCCATGTACCCACCAACTCAACACCACCCAACTCAACACCACTCAACTCAACACCACTCAACACCACTCAACACCCACTCACTACCAACTCAACACCACCCAACTCAACACCACTCAACTCAACACCACTCAACACCCACTCACTACCAACTCAACACCACACAACACCCACCCGCCACCAACTCAACACCACTCAACACACACACGCCACCAACTCAACACAACTCAACACAACTCAACACAACTCAACACACACACCACTTACCCACCCGCCACCAACTCAACACAACTCAACACACACACCACTTACCCACCCGCCACCAACTCAACACAACTCAACACACACACCACTTACCCACCCGCCACCAACTCAACACAACTCAGCACACACACCACTTACCCACCCGCCACCAACTCAACACTTAACACCATCCTCCCGAAGTCCCTTTAGCCCAATTGGCAAACCCTGTACTCAGTTTGTTTTCTTCAGATTTATGTAGGCCAGGTTGAGTAGCTAATTGGGCTACTCAAGCCTGATTTCAGGATTGTTGTGTAGCCATTGCATGGCGGAATGCGAAGAGTGGAGCCTTGAGGGCTCGGGGGGCAATGGGAGGCCATTCGTGACTTGTTTACCCAGACAGATGCGGCACCAAGCACCATCGAATGGCGACGGAATGGCAATGCGTCGTCGAAAAGATTAAGAACTGCCTAGACTGTAAACAAACAGACTTACTTGAACTTGGTGACATAGCTTCAGCCAGCAATTTGGCTGCTCGCCGTCTTTGGCAGAAAAATAGTAAAACTCATACTAATACATTCACCCCACACGACGTAGGGTAGCCAGTTCTGATTGGAGGAAGCATGGGCATGTGCAGCTTCCTCCTATCAGAACTGATGGCGCCACATGGGTCTGGCTAGACTGGTCACAAGCGGCCTCCCGTCGCCCCCTGAACCCCCCAGGATCCACGCTTTGCACTCCGCCATGCAATGGCTACGCAACTATCCTGAAATCAGGCTTGAGTGGCCCCATTAGCTACTCAACCTGGCCTACAGAAATCTGAATACTAAAACCATCCACCCCACACAACGTAGGCCAGCCAGTCCTGATCGGAGGAAGCATGGGAACGTGCAGTTACGTCCTTACTGGAACTGATGGGGCCATGGCAGAGACCTTTGGTAGCACTTGTCATGGTGGGGGTCGTGCACGCAGTCGTAACAGCTGCAGGGTGGAACTCGATTTTACTAAGGTATGAGGACGGCGGGATGAATATCTTGTTCCCAGCTCCCAGGCCACAAAAAAACGTTCTTATTATTATTATTTTGACAGCTCAGCACTTGTCATGGGGGGGGTCGTGCACGGATTCGGAACAGCTGCAGGGTGGAACTCGATTTTACTAGGGTATGAGGACGGGCGGACAAATATATTTGCCCTAGCTCCCAGGCCACGTTAAACATTTTTGTTTTTACAGCTCAGTATTTTGTCATGGTGCGGGTCGTGCACGCAGTCGGAACAGCAGCAGGAAGGAACTCAATTACACTGAGGTATGAGGACGGGCGGACAAATGTATTTGTCCTAGCTCCCAGGCCACATGAAATCATTCTTATTATTTTGACAGCTCAGTATTTGTCATGGTGCGGTTTGTGCACGCAGTTGGAACAGCAGCAGGATGGGAATTAATTATACTGAGGTATGAGTACGGCGGGATGAATATATTTGTCCTTGCTCCCAGGCCACCTTAAACCTTTTTTAAAAAATTTAACAGCTCGGTATTTTGTCATGTTGCGGGTCGTGCGCGGAGTCGGAACAGCAGCAGGAAGGGACTCGATAATACGGAAGTATATCCTTTTAGCCTATTTGGCTACCCCTGGACTGTAAGCATACATACCCGTAAGTAAACACACCCGTAAGTATACGTACACTGGACTGTAAACATGTATACATACATCTGAATGGGTAGAGCAATACACGGTGAGCAGTGAAATGTGGGCCAAGACAAAAACTTGTAAATCCTTGAGTGCTCCCCTTGATAAGCTTGGGCAAGTCCTTGTCCTTTCCGTGTTGTCAATGCTGTGTGTATGTTGTGTATGTGTATGTATGGTACCCCATGCACAGCAGAGAGCTATCCCAGGTCTCACCAACAGGGGCACCTCAGCCTCACTCTATCTTGCTAGGTTGCAATCACCCTGTCCGCCGTGTTGTATATCAGTATATGCTGTGTGTATGTTGTGTGTGTATACCAAGGGCATTGCCATCCGTGTTGCTAGCCCAAAGCTTATCCGTGTTCCTCTCCTCCCTGCTGCTCAGGTGCTGGAAGATCTGAAGACCAAGGGCATAGCCATCTGTGTTGCTAGCCCAACGCTAGTCTGTGTACCTCTCATCCCTGCTGCTCAGGTGCTGGAGGATATCAATACCAAGGGCATAGCCATTCGTGTTGCTAGCCCAAAGCTAATCCGTGTACCTCTCCATTACACTGCTCAGGTTCTGGAGGATATAAAGACCAAGTGCATAGCCATTCGTGTTGCTAGCCCAAAGCTAATCCGTGTACCTCTCCTCCCTGCTGCTCAGGTTCTGGAGGATCTCAAGACCAAGGGCATTGCCATCCGTGTTGCTAGCCCAAAGCTGGTGATGGAAGAAGCCCCCGAGGCCTACAAGGATGTCAATGAGGTGGTGGACACGTGCCATGCTGCCAATCTCTCTAAAAGGTGAGCTGCATTCCATGTTGTGTGCAGGGCTGGGGGAGGGGGGGGGGGGGGGAGCTGGGAAGGACTGGGAGCGCAGGTTATTTAGGTGGTAGAGGTATATGGTAAGTTGGGGTGGGTCGGGGTGGGGTAGGTGGGGTGGGTGGGTGGGATAGAGAATGGTGTGGGTTGATGAGAAAGGGTAGAGGTATATGGTGAGGTGGGGTGGGTGCATGGGGTGCGGCGGGTGGGTGCGGTTGATGGGTGGGGTGGGGTGGCGCAACACCAGGCGAGCCTAGACCCTCTCCCCTCATGAATGAATTGGATGTGATGAATCACGTGTGATGAATGCGAATACCTTTTTCCTTCAGGTGTGTCAAATTGAGGCCCATAGCTGTCATCAAAGGATGAGTGGCACATAGCTGTCATCAAAGGATGAGTGGCGCAGTAGCTGTCTGCAAAAGCAAAACACACCGTAACCTTCCCCAGTGCAAACGAACGGGAAGGTTCCTTAAATCTTGCGCCACATGGCAAGGCGTAACAATTTCCAATGTCCAAAGGATGAGTTGAGCAAGTGATGAGACGAGCTGTGAATGGACACTTCCAATCCAGCATTCCAGGAAACCTCGAAAAGAGTGGCTCTTTTGGGTTACAGATTTTTTCCCTTCAGTTATATTATATATTTACAGTTTTTTATATTTTGTTATGTACTGTGTGTCTTCCTGAGCCCCTTTCAGTGATATACAATGGTCTAGTGGTAGACCAGATCGCTTGAGGATGAAGAGTCGGGGGTTCAACTCCCCCTTCGGTCGCTCTTAGCGTTGCAGGTCGCTGTCAACCGCGATGGTAGCTTGTCCAGTTGAGGTAGGAGACCGCTCCCCATCCGCGTACGCCGGGCTCTTTTAACACCAAGCCCCACCAGGCGTTATCATTAACTGTGTCACTGTGTCTTCCTGGTACTGGATGGGGGTGGGGGATATGCCCATTGTTGTAATCCCCATGGTGCAGCCGTGCTGCACCACTGTGTAATGCCGTAGTGCATCACGGACGGCGGGGTTTGGGTCTCTCCGCTCACCTTGTTTTCTATTACAGTATGCTATTAGCTCTTAGCTCTCCTGTGTAACAGTCTACGCCACTCTGTCTTAAATACCCACCTTCGTAAGAAACGAACAACGTTGCCTTGGGTCTGATCATACTCGTATGATCATGCATGTGATTACATTATGTGCAACGGAGTGTGGTGAAACACAGTTTATACTACCCAGGTTCAATCTTCCCGCAGCCGGTGAGCAGCCTGGCGGCTGATAGACAATGTAATCAAACCCAACCAACCATAGCTGTTCAATAGTACAGTATATACTACCCCTGTGTAATCTTCCCGCAGCCGGTGAGCAGCTTAATGTCAGATAGATCACGTTATCAAACCAAACAGGAGTGGTATGAATTACAGTGTATACTAGCCATGTTGACGCTGCCCGCAGCCAGCGAGTAGCCTAAGGCCTGATAGATAATGTAATAAATACAAACCAAATAGAAGTTTGGTGGAGTACAGTGTATAATACCCATTTTGAATCTGCCCGCAGCCGGTGAGCAGCTTGAAGGCATATAATTAAAACAACAGCGTTTTTTTAGTTGTGAAAGGTATTTCACCTCAGGAGGTGGGTCTACCGACACAACCAGCGACACCGAGGATTCAGTTCGAATGGCGTTGCCACTCCTAAAAAAGAGGAGACGCACCTAGGGTCTCATAGTCCGATATTTCAATGGACAGATGAGACCCTAATTTGTTTTTTACAAGATGGATTATCCCCTCAAAGGGTGGGACTTCCTACACTAGACCTAGATTGAAAGACCTATCCCCTTGCCTGAATATATCCGTCCTTGACGCCCGGGTTCTCTTGGCTTCTTGATTCTTGAAGCTCCTGCCAAGTGCCAAGGAGAGCCAGGGACTAGTTATGTTTTGTTTTTGTTAAATGGTTTATCAGCCTTTAGGGTGATCGCCGTCTGCGGGCGCAGAAAACATGGGCAGCATACACACTACCAATCGGACCTTGGCAGCTTGGACAAAGGCCAGTGCTACAAGATCCATTTGAATTCAAACAAGATTTAAAAAAAAACTCAATTGAGAACCCTTCAAGCTACCTGCAACCACTTTGGTTGGTCCAAACATCAACGTAATCATCCATCTTTAACGAGGGTTGTTCAGGGGGACCCCCATATCTGCTTCTAGGGACGTAGCCTGTTTCAAAATCTTCTTCTTGAAACGCAACCTGTTTCAAAATATGTGCCTGCGACACAACGGACCCTCCCCAAATCTGCATCTGCGACACACCCTGACCAGAGATGTAACGAACCCTCCTCACGTTGCGTCTGCAAAGCAAGACGCAGCGCTTTGCAAAAACCTGTCCCAAACCTAACCCAATACAAATACAGCTCTTCTTATATGCGCAGACTACATGTAGATAAATAATACATGCCATTACGATGTCTAGGCTGTCAAGATCCGAGCTGTCAAACTGTCATTGACGATGGCCAGTGCCACAAAACTCAATTTTCCCAGGCTCTCAAGATCTGAGCTTGACAGCATGGAAAATGGCCAGTGCTATAAGCTCAAGTTGCGTAGGCTGTCAAGATCCGCCATAGACATAGACATAAGAGATACTAGCTAGTGGGCCCCCTCAAGGGCCCTGTGGGACCCCTTACCGAAGGGGACCACTTGACAAGTATGAATGAGGGCCACAGATTAAAGAAATCATTGCTGTACTAACATAGCCCACTGCCTACGTAGAATTTGGGAGGAAGGGAAGGGAAGGGGCCCACTTGCCAAGTACTAGGCAGCATGGACAATGGCCAGTGCTTGAAGCTCAAGTTGAATTCAAATGAGATTTGGAAAAACGGACATCATTGAGGACCCCACAAGATATCTGCTTTGGTTGGAGATATCCTTGAGGACCCCACAATCCACAATTTGGTTGGAGATATCCTTGAGGACCCCACATCATTGAAGACCCCACATCATTGAGGACCCCACAAGATATCTGCAACCTCTTTGGTTGGAGAAAACATCAAGGTTTGACATTAAAAAAAATGATAACATCTGGAGGGGCGTGGTGTTAAGGGGACCCTCCTGTACGCAGCAGCTGGGGAAAGTCACCATGGCAAGCTTTGACATATGTAAATGCATCCTTAACTAGGGCTGTTCAGAGGGGGACCTCCGAATCTGCTTCTCGAGACGCAGCCTGTTTCAAAATCTGCTTCTTGAGACGCAACCTGTTTCAATTTATGTGCCTGCGACGCAAGGGACCCCCCCAAATCTGCGTCTGCGACGCACCCAGACCCTCTGAGATGCAACCGAACCTCCCTTCATTGTGTCTGCGACGCAAGACCCTGCAGGAGTAGCGATGCAGGACCCTACAAGCTATCTGTCACTTATTTGGTTAGTCAAAACATCAACGGTTTGACCTTTGTAAATGCATGCCAATGCCATGCCTATGCCATGCCATGCCTAACCTAACCCAGTACACATTGCCTCCCCCCCCCCCCCCCCCTCTCCTTCAATGCCTAGTCTACATGCCTGGTGGTGGTGGAGGTGTGGTGGTGGTGGTGGTGTGGAGGTAAGAGCAGAGGAGACAAATAATAAATGCCCCGTGAGCCAAGATGATCCGCACAAGGCATCGCCTCGTGGTGATTCTGATCCACCAACCTGGGGATCCCCAGAACTCACTGCTTCTTTTTTGGGGCTACGCATGGCAGCTTTCAGCCAGATCCATATGCCAGCCACTGGGTAAAGCCCAAAGCTTTCAGCTGCATTGGAATGCCTGTCATGACAGCTTTCCCACGCACTAGCTAGCTTCAGGTTTTGCTCAAGGACAGAGAAATGGAGCTGCCTAGAAGCTGCTATGCATTGCTAAAAAGAAAAACAGTGCCAGAAGTGATTAACGACTTACTCCCAGCCCATAACTGTCCAGCAGGGTTTTCCTGAAGGTGCTACACATAGCACAACAGCTTAAGCATGTACCTTAGTGCTTTGGAGATACTACGTTGGCTTGGCTTAATCAGGTTCCCTAGTGTTTTGGGGTTGTTACGTTGGCTTGGCTTAATCAGGTTCCTAGGTGTTTTGGGGATGCTAAATTGGCTTGGCTTAATCAGGTTCCTGGGCGTTTTGAGGATGCTACGTTGGCTTGGCTTAATTGGGTTCCTTAATGTTTTGGGGATGCCAAGTTAAAGTCTTTTGGGGTTGCCTTTGGAGCAAAACAAACTGCAGGTAGCACCCCAAAAGCTACCTGGAGCACCACGGTGTTGAGTGTATGTATGTATGTATGTTACAGTCCAGGGGTAGGCCAAATAAGCTTAAGGGACTTGCCCAACCGTATAGGAAGGTATAAAAAGAAAAAACACTAACGAACTGAAACCCAAACAATCGTTTAACCGACGGGGGGCTTCAAGGCCTCAGCTTCAAGCCCTTGGTTACATCAGGTTTGGCTGAATAGGCAGGTAGGGGAGCAGCCTGGAAGCTGCTGCTGGCAGTGGAAAAGAAAAACTCTGGAGTGAATCACTTATCCCTGGTAAGGCACCGGAAAGGGATTGCTAAGTTTAATATAAAGATCAAGAAAGAACGTAAGGAAGCGGCCCAATTCCTATAGGCATTTTTTATGGGGCTCCTTGCCGGCCGTTTTTTCATGGGAGCCTGTGACAGCAGTTCTTTCTTTTTTGTCCAGGTACAGAAAGGAATTACACATGGCTCAGATTGCATGGAGCATGGGGAGCATGTAACAAGGAACAATGGGGACATGGGGCATGGGGAATATGGGGTGCATAGTGCATGGAGCATGGGGAGCATGGAGCATGGAGATTTTGGAGGGTGTTGCATAGAAAATGACATCATGAGGTGCTTGAGGCATGGGGCATGGGCCATACAACAAGAAGCATGGAGAAAAGGAATAAAGTGCTCAAGGCACTAACCTTATATCAGAAGCACTTGCAGAAAAAGCTTGGTTGTCCGCGTGCATTGAGGAGGGGCTACCATACCAATATTCTCCGGTTTGGACCGTCCACTGTCGACTCGGGTGACAAGTCGTCCAGGCACCCGTTATACGACAAACGATTATTCCACCTCTGCAGCCCTTTCTTTCCGCGTAAACAATTAGAGGACTCCTGGCACTGTCGAGTGCTTTCGGACGAGTGTTATCGAGGCTGTTGGCTCGGAGAGCTGGAGGGTTTGGCGGACCAGTAGTCGAGTCTTGACCAGTCACCAACCAACCACCAAAACAACCGATTTATCAACCCCGTCACTAGCTGTCTGCTCGCTTGTATTTGCCTCGTACACTTCCAACGACTAGCTGAATCGACGTTCAAAAACGTTGAATCTAGACTCTTGAGTGTTAACGCTACCAGAGCGTCTCGTCGATCTGACTCGTCTCTCTGACCAATCAGGTCCGAGTCTCATATTAGCACAACCTTCTTCTTCGAGCATTTAGCTTATCCGTTCGCCTTCTTAGAACGGCAATATGCAATTGGCAAGATCTAGCAATGTTCGCACGGTAAGACGCGAAGTCAGCGAGTTGATCAGTTCTTTGAAAAACCTACGCGAATATTTTCAATGACTCGACTTCTTTGTGCGATTTCAGGCTCGGGATAGCAGTACTAGGGCTCGTCGCCCCTTGGTAGCAGTTGCTGCATTCGGAACGGATGTGAGACCATACACCCTGAGGAAGGGGGACACTGTTGAGACCATTGCTCACAAGAGAAGTAAGTGACAAGCCTGGACTGCCATGGCTTTTCCAATTATCCCTGACAAACATAGCTGCCTGGCCACTAACAGCCATTGTGTCGTCGTCTAGTCCAGGATGCCTTATAATTGTCAGAACCTGTCTCTCTTTCAGAAGGTGGATCGTTCAGATTCTCTTGATCTCAAGGGATGGATTTAGAAACCCAACTTACAAATGTACCTTTCAATGTCCCCAACTTTGCTGCATGCTTACCTCCAGTAGTGTTTTTGTAATGGGAATAACTACATCCCTTCCTAGGGAAACAAATTAGAATGTCTGTGGAGTGGGAATCCTTGGTCTCAGTCTGGTTCCTTATCAAGCTTCAAGCAATATTCCCTATACTTAAAAAAGACCCAGGTCATCCCAAGATCTAGATATTTGTGAGATGGGTATAGAATATTTTCAGAATCTGACTAGCGCAAACAATTGATTCCCGCTGCAGACATCACTGTCAAAGAGCTCATGGGAATCAACCCTGATCTCAACCCTGACAAGTGTGCAGAGGGTAAGACAATTCTGCTACCCTCTGGCAATTTGTCTGTTAGGGATCGAGAGATCTTGTCTGGCATTGGTCCAGGCTACAGGGTGTACCCCGTTCGTTCAGGAGAGAATCTTGAGGATATCATGTCAAAGAGGAAAATCACCATGGATGAGATGGAGGCACTCAACCCTGGAGTCAACTTGAAAGCTGTCAGAGGTGTGTAAATGAGTGTTTTTAAACCAGTTGACTGTCACCTGTACTCCTTCAGTTGAACCTGATAGCTTCAGGGCAGGTTTGGGGCAACAATTTATTGCATGACGGAAGCCAGATATCTTGACAGTGGGTGAGCAACATCTTTCAATTCAGCTTGTATCTTGCAGCTTGTGATGGCCAGGGTTATTGGATACTTCGATTGAGTGCGTGATCTTTCTCCGTATCAGCAGCTTGAACCACGACTGCAAATGCTCGGCTCAGGATCCTTGTCCAACGGTATCACTTAATCGAACAGCTTTTCCCTTACTTCAATCTTTCCCCTTGTTGTTTTGCAGCCAATGCTCTGCTCAAGCTTCCGTCCAACAAGTTCACTGTTCGTGAGCGGGAGATGTTGATTGGCTCAGGCATTCTGCCTGCTGAATTCTTTGCTGCTGCCAAGAACCCGTTTGTGATAGGATTCGGAGTATGTGAGTGTTCAAATGTCTCCTCTGACGAGATACTGAAGTGGAAGGCTGCTAGATATATTGCTACTGAACAGAGTTTCCTGTCATTTAGTGTTATGACGAAGAAAATAGGTTATGTCGAACCACAAGGAATATCTGTTGTATTTTGGGTCAGGGGACTGATGAGAGGTGCTGCAGTGTTGTCCATTTTCCAAATTATTTGCAAGCTTGGTAAGCAGCTCTGCCCTGTGCAGATTGTTGGCCAACATCTTGCGATGGCCCATTCGTATGTCCCGCACACCCAAACTCAACTCCAAACCCAAACTTTGTCTCCGATGCAGTGCTCATGGTATGTGGCTTCGTCCTGGCATGGCAGCAGTTTTACAAGGATGAGGACGAGTACCCACCTGAGGAGCTGGCATAGCTCCACCTCTGATACATATGGCATTGTATTGTAATACATTTTCATATATGTATGTGTAAAATTGTAGGACTGAATTATCAAGAGGCCGTGTTTGGCCCATGAAGAAGCATGTATATATATTTCATGGAAAAAGCATTAAGGCATTTTCTTTTTTGCGGTACCTTAGGTTGAGCTCACACTTCATTTCGAGCAAATTCGGTTGCATCATTTTTTGTACAAGGCTAGTAGCCCATATCAGGACTCTTGCTACGTTCTTAGTTGTTATGGAAGTTGTAACTTGTAAGTGCCTTGCCTATAACAAGTGTAGGGTGTCCTGTGCCCTCAACAAGTCCCTGCCCTAGTCGGGTATAGTAGGGCTGCAAATCTCACCCATTGACTCATGGTCTCATTGGCTGGGTTGACAAGCTGTATACCCTCAGTGTCATCATGCAGGCACATACCATGTATGCATGTGTGTATGCTACAGTTCAGGGGTAGGCTTAAGGGACTTGCCCAACCGTATAGGAAGGGCTTATAAAGAACAAGCACTGATGAACTGAGCCCCAAACCGACGGGGGCCCTGAGTTCGTGCTACAGTAATTTAATTCTACATACCAATTGGGGATGCCGTTCTCTGGATAGCATATGGTAACAGTTGGGACATATGATAGGAGAGAGACAGTTTAGAAGACTTACATTCGCATGGCCCCTTTTTTACAAAACAATACTAACCTAACAGGAATGATTAATTGGCAGGAGCAGGCTCGTGTGCTTTTGGCACATTCGGTATGTGGTCACAAGATCATGGTGCGCAAGGAGATTCGACGATGACGGCATATTTTACAGACGCCCTACCACGTGGGAAGGCATAATAGGGTACCTTTTTTTACACGGTTTATCAGCCAGCTATGGGATGATTATCGTCTTCCATAATTCAAAGTCCCCCCTTATAATCATAGGGTACGCATGAAACACGGCTGCGGCTGCTGGCAACACATACCGGGGCAAATAGTGGTACAGAATGCAATGACACTTAATTCTTCTTGGCAACTCCCCCTCCCCCTGCTCCTCTCTTTCTGATGGCATTTTACAAATTGGTTGGGCAAGTTGGGTGGGACGGCCCCAATGAAAATGTCACATTTCAATCGGCTTCGAATTCCAGTAAATTGTAAACAATTCGTCGAGCAAATGATGATTAGTAGTTCAGCACGGGATCAGCATGATAAGTTGATGGTGTACTCCTCATTGTCCCCACCACCACCACCACCACCACCACCACACACACACACACCTCACACCTCACAGCATGAAATGGGACAATTGGACAAAAGATTGGGACCCAGATTATCAGGCTGGTAGGCTCCAAAACATTGCCCCTTTTCTTCTGATCGCCTGGTGAAAAATCAGGCATTGTAACTGTTGCCGTTGTTGGAGCTTGGAAATGTCATGCCATGATGGTCAGCAGTGGCAACATTGACCCAAAACAAGCCCACCTCATCTGGCGGGAGGCGAATACGCTATCTCCCGACTTTTCTTGAATGAAGGATCTAGAATTTCATTTTAGATACCGGTATCATTTTTTGTGCAGGTCGGTTGCGGTTGTAGCAGATGGCATCTCTGAGGATAAATGGAATCTACAAGCCCCCCGGAGTCTGGGTTTTAGATTCTGGCTGCCCCCGGACTAACTTCCCCCCTCCATCCTCCATCCATCCTCCATCCTCCATCCTCCATCCTCCATCCTCCATCCTCCATCCTCCATCCTCCATCCTCCATCCTCCATCCTCCATCCTCCATCCTCCTCCTCCATCCTCCATCCTCCATCCTCCATCCTCATCCATCCTCCATCCTCCATCCTCCATCCTCATCCTCATCCTCCATCCTCCATCCTCCATCCCCGAGCCTCCATCCTCCATCCCGCCATCCTCCTCTCCAATCCTCCATCCTCGCAATCCTCCATCCTCCATCCTCCATCCCTCCATCCTCCATCCTCCCCCCTCCATCCTCCATCCCCCGCAGCAATACGTCCCTTCTGCTTCAGATAATTCTTGTTAACGATCGTGATCGTACGAATTCTGGATCGAGCAATTCAAAACAGGGTCCCTCACCTGATTCGAAAAAAGTGAGCAGCCGCAGCCGTCACCTGATAGGTATAAAAGCATACTACTATAAGATATTCCAGCATACTTTTGATTGGTCGAGATAAAATCCCTTCGCGCGATTGATATTTCATCCTCACCAAGGCCAGTTGTTTATCAACGACAACCATAATCCAGACCTCTTTAAGCATTCCAATTGGTGCTTCAACTGGTTGCAGGATTTTGTTTTGGTGATCAAGCAGTGCATTCTTATTCTTGGCGATTTGTGTTATTGAGATGAGCCGCTTCTTCTTCCTGTTGGCCATGGTGTTCGCCTTGGGCAACGCTTGCATGCACGTGTCAGCTGAGCACGGAAACTCGCGGATGAAGTCAGGTGCGCCATCCAATCGTCTCATCAACTTGCATACGGTAGGCTTGTTAGCGTCCACAGAACTACTGGCCAGAAAAATACTTAAAGCAGGTTATACCAGCATATTTGTCACTTGGTGAAGTCCGATGAAAAACACCATCTGATAACTGATGTTGCCACGCAAAGCGATCGCAATGATGTATTTCTGCTCGTGTCACATTCATCAATGAGATCCAGGGAAGCATGCGTCCTCAATTTTCCACCCAAGGCATGCGGCGTTACCGAGTAGCTATTTCTGGTCATTTCTTTGACTTCCATTTGAAAATATCTGATCAACACGTAGTTGATAGACTCATCGTTAAGAGGGTGCCTCGGGTAGTCAGGTCAGGGGTGAGCAAAATATTCAAATCGTTATCGTAACAGTTCGAAACAACGTCTTATCAACAGCTCAATTGCTATCTGTTTAGATCTCTTCCATTCTTTGTTTCTTAAAGGATGGACGGAGTATCGGATGTTGTGTTATGGGCTTGTATTGGGTAAACATTCGCCTGCTTTTGAACGATTGCATGAAGTGAAGTATACTGAACCTGCCTGACTCTCTGCGTGCTGCTGTCCTTTTACTCCTTGACAACATGCCCAGGCAATCGACGTATGCTTGAGGATGATGCACCAGTGGAAGATTCCAGCAGGTAGTGATATACGGGGAATGAAGGAGTGCTTCAGTTTGGACCCACTGCGCTCCTGCTGCTGTGGCTGCCCTGACTGCTCTGGCCGACCCGGAAGAATCTGCGTCAACCGAGCCCAACTACTCAGAGCGATTTTCAGATTTCGAATACGCCCCCCCCCCCCCCCCCCCCCCCGAACACCCCCCTGTTATATTGTTACATTTTATACCCTGTTATAATATTGAATAACCCCCCCCCCCCCCCCCCCCCCCCCCCCCCCCGAACACCCCCCCCTCTGTTATCTGAGGAGTCCCATTGCCGTGGATTACTTGAATCTCCCCACTGAGCTAGGATATTGTGATGCATGGTGTCAGGGCTCTCGTATGTGCTTCGATTGGATACTGGTACTCGTATTGGTTGAATGAGATCTCGGATCATTTGACACAGATGACTCGTAACATTTCTCAGCCCACACGCAGTTCACTGAGCTGCATGAAACATACACGTGCATTCCATTATGTACTAACTTACACCTGTCCGATTTTTCAACTGTTGTAGCCAAGACTGTGTGCAATATGGATGCATGTGTATCTTTGACTTCGATGAGACCTTGCGTGTGGTCAAAGGCGTAGAAGGCAGAGACCATCAGAATGAGGACGCCCCTGCTGACGATGCTGTGCAAGTCATTGCTGAGTGCAAGGTGAACCGAATTCCCATTGTTTGTGTTCAATTCCAAACGTTGTTTGAACTCTCTTTCGCCCTCCCTCCCTCCTCACTGCTCTGTCGACCATATCACCATATGCTGATATGCATGGTGATCATAAGCCAATTTGTGCAATCTTGACGGGTTTGTAAATGTTTTACCACATTACCAGCAATGTGTCCTATGCTTGATATTGCAGAACCTGGGATGTGGCATTGCGATCGCAAGTGCCAATGGTAACAGGGAGAAGCTGACAGAAGTGCTTCCGAAAATTGATGCCGGAACGTTCACTGAGGACTTCTTTAACAGCGCTCTATTCCAATACGGCTACAATGACAAGGTATGTTGCCAACATCGTTCTGATTATCGATGCTATCCATGTACCATCTCCTTTTCCTCGTCCTCATGGATATAGATTCCTACTGAGGCACGGGCGAGAGTTGTTTAGACGAGGTTCCCTTTTGGGAACCATACGTGCTCATATAACATTACATAACATTGTCATCGACAAGCCATTGTTGGCCCAAGACAAGCCCGCTCCACAACATCCAGGAGGGGTCTTCCATCAAATCCTCAGAATTAGAAAGGCAATATTGCAGCAAGCAAGCATAATTATCAGTAATAATTCCGAGTTATATAAATCTATTAGTTTGTATGAAACAGTTATTTCACTAGGTTCTGGGCAAATAATTAAGCTGCAACCAGACATAAGGCATGGGTGCGTACTCTACACCTGTAGTTGGCGCAATCTCCCTGAATTCGAGTTTGAAATGTCTATTTGATTGCTTTTGTTTCCCAACATGCGGTGCTTTAAGAGGGGAACAACAGTCTCTTCACAACATTGTTTTAACAATATCTGACATTTTCTGATGTTCCAAACCTCTGGCGCAGGAAATTACGCTCAGGAGAATATTGTCTTGCACAAACGTGCAGACTAACTGTGTTGCCTTTTTTGACGACCAGGAGCACAACAGGGTAAGTATCATAGTGATCGAGACCGTTCTAAATCATATGAGCACCATCTGGTCGAGATTGGAGGGTCCCTGTGTCCAGTACATATCGTATGCAGCTCATTGCATCTTACAACATTTCATAACGGCAGTCGTCTTTTTGGAACTATATTTTGCATTGGTACATGTGATTGAATAGCCTGATCTACACATCTCAGCCGCCTTGATCCATACATCTGCTGGCAAATACAATATGCTTCAGTGTGTAACTCCAAGGGTCTGGGTGGAGGGAGGAGAGGCGTGAAGCATTCTTTGCGGAGAGAGCTTATGTGAAGACAAGACCCATCCTAATTAAACTGTCTAACTTGATGATATCTCTGATATCAGGATGCTGACTGTTGCTGCCTTATTTCTCATTCAGGGATATGCACACTCGGCTGGAGGAGTTCATTTTGAAAAGGTAGGGGCATCATGTTGGTAACAAAATGAACCTGAAACCAGCAGTTGGTATTGCCGTGGGATATGTAATCTGATCCACCGCTATCATCTTGCAAGTTGGTGCACCAGGTGGATGGTGCTCTAATGCATTAGGCTTGTTCATGAGTCCTAATGGTGCCGGAAATTAAGTTCCCTATCAAGCTTTTCCGTATCTTTCGCCTTCGACACTGTTATATTTGGGGAGTTTGGGCTCCCATCTTACTGCGCTACGCATCATATTTTTCCAATACCTGAGCTAGGTTCAGTAGGATAGAAGACTTCTATTTTTTTTATCTATAACAAGCGGCTTAAGCCGTTTTTGTGTGTTCACCAATTCCCAGTCCCTGCAAGTATGCCATATCATGGTGGGATTCAGGCGTTTTCCACATGGTGGGTATGCTAGACTCATGCTGCATGCACACGAGACACCCATTCATATCCGAACTGTCCCTTGGGGTTGGGGTTTCACACAAGGTGCCAAGTGCACATGTAGGGTGCTAGAGGCTTGGGGCTGGAGGCATCCAAGTGAGCATGTATGCCCACGGCCCACATCAGAGTAATACACCATGTTATGCAGTTTGTACACCTACATACATGCATGCAACAGGAAATTTGGGGAGGGGACTTGAGGCATGCCCCCAAGACCCATGTTACTTGACTAGCACAATGGAAAAAATCACGAACTGGTTACATCTGCCTTGTCAATGCTTCTTAAAATATGATGGGCCGTGCATACAACAGATCATCACATGCTCACTCATACTGAATAGTAATGCTTGTCCAACTAAGTCCTCATCGTATGTGCTTCGAAGGTTGACGGTGAAAACGGCGTAACAAAGCAAAACTTCCAGAATGCGATGGAGACCCTTATTGACTGGGAGTGCCCCAACATTGGGTGTGACTGAAGTACGCAGTCGCTGCGGACAATGCCATGAGGACGTACGGCTGTTTTCGATTTACCTGATCAGCTTATGGAGTAAAGTGGATGCTCATATTCCTCAAATATACATGGAATAGCCAAATATATTACTAACGTGATGATTACAAAATTGGTTGGCTCCACAGTCCTATACCTTCACGACTTCTGTTCTTGCTTTCTTGCTTTCTTGGTACAGATTCACGCAGTGTTTAGGATGCTCCACCCAGCACGCATCTTGTGCTTATGTTAGGGTTATCTAGACTGACAAGCCATTTATGCCTGCTCTATACCAAAAATGCCTATCATGGCATGCATGTTCCCTCTCTGTATGTGGCAGCTCAATATATGATTCCTCTCCTCCAATGTAACATGCACTCCTACCTAAAGCCTGCGCTTTTACATTTGTTTTTGTTCCTGAAGCCCCCCTTTTTCAGACCTATTCTGGTTCTGGAGCCATCAGTCTCTGTCTGTAGCTATTTATAGCTATGATCAATTTGGCTTCTTTCAACATTCTAACTTCTAATTTAATTGAAGGTATAGATGATTTTTACTAATCAGCACTGGTATCCTGCACAAGTGGCCATAGGAGCTAAATTGGGTCTGCGTCTGGTCTAGGTTACCCTTAAATACACACACACTCCATAAGTTCAGATGATTTAACCCCTGCACTACTGCTTACCCCCTCCACTCTCCCCCCACCTGCAGCACTCCCTTGTCCTTCTCCCCCCACCCTCACCCACCACGACCCACCCACCCACCAACATGCACATACTCCCCTTCACCCACCAATATGCCTACCGCTCTTGCGATTCATTTGCGGCGAGCTTTGATCATGCAGAAAGACAAAGACCAGGTTGCGAATTCAACCTACCTGATTCAACCTGCATCCAAGTTGCGAAGTGTTGATTCCGCTGAGTTTACCGGAACTGCGCAATCACAAAGCTAAACTCATAGATCCTCTGCTTTGCGCGCAGTTACCCACTCAGTTGGGCTTTCTATCTTTCCAATTGACTCGAACAGCCTACGCACAAAGTCAACTCCATGCATGGTCTTCAATACATCTGCTTGGTCATGAACCATAGGGAGAACAGTCTTTCTCTTATCAGGGAGCATCCTTGAATACTCATCAGATGGAAATGTTTGACCTCGTGTTCAGTACAACCTGCAGCGCGCGCTCGACCACTCTTCTAACTGTCGAGCAGGGTTCTACCTCTACCCGCCCCGGGCTAGAACCGGGGGAGAGTTACCACGTGGAGTTACCACGTGGAGTTGTGGGGGGCGGCGGGGGGGGGGCTGGCCAGAAACTCGAGGAGTTCTAGTACTGAACCGTACTAGATGGGCGGTAGAAGTCGGGTCCTAGGCGGCCAAGCCAGTTGGGACTCTAGGGCAAGATCACTAATAAAATGGCTTTCATCGCTATGCCAATTTCGATAGCGATGGATTTTATCGCTAACAGCGCAACATCGCCAGAAAAAACTGCGCTTTTATTCTACAATGCAGTTGTTGGCGTTGGTGTGTCTTCTTGCTGGTGTTTTTACTTGGTGTTCTTCTTACCTGGTGTTTGTGTTGCTATTAAATTTGACGATGTGTTTTTATGCCATTGTCGTTGCTGCCGATGTTGTTGCTGTTGTTGTTGTTGTTGTTGTTGTTGTTGTTGTTGTTGCTGCTGCTGCTGCTGCTGCTGCTGTTGTTGTTATCAAAGTCGTCGTTGTTGAAGTCGATGTTGAATTGCAGTATCTGTACTCCTGGATTGGTAGCTTAAAGCTGAAGGGAGTCATAGTAAGGGACCAACCTGCACTCCTGGATGGGTAGCTCAAAGCGGAAGGGATTGATAAGAAGGGACCAGCCTGTACTCCAGGATTGGTAGCTCAAAAGGTGAAGGGAGTAATAACAAGGTACCTACCTGTTCTCCTGGATGGGAAGCTCAAAGCTGGAGTTTGTTGTAATAAGGGACCAGCCTTGACCCCTGGATGGGAAGCCCAAAGCGGAAGGAAGTTATATCAAGGGACGATCATGTATTCCTGCAGGCTCTTCAACTGTTTCCCCAACAGCTAGTTGTTCGTTTGGTCGTGGAGGGTCAGTCGTGGTTTTCATTTATGTTGTCCCGGGGGGCAATATAGCCGTGTAGACCACGAAAACGACCAAGACTCACTGGAGCCAGATGGAGGTGCTGGTTTCTGCGAGACCCTTAGCAGAGCCAGCAGGGAGAAATGCTGACGAAGCTGTGCTCTTGCGGCACTGAACAGCACCGCCCAAACTGGATGGTGGCCAGGGTATTCATGGAGAAAAGCGACACACACATTACTTTTGTCGTTTTTGACGGTTTAAAAACAGCTACTCAAGTACGCCCCGGCCCCGGGACAACATAAATGGAAAGCGGAACAATAAATGTGACAATTCACGTAATGTTTAAGTATTTGCATTGCACGAAATCCGTCGTTTACGATTTGTAGGGGGTCAGCTCACCAGTGCTCTTATAAAACCGCCTTTCCTGTTTTGAAGGTTAGGTCCAGAACCTAGACTGTACAAATACCTGCGTGGTGAATTGAGTAGGCTAGGGATCGAACAGATGAGATGTTAGTCGGCCTGGGCAAGGGCGCGGAAGGGAGTGAGTACGAGCGAGGATCGATAGCGTGACGTGGCCACCTTGCCATCCACATACTTCCAGCTCGGCCTTGCCAGGTCTGACCTGTTCAATATCGTCTCGTCAAAAGCACAATCGTTCCAAACGATTCGTTTGCAAACCTCGCAAATATTTTCGACATTCTCGTCCCAGGATGCACCTTTGCCGAGCCTCGCCACGATCTCTATTTCCTCGCAATATCTGACGCCGCTTCGCGGTCTTATCTCCGTTACCCCAGTTGAGGATGGAGATCGAAGGGAGAGATCGACTCGCTAGGACAGGATTCCTCCGCGGCTAGATCTCTGGGTTTTCGTTCACAGACCCTGACCCGGGACCCTGACCTAAACCGCAGGAACCAAACCGCTGGTGGCTGCTCATAAATACGATTCCATCGCAGTCCAACTCATTCAGCAGACTATTCCGCCGAATCATCTCATCTCAAACTCTTGAGCAACTATGTCCGCCATGATGAAGTCCGCTGTCTGCTCCAAGGCCGCTGTGCGCGTTGCACAGCCCACCGCCTCATCCATGATGGTGTGGCAGCCCATGAACAACAAGCAGTTCGAGACCTTCTCGTGAGTACCCCCTTTTCACACCTTCCCCTGCCCACACCTTTACCCCACCCCCTCCCGACAGTGGGGACGTCTTCCTTCCTTAGGCTTTTTGGCTCCCTGTCTCGCCGTGTTTTTGTCCGAATCCCCCATCATCCCCAGTTAACGGATCTTTAGATTCCCTCTCCAACGAGTCCCTAGACGCGCCTTGTTTGTGTTGCCACTGCGAACTAGGAATGCGGGAGCGCTCACATCATCTTCCTGACATTTCCGCCGTCATCGGATCCTCTTGACCTCAATCTTATCCACACTGCCCCGAGACCGTACCGCTACTTAGTCCACATGCCTATTTCACTTCCCCATGTCCCGAACTTCTAAGCGCCCGGCTGGGATGTCCTATCTGCACGCGGCCAACTCAGCGATAACGCGTCATTGCTTGCTTACATTTCTGCCGGATTGCCATGTGGAACCTCATCCTGATCCCTATCCCTACCAACTTCATCTTCCCCTTCTCCCATCTCCTGACCCATTTCTCTGCCCACCTCGCAGTTACCTGCCTCCCCTGACCGACAACGAGATCTCTCGCCAGGTTGACTACCTTGTCAACAACGGCTACATCCCTTGCCTCGAGTTCGCTGACGAGAAGCAGGCCTACGTCTCCTCCGAGTCATGCATCCGCTTCGGTTCTCAGGCCGCCAACTACTATGACAACCGCTACTGGACCATGTGGAAGCTGCCCATGTTCGGCTGCACTGACCCCTCCGCCGTCCTGCGTGAGATCTCTTCATGCAACCGCGCCTTCCCTAAGGCCTACGTTCGCCTGACTGCCTTCGACAACCAGCGCCAGGTCCAGATCGCCTCTTTCCTTGTGCAGAGGCCCGCTGGTGCCACTGACTACTGCCCCGTTGAGAAGCGCTCCGTCGTTTAAGCTGTTTCGGCAGCAACTGGTTGAGCTGGCTGTCTTATCGGACTAATAGAGGAGAGCAGAGATGTTAACCTGATTTTGGTGCTGTCTGCAGACACTCTCTTCTCAGGTTAGCCATCTCGGACTTGTGATTCCTTTCAGACATTGCTGAAGTTCTCCTGATTGAAGTTATGGGGTACTGTGGGGCTGATCTGTATCACTGGACCTCAGCTAGCCAACATTGCCATCCTTGAGAATAAATATCCTGGCGCTGTATAATAAAGTATTAGTTGAGTAGCCTGGGACAGGATGATGCTGATTGGACCCATTTAGTACCCCTTACACCCTGGGCTTGGTTATTACTGTATTCACATGAGGCCGTGCAACGCCATGGTTGCACATGTAAAAATGTTTTGACGAGTTGAATGATACATACCCGAATCTCGGATGCCGAAAGGCATTTTTCTGTACATGTGTAAATACCTTCAGATCTGCTACAATTCTTGTCCAGAGTCTCACTTGTTTGCAGAGCTTCAACCAGCAGTTCGACTAAACGCTGTCGTCGGAATTAAACTCAATTTCTACTATATCCCACTTGCAACGAACAGCTAAGTACAGGACTGACTATCTAGAAGACAGCTGGGTTAGGGCTTTTGTATGCCGAGGTGTTCCTTTCATGTTACAAGTAGCAGTTGTCTACATGCCTAGGATCGTCGTTGCTTCATCACTGCCTGAACATTATGGAGCCCAGAACAAAATGGCAAAGGTAGCATTTCAGCCCCGTGTGGCACGTGCAAAAAATAATAACAGGGGACAAGATTGTTCCGACCATTCGGCAAGTAGGTAAGGGTACTGACAACTCATTTTTGAATCCTGAAACATTACAACAAGATCCTGAATGTCTCTCGGAGGGGTCTGGTGGTAGAGCGACAAACGAGTGGGCCGGTGAGGGGGGGGGGGGGGGGGGGAATGTGCGGGCCCCCATCCACCTGATTGTTCATGTTGGGAATTGAACTTTATTACGAACCCACAGCCTTCAGAAGTCCAGAAGATTTTACCCCTGCATTTCTGCTAACCCCATCATTCTTTGCCTCTCCCCCCCCACATATCATAGTTACGAACTTGAATTCGGGTACATGTCTCCAGCGAGTAATTTTCGCCGTCTTCAGCAGTAAAAACAAATGTGTAACAGGGAAAATACCACAGTTATATATCACACACCGGTATCATAGTTGTCTCCCTGGTTCCATGGGTATCGCACGGGGTCGGGGTGGGGTGGGGGCGAGGGGATTTGCATTAGAAGACGGTGAAGAGCCCAGAGTTGGCTGCTGACTAACCATGTAACAATTCAAAATCAAAATCTGCTCCTTCGCGATTGCATTATGTGCTCAGGAGTGCTGTGGAGTAGTGTTTATAGCACCTGGGTTTAATCCCCCGTCAGACCGTGGATAGTATGAAGGCTGAAAAACCATATCATCAATCCAAAATTGAAGACGGATTTGCACTGTGATCAGTCTTGGGCAGGCGGAACGCTGCTCCGGTTCATGCCTGAGTTGTCCTACACGCTGTGGACTGCGCCACAGACTAAGTAATGAGAACGCCTGGTGGGGCGTGGAATTAAAGGATCCCTGTCTTACATCGGTAGAGAACGGGCTGCTACCTGGACAAACCTGTACCAAGTTCAAGTTCACCTGGACATTGGACACCTGTATCCAAGTTCAAATTCATGTTCAACCTAACCTGGACAAATCTACCATAGCGGTGGACAGCGACCACGAACACTAAAGCGCACCCATAGGCATTCGAACCCCACACCTTGTTTCTTCGAGCTTGTGCACACTGCACAGATGTAAGATGTAGCGGAGGCTTCTAAGGGATTCGTCACATGTACTGCCTGGACCTAAGCTTTAACTCGTCCTGCTCACCTCTAACTAGCGCTTATTAGTCGCTTTTAGCACTAACCCCCCTACTCCCCCCCCTACAGTTTTTTGAGGGTCTGCTGAGACGCAGACACAGATTTTGAAACCGGTTGCCCTTAATGATGCAGATTTGGGGGTAACCCAGAACAATCTTGGTTCAGGGACAAACAGCGTGCCCTTAAGGCATTCAGAAATTGTTTGGATTTGCATTTTCAAAACACTTCGTAGTTCGTAGTTTGTACCTTGACATTTTGGCCCGGGACTACAACTCTGGTCATTTTTGAGAATTCTCGGAAATTGGGCCTGAAAAAGTGGAGGTACGAACGATGAGACCCAAATCCAAATCATCCCCTGAATGGCTATAAGCCATCAAGCCATGCAACATATGCGAAACGGTCCACAATCAGGACGTCTCGACATGCAACCCATCAGTACACCACCTTACTGGCCCATCTAAAAATCATTTGTTTGATATTGTTTACTCCAAAGTGTATTTTTTTAGTACAGCCCGTGCACAAAAAAGTCCTCGTGCCTTGTTGACCATCAGTCCAGGGTTGTTCATGTGGACCCCCAAATCTGCTTTTCGAGGCCCAGCCTGTGTCAAAAAGTGCTTCTTGAGACGCAACCAGTTCAAAATCGGTGTCTGTGACATACACAGACCCTCTGCAATGCAACAGACCCTCCCCACGTTGCGTCTGCGACGCAAGTCGCAGCGATCTGAACAACCCTGCTTTAGTCGTGCACAATAAAATACTGGTTGGGCGGTCAGCTTCATGAATACCTTATGTTCAGACCCTCGTGACAATTCAGGGCTCCTAGTGTCTCTCTATTTTTGATCCCATTCTGAGTTAGATGGACATGGTATGCACTCAGTCAGCCAACGGTCTCGTAACTAACTCGCTTCTGTTGCCACCTGTTGCTCCCTCTCAATCACTCTCCGCAAATTTTTAGCGTCGCAGGCGACGCTGCATAGAACTTGTCAGGTTTGGCTGGGTAGCAAGCCAGGGAAGCTGCCTAGAAACTGCTGCTGGTAGATGAAAAGAAAGGCTGTGGCGTTCTAAGCGGATGAGACAGTGTCCGGGTCAGGGAATGTCTGCATCTGTGTCACTGTTTTTATTTTCGGCTACCTGCACCAGCTTCTAGGCAGCTCCCTGTGACTGCCACTAAGCCAAACCCAAAGATTCCAGCAGCACTAGAAAGCTAACGATATCAGCTTCCAGGTGCCTAGGTTGCTTCAGGTTTGGATGAAGAGAGAGCCCAGGGAGCTACCTAGAAGCTGCTGCTCGTAGCTGAAATGGAAAACTATGATGGCCCGGCAAGATCCTCCTCCTCCCATATCTGTCTACCCCCATGCAGTCATCCATGCTTTCATAGCTGGCACAGACACCCACTTCACTTGTACACAGGGAACAGCAATATTATATTATATTATATGACATCATGTCATCATATGATGCCGGTAGTCTGATCTGCCGCCCCCTACTCATACCAGCACATAGAACAGGAGGCACGCACACACACGGTTAGGGGTCGGCTATGATATATACGATTAGTGAATAAATAATATTATATAATATTAGGCGGACTCATAAGCCGCCTCACCAGAAATTCGGATTTATTTGAAAAACTAATATTATAGTGACACTATAATAATACTAGTTGATATTAGTTTTTCAAACACTAATATAAGTTGCCGTTCCCTACACATGGTTAGTAGGTATGCTCGACACGCGCGTACGTGGTACTAGCTTTTGCATCGCACACCCGTACCGCCTTATGGTGGCGACCCTAGCATTAAGGGAACCGCTCAACCTCCTTAACCCCACACCACTTGTCATGACTCGTTAGAGCCTACGATACAACTAAGTGTTTACTCCCCTCAATGAAGCATAGACTCCACTGTTGCACTGGATGCTCCGGGTGAGGAGCCCCGGTACCTAAGGGTTCGGCGTCGACCAAGGCCTTCGGCCCACGCCAATGGACTGAGGCCTTCGGTCCACACCACTTGTACACGAACACGCACCATGGGCCGGTCACCTCAGGTTGATAAGGATGGTCAGGCCACGCCACCTGTGCATGGACCCAGAACATGGGCCGGTCACCTCAGGTTGATAAGGACGGTCAGGCCACGCCACCTGTGCATGGACCCGGAACATGGGCCGGTCACCTCAGGTTGATAAGGACGGTCAGGCCACGCCACCTGTGCATGGACCCGGAACATGGGCCGGTCACCTCAGGTTGATAAGCGCGGTCAGGTTGTTTTGTATCCACCTCGTACAGACAAGTTGCCCGCCTTGCCCAGCTAAGCACGCCCAGCATGAATAAATCTCAGTCAGCTGGTCAAGCCGGATAGCGTGCGCACTGTTCCTTTTTTGGGCTACACATGGCAGCCTCCAGCCAGCTCCACCAGCCAGCCACTGGGTCTAGCCCAAAGCTTTCAGTTGTATTGCAATGCCCGTTATGTCAACTGTCAGACGCACAAGCTAGCTCCAGGTTTGGCCCAAGGACGGGAGAACGGAGCTGCCTAGAAGCTGCTACGCTTAGCCCAGAAATGAAACAGTATTTGCAGCTCTCTTTGTAACTGGAGCTATCCAGATCAGCCAACTATACGCACCCTGCGCAGTCGGCAGTACCCTGCTGACAAGTGCTCAGATTTGCTCAGCTCTGCATCAGACCAAAACACAACGAGGTGAAGGTGGCTACTTGTTGAGGCAGCCCAAAGCTAGCTGGGACGAAGTCAACACATGATTGCATAGGCGCGTGTACGAAACATTGCCCAGCTCTGCACCAGGGTACCACTAAGCGCGTGCGGCAGCGCGGTGCCTTTTTGAGCCTCTTGGCGCATTTCGCACAGTTTTTTCAACCTCCTGTGGGTGCAGCGCGCAGTTTGTGCGCTTTTAGCACTAAAAAGCGCTGACCAATTTGGCAAGAAGTAGTACCCGGCTCTGCACCAGACCAAAACAAAACGAGGTGAAGGTTGCTACCCGTTGAGTCAGCCCAAAGCTAGCTGGGACGAACTCAACACGTGATTGCATGGGTGCATGCAGGAAACATTGCCCAACTCAGCGCAGCTCTGCAGTGGGCTGCTGTGCTGTGTTGTACTGTATTGTGCTGTATTGTGCTGAGCTGTATTGTGTTGTATTTTGCTGTGCTGTATTTGAGCTGTGCTCTCCTGTAACGTGCTGTGCTGTATTGTGCTCCCCTGTGCTGTTGTGTGCTGTGCTATGCTGTGCTCTTGTGCTGTTCTGCGTACTCCCGTTTCATTGTGTCACGCTCAACTCCTACTTCTCGTCCTCTACCAGCTTAGATAGGGCTGCCACGACAGAGCGGAGCTCTCGCTGTGTTGTTGAGTCGTGGGCCGCTTTTGACATGTTATTACTGATGAGCTCCACATTTTCAAGAGTGTTGCAGAGCGTCTTGACCAACTTCCTCAAAGCGGTCACGTTCTCATCCGTCAAAACTGCTTCCTGTAAAAGAGAGAGTGGATGAGTGGATGAGTGGATGGATAGATGAGAGGAAGGGTAAAAGAGTCTATGATTGGATGGATGGATGGATGAGAAGAAGGATGAGAAGATGGATGGATGGATGGATGGATGGATGGATGGATGGATGGGTGAGAAGATGGTTGGATGGATGGATGGATGGATGGATGGATGGATGGATGAGAAGATGGATGGATGGATGGATGAGTGGATGGATGGATGGATGGATGGATGAGAAGATGGATGGATGGATGGATGAGTGGATTGATGGATGGATGGATGGATGGATGGACGGATGGATGAGTGGATGGATGGATGGGCTGACTTCCTCAAAGCGGTCACGTTCTCATCCGTCAATACTGCTTCCTGTAAAAGAGAGAGTGGATGGATTAGTGGACAGATGGATGAGAGGAGGGATGAGTGGATGGATCGATGGACCGACTTCCTCAAAGCGGTCACGTTCTCATCCGTCAATACTGCTTCCTGTAAAAGAGAGAGCGCATGGATGAGTGGATGAGTGGATGGATAGATGAGAGGAGGGGTGAGTGGAAGAGCGGACGAGTCTTTGGATGGATGGATGGATGAATGGAAGGATGGATGGATGAGTGCATGGATGAGTGGATGGATGAGTGGATGGATTAGTATATGGATGGATGGATGGATGAGTGTATAGATGGGTGTTTGGATGAGTGGATGGATGAGTGGATGGCTGAGTGAGTGGACGGACAAGTGGATGGATGGATGAATGAGTGGATGGACCGACTTCCTCAAAGCAGTCACGTTCCCATCCGTCAATACTGCTTCCTGTAAAAGAGAGAGGGACATGCAGTGGCAACAGTCAAAGATTGAGCATAATTGGTGCTGTTAATCAAGGTAAGTAAATAAGTACATAAATCATAAAATACAATTGGTGCTAGCAAAAATGCATTAAAAAAAAAGAGGAAAAAAACACATTTTAAACAGGAGGTGCCAAGGCCTCCAAATGTTTACTTCTCCCGATCGATTTTTTCTGATAATGGGGCTGTAATGGCATGTAACATGGCGATATTATGAGAAATTTTCCAGGTCATTCTGAGCACCTCATTTAGGGGGGGGGGGGGGGGGGGGGGGGGGCGGCCCTCCTTAGGTTTTTTTCTAAGTTTTTACTCAGAGCTCCAAATAACATTCTGAGACCACCCATGAGCAGGCCTTGGCAAGGGCAGTCCATTAGCACAAATTTGGAACTCTTGCATTAAGTATCTACCCCTTGGGTGGGTGAATGGGTGGGAGGCTGGGTGAATTAATGGGTGAGTGGATGGGTAAATGGGTGAGTATGGGTGGTATGACCCCAGCCCTGTGTGGGAATTCCGAGGATGCAATTATATGCGCCTCATTGTAACCCCCCAGAATCCATATCTAAGTTTTTCAAAAAGGGGTATTTCTATGTAAGGGGGGGGGGGGGGGGGGGGGGGGTAGTCAGCTACCCTCAGGTTTTTTAGGGATAGGTGTCCCCCATTTTTTATACTCCCGTTTTAAATAATAATAAATACTACATTTTCCATTCTTCAATTTGTGTTCAATTGTAGCCACACGACTAGGGAACGGCTATGTTATATAATAATTAATATTAGATAATATTAGATAATATTAGATAATATTAGTCGGCGGAGCCGACTAATATTAGTCGAATTTGTACTGCCTGTACTTTGGGGGCGTTTTCTCCTTTTCTTCATTTCTTTCTTCTCGCGGCATTGCGCTTTCATTCTACTCGCAGCTTCCTACCATATTGCAGCTTCGCAGCTTGCCTAGGCATCGCGCGTTAGATTAGTTTCGTTTCTATTTGTGCGTGACAGCGATATGCTACCGCCGAAGCCCTGGGCGGTTACGCGCGGTAGAACGCTTCAGAGCCAACTGAACGATGGTGGAATGCAGCAACACAACTGCACATTGTGGAAGCCGGAGGTGCTGGTAGCCCACCTAAACCGGGACAAGTTCACCTACCACGACGTGTTCGACGTGGCCCTCAGTGAGAGCCCAGGCACTTTGGGGCTTGCGCGTTTTTTCGCAAGCGGTGCAATAACCAATGTCCCGCCTCGAACCCCCACCAGACAACCAAGCAGCACAAGGAATCTTGCACGGTTGCTAGGACCAGCAGGACGGAGGATGGGCCCCAACTTGATCATCATGGATGGGGCAGATGGGGCTTCCCCCTCCAAGGACATGAGGTCCAGGACAGCTGGGAATTCCCCCTCCAAGAACACACACACACACACACACACAAACATACAAACCTACACACACACTAACACATACAAACGCACACAAACACATACATACAAACACACACAAAACACATACACTGAAACACGCATACAAATGCGCACGCACACACACACACAAGCACACACACACACAAGCTTGCTTAAGCACAGACAAACACACACACAAACACATACACACACAAACACATACAATGATACAAACACACACAAACACATACATACAAACACATACAGACAAACGCGCACAAACAAAAACACACACATACAAACGCACACACATACAAATGCACACCCAAACACACACAGCTCCTGATTACCCCTCCACCACCACTCCACAATCTCGTGGAGCCAACTCTGAGCAGCAGATTTCCCCTTCGATGTATGGGGGGCATGTCCCAACAAACGATTAACAGAATGGGCAGCTATTTAAAAAAAAAACTAAACTTGCATAATTAACTCTCTATCACAGGAGTAACTATCTCTAACTATCTATCTCGCTCTATCACTACTAAAATTGTAGTTAGTGCACCCTGGAGCTGCCCAGAAGCTGGTGCTTGTAGCTTTCTATAGTGATTTAGACACAGCTTTGGTACACTACCTCTTTTGCCTAAGCTTACAATGCTCGGCCACAATATTGATTGAGCATTCGGCCACGGGCATCTTCATACGATAGTTCCGCTTTTCCAGTTCCGCTTTTCAAATGCTTTGTTTTATTTTTGTAAGCATCCAGATTGGCTCCCAACAAAATCCGGCTCCATTAAAGGCTTAGTTACTTCACAACATATTGGGTACTTTTTTCAATAAAATGATTTAGACAACTAAATCTGACTAATATTGAACTAATATTAGTTTAATGTTATAAAATATTATATAATATTAGTTTTTTCCCCACTAATATTAGTTGCCGATCCCTACACACGACTAAGGCATTCTGTCAAAAAATAATCCGTCCCTGCCCTGCCTACCCTGCCATGCCATCACTTTTGTTTTGGGGGACGCCATTCGCTTTGCATTCGCACTCGCCAATTCAAGACATCGATTTGCAACGCGTCGCACCAGAAAAAACGCAGCCTGCCAGCGTACTGCAACCCTTCTTTGCGCCTAGCTTTCCTACTCTGGTTCCTTTTCAAAGCAGCTAGCTTTTGCTACCCACCAATGTTTTGTTTTCTGCGACGCGTCGCCAATGCGACCCCATTCCATCATTGCATGGCGACGCATGAACCTCCCGACCCCCCCAAGCTCCGCGCTATGCGCTCGACCATGCGATGGCTACGCAACAATCCTGAAATCAGGCTTGAGTAGCCCAAGTAGCTACTCAATCTGGCCCACATACATCTGAAATACAAGTTCTATGCAGAGTTACATGCGACGCTAAAAAATGGCGGAGAATGATCGCGACGGAGCGACAGATGGCAACGGAAGGGAGTTAGTTACGAGACTGTTGGCTGACGTGCTAGGCTTTGTCTCGGTCAAACGGTCTGTCAGTCGGTCGGTCGGACAGACAAAGGGGTAACCCTTGGGGCTCCCGCCCCCTTGAAGAGGGGGCTCCACAAAAAAAAACTCTGCTACCCACCTGCAGGACCTTGATATCAGTCACTATGACCGCAGCTGAATTGGTGAGCGATGTAATGCTTTCTCCAGCGCCAGCCTCCCTCAGATCACGTAACAGGGGGGTAACTTCAGCCAGCAACTTCTGAGTTTGGTCAAGAAGGGGCTTGGAATCCTGCATGGGTTCAGGTTGAAAGATGGATGGACGGATGGATGGATGAACGGATGGGTGGGTGAATGCATGCATGTATGGACAAGTGGATGGATGGATGGACTAGTGGGTAGATGGATGAGTGGGTGGATGGATAAGTGGATGGACGAGAGGATGAGTGGATGGATGGATGGATGGATGAGTGGGTTAATGGATAAGTGGATGGACGAGAGGATGAGTGGATGAGTGGATGGATGGATGGATGAGTGGATGGATGGATATATCGATGAATGAATGGATGGGCCAATGGGTGGGAGAGCCACCCACCCGTATCGCATCTATTCCTCGCCAATCCATCTTGTATTCTCCACTCCACCCATAAACAGATACTATGGGGCTAATTTGACTCCTGTGGGCCTGGATACCTGACGGTTACTGAGGGCGGTGAGAGTACAACATTCTGAAATATCCTACGGTACCCATCCGAAAATTGTCGTTGTAATAGACGCAATCGTACGCTCATCGTAGTCATAATGTAATGGACTTGACATCCATACACAAACAGAACACGATTTCCCGTACCCCCCCCCCCCCCCCCCCCCCCGACACCCCCGACACCCCCATCTCATCCCCCCACCATCCACCTCACCCCCCCCACACAATACCACCATACCCCCTACCTCATCCCACCACAACGCGCACCTCTACAGTTTGAGTTGCTCGCTCAGCTGCTCTGAATAATTGGTCGTAGCCATCTCCTTCTGCCAAGCGTGCCATTCGGGTCATGATGTAAACCAGGTCATCCATGGCTACTCCCACAGTACCAGAAATGCTGCAGGGGAAGTGATTGCAGGTGGCAGTTGGCGGTTGTAAGCCCTAAAAGGTGGGGAGGGGATGGTGGGGAGGGGGGGGGGGGGGAAGAAATGCTGCGGGGGAAGTGATTGCAGGGGGCAGTTGGTGGTTGTAAGCCCTAAAAGGTGGGAAGGGGGGGGGAAGGGGAAGAAATGCTGCGGGGGAAGTGATTACAGGTGGCAATTGGTGTTTGTTAGTCCTAAACCCTGAACCATTTCAACCATTCGGGTCATGATGTAAACCAAATCATCCATGGCTACTCCCACAGTACCAGAAACGCTGCGGGGGAAGAGGTGTGTGTGTGTGTGTGGGGTGGGGGGTGTGGGGGGGTGGGGGGGAACAGGCTTAGGGGGGGGGGGGGGGGTGGGAGGGGAAGAAATGCTGCAGAGGAAGAGGATTGCAGGGGACAATTGGTGGTTGGTAAGCCCTCAACTCTGAACCATTACATATCCATATGGTATATAAATGTTACCTTTAGCCTAGACAGACTACCGGCATCATATGATGACATGACATCATATTGCCGTTCCCTACTTGTGGATAGGACTTGCCGCCCAGTCAGGTAAGGGAGCTTCCAGTTGAGCAGTGATAACCAACAGAGGCTTTATACAGTACAAACAGTGAGTTCGACAGTAAACAATCCATTAAACAGTCAACAATCCATTAAACAGTCAACAATCCATTTAACAGTCAACAATCCATTAAACAGTCAACAATCCATTAAACAGTCAACAATCCATTAAACAGTCAACAATCCATTAAACAGTCAACAATCCATTAAACAGTCAACAATCCATTAAACAGTCAACAATCCATTAAACAGTCAACAATCCATTAAACAGTCAACAATCCATTAAACAGTCAACAATCCATTAAACAGTGAACAATCCATTAAACAGTCAACAATCCATTACACAGTAAACAATACAGTAAACAGTGAACTATACATTAAACATTATTAGGGTTGGGCCGACGTATGAACGTATACTCACACGTATATAAGCTCATACGTATATATACGCCGTATATTTTTCTCAAAACGTATGAGTATACACGTATAAAACGTACGAGTTGTACTTCGAAAAGTTCTAGGCACTTCACTTTCTTGTTTTGTCATTCAATTTATCATTTAGATAGCTCATCGGAAAGCTGTTCACCTCCTCTATCACAATACCGTACTGCTTGCAAAATTTAACGCTTTCAATGGACGGGAGCAACCGTCAAATCATGGCGTACGGTATATTACACAATGAAAAAACCGTCAAATCGTTTTTTTTGCCGATATTAGGTGCATCACTAGAATGCACATATCTGATATCTCACTGCTCAGTGGGCCAAACACTACATTTTGATACGCAGGCTCCCCTGGGACCGCCTGCATCCGTCTGCTTATTCAGATGCCTCATCTGACAAAATAATGAGTTTAGGAGCCAGACCCTGTGGCATCTTTACCCACTCTTCCTGCTCCACTTGTTTGAATTAGGGCACCAATGGAAATGGGAAAGGTTAGGGAGGGTAAACCGGGCTGGACAGGTACAAACCGAACGCGGCCTGGGATGGAAGTCCACATTATATGTTTGCATTGGAGTGACGTATACAGAAACAGTGTGAATATTGTAGCCGTTTAGCAAAACTTCCCTGTTCCCTTTAGGCGTTGATGCATATCCAGGAACATCCTTTTTTTTCTTTTTTTCTTTTTCTGTGGTTTAGGTTGCTGCTCCCCCTTTTGCGCAAGCGCTGCTTTCGAGGGGTCCTGAACCGCTTTTTCCCTTTGAAGGTCTCATTTATGTTATTTCAAGCGTACCAGTGGAGTGTTATGTGCCAGCTGTGGCATCTGTGCCGTATATCTTTTTTTGTGTCCATCTTTGCCGGTTCTAGACCCTGTACCCTTACTCATTGTCCCCCTTTACCCCCATGGACCCAGTGTTACAGCTGAGCCAAATGTTCCTGGTGCTACATGGTTTATGAACTGGCACCCGTACGGTGTACGTCAATCGATATTCTCTTCCCCCCCCTGTCTCCCTGCACCGCTCAATTCTTAATTGCCCCATCCCCCCACGCCGTCCAATTTTTTTGACTAAGCGTTAAATTGCCACGCAGGCCTGGTATGCAATCAAATTAAAGCTTTCGCACTTTTTACCATTGTGTTAGATGTAACTACAGTTGATTTATATGCAGGATGGCTTCGTCACACTATTCCGCCTGCCACTTTTAGTATGGCACAGCAGTGCGTTCTTTGGTCGCCACGGCTTTTGGTCGTTGATTTCTTTCTAGGAATTTTTGAAACCTTCCAATGGCCGAATTTTGATGTTTTGCATGATACTGTGGAGCCAATGAAACCGAGTGATCGTGGCAATACATTTAAACCAGTGAAAAGTTTCTTTCCCTCCTAGAAGTTGCAATAATACTATACGTCTTATACCGTTTTATGCATCTGTTATACGTTCATACGTTTATAGCATATGTTTAGTAATATACGTTTATACGGCATAAAAAATGAAAATAACTGTTGCTTCCAAACCTTTTAAACATTATACAACAACCTTAACAGTAAACATATATGTAAACGTATAAAATAATTGAACGTAACCAATTTATATAAACTTGATACAATAAATTGAACCGTAAAAACATATTAATTACGTATACAAGAAATGAAATTTAAGTAAACAATATAAATACAACACCGTATACAACAAATTGAACAGTAAACAATATTAATCCACGTTATAAACATAATTGACAGTAAATAAAGATATAACTAGTATACAATAACATTGAACAGGAATGTAAACAATCTAATAAAGTATAAAGCTTTTTAAATTTCGAACGTAAACAAACTAAATAACCGTATACAAAATTTGAACAGTAAACAGTTAGTAAAAGTATACAATAAATTGAACAGTGTAACCCCAATCTGATAATAAAAGTATATACAATAAAATTGAACAGTAAAACTTAATCTAAAACGTAGACAATAAACTTGAACAGATAGTACTAATATAAACGATCCAATTAAATGAACAGTAAACAATATAATAAACGTAATCAATAAATTGAACAGATAAAACAATCTAGTAACGGATATACAAATTAAATTGAACAGTAAACAATTATAATAGAATTATACAATACAATGCACAGTAAAACCATATAATAAACGTATACTATACAATAATTGCAATCAGTAAACAATAAATACCGTGTATACAAAAGTGAAGAACAGGTAAACAATATAGTAACGTATACAATTAATGAACCAGTAAACATAAGTATAATAACGTATACAATAAAATGAACAGTACACAATAAATTAAACGTATACATAAGTTGAACAGTAAACAATATAAATAAAACGTAACAATAAATTGAAACAGTAAACAATATCATAAACGTTACAATAAAGTGAAACAGTAAAATATAATGTATAACGTTTATACAATAAATTGACATAGTGTAAACAATATTAATAAACGTAACAATTTAAATTTGAACAGTAAACAATATATAAACGTATACAATACAATGAACCGTACACTACCTAATAAACGTATACAAAATGAACAGGGGTAGATTATTGTTATTGTAAACGTATACCATAAATGAATCAGTGTACACTAACTATAGTAAACGTTGTATTTGCAATAAATTGAACAGTACACCAATCTAGTAACACTATCACAATTAAAGTGAACAGTTCACAATATAGTACACGCTATACAATAACTGGAAAACAGTAACACATATAGTTTCTAAACACGTTATTATTGTATTAAATGAACAGGAAACAATATAGTAAAACGTATTATTTTTTTAGATTCAATTGACAGTAAAATAATATAGTTAACGTTACAATAAATGGACACAGTAACACTATAGTAAAATGTATACAATTAAATTGAACAGTAAACAATATAATAAACGTATACAAAATTAAACAGTAACAATATTAATAAAACGTATACAAAATTGAACAGTAAACGATATAGTAACCGATACCAAATTGCAACAGTAAACATATTAGTAAACGTATACAATAAATTGAACAGTAAACAATATAGTAAACGTATACAATAAATTGAACAGTAAACAATATAATAAACGTATACAATAAATTGAAACAGAAACAAGCTATATTAATTCGTATACAAAATGAACAGTAAAATACTAATAAAAGTATACAATAAATTGAACAGTAAAACAATTAAATAAGAGTGATACAATAAATTGAACCAGGAAACAATATCAGTAAACGTATAAAATAATTGAAAGAAACAACTATGAATTATACAATAATTGAACAGTAAACAATATAATAAACGTATACAATCAATTGAACAGTAAACAATATAATAAACGTATACAATAATTGAACAGGATAAAACAATATCGTAAAACGGTATAGACAATCAAGGGAACAGTAAAACATAGAGTAACACGTATTACAATGAAATTGACAGTTAACAAGAGCAGCAACGGAGACAAGAAATGAACAGGAAAACAATATACGAAGGAGACAAAAGGAAACAGGAAACCATATAATGAAACGGCAGTACACATATAATGAAAAAGTAAACAATATAATAACGTTCAATAAATTGAACAGTCAACAATATATAACGTATACTAATAAATTGAACAGTAAACAATCTAATAAAAGTATTACAATAATTGACAGTAAACAATCTAATAAACGTATAAAATCAATAGAACAGTAAACCATATAATAAGTATACACCAATTGAACATAAAGAATATAGTAAACGTATAAATAAATGAAAAGTAAACACTATAGTAAACGTATACAACATTACCAGTAAACAAATAGTAAACGTTATTACAATAAGAACAGTAACATATAGTAAAGTATACATAATTGAACGTAAACACTATCTAAACGTCGAACATAAATTGAACAGTAAACAATATAGTACACGTATACAATAAATTAACAGGAAAACCATATAGTAACACTGACACCGTAAACAATATTAGTAAACGTAAACCATATCGAAACGGATAAAAAAAATGAACAGTAACAATATAGTAAACTGAACAGTAAAACATATAGTAAAAAACTAATACAAATTAAATTGCACAGTAAACAAATATAGTAAATAACCGTAAAACAATATAGGTAACGCTATCCCATAAATTGAACAGTAACAATATAGTAAAACTGGAACGTAAACAATATAGGCAACTATTACAATAAATTGAAAGTAAAACACTATTAAGTACAGACATAAACAATGTTAGTAAACGTTATACAATACATTGAACAGTAAACAATATAGTCAACGTTATTACATAAATTGAACAGTAGTTAAACAATATCGTACACGTATACAATAAATTGAACAGATAAACAATAAGTAAACGTTATACACATACATTGAACAGTAAACCATATAGTAACTTAAACAGTAAACCAATATAGTAAACGTATACCATAAATTGAAAGAAACACTGTAGACTGAACCAGTTAAACCCCCTCTAGTAAAAACGTATTACAATTAATTGAACAGAAAACAATACAGTTAAACGTTATACCTAAAATGAACAGTAAATCACATATAGTAAACTGAACAGTAAACAATATAGTAAATGTATACAATAAATTGAACAGTAAACAATATAGTAAACTGAACTGTAAACAATATAGTAAACGTACACTATAAATTGAACAGTAAACAATATAGTAAACGTATACAATAAATTGAACAGTAAACAATATAGTAAACGTATAGATTAAATTGAACAGTAAACAATATAGTAAACGTATACAATAAATTGAACAGTAAACAATATAGTAAATGTATACAATAAATTGAACAGTAAACAATATAATAAACGTATACAATAAATTGAACAGTAAACATAATAATAAACGTATACAATAAATTGAACAGTAAACAATATAATAAACGTATACAATAAATTGAACAGGAAACAATATAGTAAACGTATAAAATAAATTGAACAGTAAACAATATAATAGACTTATACAATAAATTGAACAGTAAACAATATAATAAACGTATAATAATTAACATAAACAATATCATAAACGTTACAATAACTGAACAGTAAACCATATAGTAAACGTATTAAATTAAATTTGAACAGTAAACAATATCAGAACGATAAATAAATTGAACAGTAAACAATATAATAAACGTATACAATAAATTGAACAGTAAACAATATAATAAACGTATACAATAAATTGAACAGTAAACAATATAATAAACGTATACAATAAATTGAACAGTAAACAATATAATAAACGTATACAATAAATTGAACAGTAAACAATATAATAAACGTATACAATAAATTGAACAGTAAACAATATAATAAACGTATACAATAAATAGAACAGTAAACAATATAATAAACGTATACAAAAATTGAACAGTAAACGATATAGTAAACGTATACAATAAATTGAACAGTAAACAATATAGTAAACGTATGCAATAAATTGAACAGTAAACAATATAGTAAACGTATACAATAAATTGAACAGTAAACAATATAGTAAACGTATACAATAAATTGAACAGTAACACATATAGTTAACGTATACAATAAATTGAACAGTAAACAATATAGTAAACGTATAGATTAAATTGAACAGTAAACAATATAGTAAACGTATACAATAAATTGAACAGTAAACAATATAGTAAATGTATACAATAAATTGAACAGTAAACAATATAATAAACGTATACAATAAATTGAACAGTAAACAATATAATAAACGTATACAATAAATTGAACAGTAAAACGATTATAGTAAACTTTATACCATAAATTGACAGTAAACCATCTATGTAACCGTATGCAATACATTGAACGTAACCTATAGTCTAAACCATACAATAAATTGTACACAGTAAACACTATAGTAAAGTATACACTAAATTGAAAACAGTAAAGCAATATAGTAAAACGCTATACAATAAAGTGAAACAGTTAACATATAGTAAACGTATAAATAAATTGACAGTAAGGAAACAATATTAGTAAGTATACAATAAATTGAACAGAAACAATATAGTAACGATACAATAAATTGAACAGTAAAACAATCTAGTAAACGTATACCATTTTTTTCAAAAATGACAGTAAACAAATAGTTAAACGAACAGTAACCAATATATACAACGTAAACAATCTAGTATCGTATACAATAAACGACAGAAATCCATATAGTAAACGAAATACACTTAAATTGAACAGTAAACAATATAGTAAACTGAACAGTAAACAATATAGTAAACGTATACAATAAATTGAACAGTAAACAATATAGTAAACTGAACAGTAAACAATATAGTAAACGTATACAATAAATTGAACAGTAAACAATATAGTAAACTGAACAGTAAACAATGTAGTAAACGTATACAATAAATTGAACAGTAAACAATATAGTAAACGTATACAATAAATTGAACAGTAAACAATATAGTAAACGTATACAATAAATTGAACAGTAAACAATACAGTAAACGTATACAATAAATTGAACAGTAAACAATATAGTAAACTGAACAGTAAACAATATAGTAAACCGTTCTACAAAAATTGACCGTAAAACAATTGTAGACCTAACAGTAAACCATATAGTAAACGGTACAATTAATGAACCGTAAACAATATAGTAAACGTATACAATAATTGAACCGTAAAAATATAGTAAATGAACAGTAAACATATAGTAACTGTATAAATAAATTGAACTAGTACAACAATATAGTAAACAATGAACGTAAACAAATAGTAAACGTACATATAAATTGAACATTAACACACTATAGTTAAACGTATACAATTAATTGAACGTTAAACATATAGTAAAACTTGAACATTAACAATTCGTAAACGTATACATAATTGAAAAGTAAAACACTATAGTAAACTGAACAGTTAACAATATAGTAAACGTATTATTATTCACCATTACCTGCACAGTAAACAATATAGTAAACTGAACAGTAAACAATATAGTAAATGTATACAATAAATTGAACAGTAAACAATATAGTAAACTGAACAGTAAACAATATAGTAAAACGACACAGTAAACCAATCTAGTAAACGTATACATCAATTGAACGTAAACCAATATAGTAATTGAACCGTAAAAAATAAGTAAAACGTATACAATTAAATTGAACAGTAAACAATTAGTAATACGTATACAATAAATTGAACCGTAAACAATTATGCACTGAACGTAAACAATATAGTAACTTACAATAAATGAACAGTAAACAATTAGTAAACGTATACAAATTAAATTGAAACGTAAACAATATAGAAAACGTCTAACAATACATTGAACAGTACACAATATAGTCAACTTGAAACAGTAAAAATATAGAAACGTTACAATAAATTGAACAGTAAACAATATAGTAACGTCTAGATTAATGAACCGTTAAAAAATATAGTAACTGACAGTAAAACCATAGTTAAAACGTATACAATAAATTGAACAGTAAACAATATAGTAAACTGAACAGTAAACAATATAGTAAACGTATACAATAAATTGAACAGTAAACAATATAGTAAACGTATACAATAAATTGAACAGTAAACAATATAGTAAACGTATACAATAAATTGAACAGTAAACAATATAGTAAACGTATACAATAAATTGAACAGTAAACAATATAGTAAACGTATACAATAAATTGAACAGTAAACAATATAGTAAACGTATACAATAAATTGAACAGTAAACAATATAGTAAACGTATACAATAAATTGAACAGTAAACAATATAGTAAACGTATACAATAATTGAAACAGTTAACAATACAGTACAAATGTATAAATAAATAAACAGTAACAATCTAGTTAAACGTATTTACAATAAAATTGAACAGTAAAACTATAGTAACGTATACAATAAAAATGAAACAGTAAAACAATATAGTAAACTTAACAGTAACAATATAGTAAACGTTTTTTAACATTAAAATTTGAACAGTAAAACAATATAGTTAAACGTTATACCAATAAATTTGAACCAGTTCAACCAATATAGTAAACGTATACAATAAATTGAACAGTAAACAATACTGTAAACGTATACAATAAATTGAACAGTAAACAGTCAACAATACATTAAACAGTAGACAATATATTAAACAGTAAACAGTACATTAAACAGTACATGTAATAGTAAAAAAGTACATTCAACCGTAAACAATGAAGTCAACAGTAAACAATACATTAAACAGTAGACAATATATTAGACAACCAACAGCACACAGCGGTGGTTTCCTTAGTGAGCACTGTTTTGTGTACGGGGTCCTATGCCACTCACCGCCCGTTCTCGCATACGATGAGCTTCTCTCGTTTTCATCGCTCATCCAGTACTTAAACTGTGGTAGAGTTCGAATTTGGTTCAGACTGTCCGAGCAAACCTAAATAAACCTAAAGATGCCACTCATCGCCCGTTCTCGCAAACGATGAGCTTCTCTCGTTCACATCGATCACCCAGTACTTCAACTGTTGTAGAGTTCGAATTTGGTTCGAGCTGTCCGAAAAAACTTAGATAAAGATAAAGATGCCACTCATCGCCCGTTCTCGCAAACGGCCAGCTTCTCTCGTTTTCATCGCTCATCCAGTACTTAAACTGTAGTAGAGTTCGAATTTGGTTCAGACTGTCCGAGAAAACCTAAATAAACCTAAAGATGCCACTCATCGCCCGTTCTCGCAAACAATCAGCTTCTCATGTTCACATGGCTCATCCAGTACTTCCAATGTAGTGGTGTTCGAAATTGGAAGCGAGGTTAGAGCTGTCCGAAAAAACTAAAGACATATAAAGATGCCACTCACCGCCCGTTCTCGCAAACGATGAGCTTCTCTCGCTCACATCGCTCATCGACGGGGCTTGCTGTCCAGCTAGGAAGGGGAGCTTCCAGTTGAGGGGTGATGTCTAAGAGAGGCTCAGCAACCAATCCGGACTGGTTGGCCTCGATGATGGAATTGCGAGGAATGACAGTGGAGACGTCGTTCATCTGGTGGTGGAGGGGGGAGGGGGGGGACAAGCTTAGAGGGTGGGGGATGGGGGGAGGGGGGAGTAGGCTTAGGGGGGACTGGTTGGCTTCGATGATCGAATTGCGAGGAATGACGTGGAGACGTCGTTCATTGTTTATCAGCAGACGAAGGGGGGAGGGGGGGAAAAGGGCCGGACAACAAAAAAAAAAACAACCCAAGCTTGCTTAGGAGGGGGAGGGGGGTAGCTTAGGCGGGGACTGGTTGGTTCGGGGACCTGTAATGCGAGGAGGAATTAAGGGGAGACGTCGTTATGTGGTTAAGCAGAGGGGGGAGGCGGGGGGAACAGGCTGGGGGGGGGGGGGGGGGGGGGGGGGAGTGGGCTGAGGGGGGACTGGTAAGCCTCGATTGATTGACTTGCGAGGAGTGACAGTTGAGACGGCGTTCATCTGGTGGTTGATTTGGGTGTGGGGGGGGGGGGGGATGGGCGGGGGGGATGACAAGGTTTTAGGGGGGGGGGGGGTGGGGGGGGGGGGTGAGAAGGGAGGGGGAGCAGAAGGGGGAGGGGGGAACACCTAATTCGCACAGGCGTGCCCTCCCATATTCAATCTCACCATGGCAGTAACATCCACATACTTAAGAGGTTGCTTTGACATCCTTCACCAGGCCAACCTGCACAACCCTTATGCGCACAGGCGTGCCCTCCCAGATTCAATCTCACCATGACAGTCACGTGCACATGCTCAAGCGTGGCCTTGACATCATTCAAAAGGCCAATCTGCACACCCCTAATGCCCTCCCAGATTCAATCTCACCATGACAGTCACATCCACATGCTCAAGCGTGGCCTTGACATCCTTCACCAGGCCAACCTGCACACCCCTAATTCGCACAGGCGTGCCCTCCCAGATTCCGCAGGCCAGGGGAAGCTCTATGACGATGTTGTATGGGTCTCCGATTTTCAAGGCCGAGCCCTTGGCCCAATTCAGGAGGCCGAAGCCAGCACCAGTGCCCAAGACTAGGAACAGGCCTACACCCCCCTCAGAAAACGACTTGATAGACACTACAGCATTCATCAGCTTCCTGTGGGGGTTGGGGATAAGGGGGGTGGGGGGGGGGTGAGGTTTGGAGGGTTTGGTTTGGTTTGGGGGGGGGGGGGGGGGGGGGGGTAGGAATTGGTTTTGCGGTTTGGGGGCTGGGGGGTGGGGTTTGGGATTTAGGGGGTCGGGGTTGGGGGTTGGGGGACACATTGGATTGGTGCGAACGGCCTCAAGATTGATTTCGTTGGCTGCATGTGAGGGTTCAGGGTGGAGCCTCCATTGTGTGCCTGGTCTAAGGATCCTTGTCGGTGAAATTGTCTGGGGTTCAGTACATAAATGCTTTTTATTTTAAGCCCTTCCTGTCATGGTTGGGCAAGTCCCTTAAGCCACCTACCTCTGGACTGGAACATACATTTAAATGATCAAACAACAGGAAGACAGGAAAGAAAACAAAAACAGACAGGATGCAAATGCAAATGCATAGTCCAATGCAAAGATGTAACCCAAGAGGAACATACATACATACATACAGAGATACGCAGTGCTTGTCCAATCCACTGTTCTGGGGGGAGGGGGGGGGTGGCTATGTGTAGCACCTTTTACCCAGCTCTATTAGCCAGCGACTGATCCAAGTCCATAGATCACCGCTGCATTGGACTGCCTGTCGTGCAAGCTTTTAGACACACTAGCTAGCTTCAGGTGTGGCCCAAGGATAGTGAAAGGAGCTGCCTAGAAGCTGCTACGCATAGCCCAAGAAAGAAACAGTGGTCCAGAGTATGGGAAATGTGCTCAGGACCACCAGTCACATGTGGTCAGTTAGGTTTGTTAGGTCAGTTAGGTCAGTTAGGTCAGTTAGGTCAGTTAGGTCAGTTAGGTTTGTTAGGTCAGTTAGGTCAGTCAGGTCAGTTGGGTCAGTTAGGTCAGTTAGGTTAGTCACAAACTGTGGCCAGCTGCCCCATGTGCTGAGGACTACCAGCCACATGTGATCAGTTAGGTGAGTTAGGTGAGATAGGTCAGTGAAATAAGACGCAAACTGTGGCCAGCTGCACCATTTGCACTTGCCAGATGGAGCTGAACCCAAACCTGATCCCAACCCAAAACTGACCCAACCAAAAACCGAACCCAAACCCTTAACCTGAACTATTCATGAATACGCTGAGCCCATCCATCCACCCACCACCATTACTACCACATCTGCCGTCATCACCATCACTATCACCATTAGTGTCACCGTCACCATCACCTTAACCGTACCCCTCACCATCACCATCACCTTCATCACCACCGCCATCGTCACCGCAACCATCACAAACCATCAATAAAGTATCCCTATTGCAGCCTTCGTCCAGCTGATAAATTCATTTTCTATCCGAGAGTACAATTCCACGAATTACTCATCCAATCGCTGAAGTACAATTCCATGAATTACTCATCCAATCGCTGTTTATTTGGGGGGCTACACCTAGCAGCTTCTAGGCAGCTTCCATTCCCTGTCCTAGAGCCAAACCTGAAGCTACCTAGTGCGTTTGAATGCTGGTTTGATACGCATTCCAATGCAGCTTCAAGCATTGGGTTTGGCCCAGTGGCTGGCTATTGGAGCTGGCGGGAAGCTGCCATGAGTAGCCCAAAAATAGAACAGTGAATTCAATGACACTGATCACCATGGCATGTGGCATTATGTGTAGGGAACGGCAATATGATATCATATGATGCCGGCAATCTGACTAGGCTAATGTTACAATTTACATACCAAATCATATGATGCAATTTGTATGATATCATATGATATCGTACTCGCATTTGGTCAACATCATATAATGCAATTTGTATGATATCATATGATATCGTACTCGCATTTGGTAAACATCATATGATATGCTGGTCCCTACTTATGTGTCTTGTAACTGGGAGTTCCACAGCTAGATTAGGGGGTCTTTGGCACCCTTCTACTTGTTGGGATCGTCATATCATATGATGTAGACCAAATGTGAGTACGATATCATGTGATATCATACAAATTGCAACATATGGTATTGTATATAAATGGTCACTTTGGCCTAGTAAGACTTCCAGCATCATACGATTTCATATGATGCCATGTTGCCGTTCCCTACTTACTTGGCTTGAAAAAGTCCACTCTGGCTGGAAGGGTGCCATTACATTTCTTTCCGAGTTTCGGCTATAATGGTACCGTAAAGGGCGCTGAAGACCCCCTAAATTAGCAGTAGAAATCCAAGGTACAAGTCACATGATGCCACATGCCATGGTGAGCAGTGCTCATGATCCACAAGGCATGTGCCGTGTGCCTACCAGACAGACATGCTTCTTCTATTGGAAAAGGGTGCCGAAGACCCCCTAAAGTAGCGGTGTTCTTGATCCTCAAGGCATGTGCTGTGTTCCTAAACCATCTGCTCAATATCATCCCACCATAGCCATCACCATCACCCCACCATCTGCTTACCATCACCAGCACCAGAACCCCACCATCTGCTCACCATCACCATCACCATCAGTGGATAGAAATGCTTTTTCGATTGGAGCCCACCACTAGACTACCACAATCTAGCGACTCCAGACAATCAAAAGCAGAAATGAACCTAACAGTAAGAGTCACTCCAGGTCTCTGCAAAGTCAGGTTGGTTGACGTGGCCGGATGATGAAATTCAGGCATGACTACCATGAATAAATGACTTAGGTCTGGGCACAGGCAGAAACATCAGATGCATGGGTGTCGAAGCAAAATACTTTGTGTGATGCTCTTCATGCAGATATGACCACTTCATTACGGCTGCCTGCACCCTGTTCAGGTTGTTGGACAGGTGTACGTGGTGTCAAACAACTACGCAACTACGCCGTTAACCAGCTGCATTGTTAACACCCTGAACACCTGTTAAACAAGCTGAACCAGAGTGCAGGCTGCCGTAGGGCTTATCCTTCTACCATTAGGCTGATCATGGCTGAGGCATGGTTCTGAGGACACTCTATTCTTGAGGACAGAAGCCCTAATAACTTGGTCCCTCACGAGTGGCAGCACTAACTAGAATGCTGAAAAATTCCTCCAGACATCATGGACCAGCTTCGAGATCATTTTCGCAGCAGCATGGAGCATTTCAGGGATCATGCCCGGATCCATCAGTGCTAATCTAGCAATATCGGCCCCCCCTTTTGACGTACTTCATAAGGGGGTTGACAGGCTTGGGAGATTCCGATCCGGAATGCTTAGATGCTTGACAGACCAATCGATTTGGCCTGCATGAAGCAACACGCCTGCTAGGCTGGACGGGTCGAGTGCCCTTCAATCCACGCATCGGCATCATCATCGCCATTTCTGTGGCAGTTGGAAAGGGCTGGTATAGCCCAAGAATCTAGTTCAAAGAGTTCCCAGCTGCGAATCTGGACTGGAAGAAGGAATTCCTCACGATTGCAGGAGCGAGCAAGCAACGTCGACCGATTCCAGTGGATCCCCGCCCCCTTAGGATATGGGCTGGTGCAGGGCCTGGTGTGGGTGGGAGGGCGGGGGGGGGGGGGGGGGGGGGGGGGGGGGGGGGGGGGGGGAGACCATGGGGGCAGACCGGGGGGCAGACCCCCCAAAACAGCGCTCGATATTACTGCTCCGCGAGTCCGCGTAACTCATCTGGTTGGTCGATCCGAACTATCCTCGGTGTCTTCTTCCCTTTGCCTCGCCTTTTCCCAGCATCTCTTTCGTGCCCAATACCGTAGTGCCTTATTTTCGTACTTCCATCCTCCATTGTACAAAGACTCGAAGAGTGGCTGTCCTCGCTTGGAGATGCACCTAGGAATCCATTTATCGACTCTACAGATGAACACCTGGGAACTACCCTAGGACTTGAAATCTAGAAAGCTCAACATTTCCATGCCGTATCACCTGTAACAGAGTTAAGCCATATCTTCAAGTCTTTCAAGTTCAAAATGTAAGGGGGGGCGGGCAGGCGGGCTACCTGTTCATTCGTGCAAATAAACGAAGTCCAGGCTTTGAAACACGATTCAAGAACAACCACAAACGGCCACAGCCTCACAGTTTTTTAATTTCATGAAAAGTTTTAACCCAGGAGGGTGTGTCTACGTGCGCTAGCCTTCTAGGAGGATTTTGTCGATTCTGATTTTGTCAATAACCTATACATATAAGTTACCCTATAAACGGCTATATATTATATATTCAGTGGACAGTAGGGATCGGCGTATCATACTATGTTGACCAAAGGTGAGTATGGTATCATATGATATCATACAAATTGCATCATATGATATTGTATTTAAATGGTAATTTTGGCATAGTAAGATTGCCGGCATCATATGATATCATATGATGCCATGTTGCCGTTCCCTACATTTATCGGCTAGATAACATTTTGAATCTAGTTATTTATACCTTGTAAAAAATCCAGTTTGGGTCATTTGGTCATTGAACGCCATGTACATCTACATTACATGTTAAAGTCTACTTGACACCTCGACGGTGTATGAGACTCTGTGCTTGTATATGGATACCAGGTTACTTTCAAGCGCGCACTTATGCACGCTGGCACGCTGCCTTATTGAGCCTCACGCAGTTTTTTGCAACCCCCTGTGGGCGCACCAAGCAATTTTTGCGTTTTTCCCACTACAAAGCGCAGTTTTTTGTTTTCAAGTTCGCTAAAGCGCTGAACAGTTTGGTCAATGGAAGTACCCTGATGGACACCCTATTAAAGCACCCTATATATGATTGTTTCTGAGAGTTGATGTGTGTTGCCAATTAAATTAGCATTGCAGCATACTAGTATGTTGCCTTTAGGGGATGATTCCGGGCGACTGCACAATGTGCCCATGTAACCCTAGTAGACTACTACCCTAGCGAACCAATCGCGGTATGATGATGAATTGATGATGTACTGTATTCAAGCTTGGATTTTAACATGTTTTTCAGCCAACTCTGGGCTGCTCACTGTCTTCCAATTCCAACTCCCCTGTGCGACACACACAAAACCAGGGAGAACACTGTGTTTATGGCACTAAACAAATTATGCAGTTTAAGACATTTCCAGGACATGGTGTATGCTGAATTGCTGATGATGGCGAAGATGGATTGGTACGGAGGCGTTCGGATGTGGCCTTGCATAGCTGCTGCTAGGCGTCCATGCTGTCTAGCCGTGCTCTGCAGTGTGTGTCGACAGAGGCTGTGTGGAGTTCTAAAGTAACTTGTGCTCAAACCCGTAAGACTGAAGGGTCCTGGGCTATCATAGGACCACTAATTTGGGTATGGTGACCGTTTAGTATATGACAAGTGATTATTGAAATAAAGACATATATATTTGTTTATTATTATGTTATATTTGTTTTGAAGGCACAGAGTACCTTAATATGATGCAGCCTACATGTTAAAAATGTACTGATATATCATACATATATATAGAGATCTACATAGATCTATCAGCCGGGGTCATGTATATCTATTTGCCGCACCATACATGTATGTGTCAGGATCTGCTAGGCTACGGGAGCTCTTTAAGAGATCTAGATCTAGATATCTTAAAAAGCTCCCATAGCCTAGCAGATCCTGACAATAATGCGTATTACGGAGTGGATCTAATTGCCCAGCGGTCGCGAACAGTAAATTCGAGGCGACTTTGTACTGTCCAAGAGTCCACTCCCGTTTCTGCGTCCGACTTAATTCGAACCCACCCACTCCGGGATATTCATTATTGTCAGGATCTGCTAGGCAACGGGAGCTCTTAAAGACATCTAGATCTAGATGTCTTAAAGAGCTCCGGTAGCCTAGTAGATCCTGACTGTATATAAACCAACAACCAAATTGCTGCCTGAAGCTATGTAAACAAGTTCAAGTTCAAGTATGCATCTTAAAATGTTTACAAGGAGCGGGCGGATTCAGGAGGGCGAAAATGACTCTCCCCACACACGCGTTATTTATTAAATTATTCATTATTTTGTCACCTATTCAAATGGGTGCGTACAACCTTTGTCTATAATCACCAAAGCCAGATCCAACGTATCCATTAACGTATCCATGCCCATAGTTGATCTGATTGCGATTATCCCGCATCAAAAAGACGCTAGGCTAAATCAGGGTACTTCCAAGCGTGCGCTTTTCCACGCTGGCGCGCTGCCTTTTTTAGCCCCACTGCGCGTTTCTTACAGTTTTTAGCAACCCCCTGTGGGCGCAGCAAGCAATTTTTGCGCTTTTTGCACTACAAAGCGCAGTTTTTTGTTTTTCAAGTGTGCTAAAGCGCTGGCCAATTTGGTCAATGGAAGTACCCTGGACTGAATAGGCAACATATTATATTGTAGAATTGAATTATCACTGTAGCACAAACTCAGGGCCCCGGTCGGTTAAACGATCGTTTGGGGTTCAGTTCATCAGTGCTTTTTCTTTTTAAGCCCTTCCTATACGGCTGGGCAAGTCCCTGTAGCCTTTTTGGCCTACCCCTGGACTGTAACATACGTACATACAGGCAACGCAATAGCGTGCGCAAATCTGTTAGTTCCAAGTGTGAAACCCGCCTGAAGGCGAGAAAACTGATTCAACGGGTAGCTCTGGATAAGAGCTCAGCTAGGATGCACCTACGCTGCTAATCTGTTATTATAGCAGTGCTATGCATGTATGTCAGTGGCCTACCTGGACAGTGACGTCATTTCTGACTTGTTTTGAATTTAAACAGTAGAGTATACCAACTGAAGAGCAGATCCTTTTCAAGACATAATTTCTGACTTGATATTGAGGTCATTTAATCTCATTATGTGGGTGGTTCCAGCTGATCACTTGGAAAGCAAGTGTGCTGTAAGAAATGCAAAGATGTGTGACTCTGCAAGTTCAAACGAGCTCAAACCTGGAGTTCAAACAAGTTCAAACCTTGAGTTCAAACAAGTTCGAACCCGTAGTTCAAACTAGAGCTGCACCATAGCTATATCCTCATATTCAGACAACCATAGCTATATCCTCACATTCAGACAACCATAGCTATATCCTCACGTTCAGGCAACCATAGCTATATCCTCACGTTCAGGCAACCATAGCTATATCCTCGCATTCAGACAACCATAGCTATATCCTCACATTCAGAAAACCATAGCTATATCCTCACATTCAGACAACCATAGCTATATCCTCATAGTCAGGCAACCATAGCTATATCCTCACATTCAGACAACCATAGCTATATCCTCACATTCAAACAACCATAGCTATATCCTCATAGTCAGGCAACCATAGCTATATCCTCACATTCAGACAACCATAGCTATATTCTCACATTCAGATAAACAGAGCTAGTCTGATCATCCACTAGGCTGTCAAGAAGACACCTATATTATGCAGCGCAAGAAGACTGTCGGCCAGACCACTGTGCTGCATCCAACTTTGTGAAACTCGAGAGCTCAAATCCATGGGCGAGCTCACCAGCATGAGTTAAGTTTTACTTTTCAGCTAATAGAAGCAGCTTCTAGGCAGCTGCTAAGCCAGCCACCGGGCCAAGCCTTAAAAATCAGCAGCGCTAGAAAGCCGATTACGTTAGCTTCAAGGTGCACAAGGTTACTTCAGGTTTGGCTGATTACTCAGTCAGGGGAGCTGCCTAGAAGCTGCTGCTTTAAGCTGAAAAGAAAAACACTCGGCGAGCTCCTCTTAATAATCACAATCCTGAGTAATCACAGGTGCCGTGGGCACGATTGTCAAACAAATATTAGCTTGGGTACGGGGCAGGTCAATTATTGATCACACACGCTACACTTACTGGACGGGTCATGTTCTCAAGTGTGGGCAAAGTGTGGGTGAAACCCACAGTTAGAAATGGGGTTTATTATTTGGGCAAAGCCGAAATTGCAAGTCAAGTGTGGTTAATGTGAGCAAATTATGAAGAAAGCAACTGCCCACTAAGCAGTAGTTAGTTTTGCTTAGCAGGCAGTTGCTTGAAAGCGCAGCATGCTGCTCGTACTTATATCTTTACCAGAAGAGCTGGCAGCTATCATAGATATTCAGGCAAAGTCCCTTTCAGTGATATACATTGGTCTAGTGGTAGACCAAATCACTTTGAGGACGAAGAGTCAGGGGTTCGATTCCCCCTACGGTCGCTCTTAGCGTTGCAGGTCGTTGTCAACTGCGATGGTACCTTGTCCAGTTGAGGTAGAAGACCGCTCTTTACCCGCGTACGACGGGTTCCCTTAACACCACGCCCCACCAGGCGTTATCATTACCTTTTTCAGGCAAAGTCAGATTTAATGTCGGCCCCCCCCCAAATTCAACGTCTTCCCCAAGGTAAGCTTCTCATTAGCAACAAAGCTTCTTTAAGATTTTTGGCAGAGCCCCCTCTTCAAGGAGGCGGGAGCCCCCAGGGTTACCCCACTGTCCGTTTGTGCGTCGGACCGAAAAATTAAAGCCTGACACGTCAGCCAACTATCACATAACTAACTGGCTTTGGTCAGCTCCAGTCCGTTGCCACCTTTTGTTCTGTTGCCAACACACTCCGCCGATTTTCCGCATCGCTTGCGACGCTGCATAGGACTTGTCCAAGTGTGCAAGGTCCCCTTTGCATTTGCAACTATGGCCTGATTGAATCAACACGGAGCAAGAATGGCCTAGATGAATCCCATCTAGCCTGTACCCAGCCATTTGCAAAGGGGCGCTTGCATACTTACTTTAACCTAGGACCCATCTAGTCCCCGATAATGCATGGGCCTTGGTCTGTCCCATCATGGGCCTTGGCCCCACATGGGCCTTGGTCTGTCCCATCGGCTGATCTTATAGATAAAGATATAGATAAACACGCTAGGACACATGTCCTCACCCCTGCAGTCTGCTACAGTCATAATAATTTGTTCATACCAGATATCGGACGGCCACACAAACAAAATACGCACACTTGAAAAAGTCTGTCAGCTGTATGTATGTCCCTTGGTATGTAGTAAGTAGTCGCACTGTAACAAGTCTGTCAGCTGTATGTGTGTCCTTTGGTATGTTGTAACTAGTCGCACTGTAACAAGTCTGTCAGCTGTATGTAAGTCCCTTGGTATGTAGTAACTAGTCGCACTGTAACAAGTCTGTCAGCTGTATGTGTGTCCTTTGGTATGTTGTAACTAGTCACACTGTAACAAGTCTGTCAGCTGTATGTGTGTCCTTTGGTATGTTGTAACTAGTCGCACTGTAACAAGTCTGTCAGCTGTATGTAAGTCCTTTGGTATAAAGTAAGTAGTCGCACTGTAACAAGTCTGTCAGCTGTATGTAAGTCCCTTGGCACAGAGGTATTACAGAGGTGGCTGCATCCGTGGAATCAGCTGACCTAGCGGTGGGAGGGGGCCTTGGACAGAAAGACTGGGGGAGACACCTCTGAAGGCATCTGAAGATCCGAGATGATAGCTCTCGCTGGAGTGCGGTGCCCCAGCAGGCAAATGCTGCTGATGCATGTTATAGCTGGAGTGTGGTCCCCCAGCAGGCAAATGCTGTTGATGCATGTTATAGCTGGAGTGTGGTCCCCCAGCAGGCAAATGCTGTTGATGCATGTTATAGCTGGAGTGCGGTACCCCAGCAGACAAATGCTGTTGAGGCATATTATAGCCAGAAGATTTCGGCAAGTAGGAAGTGACCACCGGATGATGAGCGGACACTTGAGGCTGGTTGGCCCTAAGTAGCTCCTGCTGCCTGAATGCTTGGAGTGCAAGTGAGGAAGAGTGCTGCTGGTCGCTGCCTACGTAGGATGGCCTTTGTTGCACCTGCTGCTGGTCTGCGTCTAGATGGGATGGCCCTGGTTGCAACTGCTGCTGGGGTTGCTGGCCCCCACCTAGATAGGAGGGCCTTCGTTGCACCTGCTGCTGGTCTGCGTCTAGATAGGATGGCCCTGGTTGCAACTGCTGCTGGGGTTGCTGGCCCCCACCTAGATAGGAGGGCCTTCGTTGCACCTGCTGCTGGTCTGCGTCTAGATAGGATGGCCCTGGTTGCAACTGCTGCTGGGGTTGCTGCCCCCCACCTAGATTGGCTGGTGTTGGTTGCATATGCTGCTGGTCTGCGTCTACATAGGATGGCCCTGGTTGCAACTGCTGCTGGGGTTGCTGGCCCCCACCTAGATAGGAGGGCCTTAGTTGCACCTGCTGCTGGTCTGCGTCTAGATAGGATGGCCCTGGTTGCAACTGCTGCTGCTGGTGTTGCTGGCCCCCGCCTAGATAGGCTGGCGTTGGCTGCATATGCTGCTGGTCTGCGCTTACGTATGATGACCTTCGTTGCACCTGCTGCTTGTCTGCGCCTATATAGGATGGCCCTTGTTGCAACTGCTGCTGGGGTTGCTGGCCCCCGCCTAGATAGGCTGGCGTTGGTTGCAGGTCTCCACCGAGATAGGATGGCCCTAGTTGCAACTGCTGCTGGTGTTGCTGGCCTCCACCTAGATAGGCTGGCGTTGGTTGACTATGCTGCTGGTCTCCGCTAACGAAGGATGGCCTTCGTTGCACCTGCTGCAGGTCTGCGTCTAGATAGGATGGCCCTGGTTGCAACTGCTGCTGGGGTTGCTGGCCTCCACCTAGATAGGCTGGTGTTGGTTGCATATGCTGCTGGTCTCCGCTTACGTAGAATGGCCTTCGTTGCACCTGCTGCTGGTCTGCGTCTAGATATGCTGGCCTTGGCTGCATATGCTGCTGGTCTGCACCTAGAAAGGCTGGCCTTGGTTGCATATTCTGCTGGTCTCCGCTTACGTAGGATGGCCTTTGCTGCACCTGCTGCTGGTCTGCGCCTAGATATGCTGGCGTTGGTTGGATATGCTGCTGGTCTGCACCTCGATAGGCTGGCCTCGGTTGCCACTGCTGATCTGCCCCTAGATAGGCTGTCCTTGGTTGCATGTGCTGCTGCTGCTGCTGCTGCTGCAGCCCACCATCTACAACAGAGATAGGCGAGTGCCTACCTTGCAGCGGCGCATCCATGGAGAAAGACTGATTGCCGTGAATCTGCTGCTGCTTCTGCTGCTGTGACAGATTCGGATGAGGAGCGGCATGCATCCCGTAAGACCCCTTTGACTTTGTCAAGCCACGGGCACAGTTGGATTCCAGTACGGCACCAGGCAAACTGTAACCATCATCATCATGACGCCCTTGGGGCTGCTGCTGCGAACGACTCAGATGAGGTGCAGCGCGCATCCCATGCTCCTCCTGCTGCTGCTGGTCAACATCACGGAGAGATGTGGACTGCTGCTGCCCAGTACCAAGAAGAGATGTTGGGTTTGGATCTTGCATTGGTTGTTGTTGAGGCAGGCTACCTATTAGGCGAGAAATAGGCTCTTCTGTCCCTTGCCCCTGCAAGGGCTCATGCTGTCTCTCTTGTCCATGGGAGTGCGTGGAAGATGGGGGGCTGTGGTCTCTCTGCTCTTGCTGCAACTGGCTCAAGTAAGCAAATGAGGGGCCAACTTGCTGCAACGGATTAAGGTAAGAAGATGAGGGGCCGACTTGCGGCGACTGGTTAAGGTAAGTAGATGAGGGGCCAACTTGCAGCGACTGGCTAAGGTAAGAAGATGAGGGGCCGACTTGCTGCGACTGGCTAAGGTAGGATGATGAGGGGCCGAATTGCTGCAAGTGGCTCAGGTAAGTAGATGAGGGGCCGACTTGTTGTGCCTGGTAAAGGTAAGAAGATGAGGGGCCGACTTCCTGCGAGTGGCTCAGGAAAGTAGATGAGGGGCCAACTTGCTGCGAGTGGCTCAGGTAAGTAGATGAGGGGCCAACTTGCTGCGCCTGGTTAAGGTTGGAAGATGAGGGGCCGACTTGCGGCGACGGGTTAAGGTAAGTGGATGAGGGGCCCACTTGCTGCGACTGGCTCAGGTAAGTGGATGAGGGGCCCACTTGCTGCGACGGGTTAAGGTAAGTGGATGAGGGGCCCACTTGCTGCAGCTGTACAGGAATCAGTAAGTCACCACGGATGACGTACAACTGTCCATTCATCTCGCACAGTTTAATTGGAGCAGGGGCTTGCTCTTGTTGAGTAGACAGAATGCACATTTGATTTGAGGCTGGCCCAGCACTCATCTGAGAGTGGTGCACTGCAGGTGTTCCGTGCTCAGACGAATACTGCACAAACGAGTGTGACACCGAGGCAGCGTTCATCTCGCTCAAGCGAGCTGCAGGGGCACTGCGCTCAGACGAATACTGCACAAACGGGTGTGACACAGAGGCAGCGTTCATCTCGCTCAAGCGAGCTGCAGGGGCAACTCCTTGTTGTGAGGGCATCACAAGGAATTTATTTGGATCTAAGCCAGGGTGAGTCTGTAAGCCTGACGGACTACCCCCTATATCCCGTAAGCCAGACGGACCACCTATATTCTGCCCTGCTGATGGGATGGCTGTCTGAAGGGCCTGAAGACCAGCCAGAAATTTGTGCCTAAGTTCCTCGGTAGGAAGGAATTCATCGTTCCTGCGCCCAAGTTCCTCGGTGGCTTCAATGGGAGGGAATTCATCGCTCATGCGCCGAAGTTCCTCGGTGGTAGGGAATTCACCGCTCATGCGCCCAAGTTCCTCGGTAGGAAGGGATTCATCGCTCCTACGCCCAAGTTCCTCGGTGGAAGGGAGTTCGCCGCTCCTGCGCCCAAGTTCCTCGGCGGGATCGGTGGGAGGGAATTCATCGCTCCTGCGCCCAACTTCGTCGGTGGGAGGGAATTCTCCGCTCCTGTGCGTAAGTTGCTCGGTGGGAGGGAATGCACCGCTCAGAGCAGCCAGATTAATGCGCCTAAGCTCGTCGATGGAACGGAATTCACCGCTCGTGCGCCCAAGTTCATTGGTGTGAGGGAATACACCGCTCAGAGCAGCCAGACTCCTGCGCCTAAGTCCCTCCATGGAAGGAAATTCACCGTGTCTGCTCCTAACCTCCTGGGTGGTAAGGAGTGCACCATTCGATGCGTAGGGACTGTTTGGGAGGTTGTTGCCCATCGGTCGGCCGTGGTGCTGCATGGGCTCGGGTGGGTGGTTGAGGGTTGGGTGGCGCCCCAAATGGCTGGAGGGCTTGTCATGTGAAGGGGCGACATTTGGCTGATTCTGTGCCGTCTGGCCTAGGACTCGGTTACTATGTTGTGGCAAGTGCTGTACTGTTCCGTTTGACATGCTGACAGGCTGTATCAATAAGGGCTGTACTGTACCGCTTGACATGCTCTTTGAAGGAACGCTTGCCATTAACACACCCCCTGTGCACCCGCCAGAAACTCCGAGAGAGCTACGTGCACGTGGTAGTTTGGGCTGAGCTTGAGAAAGCGGGCCACTCGGGTTGGTTGACTGGGAGCCCCCGGAGGAGGTTGGACCTGGAAAAGCATGGAATGCGATCAGTGATTTTGCCTACGGTTTTTGGATGAAACATTAATAATCGTTTGGGTCTGATACTCGCCTCTGCACTTCAGGGACATGAAAACATTAATAATCGTTTTGAATGATTCTGCAAGATTACAGTTTTGCTGGAAGAAAAAAGGATTAATCATGCTTAGGAAAAGCATGGAATGCGATGCATTTGTTAGTTGCATACAATAAGTGCTCACAGTAGTACGAACCCAGGGCCCCCATCGGTAAAACGATTATTTGGGGGTTCAGCTCATCAATGCTTTTTATTTTTAGTCCTTCCTATCACGGTTGGGCAAGTCCCTTTAGCATATTTGGCCTACACATGGACTGCAACATCCATCCATCCATCCATACATACATACACCAATACATACATGCATACATATATACATAACATTGTCATGGACAAGCCATTGTTGGCCCGAGACGAGCCCGCTACAATACAATGCTATGCACCTGGTACTACCAGGCTGGTAGTAGCGGTAGCTGTCCCTGGTGCAATCACATGCTATACATATGCACCTGGTAGTAGCGGTAGCTGTTCCTGGTGCAATCACATGCTCTGCACCTGGTAGTAGCATGAAACACATAGCATGTGATTGCACCAGGAAATGAGTTCAGCCCAGAGTAGCATGAAATGCAATCAAATGGGTGGTGTGTGTGTATCAGGGTACTACATTTTGTCAAATTGGTCAGCGCTTAAAGCGCACAAACATCAAGTTGGTCAGCGTTTTTTTGTGCAAAAAGCGCAAAAACTGCGTGCTGCGCCCACAAGGGGGTTGAAAACAAACTGCGCGAAACGCGCAGTGGGGCTCAAAAAGCGTGCGCAAAATCGCACTACCGCGAGCGCTTTGCAGTACCCTGGTGTGTAAGAGTGGTGGTGGTGGTGGAGACAAATAAAAGCTTCTTTCCGGGCAGTGGGTACTAACGATCAAGGGTAAAGTTTCTGAGAAGTGAAATCAATAGTAAGAGGAGACGAGAGAGCATGCAACTGTACTAGAGAATGTGTGCGACGAGTAGTATGGAATGCCACAAGTGATTTGCATACAATGCCACGCACGTGGTAGTAGCATGGGATGCAGCGCATGCGATTATAATAGAGAATGTGTGCGGCCTGGAGTAGCTTGGAATGCCACGCGTGAGATGCTTACAATGCCAAGAACGTGATAGTAGCATGGGATGCAGCGCATGCAATTGTATTAGAGAATGCGTGCGACCACGAGTAGCATGGAATGCCATGCATTACATGCATACAATGTCAGGCACGTGGTAGTAGCATGGGATGCAGCGCATGCAATTGTACTAGAGAATGTGTGCGGCCTGGAGTAGCATGGGATGCCATGCATTACTTGCATACAATGTCATGCACGTGGTAGTGGCATGGGATGCAGCGCATGCGATTGTACTAGAGGATGTGTGCGGCCTGGAGTAGCATGGAATGCCACGTGTTACTTGCATACAATGTCATGCACGTGGTATGGGATGCACGTGGCATGGGATGCAGCGCATGCGATTGTACTAGAGGATGTGTGCGGCCTGGAGTAGCATGGGATGCCATGCATTACTTGCATACAATGTCATGCACGTGGTAGTGGCATGGGATGCAGCGCATGCGATTGTACTAGAGGATGTGTGCGGCCTGGAGTAGCATGGGATGCCACGTGTTACTTGCATACAATGTCATGCACGTGGTAGTGGCATGGGATGCAGCGCATGCGATTATAATAGAGAATGTGTGCGGCCTGGAGTAGCTTGGAATGCCATGCATTACTTGCATACAATGTCATGCACGTGGTAGTGACATGGGATGCAGCGCATGCGATTGTACTAGAGAATGTGTGCGGCCTGGAGTAGCATGGGATGCCATGCATTACTTGCATACAATGTCATGCACGTGGTAGTGGCATGGGATGCAGTGCATGCGATTGTACTAGAGGATGTGTGCGGCCTGGAGTAGCATGGGATGCCATGTGTTACTTGCATACAATGTCATGCACGTGGTAGTGGCATGGGATGCAGCGCATGCGATTGTACTAGAGGATGTGTGCGGCCTGGAGTAGCATGGGATGCCATGCATTACTTGCATACAATGTCATGCACGTGGTAGTGACATGGGATGCAGCGCATGCGATTGTACAAGAGAATGTGTGCGGCCTGGAGTAGCATGGGATGCCATGCATTACTTGCATACAATGTCATGCACGTGGTAGTGGCATGGGATGCAGCGCATGCGATTGTACTAGAGGATGTGTGCGGCCTGGAGTAGCATGGGATGCCACGTGTTACTTGCATACGATGTCATGCACGTGGTAGTGGCATGAGATGCAGCGCATGCGATTGTACTAGAGGATGTGTGCGGCCTGGAGTAGCATGGGATGCCATATGTTACTTGCATACAATGTCATGCATGTGGTAGTAGCATGGGATGCAGCGCATGCGATTGTACTAGAGAATGTGTGCGGCCTGGAGTAGCATGGAATGCCATGCGTTACTTGCATTCAATGCCACTCACGTGGTTGCAGCATGGGATGCAGTGCATGCAATTGTACTAGAGAACGTGTGCGGCCTGGAGTAGCATGGGATGCAGAGCATGCGACTGTCCTACATAATATGTGCGACCACGAGTACCATGGAATGCCGCGCATGAGTTGCTTACAATGTCAGGCAGGTGGTTGCAGCATGGGATGCAGCACATGCGATTGTCTTAGAGAATGTGTGCGACTAGGAGTAGCATGGAATGCCGCGCATGAGTTGCTTACAATGCCAAGCACATTGTAGTAGCATGGAATTCAGAGCATGCGATTGAACAAGAGAATGTGTTGTCAGTCTTGGGGAAGTAAGTTAAGCTCCAGGGGTCGTTCTCGCATAATATATTGTGTATATGAGGCAGATATGGATAATGCATGCATGTAGATAATACATTCAACGTGTGTGTGTGTGTGTGTGTGTGTGTGTGTGAATAATACAGCATCAAATAATTGGTGACTGAACTCACTCATTGACATGATCCAGAAGTACGCAGGTTCCACATGGGGCGCCCGCAAAGGACCATAAGATCTCGCATAATATCTTGTGTATATGAGGCAGCTATGAGGCATACATTGTGTATCTTGTGTATATGATCAGATTTGTATTTTGCTCATAAGTACATATGCGTTGTGAACACGATAATATATGTATTGAGCTCAAAAGTACATGTGTGTTGTGAACACGATAATATATGTATTGAGTTCAAAAGTACATATGTGTTGTGAACACGATAGTCTATGTATTGAGCTCAGAAGTACATATGTGTTGTGAACACAATAATATATGTATTGAGCTCAGAAGTACATAAGTGTTGTGAACACAATAATATATGTATTGAGTTCAAAAGTACATATGTGTTGTGAACACGATAATATATGTATTGAGCTCAAAAGTACACATGCCATGTGTATATATTGTGCAAACAAGTATCTCACATTGATTAGCTATGTGAAATACTCGTTTGCACACACATATGTATGCATATATGGTTGTGCGTGTATAAAAAGCAATACGACTCACATATATCAAATGCATGCTAACACGGTCATGACATCATTGCAAACAAATTGTAGTTTAAACATTATGCATCATACATTATATACATTATTATTATTATTAATTGGTATTATGCAGGTATTATGCGCATAATGCATGCATGCAAATTAATTGACACATTCACGCGGCCATCTAATTACATCTGATTATTTGTAAGTGAGGTGCTATACGCGGTGTTGTTTCTTTTGGGGCTACTCATGGCAGATTCCAGCCCGCTCCATTAGCCAGCAACTGAGTCGAGCCCAAACATTACAGCTACATTGGAATACCTGTCATGCTAGCTTTCATACGCACTACCTAGCTTCAGGTTTGGCCCGAAGGTGGGTGGAAGGAGCTGCCTAGAAGCTGCTACGTGTAGCTCCCAAGAGGAACAGTGACTACTCCACCGCACACAAACGGCCATAAACTGATTACATGTACTGATGTAAGTGAGGTGCTATACACGGGCAGGTCCCCACACCCATGTAGACGATTGTTTGAAGTTCAGTTCTTCAATGCTTCTTCTTTTTACCCTTTTCTGTCACGGTTAGGCAAGTCCCATTAGCCCATTTGGTCTACCCCTGGACTGTAACATACACACACTACAACCATGGGACGCACCCAAAAAGCTTTTACCTTGCATGGAGTTGAAGGTCTTGCTTGGATCGCCATTCCCAGACACGTCACGGTCTTCCACATTTGAAATCTGTGCCCCTGTAGGTCCTCCTGTGCTAGGTGCAGAGCTCACAGCCTGTGGGTGGGCTGGCATAGCGTAGGGTGGGCTTGAAGCCTGTGGGTGGGCTGGCATAGCGTAGGGTGGGCTGGCAGCCTGAGGGCCGGCTGGCATAGCGCAGGGTGGGCTGGCAGCTTGAGGGTGGGCTGGCATAGCGCAGGGTGGGCTGGCAGCCTGGGGGCGGGCTGCCACAACGTAGGGGCCAGATCCAACAATGGTGGAGCTATGCAGGCCAAGCCCCCCCCCAACTTGCCCAAGACCTCTTTCCAGTTGTCCCAGACCTCCTCCTCGTGGACCTTGGAGGTCAAGGACCCCCCCAGCTTGCCCAAGACATCCTCCCAGTTGTCCCAGACCTCCTCCTCGTGGACCTTGGAGGTCAAGGACCCCCCCAGCTTGCCCAAGATCTCCTCCCAGTTGTCCCAGACCTCCTCCTCGTGGACCTTGGAGGTCAAGGACCCCCCCAGCTTTCCCAAGACCTCCTCCTCGTGGGCCTTGGAGGTCAAGGACCCCCCTAGCTTTCCCAAGACCTCCTCCTCGTGGACCTTGGAGGTCAAGGACCCCCCCAGCTTTCCCAAGACCTCCTCCTTGTGGACCTTGGAGGTCAAGGACCCCCCCAGATTGCCCAAGACCTCCTTCCACTTGTCCCAGACCTCCTCCTCGTGGACCTTGGAGGTCAAGCCCCCCCGCAGCTTGCTGCAAGCCGTGGGGATGAGGTGGAGAGATGCCTTGTGATGTGAGGGGTGGAGGTTGGAGATGAGGTTGAGAGAGGTCTTGCGATGTGAGGGAACGGGGTTGGGGATGAGGTTGGAGATGAGAGAGGCCTTGCGATGTTTGGGACCGAGGTTGGGCACTGCTGCCGCTAGCCTTCACTAGGCAGCACTCAGACTCCATGTTCTCGACCCTCTCCACTACCTCCCCAGACGAATTGTCCTCACCCTCTTCCGCTTCAGCCTCCTCGGCATCACTGACCCCAACCTCAGGGTCTGCAAGTGGCCGGTGCTGCTCAGCACAGGGCCGCTGCTGCTTGATGCTTGGCCTGTGCTCAGCACTTGGCCCATCTGCACACTGAGCCGCAAGGTCGAACTCTCTCCTTGGAATTATGCCTCGTGCGATCGTGGCAGAGGGAACGGAAGGTATGTGGGAGGGATGTCCTGAATGACCATGCCTTGGGCCTGGCTCATCCGCACGATGAGCTGCGATCAGGACTATGGCAGGAGTGGAGGATTTCCTTCTGGATGTCGATGGGAGCTTTAGAGCTTGTCCGTTAGGCTTGGGAGGGCCTCCATCTGAGAGGTTGACGCTGATCGATCGACGATTCAATGGGGACTTTAACAAAATGGCAAGGTCTGGGGGGGTAGTTTTCTCCCATCCATCCACGAGATTCCACCCACCAGCTTTAGATGCCCATGCAACAAAGGCTGACATCCTGCTGCACTTGGCTTTTGCACTGCTCCTTGTACTGCGAAGTCCTGTAACACGTGATGGGTGGGTGGGTGGTGGGTGATACATTTTTATAAATTTTCTTTTCTTTTCTGTATGATACTGTATGATGCCATCATCTGGTATGATACCATATAATGTATGATACTGTGTAATACTTCATGATACCACATAATAATGTATGATGCTTCAAGGTAACTGGACTCTAGGTGTGATGTAAGCCCGTCCATCGCATACTTACGAGCCGGTTCCCTTAACCCCACGTCCCTAGAAGTGCCGTTGTGACATATCTTGGAATTTCAGATTTATTAGATTTCTTTATTTTATTTTATGATACTTCATGATAGCTAGCCCCTTTCAGTGATATACAATGGTCTAGTGGTAGACCAGATCGCTTGAGGATGAAGAGTCGGGGCTTCGACTCCCCCATCGGTCGCTCTTGGCGTTGCAGGTCGTCGTCAACCGCGATGGTAGCTTGTCCAGTTGAGGTAGGAGACCGCTCCCCACCCGCGTACGACGGGTTCCCTGAACACCACGCCCCACCAGGCATTATCATTATCATGATACCATATAATGTATGAAACTGTAGAATACTTAATGACACCATATACTGTAGGATGATTCATGATACCATATACTGTATTTTACCATAAACTGTAATTAATGCATGCTACTGTTTATAGTGTATAAAACTGTACGATACCAAACACGTCTCCTGTTTATAGTGTATGAAACTGTACGATACCAAATACTGTATATAAATTGTATGATCCTTTATATACTGTATGATACCATATACTGTACTTTACCATAAACTGTAATTACTGCATGCTACTGTTTATAGTGTATGAAACTGTACGATACCAAATACTGTATATAAATTGTATGATCCTTTATATACTGTATGATACTATATACTGTAGGATACTGTAAACTGTATGATCCTGTATATAAACTTTGATCCTGTATGATACTGTATTATTCGTATTATAACATATATTGTGCATACTGTATGATCCTGTATGATCCTGTATGATACTGTATGATCCTGTATGATCCTGTATGATACTGTATGATACTGTATGATACTGTATGATGCTGTATGATACTGTATGATACTGTATGATGCTGTATGATATTGTATGACAAGTTGATACCATATAATGTATATACTGTAATATATAGATATTGTATATACTGTGATAGCATATACTGTATGATATTGTATGTACTGAATGATAGCATATATTGTAAGCTATTCTATGCTACCATATGCTGTATAATACTGCATGATACTATATGATAGCATATACTGTATGCTTTTGTATGCTACCATATACTGTATGATAACATATACTGCATGACACTGTACGACACTTCTGGGATCCTGCAGGATACCAACTTTCATAATGTTCAATGATAGCACGTTTCACCTCAATGTTGACACCAGTGATGTTTTCAAATCTGAAAGTGGGTTTTTTCTAGCTTAACGGTTTTAGGCCTCTTCCGGGGACAGCGTTGTAGGGCTTTTTATAGCTTTTTAGGGCCATTTGGGACAACAAACAAACAAACAACTTTTTCTTTACTTTTTTTATAGCGATCATTTCCCTAAAATGGGGTCAAAACTAGCGATCGCTATACATGGCGGAAATAAAAATCCCTGGTTGACACCTACATATTCAAGCATAGTATAAAAACACATGTCACCACATTATCACATGCCCAGTGTTTCATTTTTCGACGACGCGTCGCCATTCCGTCGCCATTCCATAGAATGCTACACCCCCTGGACCCCCCGATATCGGGACGCGCTGCCCCCCGACCCCCCCCAGGCACCGCGCTTCGCACTCCGCCATGCGATGGCTATGCAACAATCCTGAAATCAGGGTTGAGTAGCCCAAGTAGCTACTCAACCTGGACTACAGAGATCTGAAATAAAAAACACTGCACATGCCACATTGCATTCAAGAGTTTTAAAACTGAAACCCTAAACCCTAAACATTATCACATGCACCATTGCATTCTATCAATTGGCATAAGAGCCCTTCCCAACACTGGAAATTGCTTGGGGGTCTTTGGGAAATTACGGCAAAATACAAAAACAATCCTACTGTAGGGTCGAGAAAAAAGTTCCTAATTACCCCCTACCAAATACCCCATAAAAATTAAACACCAGGATGACCCCCACCCACGCACCCATGCACAAAGCACACACACCTTTGATGTTAGACACCAGGATGACCCCCTCCCCCCCTCCCTAACTACCCCCTGCCAAACACCCCATACACTTGCAATGCACACACCTGATTTCACCCCCTTTTAATAATTCATTACGGCAAAATAAAAAAAATCCTTATGTAGGGTCGAGAAAAAAGTTCCTAACAACCCCCTGCCAAATACCCCATGAACTATACAACATACAATGAGTACCCCAATCTACTCCTAGGGGCTTCATATTTGCAGTGCACGCCCCTGACTTCATCCCCTTATAATAATTAATTACGGCAAAATACAATAACTTCCTAATGTAGGGTCAAGAAAACAGATCCCTAAAACAACTGCCAAGTACCCGGAAATACCCCATAAATTTGCAGTGCCCGCACCTGACTTCACCCCCCTTCTGCTAAGGCCTTGACACGGATGAAGCAGGTCCAAAGGATATACTCTTCTCTCAATGGTAGACAGCGTTCGAAGACCTGTTGGCTTCCTCCTTCTTCGGGCAGCAGGGGGAGGTGCAGGTTTAGGTGCAGGTGCAGGGGCATTGTGGCCATCCACCACCCCAGCAGCACTAGCGATCAAGTGCAACCCGAAGGGTATATCAGAGCCCTCACTCTGGCTCTGGCGCTGAAGCTGAGGTGCAGGTGTAGGGGCTTCCTGGCCCTCCACCACCACAGCAGCACTGGCGATCAAGTGCAGCCCGAAGGGTATATCAGAGCCCTCACTCTGGCTCTGGCGCTGAAGCTGAGGTGTAGGGGTAGGGGCTTCCTGGCCCTCCACCACCACAGCAGCACTGGCGATCAAGTGCAGCCCAAATGGTATGTCAGTGCCCTCTGCCTGGTTCTGACGCTGAAGCTGCATGGATGCATTGGTAGTAGCACTACTGAGCATATCAGTGCCCTTTTTCTGGCTCTGGCTCTGGCGCTGAAGCTCAAGGGATGCATTGACAGTAGCACGGACAAGGGTGTCGAGGAGGGAGGCAGTTGGTAGGGCAGCTGGCACAGCATGCGGTCCTGGACTGATAGCTCGCACAACATGAGGTCCTGGACCAACAGTTGGAACAACAGCTGGCAATACAGGAGGTCCTGGACCAACAGTTGGACTGACAGCTGGTACGACAGGATATCTGGCAGCCTGCTGAACAGCTGGCAGAACAAAAGGTCCAGCACCGAAAGCTGGACCGACAGCTGGCACGAGAGACGGTCCTGGACCAACAGTTGGGTCGACAGCTGGCAATACAGGAAGTCCTGGACCAACAGTTGGGTCGACAGCTGGCAATACAGGAAGTCCTGGACCAACAGTTGGACCGACAGCTGGCACGACAGAAGTTCCTGGACCAACAGTCGGGCCGACAGCTGGCAATACAGGAGGTCCTGGACGAAGAGTTGGGCCGACACCTGGCAATACAGGGGGTCCTGGACCGACAATTGGACCAACAGCCAGGCCGACAGCTGGCAATACAGGAGGTCCTGGACAAACAGTTGGGCCGACACCTGGCAATACAGGGGGTCCTGGACCGACAGCAAGACTGACAGCTGGCACGAGAGAAGGTCCTGGACAAACATTTGGGCCGACAGCTGGCAATACAGAAGGTCTTGGACCAACAGTCGGGCCGACAGCTGGCAATACAGGAGGTCCTGGACCGACAGCTGGCACGACAGAAGGTCCTGAACCAACAGTTGGGCCGACAGCTGGCACGACAGAAGGTCCTGAACCAACAGTTGGGCCGACAGCTGGCACGACAGAAGGTCCTGAACCAACAGTTGGGCTGACAGCTGGCAATACAGGAGGTCCTGGACCGACAGCTGGCACGACAGAAGGTCCTGAACCAACAGTTGGGCCGACAGCTGGCACGACAGAAGGTCCTGAACCAACAGTTGGGCCGACAGCTGGCACGACAGAAGGTCCTGAACCAACAGTTGGGCCGACAGCTGGCACGACAGAAGGTCCTGAACCAACAGTCGGGCCGACAGCTGGCAATACAGGAGGTCCTGGACCAACATTTGGGCCGACAGCTGGCAATACAGGGGGTCCTGGACCAACAGTTGGGCCAACAGCTGGCGATACAGGAGGTCCTGGACTGATAGTAAGACCGACAGCTGGCACAAAAGAAGGTTCTGGACAAACAGTTGGACCGACAGCTGGCACGACAGAAGGTCCTAGACGAACAGTTGGGCCGACAGCTGGCACAATAGGAGGTCCTGGACTGACAGTTGGACCCACAGCTGGCACGACAGAAGGTCCTAGACGAACAGTTGGGCCGACAGCTGGCACAATGGAAGGTGCTGGACCAACAGTTAGGCCGACAGCTGGCACAGCAGGAGGTGGCAGAGTTGTCGGATTGTCGGGAGCTGTTGGATGAGCTGGCGTACTAAGGGCACTTGGGGGAGGAGTAGTGGGCTTGGCTCCATCCACAGCTGATGCTAACAGAGCAATACCAGCAGTATCACAAGTGCCGCCAGGACCGGCAGCTGGCATGACAGGAGGTGACAGAGCTGACGGACTAAGAGCATGTGGGGGAGGGGGAGGGGGCTTGGCTACATCTACAGCTGATGGTATCAGAGACAGACCAGCAGCATCACATTTGCTGCCAGTACCACCAGCTGGCACAACAGGAGGTGACAAAGCAGACAGACTAAGGGCACGTGGGGGAGTAGTAGTGGGCTTGGCTCCATCTACAGCAGATGGTATCAGAGAAAGACCAGCAGCATCACTGTTTGGAGCTGTCGCATGAGCTGTCGGGAGCTGTTGGACGACAGCTGACGGACTAAGGGCACTTGGGGGAGGAGGAGTGGACTTGGCTCCATCCACAGCTAAAGCTATCAGAGAAAGACCAGCAGCAGCACATGTGCTTCTGGCCTTGGCATGGTTGGCTGCCATTGTTGGATGCGAATCTGCCTTTGCATGGTTAGCTGCCAGTGATGTATCGGCCTGTACCCTGTCATGGTTGACTGCCAGTGCTGAATCCGCCTGTACCTTGTCATGGTTGGCTGCCATTGTTGGATGCGGCTTGGTCTTTGTATGGTTGGCTGCCAGTGCTGAATCTGCCTGTACCTTATCATGGTTGGCTGCCATTGTTGGATACGCCTTCGTCTTTGCATGATTAGCTGCCAGTGCTACATCTGCCTGTGCTGCTGTTGAGGGTTCTGCAGGGGGTGGGTTCTCTGGGGCGGGGGGGATGCAGGGAGGGGGGAAGGAGGTGGTGGTGGTGGTGGTGTGTATGGAGGATGTGGTTTGACGGACATGTAAGGCAACGGCTTTTGGCAGTTGGCTAATGACAGTTAGTTTTGGCAGTTGGCTGGTGGCTGGCAGTTGGCTGGCGGAAGTTCGTTTAGGCAGTTGGCTGGTGGTTGGCAGTTGGCTAGTGGCAGTTGTTTTTGGCAGCTGGCTGATGGCAGTTGTTTTTGGCAGTTGGCTGGTGGCAGTTGGTTTCGACAGTTGGCTGGTGGCAGTTGTTCTTGGCAGTTGGCTGGTGGCAGTTGGATTGGGCAGTTGGCTGGTGGCAGTTAGTTTCGGCAGTTGGCTGGTGGCAGTTGGTTTTGGCAGTTGGCTGGTGGTTGCTTCAAGTGGCTTCTGGTCGGCTGGGTTTGTGGCAACGGTGGAGGTGGTAGCTGGAGGTGGAAATTTTGAGATCGACGGAACATGCTGATCTCCTATTCTGAGGGTAGCGGGAGTGGTAGTTTTAGTGAAGGAGGCTGCAGATGCACGAGGAGGAGTCTGACCAACTTGTGCGCTGGTGGAGGTGCCAGTCGGGCGCTGGACTTCATCGAGCAGTTGGATGCTAGAATTCATCAAGCGAGAGGTAGACTCAGAGGGAGTATTCAGCAGTTGGGTAGTGGGCGGGGTACAGGGTACATAATTTGAGGTTGCAAGAGGAAGGTGGACGCCCTGGGTGGTGGTTGTGGTAGTGCCTGGAATAGTGTTGGTGGTGGCTGGAAGGGTGGTGTTGGTGGTTGCTGGATGGGTAGTAGTGGAGTTGGTGGCTAGAAGGGTGGTGGTGGAGGTGGTTGCTGGAAGGGTGGCAGTGGTGGTGGCGGCTGGAAGGGTGGTGGCGGAGGTGGTGGCTGGAAGGGTGGCGGTGGTGGCGGCTGGAAGGGTGGTAATGGTGGCGGCTGGGAGGGTGGTGGTGTCCATGGCTCGAAGACGATCCAACAGAGAGGCAGTGAGTATGTTGGTGATGGATAGCCGAGCACTTGGTGTAGCAGTACGGCAGTCTGGTGTTGGGACGATCTTAGCGCCCTTTGTTGCAGGTTTGCTATTTGTCACCGGAAGTCCAGCCATTGAATTTCTGCCAGATAACAACAGGTCAGCAGTGGTGGATTTTGGGTGTGCAGCAGATTCAGGCAATAGTCCACGCTCTGAAGGGGCTTTGGGGCCAGGTTCAGCTGATGACTTGGGGCCACCAGCTGACAACAATGGGTCAGCAGTGGTGGATTTTGGGTGTGCAGCAGATTCAGGCAGTAGTCCACGCTCTGAAGGGGCTTTGGGGCCAGGTCCAGCTGATGACTTGGGGCCACCAGCTGACAACAATGGGTCGGCAGTGGTGGATTTTGGGTGTGCAGCAGATTCAGGCAGTAGTCCACGCTCTGAAGGGGCTTTGGGGCCAGGTTCAGCCGTTGACTTGGGGCCACCAGCTGACAACAATGGGTCAGCAGTGGTGGATTTTGGGTGTGCAGCAGATTCAGGCAGTAGTCCACACTCTGAAGGAGCATTGGGGGCAGGTTCAGCCGTTGACTTGGGGCCACCAGCTGACAAAAGCAGCTCAGTGGTGGTAGATTTTGGGTGTGCAGCAGATTCAAGCAGTAGTCCACGCTCTGAAGGGGCTTTGGGGGCAGGTTCAGCTGATGACTTGGGGCCACCAGCTGAAAGCAACAGGTCGGCAGTGGTAGATTTTGGGTGTGCAGCAGATTCAGGCAGTAGTCCACGCTCTGAAGGGGCTTTGGGGGCAGGTTCAGCTAATGACTTGGGGCCACCAGCTGATAACAATGGCTCAGCGGTGGTGGATTCTGGGTGTGCAGCAGATTTGGGCAATAGACCACACTCTGAAGTAGCTTTGCGGCCAGGGCCAGCTGTTGATTTGGTGCTACTAGCTAACACCAGCGGCTCAGTGCTGGTACCATCTGGCTTGGTGGTACCAGCTGACCAAAGCGGGTCGGTGGTGGTACCAGCTGACACCAGCGGCTCAGTGGTGGTACCAGATGGCTTGTTAGTACCAGCTGACACCACAGGCTCAGTGGTGGTACCAGCTGGCTTGTTAGTACCAGCTGACACCAGCGACTCAGTGGTGGTACCACCTGACACCAGCGGCTCAGTGGTGGTACCAGCTGGCTTGGTGATACCAGCTGACACCAGCGGCTCAGTGGTGGTACCAGCTGGCTTGGTGGTACCAGCTGACACCAGCGGCCCAGTGGTGTTACCAGCTGGCTTGGTGGTACCAGCTGACACCAGCGGCTCAGTGGTGGTAACAGCTGGCTTGGTGGTACCAGCTGACACCAGCGGCTCAGTGGTGGTACCAGCTGGCTTGGTGGTACCAGCTGACACCAGCGACTCAGTGGTGGTCCCAGCTGGCTTGGTGGTACCAGCTGACACCAGCGACTCAGTGGTGGTACCAGCTGGCTTGGTGGTACCAGCTGACACCAGCGGCTCAGTGGTGGTACCAGCTGACACCAGCGACTCAGTGGTGGTACCAGCAGACACCAGCGGCTCAGTGGTGGTAACAGCTGACTCCAGCGGCTCAGTGGTGGTACCAGCTGGCTTGGTGGTACCAGCTGACTCCAGCGGCTCAGTGGTAGTACATGTTTGGTTAGCAACAGATTCAGCTAGCAAATCTCCCTCTGAAGGGGCTCCTAACTCTTTCTGCGATGTTTGGTCAGCAGCAGATGCAGCTAACAGACCCCCTTCTGAAGGGGCTCCTAAATTTTGCCCAGCTCTCCCCCGATGCCCAGAGTCAGAGTCAGGGGCTACGTGTGCAAGCTCTTGCTCCTCCAAAGAACTCTTGTTCCCGCTCCCGCTCATGCTCCCGCCCCCCAAATGCGCAGAGTCAGTGTAAGGGGCTACCTGTGCGTGCTCTTGGTCCTTCAATGCACTCCCGCTCCCGTTCCCCAAATGCTTAGAATCAGAGTTAGATTCTGCCTTTGTGCGCTCCTGCTCCTCGTCACCAATCTGTAGATCCAAGGTTTTCACTGAGTCAGCTTGGGCACCTGAACCTAGCTGTGAAGCCTCACCCTCTTTCTGTGCTTCATCCTGCGCCTGATACTGCTCCTGCCCATGCTGCTGCTTGCTACCATAACCAAGTTCTTGCTGCTGCTCCAGCGCTTGCTGCTCCTCCTGCACAGGCTGCCTTTCCAGGTCTTGCTGCTGCTCCTGCCCTTGCTGCCGCTTGCTGTTGTAACCAAGTTCTTGCTGCTGCTCCTGCGCTTGCTGCTGCTCCCGCCCATGCTGCCGCTTGCTGCGTTTGCAGCTGTAACCAAGTTCCTGCTGCTGCTCCAGCCTTTGCTCTAGCCTTTGCCCTTCCCACTGTAACTGTTCCAGAATCTGATGCTGCTCACGCTCTTGCTGCTGTTCCAGCATTCGATGCTGCTCCTGCCCTTGCTGCTGCTCCTCCTCCCCACTCCTCTCCTCCACAGCTAGCAGTTGGCTGTTTGCAGTCTCATTGTAAGGGTGGTGCAGGTCAGTCACGTCATCTGCATTGCATCTTGGAAAGCTAGCATCGTCTGCTACGCATTGGCGCTTGGCGGGCTGCTGATCATGATGAGCTTGGCGGTCAAGCAAACGGTCCTGAAGTGGAGGCAGTGTTCCGGTTAGGCCAGCGGTTCTAAACCAAACTATATGTACATGCATATACATGGAGAGAAGAGAGAGAGAGAAAGAGAGAGACAGAGAGAGAGAGAGAAAGAGAGAGACAGAGAGAGAGAGAGAGAGAGAGAGAGAGAGAGAGAGAGAGAGAGAGAGAGAGAGAGAGAGAGAGATGCACCAAATGCAGGGCGGACGAATGCAAAACACCGAATACGATGCACCGAATGCAAAGCACACCATCGAACTACCATGAATGTACTAGCAAACACCCACACAAATCCAAATCCACATACTCTCCCTGACTTCCCCCCCAACACCCACCCACCCACACACCCACACAAATCCACGCACACATACCCTACACATACACATGGGAAAGCCCTACAAGACCACACCTTTTTTCTTTTGGCTTGCTTCTTCTTCTCTCATTTCGTCTTTTGGGGTGGACTCTTACAGTAGAGAGGGCAGTACCGGCTACGTACCTATATCCGAGTTAACCACAGAGCTCCCTAGACCTCACACCACCACACCACCAGCACCACACCGCCCCACCACAAGGCCACACCTTTTTATTTTGGCTTCCTGCTTCTTCTCTTATTGCCATCCTTCCCTCACGTAACATGCTCAAGAGCAAACATGCACACAAATCCAAGCACGAACACAAATCCAAACCAACATACCCTCCCTGACCTCCCCCCCAACACCCACCCACCCAGCCACACAAATCCACGCACACATACCCTACGCATACACAAAGGAAAGCCATACCTTTTTATTTTGGCTTGCTGCTTCTCTCGTTGCCATCCTTCCCTCACGTAACATGCTCAAGAGGTCGTACAGACTCAGTCCTGTTAAAGGATACATTAAACAGTGTGTGATGTTACAGTCCAGGGGTTGGCCAAATAAGCTAAAGGGGCTTGCCCAACCTCTACAGGAGGGGCTAAAACGATTAAGCACTGATGAAATGAACCCCAAACAATTGTGTTACAGATGGGGGCCCTGCGTTTGTGTTACAGTGGTAATTTCATTCAACAGTATAATTATTTTTTCATCTCATAATCCCATATGGGATGATAATGCAATTGTGCGATTCTTGTCGCATTTTTTAATACAATGTTCCTGGTACATGCTACAGTGGAAATCTAATCATACAATAAAACAGACGTTCAAAAAGGATCATTCTTGGTCAAGTGAAGGTAACACATGTAATGCTTATTGTTTTTGTACATTTATTTGTTTTTATATATTTGATTGTTTGATGTATTTGATTGTTGTGATATATTTGATTGTTTTTATATATTTCTAGGGAGAGGCATCGAATTCTCTCTCTATATATATAGATATATAGATCTACACTGGCGAAGCTGGATTTTTGAAAATCGGCACAGGGCACCTTACAAAAATCAAAATATGTTTTTACAATTATGGCATAGGGCACCATATCATATTGCAGGCGCTTCGACTGGATTTTGCGGTGTCTATCTGATGTAACTGCATATGTTGTAGATATACACAATATATCTATTTGCTATATATAGATCTATATATATATATTTGGGGCAATATATATATATATATATTTGCCGCCCCCTATATGTTTGATAGTTCTGATATATTTGATTGTTCTGATATATTTGATCTGTTTGATATATTTGATTGTTTTGATATATTTGATGGTTTTGATACATTTGATAGTTCTGATCTATCTGATTGTTTTTATATATTTGATTGTTTTGATCTATTTGATTTTGTTCTGAGACGTTGCCAAGTCGTAACAAGTCTCAAGACGTTTTTTGCTTTCATGCCACCCTGTGTCACCCCCTATAAACTATGTAGTCTGCTTACCAAAAATGGTTCTATTTTTTATGACCTTACCACCAGAATCAACCACGAGCACAAGTCGTTACCATCAAGATCACGCGTCTGTGCGTGTTTTGTTTGTGTGTGTGTTTTGTTTGTGTGTGTGTGTTTTGTTTGTGTGTGTGTGTGTGTTTTGTGTGTGTGTGTGTGTTTTAGTGTATTGCTCTGTTTTCGTGTGCCAACCAGTCCTAACCATCTAGATCACGTGTCTGCAAATGTGTGTTTTGAGTGTGTGTGTTGTGTGTGTTTGGGGGGGGGGGGGGGGGTAGTGTATTGCTCTGTTTGCGTGTCAACCAGTCCTTACCATCAAGATCACGTGTCAGTGAATGTGTGTTTTGCGTGTGTGTGTGTTGTGTGTGTTTTGTTTGTGTTTTAGTGTATTGCTCTGTTTGCGTGTCAACCAGTCCTTACCATCAAGATCATGTGTCTGTGAATGTGTGTTTTGAGTGTGTGTGTGTGTGTGTGTGTTGTGTGTGTTTTGCGTGTGTTTTAGTGTATTGCTCTGTTTGCGTGTCAACCAGTCCTTACCATCAAGATCACGTGTCTGTAATGTGTGTGTGCGTGTTTCAGTGTATTGTTCTGTTTTTCCATGTCAACCAGTCCTTACCATCAAGATCAAATGTCGGTACTATACTAATGTGTGTGTGTGTGTTTAGTGTATTGATCTGTTTTTCGTGTCAACCAGTCCTTACCATCAAGGTCACGCAGCAAGCTCTCTCCGTAAAACTCATTGGGGAAATTTAAAGGAGGGTGACACTGATGCATGAGCACCACATCCACAGCGTGGGCTGCTCTCTCTTCAGAATCATAGTCCCCCAAGAATAGGAAGCCAGAGGTAAGTGCTACCTGCAATATAGGTATGTGTGTATGTGTTTGTGTGTGTGTGGGGGGGGGGGGGGGGGGGGTATGTGTGTATGTGTGTATGTGTGTATGTGTGTGTGGGTGGGTGTTTGAGTGTGTTTGTGTGTGTGTGTGTGTGTATGTGTGTATGTGTGTATGTATGTATGTATGTATGTATGTATGTATGTATGTATGTATGTATGTATGTATGTATGTGTTACAGTGACTGTCCAGGGGTATGCAAAATAGGCTAAAGGGAATTGCCCAACCGTGACAGGAAGGGCTACAACTAAAAAAGGATCGATGAACTGAACCCCTGTAGCCTGCAATGCGGTTGCGTGAGCTGACACTTACCATACTTGCGTGAGCTGACACTTACCATACTTACGTGAGCTGACACTTACCATAAACTAAAAATAATTATTAATAGTCAGTATGAATATATATGAACATATAGATAGATAGATAGATAGATAGATAGATAGATAGATAGATAGATAGATAGGTAGGTAGGTAGGTAGGTAGGTAGGTAGGTAGATAGATAGATAGATAGATAGATAGATAGATAGATAGATAGATAGATAGATAGATAGATAGATAGATAGATAGATAGATAGATAGATAGATAGATAGATAGATAGATAGATAGATAGATAGATAGATACATAGATAGATAGATAGATAGATAGAAAGATGGATAGATAGATAGATATCAAGTGAGCCTACAGCTGGACTGACGTGTAAGTGGCTGGCATGAACAGTTAGAATCATAATCAGGGTCGGATCAGGGTAGAATGAATACATTGGTTTCGGTTTTGCGACAGCTACTGCATTCCTGTGCAACGCATTTCCATAACAATAGTTGCCATGCAGGCATTTACAACGGCGACATGGCTTCCCATCCCACTGTTTTCTTTTGTGAGGCTTCTTCTGTGTGGTATCTTTTGTGCGGCTTATTTTGTTCAGCTTCCAATCCCACTGTTTTCTTTTGTGCGGCTTCTTTTGTGCGTTTTTTTGTGTGGCCTCTTTTTGTTCAGCTTCCAATCCCACTGTTTTCTTTTGTGAGGCTTCTTTTGTGCGGCTTCTTTTTGTTCAGCTTCCAATCCCACTGTTTTCTTCTGTGATACTTCCATTGTACGTTTTTTTGTGCGACTTATTTTTGTTCAGCTTCCAATCCCACTGTTTTCTTTTGTGAGGCTTCTTTTGTTCTGCTTCCAATCCCACTGTTTTATAATGTGCGACGCGCTGCCATTCTGTCGCTGCATGGCGACGCATGCGTCCAGCTTAACTAGTCAGAAATGCCTCCCCAAACCTCCCAGGCTCCGCCCTTCGAGCTCCTCTTACTGTTGATTCCTCTTTTCGATGTTTCGATGTTTCGATGTTTCGATGTTTCGATTCCTCTTTTCGATTTCGCTCCGCCCTTTGAGCACCTCTTACTGTTGATTCCTCTTTTCGATGATTTCAATGTTTCGATTCCTCTTTTCGATTTGGATCGGGCCCTTTGAGCTCCTCTTACTGTTGATTCCTCTTTTCGATGATTTCAACTTGGATCCCAAGTACTTCCTGCCTGAAAATAAGCTTTATTTGTTAGCCCCCCACCAACCTATATCCTACTAATATATCGGGTTTTTCAGAAATTTATTTAGCAAGTAGCATGTAATAAGTCAGCTTACTTAAGCTTCTGTTTTATATAATGCAATAAGTATTTTATATAATGCAATAAGTAACTTAGACCAAAAAGCCTTTAAAATATAATATTAGAAAATGAGAAAATGCTGAATTCGAGGATTCGATTAAGAGAGCATCGCCATATCCTACTAATATATCCTGTACCAACCTATACATATTGAATTATTGTACGATATTATCTGATACATCATACCATATCGATGGTAACTATGAATGTATACCCAACCATGCCATGGTTACTTTACTCAGCTGCGGCGTACGAAAAGGTCCCCTGAACACCACGCCCCTCCAGTTTTTTTTATTCGTTTAAAATAAAATACCTCAATCGCAAGGGCCTAGCTGTCTAGCTCACAGTGTGCTCCCTGGTTTAATGCGCACTCTGTTGTGCTCTGAGGCTATTGCAATTTGCACAAGACCCCCTCTATTGCACAAGACTCCCTGGTCTAATGCGCACAGTGTGCTCCCTGGTTTCCGTGGGTATTGCAGGGGGGACTTGGAATTAGCAGACGGTGAGCAGCCCAGAGTTGGCTGAAGAACCATGTAACCATTCAAATTCAAATCGCAAGAGCCTAATGTCAGAATGTTAACAGGGACGGCAATACGCTAATCGCATGTCGCAAATCGCAAGCGCTTACTGCCAGAATGGTAACAGGGGCGGCAATACGCAAATCGCACGTCGCAACTCGCAAGCGCTTACTGCCAGAATGGTAACAGGGGCGGCAATACGCTAATCGCATGTCGCAAATCGCAAGCGCTTACTGCCACAGTGGTAACAGGGGCGGCAATACAATGATGTTATAACCAGGGTACTACTTCTTGCCAAATTGGTCAGCGCTTAAAGCGCACAAACGTCAAATTGGTCAGTGTTTTTTGTGCAAAAAGCGCAAAAACTGCGCGCTGCGTCCAGAGGGGGTTGAAAAAACTGCGCGAAACGCGCAGAGGGGCTCATAAAGGCAGCGCGGCACCGCGCTGCCGCGCGCGCTTAGTAGTACCCTGGTCATAACCGCAAATTGCTGGCTTCTTGCTGCATCAAGCCACAGTTGATTTTGTCCAACGCGTTACTTTTCAGAGTATGTGGCTGAAGTATGGATGAGTGCTGTGCACCTTTTTCCGTGCGATTGTTTTTCTGTCGAAAAATAAGCGACCGGGGCGACCCCAGTGCGACGCGCTGCCCCCTGAACCCCGCGGAGCACGAAGCCCGGGGGGATTGGGGGGCTATTTCTGAATAGTTTAGCCAGACCCATGCATCTTTCCATGCGGCGACGAAATGGCGGGGCGTCGCCGGAGGAAAAAACAGTGGCAAGCTGCTACATAAGCTGGGGTATCACTGCTAAAATGGAAACTGACAACAACCGGTTCAAAATAGGATGAAGGGGTTAAATAAGAACATGGAATAAAGAGGTTCATTTAGCTTGATCTTACCGTTTGTGGGCTAAATTGACCTTTTTTATTGCTTTTTAACCGGTTGTGGTTTGTTTCCATTTTAGTAGTATATTATGAGCCGGTGGATGCATAACATGAGAACCGAATCGCATATAATAAACATATGTAGTATAATTATATTTAAACAAATGCAGTATTATTATCTTTAAACAAATGTATCTCATAGTATAATTATATTAAAACAAATGTAGTATAATTATATTTAAACAAATGTAGTATAATCAGGAAGGTCAATTACAGAAGAAACAAGAGTAATAACATCAGACCTGAATCACCTATGATAAACACATCTAATTTAATTAGGCGGGTCACGAACATGAGGAAGATGAGAGTAAAAACATGAGAACTGAATCATCTGTAATGAATAGGGTTGGGTCGACATGTAAACGTATAATATACGTTTATACGTTTATACGTAGAAATACGCCGTATAGTTTTTCTCAAATCGACCTTATATACGTCGTATAAAAAAGTATAGCCTGTACTTTTAGAAGTACAGCACACGTGCCGGCACTTAACTTTCTTGTTTTGCGTTATATATTTGATTCAGATAACTCATTGGACAGCTTTTGACCTCCTTTATCACAATACACAATCACATTCACCATTCACATGCACCATTGTATAAACATTTGGCCTAAAGGTTGATCTAGATAGCCAGGATGGCACACATATCAGAGCGCCACCTAGCCTTCTATTCCACAAGCTGTGTTCCTACGTGGGCTTGAAGGATTGATGGTGCAAGCCTAGTGCAGTGCGAACATGGACATTATTGCAATACCGTTATGTACTTATATTATTATACACTTATACAGTTATATAATACACCATCTGGCTTTAATGGCTCCCTGAGATAGGCACCGCGCTTCTTGGTCGACGCGCTTTCTGGTTGTGATTTCTTTTCTGATATTTGGACAACCTAAACTTGCCAGATTATTTTTCAGAGAGTTGATTTGTGATGCCAATGGAATTATCTACGCGGCAATACCTTTAAACCCATGTTAAAGTATTTTCTCAAGAAGTGCCTAATTTGTATATACATTTTTATACGTTTATATGCATACGTTTATACATTTATACGGCTTATACAAATAAAAATATACGTTTGCTATCCAACCCTAATAATGAACACATATCATATAATTAAGCTGGTCAATGACATGGGAAACATGAGAGTAATACCATGAGAAGCGAATCACATATATAATATAATAAACAATAATAATAATAATAATAATAATAATAATAATTACTATTATTATTATAATAATTATAATAATACTAATAATACTAATAATAATAATATTATTATTATTATTATTATTATTATTATTATTAAAAATCCTATATATAATAGCGCGTTGTCCGTGATATGGTTTAGCCTTTTTGGCCCAGGCAGTTAGGCTTTTGGTTTCAGTGGTTTCGGATCTCGATTTTTCGACACCTGTCGCTGACGTGGCCACGGGGGTGGTCCTTCCGTCGGAACGACGGGCTCAGATGCTAGTAATAATAATTATAATAATAATAATAATAATAATAATAATAATAATAATAATCCTATATACAATAGTTCCATGTCAGGGGTTTAGCGCGTGCCCGGCGCGTGTTCGACCCCTTTTGGCCCAGACACTTGGGGTTTTGGTTCCATATCTTGCCGACCTGTCGCCCAGGTGGCAGCGGCGCCACAGGAACGAAGTGCCTCCTGCCATCCACCCACCCGCACCCGTCCAAGGTTAGCCGGCTTGGTGCCCGAATTTTCCTGCGACCTGTTTGCCCCCTGCGCTGCTTTGCGCTGCTCTGATGAAGCCGGTGTCGTTTTCAACTCCTTCTCGCTGCTCTTCTGTAAAATTCTCTTGCATTTCCAGGACCAAGCCGTTCTGATACCCGAATTTTCCTGCGCACTTCTGCTATTTTCGGTGCTCGCTGCCTGAGTCGCCCTATATTCAACGGTGTAGCCTCCCTCTGTCTGCCCAAATTCTTTCCCACAAATTTCGCTGCCACTGCCAATAACTTCGCAGCTCCCCCTGTCGCAGCATTCCCTTCTCCTTCTCCTGCGCTCTCACTCTTGCCCGCTCGCTGGCTGCCTTTCGCTGACGTGGCCAGGGGAGTCGTTTCGGAACGACCCGTTTCGGAGTTACGAGTCTCGGATCTCGATTTTCCGAGACCTGTCGCTGACGTGGCCACGGGGGTCCTCCGGTCAGTACGACGGGCTCAGATGCTAGTAATAATCATAATAATCATAGTCATAATAATCATAATAATAATAATAATAATAATAATAATAATAATGATAATAATAATAATAATAATAATAATAATAATAAACAAATAAAATACAAGTGGGCTGGTCAATAACACGAGAAACGTGGGAGAAATAACATGAGAACCAAATCGCATGTAATTTATTAGGGTGGTCAATACCGTATTGTAATGGTTCCGAAGTTGATCATACAATATCGTACAGTGCCCACCCGATAAACATCGTTGTCTTTGTAGTCATCGTACGATATCATGTGAGACCACCCTTCACATAATGGCACAAGGCAGCAGCACTGAACATACTGCCAGCCTGCTTTGGATGGTGGATTTGCTGTCGTCACAAACTGCAATAGTGGGCACAAAGCATGCCCGTTCCATGGCACACACCTTGGCAAGCCATCCACACCTATTAACACCCACCAACCAACACAAACACACCATGCCCCAACTACCCCACCCACCCACCAACCCACCCCCCATTCACCAAGCACACCCATTAACACCCACCAACCAACACAAGCATGCCATGCCCCAACTACCCACCTCCACCCCCCCCACACACACCATTCACCAAGCACACCCATTGACACCCACCAACCCACCCAAACACAACATGCCCCAACTACCCCCCCACACACACACACATACACACACACCACTCACCAAGCACACCCATTGACACCCACCAACCCACCAAAACACAACATGCCCCAGCTACCCCCCCCACCATTCACCAAGCACCCATTAACACCCACCAACCCACCCAAACTCACTATGCCCCAACCACCTCCCCTCCCCCCCCCCCATTCACCAAGCACACTTGTTCCAAGGCACATACCTTGGCACGCCATTCACACCCATTAACAACCACCAACCCACCCAACACACACCATGCCCCAACTACCCCCCCCCCTTTCACCAAGCACACCCGTGCCAAGGCACATACCTTGGCACGCCATTCACACCCATTAACCACCACCAACACACCCAACACACACCATGCCCCAACTACCCCCCCCCCCCCCCTCCCCCCCCCATTCACCAAGCACACTTGTTCCAAGGCACATACCTTGGCACGCCATTCACACCCATTAACAACCACCAACCCACCCAACACACACCATGCCCTCCCCCCCCCCCCCCCCTTCACCAAGCACACCCGTTCCAAGGCACATACCTTGGCACGCCATTCACACCCATTAACAACCACCAACCCACCCAACACACACCATGCCCCAACTACCCCCCCCCCCCCTTTCACCAAGCACACCCGTTCCAAGGCTCATACCTTGGCACGCCATTCACACCCATTAACAACCACCAACACACCCAACACACACCATGCCCCAACTACCCCCCCCCCCCCCCCCCCCCCCCCTTCACCAAGCACACTTGTTCCAAGGCACATACCTTGGCACGCCATTCACACCCATTAACAACCACCAACCCACCCAAGACACACCATGCCCCAACTACCCCCCCCCCCCCCCCCCCCCTTCACCAAGCACACTTGTTCCAAGGCACATACCTTGGCACGCCATTCACACCCATTAACAACCACCAACCCACCCAACACACACCATGCCCCAACTACCCCCCCCACTTTCACCAAGCACACCCGTTCCAAGGCACATACCTTGGCACGCCATTCACACCCATTAACAACCACCAACCCACCCAAGACACACCATGCCCCAACTACCCCCCCCCCCCTTTCACCAAGCGCACCCGTTCCAAGGCTCATACCTTGGCACGCCATTCACACCCATTAACAACCACCAACACACCCAACACACACCATGCCCCAACTACCCCCCCCCCCCCCCCCCCCCCCCTCCTTCACCAAGCACACTTGTTCCAAGGCACATACCTTGGCGCGCCATTCACACCCATTAACAACCACCAACCCACCCAAGACACACCATGCCCCAACTACCCCCCCCCCCCCCCCCCCCCCCCCCCCCCCCATTCACCAAGCACAACCCGTTCCAAGGCACATACCTTGGCGCGCCATTCACACCCATTAACAACCACCAACACACCCAAGACACACCATGCCCCCCCCCCCCCCCCCCCCCCCCTTTCACCCAGCACACCCGTTCCAAGGCTCATACCTTGGCGCGCCATTCCCTGGTTCGTTCATAATATGTAACCTGCAGAGCAAACGCAACAGGGGCGAGTATTGAAATAACACTGTTATGGTATGTACTCGATGAGTAGCTGTTGTGCTTCACTTACACGGCTGAGTGGGCTGCCACCCCACCCCACCCCACCCCACCCCCTGTTGAAAGGGGTGATCAATGCTAATTTGGGGGGTCTTTGGCACCCTTTTATTTGGCTAGAAAGGGTCCGTTATGAGTGAGAGTGGTGCTGAAGGGGTGCAGAAAAAGGTGCTGACGACTCCTACAAATGCAGGTCTACCTGGAAGCTGCTTCCTGTGAGTAGATCTGTAGATGTTTGTTGAAGGATAGGAATACAGCATGGCAAGCACTCCAGCACTTAGATCCCTTGCTGCCTTGTGCTGCTGATACCGTCATGACCATCCCAACCAGGAGCGAACCGCATGCTTGCACTAGCTGAGAACAAGTCCAAATTACTGCATCTGGATTTAATTCTGGCCATGAGTTGTGCTTTCAGGGATTGTCGAGAACGAGAGCGCATGCTATTATTGTCTTATTCGACTGAATCTACCAGCCAGCGCATGGGCTGGAAACATGTATAAGGATGCATCGCAGAGATGGAGGAGTCGCCTGTGGTATACGTATTTACGAATCGAAGCGCATCGTGCCCCAACTTCTAAGGCAGTGCTCCCACTCTTTATGCGCAAGGTCTAAGTTGCATTGCTCACCCCTTGAAAAACGGACGCCTCGGAAGCAGGAGGGGGATGGGAATCCATCTTCACGCCCGCTGAGCGGCTGATTACGCAGTCGAGTAGATTTCTCTTGGCAACCTCCAACCTGCCAATTCATCTGCTCGCACCAATGTGGTGCTACTGCGCGATGTAGCTCGTAGCGCTGGCTTTTCTACGACACTTTATAGATTCATGCCCGATTCATGGAACAAATGTTGGTCTTCTTCTTATACAATGTTCATAGTTTCATGCTGCTGAAATTGTGGCTTGGCCTGCTATACGCGTACGAAGCTGCTATAAGCGGTGTGCTATAAGTAAGAAACGTCAATGAATGGCAGACGCAGATGTGCATCTCGCCTTTCTAGACCATCACAGGCGCGAAGTTGACACGAGGGAACTCTACGTTGATGAATGTGTGACTAACCATTGATAATCCATCTGTCTGTCTGACGCAGCTGCAGCTGCAGCTGGCGCTATCAGATCAGATATAACAGATCTGATACTAAAACGAATAGAGCGTACCAATATCTTATTGAGTGACGTGGCATAATAAGATTGTAGTGTGCAACGTTGCTGTTGAAGCTGGTTGTAGCTGGTTGTTTGCTCTTTCATGAGTAATCACTGTCGAATAGCACAACTCGCACAACCATTGTCCTACCATGAATGGGAACTAATCCCTGGTGAAGTATGCAACCTTGCTCGTGTACGCCTTGTGAATATCTTAAATCGTCAGTTAGGTCGCGGTAGTCCTCTTTCTCTTATAAACGCCCTGTAATACAAGTATTGTCTACTACTAGAGACCTAGAGTACATCAATCAAAACTGCATCTCTATACACGCAAGTAATTGGCAAGATTACAAGTTGGCACGGGTTGGCATAACCTTTTCCCCTAACATAAACCGGCGCTCAGAACTGCATGGCAAAAAATATTTGATAAATTAGTCCGCACCTAGATCTAATCAAGTAGAGACCAGTTGGTAAAAAACAATTGACTTGGGTCCTTTAGTCAACAAATAAGGTATACATATTGGTAGCCTAATAGCCTATCCCCAGGTTTAACATGGTGTATGGCCAAGCGCTAACCATGGATTACTCATAACTGGTGTACATCCAATTACATATAAGTAGAGATCGGCATATCATATGATGTTGACCAAAGTCGAGTTTGATATCTTATGATATCGTACAAATTGCATCGTATGATATTGTATATGAATGGTAACTTTGGCCTAGTCAGACTGCCGGCATGATATGAATATATGATGTTGTAGACGACTTATATGTCGGTGCATGAGTAGGCAAAGCGCGGGCCCCTGTTACTACCAGGTCCCGAGTTACCTGCCGCATGCAGTACTGTGCACTACAGACTGCATACCTTAATCATCCCCGTTGTGCGACTTACTCTCTCTCTTCCATCTATGTAACGATTGAGTCTGCAGTGTCTCTCCCGATTACTAAATATGAGATCATATGATGACATGTTGCCGTTCCCTAAATATAATTGCATACTGTGAAAGCCTATTACATTTACCGTCGAATGGTGCACTCAACAGTGACTTTTATAACTGTGTACTGAAGGTATTAGCATTTTAAGTTAACCCCGAGGTTTAGCTTTCCGGAGTATTATATCGTTAGTACTGACACAAGGAATGGACTAGGGCGCTGAGCTTACAATCGTGATAGCTTGTCAAGCGACAAGGAAAGGATAAGAAGGGAAAGGCGACAGTACCTCAGGGTACTGCCGCCGGTAGGTGCCGGCCCTAACGGGCGGAGGCACTACTACGGAAGCTTCCAGGCAGAAGGCCTGGCGCCCCAAGACACTCTAGCTGGACCGGGAGAACCGGTCTATAACATCCCCCCCAATTCCTGGTATTCTTAATTCATAAGAATTCCTGAAATTAGGAGGTTCTAGGAAAAGGGAAGCTAGAGTGAAAATAGATAACTGGTGCATAGGGGAGCCCGGGGTATTGGCTTCTGGTTTGGCCAGTGTTCGCTATTGAACGGCACTTGACTTTGAGGGGCATATGCAAGTACATCAAGAGGGGAACAAGGGGCAGAGGCAGTACAGTGACTATTATCTATTATCTAGGTAGGATTGGATTCCAGCTGTGGAGCTGCCAGGAAGGGGCAGCCATAGGGCTTTGTTCAGCTAAAAGGGCTGGATAGCAATCTGTTTGATTTCCATTAATAAACTACTTTAAAGTAGACGTCCCCCGCTGGCTCATGACTATCATTCCAGAAGGAAGGATATAGTGAGGTACTTCCAGTATCATCTATAAAGTATCATAAGTCAGGATCTTAAGATCAAGGTGGGCTCACTATGGGGCCATAGGGAGGAGTCAGGAATGGACTGCAAGGGACCTTGCAGGGAGCTGGGAGACGAAAGAAGGCAAGTATCTCCCCATGATCAAGGATATGAGTGATGCTATATCACAGGTTCTTGGTCAAAGCTTCTAGAGTTATTCCATTTTGAGCTTGCCAATGCAGCCAATCTTCTCTCTGAAGTCACAGAACTTGGCCCTGGGCAGAGCTTTGGTGAGCATGTCAGACATGTTGGCAGCAGTTGGGATCCAGTTCATTTTGATGCCCTCTTTCTTTGATTGTTCCTTGAGGAAGTAGAACCTGGTCTCCATGTGCTTCAGTCTGGATGACAGCTTCTCTTGGTTCCAGGCACTAAGGGCAGCTTGGTTGTCACCATTAATGGTGAGAGCAGGGGGAACTATGCCTGTGGCAGAGTGTTGTAGTTTTCTCAGCCACATTCCCTCCTGGGCTGCAGAGGTAGCTGCCATGAACTCAGCCTCTGTAGTGGACAAGGCTGAAGCAGATGCCTGGATCTTGGATGCCCATGAGATTGCTCCCCCTTGGTTGAGGAATACAAAACCTGTAGTGGACTTCCTTGTGATTGGGCAGGCAGCATGGTCAGAATCACAGTAACCAATGAGGGGTTTGTTGGAGAAGGTGTAGGTGATGCCACAGTCTGGTGTATTAGACAGGTACTTGAGGATACCAGTTGCAGCTTCCATGTGGTCATGCAACAGGTGTGCACTGTGCCTGGCCAATCTGTTGACTGCTTGGGCAATGTCAGGTCTTGTGTTAACTGCCAGGTAGTTGAGGGAGCCCACAATTTGGGCAAGGGGTAGGCCTGTGGCTGGGGCATCTTTGCCAGCATAGGGCAGGAGAGCATCTGGTAGGAGGGGCACAGGGAATCTGGTGCTGTTGGGTTCAGGGAGCATGTTGTGGGCACGCAGCAGGTCCTGGATGAACCTTGACTGGCAGATGTGGAGGGTGCCAGCTGATACATTTCTTGTGATCTCATAGCCAACAAACACTGAGGGGTCACCGAGGTCTCTAGTCTTGTACAGCGTCATGATGGTGGTTTTGTACTTGTCTAGGATGTTTTTGTCAAAGGACAGCATAAGGAAGTCATCAACCCGGAGGAGTACCCAGATTATGGGCTTGTTGGCTGAGTTGGGGAGCACAAATAGACCTTGGTCTACGTCGACTTCTTTGAATCCTATAGCTGTCATATCTTCTTTTACTTTGAGGTACCACTGTCGAGAAGCTTGTTTGAGGCCATAAAGGCATTTCCACATACGGCAGACCCTGTGGTCCTGTTCGAATCCTGGTGGTTGGGTGCAGTACAGTTCTTCTTCAACTATGCCATTGAGGAAGGCTGTGGAAACATCTAACTGTGCTAGATATGCCTTGGGGTTTGCTGCCATTGAGAGGATGTAACGAATGGTAGCATGTTTGGCCACTGGTGCAAAAACTTCATCATAGTCCATGCCCGGGCGTTGGGCATACCCTTTGGCAACTAGTCTTGCTTTGTACCTGACAATTTCTCCATCAACTGACTGTTTGATGTCAAAGACCCACTTGGTTCCTATAGCCTTGGCTCCTGGTGGGAGTTCTGAGAGGGACCAGGTGTTCATCTGTGCAAGTGCTGCTAGTTCTTCTTGCATAGCAGCTTTCCATTCTTTGGCTTGGGGGCTAGAGAGGGCTTTTTTTTCTTTTGTGGGAATGATGACTTGGTCTGCAGCTAGAAATGCTAGAAAGTTGGGTGAGTGCCTTTCTCTGCCGGTTCTTCTAGGTTCAACTAGTGATGGGTCTACTTCTGGTGGTGGGGAAATGTCAGGACTTGGAGGTGTAGGCTGTTCCTGGTGCGGTGGAGATGGGGGGTTAGGGGGATCATCATTTTCCTGAGGGATGTGTTCATCTCCTTGTTCAACAGTTTGGTTATTGGGTGTACTGGCTGCTGGTGTGAGGGTGGATGCTGGTATGGTGCAGTTAGGTTGGTACACTGTGTCGGGATTAGAAGAGAGGTTGTCTGGTAGGCCCCACACTTGTGGGTTGGTCTGATACTTAGCTTGTCTGGCAAGGATGTATTCTCTTTCTATGAGTTCAGACTGGGTGGGGATAGCAGGGACAGGTGGTGTAGGATCATCTTCATCAATTTCAACTGGGATATCATCTTCATAGTTGCCTAGTACCACAGCGTCTGCACCTGGGAATCCTTTTTGACCTGCCAGATTTTCAAATTTATTGAAAGTTATGTCTCTGGCGTCAAAAATTTTGTGTGAGGAGTCTACCACTCTGTAGGCTTTTCTTGAGTCTGAGAATCCAATGAGCCTGGTAATCTTGGCTGAGGGTGAGAACTTGAAATCTCTGGATTTAGGTGGAACATGTACATGTGCAGTACAGCCAATAGTCCTGAGGTGATCTATCTTAGGCTTGATGCCATGGAAGAGTTCATAGGGTGTTTTGTCGTATTCAGAGGTGGGTGAGAGGTTTCTGAGGATGCTTGCATTTTTGACTATTTCTGCCCAGTACCTGTTGGGGAATTTAGATGAGAGGAGAAGGGCTGTGGACCTGTCATGCAGGGTTGTGTTCAGGCGCTCTGCTGCACCATTTGTAGAGGGGTTGCCTGGAACTGTGAAGTTGAGGGTGATTCCTTTCCTCTTGCACCAATTTTTGAATTTGTTGCAAATGTATTCTGATCCATTGTCACAAAAAATGGTTCCAATTTTGTTCTGGGTGTGGACTTCATACCGTTCAAGCACAGTGATCGTAGCATTGGCTACTGCATCCTTTGTTTTGTGTAATGTAACAATGGAGTATTTGGAATAATCATCTAGAATTCCTTGGAAGTAGAGGCTGCCATTTAGGCTAGGAATTTTCATTTTTCCACTCATGTCAATGTGAATGATTCCCATGGGTCTGGTAGCTCTGGTGTGAGATGTGGGGTAGGGTTTTTTGTCCATCTTAGAGAGAATACAGATCTCACAGGTTTGCTTACTCATTTTCCTAAATGCAGATGAGGTGATGTCGTTTCCAATGACCATGTCTTCTGAGGCCATTCTTGCTAAGGAAATGTAGGCTAGATGTCCTAATCTGATGTGTTGTAGTTCAGCTGTCATAGGTGTCTTTCTGGAGACAGCTGCCATTGCTACAGCTGTGGTGTATTCTGATCCTCTTATTAGTGTAGGATCATGTTTGACTACAGGGACTAGGTACAGGAGTCGTCTTTTGGATCCTGAGATGATGATTTTGTTATTGATGGTCATGGTGCCTTTGTCAGATGTGAACTTGATTTCCATGTTGGGTACATTTTTGATAGCTGATGCCATTGAGAACAAGTTGGGTGTGCTCTTGTCTGAGTTGAGGTGGACATTGAGGAGGTTGTGAAGTTTCCCATTTTCTCCTCTGATGAGGGCTGTGCCAGACTTTGTAATGTAGGTGTGGCCAGAGGCTGTGAGGACTTTGATGGGATCTATGTCTTTTATGTCATATAGAAGGCTGGCATCTCCAGTCATGTGAGAGGTTGCACCTGTGTCCATTATCCAGTTTTTGTATATGCTGCGTGTGCTGCATGTGGTAGTATTAAGGGCATAGTGGGTGCATGGCTTGTTGTCTGGCTGTGATTGTTGAGGACTTGTGCTTGCTGTAAGTCATATGGAGTCCTCATCCTTGGGTTTGTAAAAGTTTATCTTGTTGAGCTGTGGGTATGGCACAAGATCTGTGCAGGGATCTGTGTTCTCAAAATACCAGTCTGCATAGACATCTTTGAGCCGGTACATTAAGTCTATGTGCCTGGAATTCTTGTACTGTATTCTGAGTGCAGGGGACATGTGGTGCAAGATGTAGATTCTAGATCTAAGTTTAGTCTGATAGGGGGGCTCTCTACTCTCTTCCTCCATCACCTTAATGTCCTGAGAGATGTCCTTTAGCCATTGGTGAAACTCTGTAGCGTTAGACGCCGACAGTGCATCCATTGGAGAAGGGCTGGGATGACTCAGGGTAGAAGATGGGTGGGTGGGTGGGTGGGTGGGTGGGGGGTTTACAGTTGGCTTGCGGGGCCGGTGGGGTAAGGAGATGCGGAAAGGGAGGAGAGGGGACGATGGGTTGACGCAGTGGGAGGGGGGGGGGGGGGGGGGGGGGGGCTGGTGTTCCAGCGGGTTGCCTAGCAATCAGAGAAGATTCTGCAACTGAGATCCTTTTCCTTCGGTTGTTGCGGCAACTGTAGGAGGCACTGCAGGTGCGCGGGAGCTCGGGATCTACGGACAGGGTAACAGGCTTGATGCGCTCAAGTCTGTTGCAGTGGAACACGGGACGGCAGTGATGAGCGATAACCTTTAGCTTTCCGGAGTATTATATCGTTAGTACTGCGTCGGTATTTAGGCAGACCTTTGAAATCGTTTGAATCAACTGGTTTGAATCAATGAACCCCTATCAAGCGGTTTTCCACTTGAATCAGGGTACCTTGAAAACAGTTTGAATCAGTGATTCAATTCAAGCAGCTTATTCATTGAATCAGACGGAAGTCAATCAAGACAATATCAAACGGAATTCAAGGTGGTCGAAGATATTGCACTTCGAAATGTAGCTAAGCTCCCATATGTAGGCTGCCGAGAGGTAGGAAGCTTTGAATCCGAGGCGGGCGAGCGTCTAGCGATAACCGGCACAAATCCGTACCTTGTAGTACATTAGTTGTGCTTTCATTGGCTAGACAAAAATCTAGGGTGGGGTGTAGGTGCTAGCAAGATGATGGCTGTAATCTCAAGTGTCACAACTGGCTATGTAACCAAGTTGAAGTCTGGCTATGTAACCAAGTTGAAGTCTGGCTACGTAACCAAGTTGAAGTCTGGCTATGTAACCAAGTTGAAGTCTGGCTATGTAACCAAGTTGAAGTTGAATGTAGGAGTTTGGAAACAGCCCAAGTAGGGTGTGTGTGCGTGTTTAAGTACTCGCACTTTGGACAATGGTAGGAAAGAAACTTTTACAAGAAAGGAAACAAATATAATGCCAGAAAACAAATTGGTATCATATATTTAATTTTCCTGCTGAGGACGGCTTAGCTGGCTCGAAGCTACACAACAACCTAATATACAGAGAGACAGCCTAATGGAGCTGGCTGGAAGCTATACAACCTGGCACACAAAGTGAAAGTCTTATGGAGCTGGCTGGAAGCTGTACAACCTAATGGAGCTGGGTGGAAGCTTTACAACCTGCCACACAAGTGAAAGTCTAATGGAGCTGGCTGGAAGCTCTACAACCTAATGGAGCTGGCTAGAAGCTGTACAACCTAATGCAGCTGGCTGGAAGCTGTACAACCTAATGGATCTGGCTAGAAGCTGTACAACCTGTCACACAAAGTGAAAGTCTATTGAAGCTGGCTGGAAGTTCTACAACCTAAGGAGCTAGCTGGAAGCTGTACAACCCATGGCTGGAAGCTGTACAACCTAATGGAGCTGGCTGGAAGTTAGGTCTAATTCAGTTGTAGGGAAAGTATTCAGCGTTGTGGGTATCGCACAATTGATGAATACAATACAGTGCTCTCGTGGGTATCGCACAAGAAGGCTGTATATTGTCAACTACCAGGCCCGGCTATTGTCCAAGGTGGTGGAAGGGATAATAGGCCTATCTACTGCTGTGCTTGAAATTTCAAATTAAATTTTTGGGTTTTTTGTATGAGGGTTTAAAGGTACTGCCTGTCCTGGTCAACAAGGACAGGCAGTACCTTTAAACCCTCATAAACAAAACCCAAACTAAATTCACCCAATGATTACTGCTCCATGCTACTATATATTCAGGGCACTAACATGCCTTAATATCCCATTGGCTAAGCTTGGCACCACATGATGGCAGCTTCCAGGCAGCTCCAATGTGATCGTTGCCTCGTTAGTAGTTGTCTCCAGTCGAAGTGAAGAAAAAAAGAGGAAGAGGAGGATCGTAGCGTAGCGTTCAGAATGCGAGTTTACAATCTGGTGGCTCGAATTGCACTTGGCCGGTTCAGTTTGTGGGTTCAGGGGTTTGGCGTGCGTGGGCTCCGTTGCCAGGGATCTTCTACTGGGCGCGGGGACAGCTGAGAGCCGGACAGGAGTACGGTACACGGTTGCTTGGAACAACAGTCCAGCTAGCACTACAACAGTTCGCGTCCCGGATTTATTGGAACAGGGAAGAGAGGAACCAACGGTGAAGGGCCAGCAAGGGTAGGAAAGGGAATATACGGTTAGCACAAGGGTCTATATTGCTTATTAACCGTAGGCATTTCGGCCCAATTTCAGCAGTGAATACAACTGCATTATTTAATGAATAACTATTCAAATCTTTGCATACCGTACTTCCTTTAAGTTACATAGACTTAGATATGAATAAGGGATGCTTTGGAATATATGTCAAAGAGGTCATCAATGTAATAAAACATGTTTATAACATACCCCCATAGACTATCCTACAGTAGGAAAATGGTCCCTGAACTTGTCAGGTACCCATATGGGATCAGTCCGATTCAGGAAAACCAAAGATCAGAAGCAGATTCGAAGGAACGAGGAAGTTCTGAGTTCAAATCAGTAGTTACCGATCTGCGCTGTTTAAACCGTAACCAGTTGAGATCCTGAACCCCATAGACTATCCTACAGTAGGAAAATGGTCCCTGAACTTGTCAAGTACCTATATGTGATCAGTCCGATTCAGGAAAACCAAAGATCAGAAGCAGATTCGAAGGAACGAGGAAGTTCTGAGTTCAAATCAGTAGTTACTAATCTGCGCTGTTTAAACCGTAACCAGTTGAGATCCTGACCCCCATAGACTATCCTACAGTAGGAAAGTGGTCCCTGAACTTGTCAGGTACCTATATGTGATCAGTCCGATTCAGGAAAACCAAAGATCAGAAGCAGATTCGAAGGAACGAGGAAGTTCTGAGTTTAAATCAGTAGTTACCGATCTGCGCTGTTTAAACCGTAACCAGTTGAGATCCTGAACCCCATAAACTATCCTACAGTAGGAAAATGGTCCCTGAACTTGTCAGGTGCCTATATGTGATCAGTCCGATTCAGGAAAACCAAAGACCAGAAGCAGATTCGAAGGAACGAGGAAGTTCTGAGTTTAAATCAGTAGTTACCGATCTGCGCTGTTTAAACCGTAACCAGTTGAGATCCTGAACCCCATAAACTATCCTACAGTAGGAAAATGGTCCCTGAACTTGTCAGGTACCTATATGTGATCAGTCCGATTCAGGAAAACCAAAGATCAGAAGCAGATTCGAAGGAACGAGGAAGTTCTGAGTTTAAATCAGTAGTTACCGATCTGCGCTGTTTAAACCGCAACCAGTTCAGATCCTGACCCCCATAGACTATCCTACAGTAGGAAAATGGTCCCTGAACTTGTCAGGTGCCTATATGTGATCAGTCCGATTCAGGAAAACCAAAGATCAGAAGCAGATTCGAAGGAACGAGGAAGTTCTGAGTTTACATCAGTAGTTACCGATCTGCGCTCTTTAAACCGTAACCAGTTGAGATCCTGAACCCCATAAACTATCCTACAGTAGGAAAATGGTCCCTGAACTTGTCAGGTGCCTATATGTGATCAGTCCGATTCAGGAAAACCAAAGATCAGAAGCAGATTCGAAGGAACGAGGAAGTTCTGAGTTTAAATCAGTAGTTACCGATCTGCGCTGTTTAAAACCGTAACCAGTTGAGATCCTGAACCCCATAAACTATCCTACAGTAGGAAAATGGTCCCTGAACTTGTCAGGTGCCTATATGTGATCAGTCCGATTCAGGAAAACCAAAGATCAGAAGCAGATTCGAAGGAACGAGGAAGTTCTAAGTTTAAATCAGTAGTTACCGATCTGCGCTGTTCGAAAGGCGCGGATCTGTAACCAGTTCTCTAAGCTCAGAACTTCCCCGTCCCTTCGAATCTGGTTATGACATTTTGTTTACCTGAATCTAATTTATCAGATATAGGTACCTAAGAAGTTTAGAAACCATTATCGTAGTGTAGGATAGCCTACTGGCGTGCAGGGTCCCAACTGGTAGCTGTTCGAAAGGCGCGGATCTGTAACTAGTTCTCTAAGCTCAGAACTTCCCCGTCCCTTCGATTCTGGTTATGATATTTTGTTTTCCTGAATCGATATAATCATATATAGGTACCTAAGAAATTTAGAAACCATTATCTAGGTGTAGGATAGCCTACTGGCGTGCAGGGTCCCAACTGGTCGCCGTTCGAAAGGCACGGATCTGTAACCAGTTCTCTAAGCTCAGAACTTCCTCGTCCCTTCGAATCTGGTTATGATCTTTTGTTTTCCTGAATCTAAATAATCATATATAGGTACATGAGAAGTTTAGAAACCATTATCATAGTGGAGGATAGCCTACTGGTGTGCAGGGTCCCAACTGGTCGCTGTTCGAAAGGCGCGGATGTGTAACCAGTTCTCTAAGCTCAGAACTTCCTCGTCCCTTTGAATCTGGTTATGATCTTTTGTTTTCCAGAATCGGAATAATCATATTTGGGTACATGAGAAGTTTCGGGATCATTATCCCCCATTGTTCATCAGGTTTGATTAGCATGACCCCCATCAGGGTTGTCTAGGTCCTGCGACGCAGATCCCGCATGCACCGCAGGCGCAGGCCCCGAGAATCCGATTCAAATATGGCGACCTGCTTCTCCGCCCATGCGCGTACGGTTACGGCGGTACTGCATGCTGTACAGTTCAAACTGGTCAGCGCAATGGGTTAGCGCTTCAACTTAGCGGCTGTGCAAGCTTTCACTGTTCACTGCGCGTCAATTGGTTCTCGACTCAGCGATATTCCTGCAGAATAGCGCACCATGCTGCCTGCTTTCCTTGAGTTAACTTGGACTGATCTATTCATAGCTTCAGCCATTCCCGAATTGCTTCCTAGATCCGTCAATACCTACATGCGCGAGCACTTTGCTTCCGCGGCACTTTGCTTTGGGAATGGTTGTGCTTCAACTCAAGACTGTAGCGACCTTCTTCTCCGCCCACGCCGGCGCGTGCGGTTAAGGTACTGCATTTTTCGTTTCGTCAAGTGGTGCCTTACTTGACCAGAGTTGTGTCGCAGGCATTAAGGCAGCTGCAGCAAAATGACCTATCATGGAGCCGCAAGAGTTCCAATGCTCGAGGTGTGAAACAGGTGCGCAGTCAGATAGCGACATGCTGCCTGCTTTCCTTGAATTAACTTGGACTGAGCTTGCTTTCATAGCTTCAGCCATTCCCGAATTACTTCTGAGATCCGTCAATACCTACACGCGCGAGCACTTTGCTTCAGCGGTACTTTGCTTTGGGAATTGTTGTGCTTCAACCCAAGACTGTAGCGACCTGCTTCTCCGCCCCCGCGCGTGCGGTTAAGGTACTGCGTTTTGCGTCTCGTCAAGTGGTGCCTTACTTGACCAGAATTTGTCTCAACTTTGACTGACTCGCTTTTTCGAGTTGTTCCGCAGGCATTAAGGCAGCTGCAGCAAGTCGACCTATCGTCCAGCTCATCATGGAGCCGCAAGAGTTCCAATGCTCGAGGTGCAAAACAGGTGCGCATTCAGATAGCGAATTTGGTTTGAACCATGGCTGCTATTTGAAAGTCGGAAGAATGCGCATTGCTGCCAATGTATCTCAACTAACGCTCACCAACGAACATTTGTCTGCAGGTCTCACTCTTGCGACTGGTCTCGCGTCAGAACGCCTGGATGCTTATGACCTTGAGGCTGAAGACGATGTCGTTGATGAACAAGAAGCACAGCATGCTGGAGTTTCGTCAATTCGTACCTGAGGAACTACTTCGTGGCCAACTGCACTTCCTTAGTAGCATATATATCTAGCTCTTCAATCACTAATTACTATCATGTTTAACTATCTAAGGATTCATTCATTATGGTGCTTTCAATTTCTGTAACAAAGATCGAAGAGTCCTGCTGTCCAAATATGCGCCCTCAGTCTTCAGTGCTTGCATTGCTTTACGAAAAAACAGATCTATTTGAACATGGTTTGAGTCATGTTTGAAACAACCAACCTTGTTTCAAACCTTTTTCAAGGGGCACGTTGATGACGGCATGATTAAGATCTATTTGAACATGGTTTGAGTCATGTTTGAAACAACCAACCTTGTTTCAAACGGATCTCAATCGGTAGGTTTGATGGCCGACTGATTCAAACAGGAAACAAAGATCGATTGAATCAAGGTTATCTCCGATTGAATCTAAGAATGAATCAAACGAACAATTCAAACAGGATTTTCTTTGTTTCAAACGACCCTCAAAGAAGTACTAAATACCGACGCTGACACAGGGAATGGACTAGGGCACTGAGCTTACAATCGTGATAGCTTGTCAAGCGACAAGGAAAGGATAAGAAGGGAAAGGCGACAGTACCTCAGGGTACTGCCGCCGGTAGGTGCCGGCCCTAACGGGCGGAGGCACTACTACGGAAGCTTCCAGGCGGAAGGCCTGGCGCCCCAAGACACTCTAGCTGGACCGGGAGAACCGGTCTATAACACGAGGTGTAACTTGTGTTTGACCAAGCTTTAACAGCGAATACTTTCATAATGGTGAACACCGGGTGACCACCCAATAAAACATAATTGTATCTCGTTAAAGCTATTAACATGTCCTTGGTATATTCATGGTATATTCAAATGTGACTTTGACAAAAATACACAGTACTGCCTCGTACACCAGTCGCTACTTGGAGTAACTTGGCGAGCCAGCTGGGACTGACTTAGGGTCGACTTGGAACACGGTCGTTTGCCAAGTCGTTTGCCAATTAATTGTGCGTATACGGTATCCACTGGTTTGGTATTACTCTAGCCTTTAGATCTCTTCCTCCCCCACAATGCATCATCTATCACGCAGATACATCAATGCCGCGCATTCAAGCTCGCGTACGCTTCCATCCAATCTGCGTTCTTTACCCCGCTCATCACCACGCCAAGGGGCTCCGCAAAGGTCCCAGTCGTGCGTTTTGCACGCGCTAGAGGAGGAAAAGGCACGATTAGCGTCACTTGTGACTCGACTCAATAGCAGCCCCAAGCCAGGGGATGTCGAGGAGCTGCTGTCTGTAGTTAGAAACATGTGTTCTGAAAATGCCAAGAGTAAGCCTGCAGTTACACCCTCAATCAATGGCAGGTAAGATAAGTTAGTGGTGATTGTGTGTGTGTGTGTGTGTGTGTTGGGGGGTGGTGCGGGGTGTGGGGGGGTATCAATCTGCAGATGTTGAACAGTTAGTAAGTAGTTAGGGCGTCTGGTAGATAGCATATGCATCAAATCCCTCTATCAATGGCAGGTAAGATAAGTTGTAATGAGCTTGGAGTTTCAATCAAGCAGGGAGTGTGTCACAGAGGTGCATGCATGCGCACAATGCACGCACTTCGGAGGGGAGGCATGGTACAAACGCATGTCTAAGGGCGATCGAAGAGATGCAAACTCGTGATCACAAGCCAATACTCACATGCAATCATGATCACTCATAAACACAAGCCATTCACACATGCAAGGTATGCGCGCTTACGCACAGAAGTACACATGAGAACAAAGGCAGCAACAACGCGCAGATGCATTCTGGGAGGGAAGGGTGCCGCAGGGGCACAGAAAAGGGTGCCGAAGATCCACCAAATTGGCAGTGCATGCACATACACATGCGCAATATCACATGCATATGCACACAAGCACATGACCACATGCACATGCACACATGCGCAATATCACATGCACATGCACACAAGCACATGACCACATGCACATGCACACATGCACAATATCACATGCACATGCACACAAGCACATGCAAATGCACAAATGCACAAGATGACATGTGTATGACCATATGCAGATGCACATGACAACATGCACATGAAAAATATCACGTGCACATGCACAAGCACACATGCGCATGACCACATGCGTATGACCATATGCAGATGCACACGAGCACATGACCACATGTGCAAGCGCAAGCAAACACTCCCACGCGCTCTCTTAAACACACATGCACGCACTCTCTTGATCGCCCCCCCCCACCCCACCCCACCCCACACACAAACACACAAACACGCACCTACACACACACACACACACACTCTCTCTCTCTCACAAAGGCATTCACTTGTACTTCATCTGCTCAGGTGGGTGTTGCTGTACACCACTAAGCTAGACAAAGCTGGCATGTCAGCAAATACCTCTACCTCACCCCTAGACTCAGCCCTATCGCCACTGCAAGGTGCATCAGATGCTATGTACCAAGTCTTCTACAAGTGAGTCAACTGACATGCTAATAGGTAGGGAACGGTTTGAAACGTGACTGAAAACGTGTTTAAAAACGTGTTGAAAACGTGTTTGAAAACGGTTTGAAAACGTGTTTGAAAAACTAAAATTATCAACAATTATTGTAGTGTCACAATAGTATTAGTTTTTCAAATAATTTCAAAATTCTGGTGAGATTTCGTCAGTCTAATATTCACTAATATTCACTAATATGATTCATTCACTAATATTAACTAAATTAGCCTTTCCCGACTAATTGGTGGGTGTATGCAGGTGGGGAAGCAGGGATTTTTTCAGATCTGAATATGGTTTTTTTCTAGCTTCATGGTTTTGAGCCTCCTCCAGGGACAGCGTGTTGTAGTTTTGTATAGCTTTTTAGGGCCATTTAGGCCAAAACAGGGTCAAAAGTAGCGATCGCTATATATAGAGGGAAAAACAATCCCTGTGAGGAAGTACCGACATTGTGGGTTTCCCATCTTCCGGATCTTCCGCCCGTCCCCTGTATCTACCACACGTTGATTTTTCTTTTGGGCTACATGTGGCAGCTTCTGGGCAGCTCCCCTGCCTGGCTACTCGATCAAAGCTAGCGCAAGCTGTTGCATCTGACAGCTACATACACCCACCTTTTAGTGTGTGTGTTTGGTCGTGTGTGTGGGGGGGAGGGTGGTTGTGTGGGTGGTTTTGTCTGTGTGTGGGTGTGTGGGTGGGAGGCTGGGTACTTTATCAAGGGCTCTGGCAACTCTATCAAAGCTGGCGCAAGCTGTTGCGACAGCTGACAGCTGACATGGTCAGCTTACCAGTGCTCCTGAAATCTAGGGGGTGTAGCCCTGTGTCTGGCTCAGGGAGCTGCCTAGAAGCTGTTGCGGCAGTTGACAGCTGACATGGTCAGCTTACCAGTGCTCCTGAAATCTAGGGGGTATAGCCCTGTGTCTGGCTCAGGGAGCTGCCTAGAAGCTCTGGCGGCAGTTGACAGCTGACATGGTTAGCTTACCAGTGCTCCTGAAATCTAGGGGGTATAGCCCCGTGTCTGGCTCAGGGAGCTGCCTAGAAGCTCTGGCGGCAGTTGACAGCTGACATGGTCAGCTTACCAGTGCTCCTGAAATCTAGGGGGTATAGCCCTGTGTCTGGCTCAGGGAGCTGCCTGGAAGCTGCTACGAGTAGCCCAAAAGAAAAACACTGCTGCCACATTTTGGATCTTGTAGACTCACGCCTGCCCTACATCAGTATATTCGGGACCACAGTCCCTTATCCTTGTCGGGTTGTTCTTAGACAGCCGCCTTGGAGGCATGGGAACAGGGTACTACATTTTGCCATTAACTTGTTTAAGGCTGTGACTTGCCTTTCTGCCTTTCTTTTCCTGCTGCACCTACACTGTCCTAGTTACAGTACTGTGCATTACGTTACAGTACGTAACATTGTGTTACATGACATGACATGACGTGACGTGACACTATGTTATGTCATGTAACGTTAGATTAGGTTAGGTTAGGTTACGTTACATTGCGTTACGTTTCGTTATGTTGTCATCAACAGGCCATTGTTGACCCAAGACAAGCCCGCTGCACAACATCCGGGAGGGGTCTACCAACTAATCCCTAAAATTAGATAGGAAAAATGCTTGCAGCAAGCACGCATTTTTGTCAACACTGATTTTATTTATCCACGAAAATGAAACACTAATTCTATTTTTTTATGAAAAGGAAACACTAATTTCATTATCCATGAAAATGAAACACTAATTCTATTTGTTTATGAAAATGAAACACTAATTTCATTATCCATGAAAATGAACCACTAATTCTCCTTGTTAATGAAAATGAAACACTAATTTCATTATCCATGAAAATGAAACACTAATTATATTTTTTATTGTAAATGAAATACTAATTTTATTATCCATACAAATGAAACTTCATTTCATTCATTTCATTCACACGTCTGCATCTTGATTCTATGAAAATTCCATGACTGTTTTTGTCAACACAAATGTCATTATCCATGAAAATGAAACACGTCTGCATCTTGATTCCGACCTCTTCAACGCTCCTGGCTGACATAAAAACATTATTCATGAAAATAATATCCATACACGTGAAAATAATTATCCATAAAAACATTATCCATGAAAATGGAACAAGTCTGCATCTTGATTCTGTCCTCTTAAGGTTTAACGCTCCTGGCTGACATAAAAACAAACAAAACATGCTTATAAATACTAATAAACGTGTTATATAAATGAACAAAAATCTGTTATAAATAATAATAAATGTGTTATAAAGATGAATACTTTTTTTTATAAAAAATAATACATCTGTTCCACAATTACTCATCCTGTTATAAATCTGGACCAGGGTACTACATTTTGCCATGTTAGGTCACGTGGAAAACGTAGATGGGGATCTTCAAGTAACTTGGTGGCAGTGCCTGGCAACTTTGGGTCTCCAGGCTTAATTTTGGGTCTCCAGGCTTTGCGGGTATCTATTTTAACGTGATTCACGTAGATAGGCTCCGAAAGCTTACGTGCAATAGCATGCGCGTTTTGTGGGACAACTGTTTTCTCCGTGCGACGCGACGCGACCCAATTGAGCAACTCAGTGCGACCCCAGTGTGACGGTCTGCCCCCCGAACCTCGCGGAGCGCGGAGCCCGGGGGGTCGGGAGGGCGTTTCTGACTACTTTAGCCGGGCCCATGCATCGCCATGCTGCAACGGAATGGCGACGCGTCGCGCAAGACAAAAGTGCTTGGGACACTAGTACAACTATGTTTTATTTGCTATGCCTTGAATACTTGTCACCTCACTTCACAAGCTACCACCCACCCCCACCCACCCACCACCACCACCACCACCCACACGCCACCCACCACCACCACTCACCCACCATCACCACCACCACCACCACCCACACACCCACACACACCACCACCCACACACCACCACACACACTCCTCCACCACTACCACTCACCAAATCGGCTGCGGAGCAGGCCAGCAGCTCCATCACAATCATAAGCTGGCTGCACCACCACCACCCACCCACCCACCCACCAACACCCACTCAACAACCACCCACTCAACAACCACCCACTCAACAACCACCCACTCAACAACCACCCACTCAACAACCACCCACTCAACAACCACCCACTCAACAACCACCCACCCACCCCACACCCACCAGTTTTCACCTCACTTCACCAGCTACCATGCAGACCGTGGGACAAAACTCACCCAACCAATTCTCACTAAATTCAAACTTTGTTTCTATCCCTTTCCTCTTGGTAACAGTTTGGTTTCAGCCATATCTAACCATATGCCAACTCTTTGGACCATCTTTAAATGTTTGGTAAATGTGTCAACCAAAGTTCTTGCCCAAGTACCTGCTCTGGGTGTAACCCCTGGGGCTCAGCTCACCCAACCTAACCGCATACTCCGGTTTTCCATGTATAATGGACATACAGGCATCTCCGAAGTGACACCCAATTAAAATGTGTTCACACCCCTTTGACCGTCTCTTTACACAACCCACGTCCTCCACCTTCGTACCACATCCTGTACCACCTCCTGTACGTTTTAACCACGTCCTGAAAAATTGGGAATCAGCCACCTCATGAATATTAATGTCGTTTTCTGATATGGCTGTCAATTTCAACACTCAACCACCACCACCACCACCACCACCACAAATTTAAACCTGCAACCAACACTACCACCACCACCACCAAAATCATCATCATCAACAACAACAACAACAACAACTACAACAACAACAACAACAACAACCCTTTGCTTGTAGATATGCCCCCTTCCTAGAAATTTCAACTTTCAATCACCACCACCACCAAATTCAGCCCTCAACCACCACCACCACCACCAACCCTTTGCTTGTAGATACGTCCCCATCCTAGCTGGAAGTTCGGTGGGGAAACAAGGTAGACGACTCTCTGGAGTAGGGGTGACGTCACGCGGAAAGTATGTTGGTTGCCCTAGCTACCCTGTCGATATAAATCCTAAACCCTAAACCCTAAACTCCAACCCCCAAACCCGCTGGTGGAGGGGTGACGTCACTCGGCAAGTGAGCTTGTTCCCCTAGCTACACTCTCAACATAAACCCTAAACCCTAAACCCAAACCCTCAGGTGTATTGGTGACGCACGCGGAAAGTAAGTTGGTTGCCCTAGCTACCCTTTCAATATATGTGTGGTGTTGGTTCAGCTGTTCGTGAGTGTGTGTATGAGTGTGTGTATGTGTAAGTTGGTGGCCCTAGCTACCGCTTTTTTGTTTGTAAAATCTGAAAGTGGTTTTTTCTAGCTCTATGGTTTTCGGCCTCCTCCAGGGACAGCGTTTTTATAGCTTTTATATGCTGCAAGTAAGTTAGTTACCATAGCTACCCCTTGAATATAAATAAATACATACATATATAGTACGCTTTATCACGAGGCGTGAGGTTGAGGGGGGCAGCCCGTTTGCTTTCACTGGGGCCAACCACCCCTTCAATATTTAAGGGTTGGTTCAGCTGTTTCCCTTGCTGCCCCATGTGTTCCTTGAGTAGTGCCCCCCTTTTTTCTTTTCAAAGTGAAAGTGGTTTTTTTCAGCTTTATTGTTTTAGGCATCCTCCAGGGACAGCGTTTCATAGTTTTTAAACGCGGCAAGTAAGTCTGTTGCCCTAGCTACCCTCTCAATATATATATATATATATATATATATATGTGTTGGTGCAGCTGTTCCCCTTACCGCCCCTTGTGTGCCCTGAGTAGTGCCCCCCTTTTTTGTGCCTTTGTTTTTTTGCTGCCTGTATGATACTGTATACCGGTAATACCATATATTGGATGGTGCTGTTTATACTGTATATACTGTATGATACTGTAATAACTGTATATACTGTATATACTGTATGATACTGTAATAACTGTATATACTGTATATACTGTATGATACTGTAATAACTGTATATACTGTATATACTGTAATAACTGTATATACTGTATATACTGTATATACTGTATGATACTATAATAACTGTATATACTGTATATACTGTATGATACTGTAATAACTGTATATACTGTATATACTGTATATACTGTATGATACTGTAATAACTGTATATACTGTATATACTGTATGATACTGTAATAACTGTATATACTGTATGATACTGTAATAACTGTATATACTGTATATACTGTATGATACTGTACGATGTGCTGCCTGTATGATACTAGTGGACGGTGCATAATGGGTTGCAGAAGTACTATAGCCATTCAGCGGAATATTTGTATTTGGGTTTTCGAAACACATTTCATCGCTGGCTGTTCCACCTTTTAGGTAGCTTAAGCTCATAGTTTTTCTTTTCAGCTGCGAGGAGCGGCTTCTAGGCAGCTCCCTGGGCTCTCTCTTCATCCAAGCCTCGAGCAACCTAGGCACCTGGAAGCTGATATCGTCAGCTTTCCAGTGCTCCTGGAATCTTTCGGTTTGGCCAATTGGCCCAGTGGCAGCCTCAGGGAGCTGCCTAGAAGCTAGTGCTGGTAGCCGAATATAAAAACAGTGAGACAGATCGTTTTTTTCTTTCCAAATCTGAAAAACAAAAATCAGCTGTATGGTTTTAGGCCTCATCCAGGGACAGCCTTTTTATAGCTGTTTATAGCTTTTTAGGGCCATTTAGGGCACACGTAAAACTTGTTTTTAAAATGGATATAGTGATAATTTGTGTCAAAACTGGGTCAAAAGTAGCGATCGCTACATACAGTAGGGGACTCAATCCCTGACACGGATGCAGACATTCCCTGACCCGGACACTGTCTCATCCATTTAGAACACCTCAGCTTTTCTTTTCAGCTACCAGCAGCAGTTTCTAGGCAGCTTCCCTGGCTTTCTACCCAGCCAAACCTGAAAAGAAAACCAGTGCATGCCATGTCCATCTAACTGAGAATGGGATCAAAAATAGAGAGACATTAGGAGCCCTGAATTGTCAGGAGGGCCTGCACATACGGTATTCATGAAGCTGACCGTCCAACCAGTATTGTATTGTGCGCGGCCGAAGCATGGTTGTTAAGAACGCTGCGACTTGCGACTTAGAACGCCACAGCTTTTCTTTCCAGCTACCCAGCAGCAGTTTTTATGCAGTTTCCTGGCTTGAAGTTTCCTGGCTTGCTACCCAGCCAACCCTGAAAATAAAAACATTGACACAGATGCAGACGTTCCCTGACCCGGACACTGTCGCATCAGCTTAGAACTTCACAGGTTTTCTTTTCAGCTACCTACCAGCAGTTTCTAGGAACTTTCCTGGCTTGACGTTTCTTGGCTTGCTACCCAGCCAACCCTGAAAATAGTGACACAGATGCAGACATTCTCTGACCCGGACACAGTCGTATCCGCTTAGAACGCCACAGCTGTTCTTTTCAGCCACCAGCAGCAGTTTCTAGGAAGTTTCTAGGCTTGACGTTTCCTGGCTTGCTACCCAGCCAACCCTGAAAATATAAACAGTGACACAGATGCAGACATTCCCTGACCTGGACACGGTCGTATCCGCTTAGAACGCCACAGCTTTTCTTTTCAACCACCAGCAGCAGTTTCTAGGAAGTTTCTAGACTTGACGTTTCCTGGCTTGCTACCCAGCCAACCCTGATTATAAAAACAGTGCTTCAGTTGCTCGTCTCCAATCACTCCTTGCCCCCACCCCTCATGCGTAGGGACGGGCAATATGATATCATGTGATATCATGTCATCATCTGATAGCATATGGTAGCATATGATGCCGGCAGTCTGAAAAAGCTAAAGTTACCATTTGCATACAATATCATATGATGCAATTACAAAACACAATATCATATGATATCATACTCGACTTTGTTCAACATCATATGATATGCCGGTCCCTACTCATGTGTGTGTAGCTCCTAAACCAACAACTGCCACCAAAATTTCCCTTCCAACCCCTTCCTGACCCCACCCATCCTTCTTGTGCAGCTCCCAAACTGACTACTGCCACACAAATTCCCCTTCCAACCTCTTCCGGCCCCCACCCATCCCTGTGTGCAGCTTCCAAATTAACTACTGTCACCAAAATTCCCTTCCCAACCCCTTCCGGCCCCCACCCATTCTTTTTGTGCAGCTTCCAAACTATTGACACCCCCAATTGCTTTGTCTCCAATGTGTCAAGGTAAGACCAGATGCGTAACATGGGCCATTTGTAATGTTTGTTTTTCTAGCCCAGGCCCAACCCAGCAGGCTAAGGTGCGACGGAGTGCTCAAATCACTTCACTGGCATCGCAAACGTCTCTATGCAAGGCCCCTTTCCGGGGAAACTGTCACATGGGCCATGTTTGTATGTTTGTTTTTCTAGCTCAGGCCCAACCCAGGAGGCAAAGGTGCAACAGAGTGCTCAAATCACTTCACTGGCATCACAAATGTCTCGACGCAAGGCCCATTTCCGGAAAAGCTGACACAACTGAGCACCGGCGTCGCACTGAGTCGCTGTATTTACCACGCGTCGCACAAAAAAAACTGAACATGGCTCAGAGCTTTTGTTTTCGTTTCAGAAAGGGGGTCTTCTGGTAGCAATCAGGGATTTGGTGTTTTTGCATGGGTGAAGAGCTCTAGCTAGTGATTTGGGTAGGCCGCCCGAAGGACCGGCCCAGGGGTTAGGGGGGCGGGGCCGAGATTCGAGTCTCCTGGTAGCGGAAGGTTTGGCCAAAACAGGGTCGCAGGTAGCGATCGCTACCCGTAGCGGAAAAAAAGCTATGCTTGATGTTAGGTAGGGGTTGAAAATATCATGGTAGCGATTTGGGTAGGCGGACAGAAGGGCGGGCCCGGTGGGCGGATGGGGATCTGTGGGCAGGGCAGAAATTCAAGTCCCGTGGTAGTGGAAGGTTTGGCCAAAACAGGGTCCCGGGTAGCGATCGCTACTGGTAGCGGGGGAAGGCTTGGCCAAAGCAGGAGCTCCTGGTATTACTTTGGGTAGGCCGCCCCGGGGCCAGGGGGGGGGGCGAGGGGGGGGGCCTATTGAATATTACCGCTCCGTCCTAGATTGAGGCTATACCGCTACCGCACCGTCCTAGAATGAGGCTTGGGGCGCCACTTGTGGCTACCAACATGGCGTCAAGAATTCTGAAGAAGAAGAAAAGACTGGCCTACTTGAGCCGGGGGGGGGGGGGGGGGGCTACTCCAGTCCCAGGGTAGTGGAATATTTGGGGGGGGGGGGCTACTCCAGTCCCAGGGTAGTGGAATATTTTGGGGGGGGCCTACTCCAGTCCCAGGGTAGTGGAATATTTGGGGGGGGGCCTACTCCAGTCCCAGGGTAATGGAATATTTGGGGGGGGGGGCTCCTCCAGTCCCAGGGTAGTGGAATATTTTGGGGGGGGCCTACTCCAGTCCCAGGGTAGTGGAATGTTTTGGGGGGGGGCCTACTCCAGTCCCAGGGTAGTGGAATGTTTTGGGGGGGGCCTACTCCAGTCCCAGGGTAGTGGAATGTTTGACCAAAACGGGGTCCCAAGTAGCGATCGCTATATGTAGCGTGAAAAAAAAGCCTTGGCATGGCCACCACCTTCCCTGGGCTCATTGTTAGGGAACGGCGACTAATATGAGTGTTTGAAAAACTAATATTATAATAGTGTCACAATAATATTAATTTCAACTAATATTATTATAGTGTCACAATAATAATAATAATTTCAATAATATTATAATTTCAACTAATATTATTATAGTGTCTCAATAATATTATTTTTTCAAATAAATTCGAAATTATGGTGAGACGGCTCGTCAGTTTAAAATTAGATCATATTAAGTATCCACTAATATTATGTAACATAGCCGACCCCTGCTCTCTGTACATTTGGGGGGTCTTCGGCAGGTCAGGTGAGGAAGTGTTTTTGTAACAAAGTCTGTAAGCATTTACAGACCATTTACAATCCTCGCAGTTTAGCTCGTTTCTACCGTACCCCAACAGTGTGTTAACAGTCTGTAACCAAAGTCTGGAAACAGGGCAGAGTACAGGTTTACAGAGCGTTTACAGACTTTGACCTCTGTAAACCCTCTGTAATGGGGTCGGTAAAGGGCCCGGATATTGATAGTGTATGCTCGGATTTTTTTATTTGCCACTCCCCCAAGCTTGTGAGGCCCATATCCTCCAATTGCGGTAATTAATAAGGCTGTTCATTCAACAAATTCACATGTAAGGCAGGCCCGCAGCCCCGACACCCCCTGCCTTCCTCCCCCCTGTGACACTGACGCGTATCCTATCTAGCCTATTTAGCTATTTATATATAAAAGCATGAACTCTAAAAATAGTGAAAGCAATTGAGCAGTGCATAAAAAGTGCAAGCAATTGAGGGGAAAAAAACCCTCTTCTCTATCTTGGAGGGTTGGGTGCTATAGTCTAGGTTGTGGGTGCAGTAGCTTTTTGCTATTGGTGGTTCGCCGTGGTAAACGAACCACTGGCCTTTGACTTTACCCTTATCCTAGGTGCGCCCATCGGGAGTTGCGGGGATGTGTGTATGTTTGTCTAGTGCGTCACCCCCCCCCAGTTCTGCTTGCAACCTTGCTGACCCTGTTGTACAGTGGCGGTACAGCCCCGCCTCTGTTCTTTAGGCACTACTCACCGTCTAGGACGTGACTTGCGACTTGTTTGATCGCAAGGTTTTCACGACTTATCAAGCGAGACCCACATGATTCTGGATCCTGGAAACCTCGGTTGGTCGTATGCCTTGCCTTACTTTACTTTCAACCTGGAGACCAATGGTGCAGTGTTGATAAGACTATCGTCTGCTGCGTGAGCCGGTGCACCATGGGCAGCAGATGTCTAGGCCAGGTCTTATCAACGGGAGCATTCCAGGATTCACTCATTTTTGTTGGGCTCACGTTGAACTGCTCACCGTGTTCTCTGGTGCCAAGCCAACTGCCCTTGTTTTTAACCCCAGGAATCACTCATCTTTGTTAGGCTCACGTTGAACTGCTCAACGTGTTCTCTGGTGCCAAGCCAACTGCCCTTGTTTTTAACCCCATGAATCACTCATCTTTGTTAGGCTCACGTTGAACTGCTCACCGTGTTCTCTGGTGCCAAGCCAACTGCCCTTGTTTTTAACCCCAGGAATCACTCATCTTTGTTAGGCTCACATTGAACTGCTCACCGTGTATTGTTCTTCCTATTCAATGTATGGATGTCTTTATGTATGTTACAGTCCAGGGGTAGGCCAAATAGGCTTAAGGGACTTTCCCAACTGTGACAGGAAAGGCTAAAAGGAAAAATCACCCATGACAGTGAAGTCTATGCTGCGGGCACATCATAGAAATCAGCCACAGCAAGTGCCCCAGCCCGGTCAGAGACAGGGTGTTTTTGAAGGAAAGGGACCAGGGTCTTTACTTAGCACCATGGTTCATGTAAGTAGCTTTTGGGGTGCGTCTAGAAGCTTTGGGGGCTTCGCAGGCAACCCCCAACCCAACCCAGCCGCTCCCTCCCCCCTCCCTCCCCCGACCCGTCCCGTCCCTCCCCTCTTCCCAAATATTCATTTTTTTGCTAAGCAGGCACCCCCCAAAGACTCTGACGTAGCACCCCCAAAACACAAAGGTATATCATTTGTTCATTTAGCACTTATGCTATATATAGCACCTTCAAGAAAACGCTGATCACTCCCCCCAACTTATATAATAGGTCGGTAGTGGTTGGCTTGGGCGGGGTCTCCTTTTCTAAGCATGATGGTGTTGGAAGTTTTCCAGCAGATGGGGGGTGTAGCCGGTGACCCACATAGGCCCAATCATGTAATAGCCAGTGACCCACATAGGCCCAATCATGTAATAGCCGGTGACCCACATAGGCCCAATCATGTAATAGCCAGTGACCCACATAGGCCCAATCATGTAATAGCCAGTGACCCACATAGGCCCAATCATGTAATAGCCAGTGACCCACATAGGCCCAATCATGTAATAGCCGGTGACCCACATAGGCCCAATCATGTAATAGCCAGTGACCCACATAGGCCCAATCATGTAATAGCCATTGACCCACATAGGCCCAATCATGTAATAGCCATTGACCCACATAGGCCCAATCATGTAATAGCCATTGACCCACATAGGCCCAATCATGTAATAGCCATTGACCCACATAGGCCCAATCATGTAATAGCCATTGACCCACATAGGCCCAATCATGTAATAGCCAGTGACCCACATAGGCCCAATCATGTAATAGCCAGTGACCCACATAGGCCCAATCATGTAATAGCCAGTGACCCACATAGGCCCAATCATGTAATAGCCAGTGACCCACATAGGCCCAATCATGTAATAGCCAGTGACCCACATAGGCCCAATCATGTAATAGCCGGTGACCCACATAGGCCCAATCATGTAATAGCCAATGACCCACATAGGCCCAATCATGTAATACCAGTGACCCACATAGGCCCACATGTCAATAGCCAGTGACCCACATAGGCCAAATCATGTAATGCCAGTGACCCACATAGGCCCATCATGTATAGCCAGTGAACCCACATAGGCCAATCAGGTAATTAGCCAGTGACCCACATAGTCCCAATCATGTAAGAGCCAGTGACCCACATGTCCCAATCATGTAATAGCCAGTTCCCCCATAGGCGCCCATCATGTAATAGCCAGTACCCACATAGGCCCAATCATGTAAATAGTCCAGGGACCCACATAGGCCCCAATCATGTCACATAGCCAGTGTACCCCACATAGGCCCAATCAATGTAATGCCAGTGACCTACATAGGCCCACTCATGTAAAGCCATGACCACATAGGCCCACATGTAATAGCCAGTGACCCACATAGGCCCAATCATGTTATAGCCAGTGACCCACATAGGCCCAATCATGTATTAGCCAGTGACCCACATAGGCCCAATCATGTAATAGCCGGTGACCCACATAGGCCCAATCATGTAATAGCAGTGACCCACACTGGCCCAAATCATTTAATAGCCAGTGACCCCACATAGGCCCAATCATTATAGCCATGCCCACATAGGCCCAATCATGGTAATACCATGACCACATAGTCCCAATCATGTAATAGCCAGTCGACCCACATAGGCCCAATCATGTAATAAGCCGGTGACCCACATCGCCATCATGTAAATAGCCAGTGACCCCCATAGGCCCAATCATGTAAGAGCCAGTGACCCACATGGCCCATCATGTAAGAGCCGGTGACCCCCAAGGCCCAATCTGTACTAGCCGGTGACCCCACATAGGCCCAATCATGTAAGAGCCAGTGACCCACATAGGCCCGCAATCTTAATAGCGCAGTGACCCACATAGGCCCAATCATGTAATAGCCAGTGACCCACATAGGCCCAATCATGTAATAGCCAGTGACCCACATAGGCCCAATCATGTAATAGCCAGTGACCCACATAGGCCCAATCATGTAATAGCCAGTGACCCACATAGGCCCAATCACACCAAAAAAAACAACACCCATAAGCCCAAATCATGTATAGACAGTGACCCACACATAGGGCCCAATCATTTGTGGGTAAGAGCCAGTGACCCAACATAAGCCAATCAGGTATAGCCAGTGACCCACATAGGCCCAATCATGTAATAGCCGGCGACCCACATAGGCCCAATCATGTAATAGCCGGTGATCCGCATAGGCCCACTCATGTTATAGCCGGTGATCCGCATAGGCCCAAGCATTTGACGCCCTGATAACTCCTGCCCACTTTAGGTTCGACGCCTTTGGCAGAGCATGCGAGATAGACGTGCAAGGTAGTGTGGTGGAGGTGAAGGGTGCTATCACCGACCTGCGTAAGCTAGGCAGCGTCGGGCAATGTCCGGCAAACCGAGTGAGGGCAACCTTTGAGTCGTTTGAATTGACTGTGGGTGAGCAGAGGTGAGTCTGTGTGGTGTGGTTGTGAGGTGGTTTGGTGGGTTGTTGGTGTGTGTGTGTGTGTGGGGGGGGGGGGGGGGGGGGGGGGGGGGTAGTTGGTGTTGTGGTGGTGGGGGGTTGGTTGTGGGTCTGTTGTTTGTGTGGTGGTGGTTGTGTGTGTGGTTGTGTTGCGTGTGGTTGTCGTGGGGTGTGTTTTCATTTGTTAGTGTAGTGTTTGTGTGGGGGGTGGGGGGGTGGCCTTGAATTGTTTGAAGTGACTGTGGTGACCAGAGTGGTGCTATGGGTGTGGGGGAGGTGGTTGATGGTGGTTTGTGGTGGGGTGGGTGGTGGGGTGGTGGGTGTGTTGGTGTGTTTGGGGGTGGGGTCGTTTGGTGATGATGGTTTGGTTTGGGGGGGGGGGTGGTTGTTTGTGTGGGGGGGGGTGGGTGGCGGGTGGTGGGTTATTTGGGTGATGTTGGTTGGTGTGTGGGTGGTTGTGTTTTTGTGTGTTGGGTTCTATTTGTTTTTTTTGGGGTGGTTTTGTTGGGTTTTTGTTTGTGTTTTTGGTTTATTTTGTGTTGTGTGTGTTGTGGTTGGTGGTGGTGTTTTTTTTACTTTGGTGTGTGGGGGGTTGTTGGGGTTTTTTTGTGGTGGGTAGTGTGGGGTCCTGTTTTTGTTGTTTTTGTTGTTTGTGTGTGTTGGGTGGGGGTTCCAGTGTTGGTGGGAGGGTGGGTGGTTGTGTGTGTGTGTGTGTGTGGGTGTGTGTGTGTGTGTGTGTGTGTGTGTGTGTGTGGGGGGGGGGGGGGGAGGGGGGGGCTTTTAATTGTTTGAAGTGACTGTGGGTGACGAGGTGGTGCTATGGGTGGGGGTGGTTGTGGTGGTTGGTTGGTTGGTGGTTTGTGTTGTCGGTGGGGTGGGTGGGTGGGGTGGGTGGCTTTGAATTGTTTGAAGTGACTGTGGGTGAGCAGAGGTGGGTGCATGCTGCACGCTGTTTATTTATTGGGCTACTCGTAGCAGCTTCTAGTCAGCTCCCTCGCC
>JACBWV010000610.1:113009224-113060796 GCA_013435795.1 Chlamydomonas sp. ICE-L | reverse complement strand
GCAGTTGTTCCGATTCAGAAATGGGTGAGCAACCCATGAAATAGGGTGAGCAAAAATGAAATATATTTAGCGACCGGCAATCGTATGATGTTCAACAAAGGCGAGTATGATATCATATGATATCATACAAATTGCATCATATGATATATAAATGTTAAATTTATCCTAGCCAGACTGCCGGCATAATGATACCATGTTGCCGCTCCCTAAATATGATACATTGGTGTATACAACATGGTTGGCCCAGCTTGTTGCCCTGAGGCATACATTGATTTCATCCTGTCGCATTTACAATCTTGGTTATCAGTGTGTGTGTGAGTGAGTGTGTGTGTGTGTGTGAGATGATGAGAGAGAGGAGCAGAGAGACGAGAGAGAGGAGAGGGAGGAGAGAGACGAGACGAGAGAGAGAGAGAGAGGAGAGAGGAGAGAGAGAGAGAGAGCATTTGCAATCTTGGTTATGAGAGGCTTTGATCCCGTATCGGGGATATCATTATTGTCAGAACAACTAGGCTGCGGGAGCATTATAGACATCTTGCAAGATGTCTACAATGCCCCCGCAGCCTAGTCACTATCAATATTCGGGCCCTTTACAGACTTTGGCAGACCTCGTTACATACCATTTACAGAGTTCCCTCTGTAAATGGTCTGTAACGAGGTCTGTAAATGACAGAGGGGACTCTCGGTCTGTAAAAGGACTGTAACAAGTCTGTGAGTCCTGGGGTACTAGTTGTTCTGACAGTTGTGAGTACATTACTTTATTGTCACATGCAGGTCATTTAATCGCACATTAAATGATCGCTGTGGCAGTTTGGGGTTCAGTTCATCGATGTCCTTTTCGTTTTAGCCCCTCATGATACCATGGTTGGGCAAGTCCCTTCGGGCTATTTGGCTACCCCTGGACTGTAACAACACATATACACATTGTCATAGGCAGGCCAACGCCAACCAGGGTACTACTAAGCCGCGCGGTGCCGCGCTGCCTTTTTGAGCCCCGTCTGCGCGTTCGCGCGTTTTTTAACCCCCCCTGTGGGCGCAGCGCGCAGTTTTTGTGCTGTTTCCACTAAAAAGCGCTGACCAATTTGACGTTTGTGCGCTTTAAGCGCTGACCAATTTAGCAAGAAGTAGTACCCTGACGCCAACCCAAGACAAGGCAACAAAACAACATGATGCACGCTTCATCCAACTGTCTTATCAAGACGTGCAAACAAGCAAGAGATGAAGACGTGCAAACAAGCAAGATATCAAAACGTGCAAACAAGCAAGAGATGAAGACGTGCAAACAAACAAGAGATCAAGACGTGCAAAGAAGCAAGAGATCAAGAGCATGCAAACAAGCAAGAGATGAAGAACGTACAAATAAGGAAAATATCAAGAACGTGCAGACAAGCAAGAGATGAAGAACGCTAAAACAGTTGCCCATAATATGTCAAATAAATAGGGAACGGCAATTTGATATTATGTCATCATATGATATCTGATCATGCCGGCAGTCTGACTGTGCTTTAGCATTCATTAGTTACCAGTCATACACAATCATATGAGATCATAATCGCTTTTGCTCAACATCATATTATATACCGGTCCCTACCCATGAAGTACATGTTGTGTGCAGGGTACTTCCAAGCGCGCGCTTTTGCGCGCTGCCTTTTTGAGCCCCACTGCGCGTTTCGCGCAGTTTTTTGCAACTCCCTGTGGGCGCAGCAAAAACAAATTGCGCTTTTTGCACTACAAAGCGCAGCTTTGTTTTTGTCAAGTGCGCTAAAGCGCTGGCCAATTTGGTCGATGGAAGTACCCTGGTTGTGTAAAGCTTTGAAGCACAAAGACTTCATAATTTGTGCCTTTCATAACTGCCCCTTTAATAATTGATACATAGTTGTAATCTGCCCTTTCATAATTGCCCCTTTCATAATTTATACATAATTGTAATCTGCCCTTTCATAATTTATACATAATTGTAATCTGCCCTTTCATAATTTTTACATAATTGTAATCTCCCCCAGGTCTGCCCATTAATATTGATGTATAATTGTTAACTGCCCTTCCATAATTGCCCCTTTCGCAATTGATACATGATTGTAATCTGCCCATTAATATTGAAACATAATTGTTATCTGCCCTTTCATAATTTCCCCTTTCGCAATTTATTTATACTTGTAATCTGCCCATTAAAAATCGTGGGTTTTGGGTCAACAATGGCCTGTCGATGACAATTTAATGTAAACACCAGGGGCGCATGCATAATCGTATGGGTCAAGTGCGACCAAGGTGCGACCCAGGGCACAAATCACCCATTTGCGGTCGCACTTCATGGCGACCAAGGGTCCATTTCGCCCTAAACTCGCACACCTGGGGGTCGCATGGTGGCCGCACCTTGGTCGCAGAATTGGCACCTCAATTCACACCTCGTAAAAAAGCGTACTTATTATTTATATACGCTTGGCCTCAGGACATAGTGGTGATAGAACCAACATGGCGGGAGTGGACTCAGAAGGGGTAAAAGTAATTCATGCACGTGGTTGGCCCCAGTGCAAGCAAACGGGCTGCCCCCCTCAACCTCATGCCTCGTAATAAGGCGTACTAATTATTTATAGTTGCTTGGCCTCAGGACATAGTGCTGTGGAATCATAACTGAACTGGCGTTAAGTGTCGCAGAAGGCGGTACGTATTTGTGCCATGGTGGTTGGCCCCAGTGCAAGCAAACGGGCTGCCCCCCTCAACCTCATGCCTCGTAATAGGGCGTACTAATTATTTATAGTTGATTGGCCTCAGGACACAGTGCTGTGAAATCATAACTGAACTGGTGTTAAGTGTTGCAGAAGGCGGTGCGTATTCATGCCATGGTGGTTGGCCCCAGTGCGAGCAAACGGGCTCCCCCCTCAACCTCACACCTCGTAAAAAGGCGAACTAATTCTTTATAGTTCCTTGGCCTCAGAACACAGTGCTGTGAAATCATACCTGGGGGTGAGTGGCGCAGAAGGCGGTATGTAATTGAGCCATGGTGGTTGGCCCCAGTGCAAGCAAACGGGCTGCCCCCCTTAACCTCACGCCTCGTAATAAGTAATAATATTTGCTTGGCCTTAGAACGCAGTGCTGTAAAATCATACCTGGGGGTAAGTGGTGCAGAAGGCGGTACGTATTTGGGCCATGGTGGTTGGACCCAGTGCAAGCAAACGGGCTGCCCCCCCCAACCTTTTGTTCACACACCACTACACAGCCACACACACACACCACCACACACTCACCACACACACCACTACATAGCCACACACACACACCACCACACACTCACCACACACACCACTACATAGCCACACACACACACCACCAAAAACACGCACACCCACACCACACATAAGACACACACAACACACCCACCACACACTCACCACACACACCACTACATAGCCACACACACACCTCGTAATAAGGCGTACCAATTATTTGTATTTGATTGACCTCAGGGCATAGTGATGTTAAACCATACCTGGGGGTAAGTGGCGCAGAAGGCGGTACGTATTCGTGCCCGGGCTGTCAGCTGCCACCAACATGTTGTGCTCTGTTGCGTCAAATCGAGCAGCATTGACAAACATGCCCCTCAGAAGCGCCTTTCGAAGGATATCCAGATCACCATCACAGGAAGTCTGCGGTAATCCCAGCCGGCGTAGGTGCCCTTGCAACTGGTGTCGAACCTGACAGACAGGTGGGAACATCAATGCTTGCAACTGACCTGACTGTGTGTGTGTGCTTGCAACTGACCTGACTGTGTGTGTGTGTGCTTGCAACTGACCTGACTGTGTGTGTGTGTGATTGCAAAATGACCTGACGGGTGAGTGTGTGCTTGCAACTGACCTGGCTGTGGTGGGTGTGTGTGCTTGCAACTGACCTGCTGTGTGTGTTGTGTGTGCTTGCAACAGACCTGAATGTGTGTGTTGTGTGTGGGTGTGTGCTTGACAATGACGCCTGACTGTGTTGGTGTGAGTGTGGGTCTTGCAATCGGACCTGGCGGTGTGTGTGTGTGTGCTGTAACAGACCTGACTGTGTGTGTTATGTGTGTGTGTGTGCTGAACAGACCGACTGTGTGTGTGTGTGTTGTGTGCTTGCAACTGACCTGACTGTGTGTGTGTGTGTGTGCTTGCAACTGACCTGACTGTGTGAGTGTGTGCTTGCAACAGACCTGACTGTGTGTGTGTGTGTGCTTGCAACAGACCTGACTGTGTGTGTGTGTGTGTGTGTGCTTGCAACAGACCTGACTGTGTGTGTGTGTGTGGCCTTGCAACTGACCCTGACGTGTGTGGGTGTGGGTAGGCTTGCAACTGACCTGAACTGTGTGTGGTGTGATGCTTGCAACTGACCTGGCTGTGTGTGTGTGTGGTGCTTGCAACAGACCTGACTGTGTGTGTGTGTGTGTGTGTGTGCTTGCAACAGACCTGACTGTGTGTGTGTGTGTGTGTGCTGAACAGAACTGACTGTGTGAGTGTGGTGGTGCTTGCAACAGACCTGACTGAGGTGGTGTGTGTGTTGTGTGTGCTTGCAAAGACCTGCTGTGTGTGTGTGTTGTGTGTGTGCTTGCAGCTTGACCTGACTGAGTTGAGTGTGTGCTTGCAACAGGACTGACTGTGTGTGTGTGTGTGTGCTTGCAACAGACCTGAATGGGTTGTGTGTGTGTGTGCTTGCAACTGACCCTGCTGTGTGTGTGTTGCTTGAACAGACCTGATGTGATGTGTGTGTGGGTGTGCGTGCAACTGACCTGACGTGTTGTGTGTGTGTTGTGCTTGCCACTGACCTGACTGCGTTTGTTTGTGTGTGTGATGCTTGCAAACAGACCCTGACTGTGTGTGTGGTGTGGTGCTTGAAACAGAACTGACTGTGTGTGTGTGGTGTGCTTGCAACATGACCAGACTGTGTGATGTGTGTGCTTGCTGCAACAGACCTGACTGTGTGGGTGTGTGTGTGCTGGCAACCTGACCTGACTGTGTGGGTGGGGTGTGCTTGCAACTGACCTGACTGTGGTGTGTGTGTGTTGCAACAGAACGACTGTGTGTGTGTGTGTGATGTCTGGCAACAGACCTGGACTGTCATGTGCTGCCTGTGGGGTGTGTGCTTGCAATCCCCGACCTGACTGTGTGAGTGTGTGCTTGCACAGACCTGGATGTGTGTGTGTGTGTGCTTGCAAACAGACCTGAATGTGTGGTGTGTGTGTGCTTGCAACTGACCTGACTGTGTGTGGTTGTGTGTGTGCTTGCAAACAGACCTGACTGGTGTGTGTGGTGCTTGCAACTGACCTGATGTGTGTGTGTGTGTGTGCTTGCAATGACTGACTGGGTGTGTGTGGTGTGTGCTTGCAAATGACCTCTGAATGTGTGTGTGTGGTGTGTGTGCAAATGAACTGACTGTGTGTTGGTGGTGCTTGCACTGACCTGGATGGGGTGTGTGTGTGTGCTTGCAACTGTTCGAACCTGGACAGACAGTAAGGGAGTTTGTGGGTGGTATGTGGGTGGATGGTAGGTGTGGGTGGTATGTACGTGGTAGAAGTGTGGTGTGTGTGTGTAGTGGAGTGGGAGGGGTGGTGGGGGTTGGTGGAGGTGTAGTGGGGTGGGTAGGGGAGTGTTGTGGTGGTGTTGTGTGTGTGGCTGTGTAGTTGTGTGTGTAGTGGAGTGTGTGGTGGTGTGGTGTGGTGAGTGTGCGGTGGTGTGTGTGTGTGGCTGTGTAGTGGTGTGTGTAGTGGAGTTTGTGGTGGTGTGTGTGTGTGGCTGTGTAGTTGTGTGTGTAGTGGAGTGTGTGGTGGTGTGTGTGTGTGGCTGTGTAGTTGTGTGTGCGGTGGTGAGTGTGTGTGGCTGTGTAGTGGTGTGTGTAGTGGAGTGTGTGGTGGTGTGTGTGGTGAGTGTGCGGTGGTGTGTGTGTGTGGCTGTGTAGTTGTGTGTGTAGTGGAGTGTGTGGTGGTGTGTGTAGTGGAGTGTGCGGTGGTGTGTGTGTGGCTGTGTAGTGGTGTGTGTAGTGGAGTGTGTGGTGGTGTGTGTAGTGGAGTGTGCGGTGTTGTGTGTGTGTGGTGAGTGTGCGGTGGTGTGTATGTGTGGCTGTGTAATGGTGTGTGTGGTGAGTGTGTGGAGGTGTGTGTGTGTGGCTGTGTAGTGGTGTGTGTGGTGTAAGTGTGGAAAATAAAAACAAGAAGCCTCTCGCACCTCTTCGGCCTTGGGCAGCGGGTAGTGGAGTGTGCAGTGGTGCGTGTGTGTGGCTGTGTAGTGGTGTGTGTGGTGTGTGTGTGGAAAATTAAAACAAGAAGCCTCTCGCACCTCTTCGGCCTTGGGCGGGGTGAGGGGAGGGAGAGTGTGCAGTGGTGCGTGTGTGTGGCTGTGTTAGTGGGTTGGTGTGTGGGGAATGTGTGTGGAAAGGAAAAATTTAAAACAAGAAGCCTCTCGCACCTCTTCGGCCTTGGGCAGCGGGTAGTGGAGTGTGTGGTGGAGTGTGCGGTGGTGTGTGTGTGTGGCTGTAGTGGTGTGTGTGGTGCGTGTGTGAAAAATTAGAACAAGAAGCCCCTCGCACCTCTTCGGCCTTCAGCAGCGAGTGCTGGTTGAGGAATCGTTTTGCAGCCCTGCAAACAAAAAGCATGGTGGTGTGTGTTTGGATGTGTGTGTGTGTGTGTGTGTGTGTGTGGTAGTGGTGTGTGGGTGGATGGTGTGTGTGTGTGTGGCCGGGGGGTGGGGGGGGGGGGGGGGGGGGGGAAAGGGGGGGGGGGGAGGGAGGGGGGGGGGGGGGGAGGTGTGGGGGTGGGGGGGGGGGGGGTGTGGTGGGGGGGGGTGGGGGGGGGGAGCTGGGGGTGGGGGGGGGGTTGGAGGGTGTGGGGGTGGGGGTGTGGGTGGTGGGGGGTGTGGGGGGGGGGGGGGGGGGTAGGGTGAGTAGGTGGTAGGGTTGGTGTGTGGGGGGGGGGATGTGTGTGGGGGTGTGTGTGGGGGGTGGGGGTGTGGGTGGTGGGGGTGGGGTAGTGGTGTGTAGGGTGGATGCTTGGGTGTGTGTGTGTGTGTGTGCGGTGGGTTGTAGGGGGGGGGGGGGGGGGGGGGTAGTGGTGTGTGGGGTGGATGTGTGTGTGTGGGGGGGGGGGGGTCGTGGTGGTGGGATGGGATGTGTGGGGGGGGTGGGTGGGTGGGTGTGGGTATGTGGGGGGGGGGGGTGGGGTGATGGTCGTGGAAATGTTTGCAGCCCTGCAAACAAGCAGCATGGTGGGGTGTGTGGTGGTGTGTGGGTTGTGTGGGGGGGTGGGTGTGGTGGTGGTGGTGGTGGTGGTGGGGGTGGGGTATGGTGGTGGATTTGTGGTTGCTGGTCGTGGAAATGTTTTGCAGCCCTGCAAACAAAAAGGCATGGTGGTGGTGGGGTGGTGGGGGGGTGTGTAGTGGTGGTGGGTGGGGGTGTGTGGTGGTGTGTGTAGTGGTTGGTGTTGTGGGTGTAGTGGTGTGTGTAGTGTTGTTTGTGTGGTGGTGTTGTGGTGGTGGGTGGTAGTGGTGTGTGTAGTGGTGTGTGTAGTGGTGTGTGTAGTGGTGTGTGGTGTGTGGTGGTGGTGGTGGTGGGGGTGGTGGTGGTGGTGGGGGGTATGGTGGTGTGTGTGGTGGATGGGGGTGTGGGTGTGGGTGTGTGTGTGTGTGGGCGGGGGGGGGGCCATGGTGGTGTGGGTGGTGGATGTGTGGGTGTGTGGGTGAATGGGTGTGTGGGTGTGTGTGGGTATTGTAGTGGGTGTGTGGTTTTCTGGGTCTGGAATGTTTGCAGCCCTGCAAACAAACAGCATGGTGGTGTGTGTGGTGGTGTGTGTGGAGTGGGGTGGAGGGGGCGGTGTGGGGGGGGGTGTGGAGGGGGTGGGGGAGGGGGGGGGGGTAGGTGGGTGTGGTGGGGTGTGGGGGGGGGCGGGGGGAGGGGGGGTGGAGGGGGGGTGGGGGGGGGGGGGGGGGGGTGGGACGGTGAGGGGGGGTGGGGGGGAGGGGGGTGGTGGGGGGGGAGTAGGGGGTGTGTGGGGGGGGGGGGGGGTAGTGGTGGTGGGTGGGGGTGTGTTAGAGTGAGGGTGTGTGGTGGTGTGGGGTGGTTGGTGTGTGGTGGTGGGTGGTGGGGTGTGTGGTGGGTGTAGGGGTGTGGTGTGGTGGGGTGTGTGGTGTGTGTGGTGGGTTGTGTGTAGGGGTTGTGTGTGGTGGTGTGTGGGGTTGTGGATGGTGGTGGTGATGTAGTGGTTGTTGTGTGGGTGGTGTGTGTAGTGGTGTGTGTGGTGGTGTGTGTAGTGGTGTGTGTGGTGGTGTGTGGGTGTGGGTGGTGGTGTGTGTAGTGGTGTGTGTGGTGGTGTGTGGGTGTGTGTGGTGGTGTGTGTAGTGGTGTGTGTGGTGGTGTGTGGGTGTGTGTGGTGGGTGTGTAGTGGGTGTGTGGTGGTGTTGTGGGTGTGTGTGGTGGTGTGTGTAGTGGTGTGTGTGGTGGTGTGTGTGGTGGTGTGTGTAGTGGTGTGTGTGGTGGTGTGTGGTGGTGTGTGTAGTGGTGTGTGTGGTGGTTGTGTGGTGGGTGTGTGTAGTGGTGTGTGTGGGGTGGTGTGTGGTGCATGTTGTTAGTGGTTAGTTGTGGTGGTGTGTGGTGGGTGGTTGGAATGTGTAGTGGTTTGTGAGGTGTGTGTGGGGTGGGGTGGAGGGGGGGGGGGGGGGGGGGGGGGGGGGGACGGGGGAGGGGGGGGGGGGGGGGGGGGGGGGGGGGGGGGGGGGGGGAGGGGGAGGGGGGGGGGGGGGGGGGGGGGGGGGGGGGGGGGGGGGGGGGGGGGGGGGGGGGGGAGGGGGGGGGAGGGGGGGGGGGGGGGGGGGGGGGGGGGGGGGGAGAGGAGGGGGGGAAGGGGGGGGGGGGGGGGGGGGGGGGAGGGGGGGGGGGGGGGGGGGGGGGGGGGGGGGGGGGGGGGGGGGGGGGGGGGGGGGGGGGGGGGGGGGGGGGGGGGGGGGGGGGGGGGGGGGGGGGGGGGGAGGGGGGGGGGGGGAGGGGGGGGGGGGGGGGGGGGTGGGGGGGGGGGGGGGGGGGGGGAGGGGGGGGGGGGGGGGGGGGGGGGGGGGGGGGGGGGGGGGGGGGGGGGGGGGGAGGGGGGGGGGGGGGAGGGGGGGGGGGGGGGGGGGGGGGAGGGCGGGGGGGGGGGGGGGGGGGGGGAGGGGGGGGGGTGGGGGGGGGGGGGGGGGGGGAGGGGAGGGGGGGGGGGGGAGGGGGGGGGGGAAGGAGGGAGGCCGGGGGGGGGGGGGGGGGGGAGGGGGGGGGGGGGGAGGGGGGGGGAAGGGGGAGGGGGGGTGGGGGGGGGGGGGGGGGGGGGGGGGAGGGTGGGGGGGGGGGGGGGGGGGGGGGGGGGAGGGGGGGGGGGGGGGGGGGGGGGGGGGGGGTGGGGAGGGGGGGGGGGGGGGGGGGGGGGGGGGGTGGGGAGGGGGGGGGGGGGGGGGGGGGGGGAGTGGGTGGGGAGGTGGGGGTGGGGGGAGGGGGGGGGGGGAGGGGGGGGGGGGGGGGGGGGGGGGGGGGGGGGGGGGGGGGGGGGGGGGGGGGGGGGGGGGGGGGGGGGGGGGGGGGGGGGTAGGGGGGGGAGAGGGGGGGGGGGAGGGGTGGTGGGGGGGGGGGGGTGGAGGGGGGTGGGGGGGTGGGGGGGGGGAGGGGGGGGGGGGGGGGCGGGTGGGAGGGGGGGGGGGTGGGGGGGGGGGGGGAGGGGGGGGGGGGGGGGGGGGGGAGGGGGGGGGGGGGGGGGGGGGGGGGGGGGGGGGGGGGGGGGGGGGAGGGGGGTAGGGGGAGGGTGGGGGGGGAGGGGGGAGGGGTGGGGGGGGGGGGGGGGGGTGGGGGGGAAGGGTGTGTGTAGGGGGGGGGGGGGGGGGAGGGGGGGGGGGGGGGTGTGGGGGGGGGGGGGAGGGGGGGTGGGGGGGGGGGGTGCGAGGTAGGGGGGGGGGGGTGGGCGGGTGGTGAGGTGGGGGGGGGGGGGAGGGGTGTGGGGGGTGGGTGTGGGAGTGGGGGGAGGTGGGGGGTGGGGGGTGGGTGTAGAAGGGGTTGTGGGGGTGTGGTGGTATGGGTGGGGTGGTGGAGTGAGTGGTGGTGGGGGGTGGGGAGTGGAGGGGGTGTGGTGGTGGGGGGGGTGGGGGGGACGCTAGTGGTTTGGGTGTTTGTGGTTGTAGGTGTGGGGGTGGTGGGTGAGTGGTTGTGGTGGGTGGGTGGTTGCGGTGGTGGTGGTGGTGGTGGTGGGTGGTAGTGTGGTGGTGGTGGTGGTAGTGCGGTTGTGGTTGTGGTGGTGGTGGTGGGTCTTAGTCACATGAAAAGGGTTGGTCAACTAGTTTATGGGCTTTCAGCCAACTCTGGGCTGCTCACTGTCATCCATTTCCAAGTCCCCCCGTGCGACACCCGCGGTAACCAGGGAGCATACTACCGGTATGCGCAAGCCCCTTTCAGTGATATACAATTGGTCTACGGGAACCAACCCAACCCAACCGACCCAAGCTCAACCCAACCCAACCCGACCCAACCCAACCCAACCCTACCCAACCCAACCCAAAGCAAAACCGGACCCAACCAACCCAACCCGACCCAACCCAAAACCCAACCGGACCCAACCCAACCCAACCAACCCGACCCAACCCAAACCAACCGGACCCAACCCAACCCAACCCAAACCCGACACACCCAACCCAACCCAAACCCAACCCCTACCAACCAACCCAACCCAACCCTACCCAACCCAACCCAACCCAACCCAACCCAGACCCGACCAATCCAACCCCACCAGGCGATATCATTACCTGTATGCGGGGTTTACAGTTTAAAGACTTGTCCACGTTACGTGTACAGGCTAACCAGGGAGAATACTACCGGTATGCAGAGTTGACAGTTTAAAGACTTGTCCACGTCACTTGAACAGGCTAAGCAGGCTAAATGGACTTGCCCAACCGTGTAGGAAAGGCTAAAAAAGAAAAAGCACTGATAAACTGAACCCAAAACAATCGTTTTACCCACACGGGCCCTGATACAGTATACATTAAACATGGAACACATGCATACAGTAAACAGTAAACAGTAAACATGGAACATGGAACACATGCATACAGTATACAGTAAACAGTAAACATGGAACATGGAACACATGCATACAGTATACAGTAAACAGTAAACATGGAACATGGAACACATGCATACAGTATACAGTAAACAGTAAACATGGAACACATGCATACAGTATACAGTAAACAGTAAACATGGAACATGGAACACATGCATACAGTATACAGTAAACAGTAAACATGGAACATGGAACACATGCATACAGTATACAGTAAACAGTAAACATGGAACATGGAACACATGCATACAGTATACAGTAAACATGGAACATGGAACACATGCATACAGTATACAGTAAACAGTAAAACATGGAACATGGAACACATGCATACAGTATACAGTAAACAGTAAACATGGAACATGGAACACATGCATACAGTATACAGTAAACATGGAACATGGAACACATGCATACAGTATACAGTAAACAGTAAACATGGAACATGGAACATGGAACACATGCATACAGTCTACAGTAAACAGTAAACATGGAACATGAACACATGCATACAGTATACAGTAAAACAGTAAACATGGAACACATGCTACAGTATACAGTAAACAGTAAAACATGGAAACATGGAACACATGCATACATATACGTACACAGTAAAATGGAAAAGGAAACATTGCATACAGTATACAGTAAACAGTAAAACATGGAAACATGGACCATGCATACAGTATACAGTAAACGTAAACATGGGAACACATGCATACAGTATTACCAGTAAACAGTAACAGTGGAACATGGAACACATGCATACAGAAACAGTAAACAGTAAACATGGGAAACATGGAAACACATGCATACAGTATACAGTAAACAGTAAAATGGAACATGGAACAACATGCATACAGTATACAGTAACAGTGGAAACCTGGAACATGCGAACAATGCATACAGTTTACAGTAAACAGTAAGTAAACAGAAACATGGAACAAAGGCATACAGAACAGTAAACACAGTAACATGGAACACATTGCATACAGTATACAGTTAAACAGTAACCATGGAACATGGAACACATGATACAGCTACAGTAAACAGTAACATGGAAACATGGAACACATGAATACAGTATACAGTAAACAGTAAACATTGAACACATGATCAGTAGACAGTAAACAGTAAACATGGAACATGTGAACACATGCATACAGTAATTACAGTAAACATAAAATGGAAAATGGAAACACATGCATACAGTTACAGGAAACAGTCAACATGGAACATGGACAACAGGCATACAGTATACGTAAACAAGTAAACATGAACACATGCATACAGTATACAGTAAACAGTAAACATGGAACATGGAACACATGCATACAGTATACAGTAAACAGTAAAACATTGGAACATGGAAAAAACAGCATACAGTATCCAAGTAACAGTAACATGAACATGGAACCATGCATACAGTATACAGTAAACAGTAAAACATGGAAAACATGGAAACACATGCATAAAGTATACAGTAAACAGGAAAACATGGAAACACATGCATACAGTATACATAAACAGTAAACATGGAACATGGACACATGCATACAGTAACAGTTAAACAGTTAACATGGAACATGGAAACATTGCATACAGTTATACAGTAAAACAGTAAAAACATGGAACATGGAAACACATGCATACAGTTATACAGTAAACATAAACAATGGAACTGGAACCACATGCATTACAGTATACAGTAAACAGTAAACATGGAACACATGCATACAGTATACAGTAAACAGTAAACATGGAAACATGGAAAAAATGCTACAATAAACAGTAACATGGAACCATGATTACGTAAACAGTAAACATGGAACACATGCATACAGTGTACAGTATACAGTAAACATGGAACACAGGTGTCTGTACCATTTGTGTGAACGTCCATTCTCTCTCCAAGCTCGCCAGATGTTGAGATAGGAGGCAAGGTCACCCTGCAGGTGGTGGTGGTGGTGGTGGTGGTGTGTGTGTGGGGGGGTGGGGGGGGGGGGGGGGGGGGGGGGGGGGGGGGGTGAGGGGCTTCGTGGTGGTGGGTAGTGGTGGTGGGTGGAGACTGTGGTGGGTGGCGGTGCTGATGGCGTCAGGTGGTGGTGGGTGGTCGCGCTGATGCCGACAGGTGGTGGTGGGTGGAGACTGTGGTAGGTGGTTGTGATGGGTGGAGACTGTGGTGGGTGGTGGTGCAGATGCCGACAGGTGGTGGTGGGTGGAGACTGTGGTGGGTGGGGGTGCTGATGCCGACAGGAGGTGGTGAGTGGTGGGATAGAAGGCCAGGTCACTCTACAGGAGGTGGTGAGTGGTGGGATAGAAGGCCAGGTCATTCTACAGGAGGTGGTGAGTGGTGGGATAGAAGGCCAGGTCACTCTACAGGAGGTGGTGAGTGGTGGGATCGAAGGCCAGGTCACTCTACAGGAGTGGCTGGTGGCTGGTGGCTGGATGCAGGATTTAGGGGCCAGGTTTTTAGCTGCAAACCTTCCACATCCTCCCCTTCGCCTCCCCCTCCTCCCCACTCTCCCCCATCTTCTCACCCTCCCCCCTTCCCCTTCTCTTCGCCAAACCCTCTCCTCCAATCCACTCACTTCAGCCACTAAAACCCTTAACCCTAAACCTCGGATCCCCTCACTTCAGCCACTAAAACCCTAAACCCTAAACCTCGGATCCCCTCACTTCAGCCACTAAAACCCTAAACCCCTTAACCTCCGATCCCCTCACTTCAGCCACAGCAACTTGCCCCTCACTGCGCCCATCCCAGCCCCCCTTCTCTTCACCAAACCCTTTCTTCCTACAACTCACTTCATCCACAGCAAACTTGCCCCTCTCTTCGTCCCTCCCCCTCCCCCCTCCTTCTCCACCAAACCTTTTCCTCCGAGCAACTCACTTTAGCCACAGCAAACCCTAACCTCTATACCACCGATCCACTCTTTTGAGCCTCTAAAACCCTAAAATCCTAACCCCTAAACCTCTGGTCTACTCACTTCAGCCACAGCAAACTTGCCCCTCTCTGTGTCCCTCCCCCCACCCTCCCTTCTCTCCACCAAACCCTTTCCTCCAACAACTCACTTCAGCCACAGCAAACTTGCCCCTCTCTGTGTCCCTCCCCCCACCCTCCCTTCTATCCACCAAACCCTTTCCTCCAACAACTCACTTCAGCCACAGCAAAGTTGCCCCTCTCTGTGTCCCTCCCCCCACCCTCCCTTCTCTCCACCAAACCCTTTCCTCCAACAACTCACTTCAGCCACAGCAAAGTTGCCCCTCTCTGTGTCCCTCCCCCCACCCTCCCTTCTCTCCACCAAACCCTTTCCTCCAACAACTAACTTTAGCCACAGCAAAGTTGCCCCTCTCTGTGTCCCTCCCCCCACCCTCCCTTCTCTCCACCTAAACCTTTCCTCCAACAACTCACTTCAGCCACAGCAAACTTGCCCCTCTCTTCGTCCCTCCCCCTCCCCCCCCCTTCTCCACCTAAACCTTTCCTCCGAGCAACTCACTTCAGCCACAGCCACAGCAAACCCTGAACCCCCACCCCCTAAACCACCGATCCACTCACTTCAGCCTCTTAAACCCTTACCCCTAAACCTCTGTTCTACTCATTTCAGCCACAGCAAACTTGCCCCTCTCTTTGTCCCCCCCCCCCCCTTCCCCCTTCTCTCCACCATACCCTTTACTCCTACAACTCACTTCAGCCACAGCAAACTTGCCCCTCTCTTCGTCCAACGCTTTCTGAGCACCAGGGGCAGCAACCCAAATGTGCGCTACACTAAGCATGGAGGCTATAGTCAACATCTCCTCACTGCATCCACGGTCGTCACTGAGTGCTGAGCTCAGTAAACAGCGACCCAACATGGGATCCAGGGGGAGATCCGCAAGGGGGACTCCTATGTCTCGTGTCAGTCTGTGGTAGGTGGTGGTGGTGTTGGGGTGGGCTGTGGTGGGTGGTGGTGGTGGTGGTGGCTGTGTTGGGGTGGTGGCTGTGTTGGGGTGGGACGGTGGTGGGTTGGTGGCTGTGTTGGGGTGGGGTGGGATGGTGTGGTGGGTGGAGGTGGGGTGGTGGCTATGGTGGGTGGTGGTGGGGTGGGTTTTTTGGACTACACTGAGCATGGCGGCTATAGTCAACATCTCCTCACTGCATCCGCGGTCGTCACTGAGTGCTGAGCTCAGTAAGCAGCGACCCAACATGGGATCCAGGGGGAGATCTGCAAGGGGGACTCCTATGTCTCGTGTCAGTCTGTGGTGGGTGGTGGTGGGGTGGTGGCTGTGGTGGGTAGGGTAGGGTGATGGCTGTGTTGGTGTGGGACGGTGGTGGAGTGGTGGCTGTGTTGGGGTGGGACGGTGGTGGGGTGGTGGCTGTGTTGGGGTGGGGTGGGGTGGTGGGTGGAGGTAGGGTGGTGGCTATGGTGGGTGGTTTTTTTTTTTTTTTTTTTTACTACACTGAGCATGGCGGCTCTAGTCAACATCTCCACACTACATCCACGGTAATCACTCAGTGCTGAGCTCAGTAAACAGCGACCCAACATGGGATCCAGGGGGAGATCCACAAGGGGGACTCCTATGTCTTGTGTCAGTCTGTGGTGGGTGGTGGTGGTGGTGGTGGCTGTGGTGGGTTAGTGGTGTTTACATACAAGGGCTACTCGTGTGTTTCCTGTCAGTCTAAGGGGGGAGAGGGGCAGAGGGGGCATTTCCCTCAACTATCATGTAATTGGTAGTAACAATAACATGGGTTTAGACTCAGATGCAAATTGCAAAGAAAGACTACTCATGTGCCTGGTGCCAGTCTAAGGGGGGAGAGGGGCAGGCGAACAAAATTCCGTACCAGTTCACGCAGCAGACGGCGGCCTTATCAACAATGTGACATCCATACATGATAATAAACCCTCCACTGTTTTTTGGGGGCCTGCACTTGGCAGCTTCCAGCCAGCTCCATGAGCCAACCACTGGGCTTTTTTTCAGCTGCATTGGAATGCTTATTATGCCAGCTTTCAGATGCACTGGCTAGCATCCAGGTTGGCCTGGGGCCTGGAAGGAGCTGCCTAGAAGCTACTACGTGCAGCCCCAAAAAGAAACAGTGAACCCTTCCATTACCCCACTCACTTAGGAGCATCATCCAATACGCCCAACGCATGCCCCTTGTGGCCTACCCCTGGACTGTGACATACATACATACATACATACATACATACATACATACACACACACACACACACACACACATACACACACATACACACACACACGCCCTCCATTGCTGCACTCACTTTGCAACGTCATCCATCACACCATTGCTCCACACACACACACACACACACACACACACACACACACACATACACACACACGCCCTCCATTGCTGCACTCACTTTGCAGCGTCATCCATCACACCTAAGGCATGTAATGTCTCTAATGCTCTCACAACTGTTTCTGCGGGGGGAGGCGCTAGAAACTCAAACTTCATGAGGTTGTCAATGCCCAACGCCTTCAACTGTGCAGAGGGTTTAGGGTTTAGGGTGTAACTCAAACTTCATGAGGTTGTCAATGCCCAACGCCTTCAATTGTGTAGAGGGTTCAGGGTTTAGGGTTTAGTTTCAGGTTTTAGGGTGAAGGGTTTTCAATGCCCAATGCCTTCAACGTTGCAAAGGGCTTAGGGTTGGGGTTTAGGGTGCAGGGTCAACTATGCATAAGGTTTAGGGTTTAGGGTTAAACTCAAACTGCATGCGGTTGTCAATGCCCGGCGGCTTCAACTGAGCAGAGGGATTAGGGTTTAGGGTTTAGGGTTAAACTCAAACTTTTTGAGGTTGTCAATGCCTGACGGCTTCAACTGTGCAGAGGGTGAAGGGTTAGGGTTGAGAGTTAGGGTTTAGGGATTATGGTTAAACTCAACCTTCGTGAGGTTGTTGATGCCCAATGCCTTCAACTGTGCAGAGGGTTTAGGGTAATGTTTAGGGTTTTGGGTTTTGGGTCTCGGGTTAAACTCAATCTTCGTGAGGTTGTCAACGCCCAATGCCTTCAACTGTGCAGAGGGTTTAGGGTCTAGGGTGTAACTCAAACTTCAAGCGGTTGTCAATGCCCAATGCCTTTAACTGTGCAGATTCCGGGTTAACAGGATTGCGGTTGAGGGTGCAGGGATTGCGGTTGAGGGTGCAGGGATTGCGGTTGAGGGTGCAGGGATTGCGGTTGAGGGTGCAGGGATTGCGGTTGAGGGTGCAGGGATTGCGGTTGAGGGTGCAGGGATTGCGGTTGAGGGTGCAGGGATTGCGGTTGAGGGTGCAGGGATTGCGGTTGAGGGTGCAGGGATTGCGGTTGAGGGTGCAGGGATTGCGGTTGAGGGTGCAGGGATTGCGGTTGAGGGTGCAGGGATTGCAGTTGAGGGTGCAGGATTGCGGTTAAGGGTGCAGGGATTGCGGTTGAGGGTGCAGGGATTGCGGTTGAGGGTGCAGGATTGCGGTTGAGGGTGCAGGGATTGCGGTTGAGGGTGCAGGGATTGCGGTTGAGGGTGCAGGGATTGCGGTTGAGGGTGCAGGGATTGCGGTTGAGGGTGCAGGGATTGCGGTTGAGGGTGCAGGGATTGCGGTTGAGGGTGATACAGGCACGTGCTCTTTTGCGTATTTGACGACGCCTCTTCTATTATTATGCTGTCATTATTCTGTACTTATTCTGTTACTATTCTGTTACTATTCTGTTATTATTCTGTTATTAATTTGTTATTATTCTGTTACTATGCTGTTATTATTCTGCTATTCTGTTTGTTTGTTTGTTTATTGATTCGACGACCTCTCGCATTCCGTTGCTGCACGGCGCTGCACGGGTCTAGCTGAACTAGTCAGAAATACCTCCCCGACCCCCGGGCTCTGTGCTCTGCGGGGTTTGGGGGGCTGCGCGTCGAACTGGTGCCTCACCAAGTCACGCATCGCACGAAATAAGTGCAGGCACATGCTCATGCGCTTGGTGCCAATGGACCAGGCTCCGAGCTCCAGGGTTGCAGGTTTCAGCGTGTTGATTTCTTTCATCCCAAGCCTTATGAGCCTAACCCATACTACGGCGTAATCTTCAGAAGTTAGATAGCCCACCACCACCGCCACCACCACCACCATCACCACCACACATGCACACACACATATAATCCCAAGTCTTATGGCCTCATGAGCCTCACCCACACTACAGCGTAATCTTCAGAAGTTAGTTATCCCACCAACACCACCATCACCACACACACACACACACACACACAAATAATCCCAAACCTTATGAGCCTAACCCACACTACAGCGTAATATTCAGAAGTTAGATATCCCACCACCACCACCACCACCACACACACACACACATATAACAAACTCAGGGCCCCCGTCAGTGAAACGATCGTTTGGGGTTCAGTTCATCAGCGCGTTATCTTATTAAGCCCTTCCTACACGGTTGGACAAGTCCCTTCAGCCTATTTGGCATACCCTTGGACTGTAATATACATACATACATACATACATACATACATACATACATACACACATACACACATTAATACATGGATTTCTATGAGTAGTACGCAAATTTTTCGTTCGTTGGTGTGTAGGGGGTGGGTTCCCCTGACAATTTTTCTGGCAGTTCCACGTGGTACGCCACGCCGACGTACTGATATACGCGGGGTGGTGTACACGGGACTCCTGCCAATGTTCAAAACATTCTCATCGCGAAATCGCTTTCCCCCCAGCGATTCTACTCTGAACCCGCCTCATATTCCGGAGCGCTTTCTCATTCTGAGCGATTACAATTGATTCGCTGTCGTGGTCTGCATTTGGAACCATGCCTACAAAAAAAATCAATCCTTCCAGTTTGTTCGATTTTTCGCGATCTTAAGCAAATATGGCGCTAAGGCTGATCGTATACAACCTATTGCTACTTGATGTGACAATGCTACACCAACACGACAGAAGAGCAGGAACCACAGCCAACCAGCGCGCTAAGCGAGCTCTTCGGACCGACGAGGAGATCATCATAATCATTGTTCTTATCAGGCGCCCATTCTGAGCGCTCATTGTTCTCATCAGGCGCCCATTCTATCCTCAGCGCTCTTCTGCCTGCGAGCGTTGCCACCATTCTTTTCTGCATGCGCCTTTCATCATGCTTGGCAGCCGATTGTTTCGAGAAATGTGACTTTCTTCAGATCTTCATGGCCATTCCATTTCTTGCGCTTTCACCGCACATCCCATGTATGTAATCTCTTTACGTTGTATCGACGATCGTGAAATATAACGCTGCGAATTTGCTGTAGAGTGTTGACCGGATTCAAGGCGAAGTTTTCCCAACTGTGCCAATGCACGAGTATAAGAAGCTGCAAGTTTGTAGCCTTGCAATCGTGCTGATCCGGTGTTCTTGGTATGATCGGAATCTGAGTGTTCGAAACCTGTGGGTAGGTTCAATACCCAGCCTGCACTTTCAGCACGATCTCAGCCCACAGCTGGAGTGAAGTGTACGAGGTAGGGATAGGTCATAGGGAGGGGAGCGTGGAGGGAGGGTGGAGATGGCTGGGTGGTGTGGGGGGTACGGGGGTAAATTTGGGTGGTGTGAAGATGGCTGGGGGGTAGGGGGGTATATTTGGGTGGTGTGGAGATGACCAGGGGTTAGGTGGGGTGCAAGGGGGGTAAATAGAGTGTGTATCAAGGGGAAGGGGATGGGGGGCAGGAAGATTTAGGGGGAAACAGGGATCATGTAGGTCCTGGGGGCTGGGGGTGGGGGGGCATATATATAGTAGGGAAAGGAAGGGGGCATGTGTTCGATATTTTGATAAGGGGGAAATATCATGACTGTGTACATGTGAGTTGGGGGGGGGGGGGGGGGGACGTTCAAGGGCGTTGCACGTGATGTGACCCAGGCCAGAACAGGACCCAGGACCTGGGTGGGTTGGGGGGGGGGGGGGGGGGGGGGGCTGGCCTCCGGCCACACGGGCAATGTACTAGTACATCTATATATATGTAGACTTGTTTTTCAATAGAGCGGTCGAACAACTTAGTCGACAAGTTAGCGGGGTACAAAAGTACATTAGTACGACGAAACTATAATCAGTACGTCTTGCCTCGGTGTTTCGTTTTGCTCCGACGATGATCTGACGGCAGGCCCCTTTCGACAGCTTCCACGGCCGACAAGGTTTCGTTTTCACGGCCACCTTCGCATTATAGATGCCGCCCACATCGGCGGGCGGGTGAATGCCCTCACATGTCCGTCTGGTGATTCTGAGGAGTATAAGAATGCGGCTTCGTGCCGTTCCCTGTAACTTGTAATCATGTCAGTCTGTGAACCCAGCCAGATTACGAGTGACAAGGTTGATGTCTCGAGCATTGCCGGCTATGTGATATCCGTGTCTGGCCCGCACACGGTTAAGAATGAGCAGCTCTTCGTTGCTGTGTTCAGAGACGGCTCCAACAACGAAAAGATTGATACGATCCAGGTGCGACAAGTCTCTGCAGAAGTTGTTCGTCGTGTCGGCTTCCTCGGTTACCATTTAATATGTGCGTCGCCTGTACCTCCACCTCGCAGGTCAACTTCTGGGGATTGAGTGCGGCAATGGCTGATAACAACCTGATTCCTGGCACTTCTGCTTGGGAGTTCGTTGTTGAGGCTCGCGGTATCGCTATATCTCTTCGCAAGCCTCGATACAACGAGACGAAACACAGGTGCGATAGGGGGATTCCTGCATCATAATCGCATTGCATTCGGACAGGAAGCGCATACAATGTTGATTTGTAGGACGATCTTTGCTGAATCCAAATTACGAAACTCGAGTTACTGGCATGAATTCTCGCCACTAATATACATGCTTACCGCCTGCATGATTGCTCGAACTTGCTTCTAAAACAGATTCGTTTCCCATTTGCATGTACTGGTATGATACCTTCAGGTTTCCTGTGGTCTATCGCCGGTTCACATATAGAATAAGTCTCGGTTTCCATGCTGCCTGCGCAGGTACCACATCGATGTGTGTCAAAACATGGTCGAAGCACCGGCGATCGGGTTCACTAAGTTAATTGATGAAGAGGCGTTTGACACGCCTTTTGAGTCCATCCGCAAGGGACCAATTTGTGCACGAATCGTGGACTGGGAGTTCAATCTCGCAGTTTGGTCACACAACGTACATCAGTACTGCAGTTCATCTCTTAACAGACAGAAACAGCTATAATGTTGTTAGGCAAAAGTACTTATAAAGCAAAATAGCAATTCTGTCATCTGGAAGACATCCATTGGTCGCAGGCTGGAGACCGACTACGGGAACAATTGTCTTTTACAAATTATTCTAGATATGCCAGCTCAGCATCAATGTACGACTCATGGAGTACACAGTACACTAAGTCTTCAAGTGTGCAAGTGGTCACTTGTTTTTCAATCTCATGGATTTGGATTTTTTCTACATGGATTTCTGTGAATAGTTCGCGAACTTTTCGTGGTGTGGACAATTGCAGTACTGTACGAATGTTCTGGCAGTTCCATGTGGTACGCCGTTCGCTGTTGCTATCGCATCGCCTGTTTCGTGATCGGAGGTATTTGACTTCCATTCGGTTCTTTTCTCTGTAACCATCTTTGGACTTCCATTCTCCAGCCTTTCTGCAGGCTATATTGATACATTCATCTTGCTGCCAGCTAAGACACTCGCACGGCCATTGTATCTCTGCACGATCTAAGTCCCTGCAGCCCTGCGACCATCTTCCGACTTCCTTTTTGCTGCGTGCTCCTTGCACCGCTTGCAGTACCTCTTCAAGATCTCGCCCCCACACCACACCACTCCCAACATGCAACGATAAGGTTATCTTCACGCTGAGCCGTAGCGATTGCGTGGCAGAGTTGACTGAACAAGGCCCTTTCGGGAAATAGCTTGCACGCCCAACCAGGTATCTTTACGCGAAGAGGAAGCTACAGGTAAGCAGATTTGTTCTCGCGCAAGTTCAGTTGTTTCCAGCTTAATCTGAAACCGCGCAGACGTTCGTTTGCATTTGCCAAAAGTCTTCGCATTTCCAAACGTCTGCGGGGTCTCGAACTCAGCTGGAGACATCATAATCGCATCTGTTAAACCCAACTGCTGAAGTGGCCAAGTGGAGATCAGATTAATGGGAGAGGAGAAGCACGTGTGTGTTAGCGGATCATATTAATGGAAGAGGAGAAGTTCGTGTGTGTTAGATCATATTAATGGGAGAGGAGAAGTACGTGTGTGTTAGCGGGTAAATCATGTTAAATCATTTTAATGTACGTGTGTGTTAGATCAGATTAATGGGAGAGGAGAAGCAGGGAAGTACGTGCATGTTAGCGGGTAAAGGGGTGAGCAAATTTGACAGTGGGCGTGGCTCAAGGTTTGGGCAGAGTTGGGGGGGGGGGGGGGGGGGGGGGGGGAGGGGGGGGGACAGATGAGTCAGCATTTGAAGTGGGGGAAACATGATGAATGTATTATGAGAGGGATGGAGGTGAGGACATATGTGTAGCCCATTCTGAAACCCAAGAGGAATATACATACATACATACATACATACATACATACATATATATAAAGAAATCATGGCGGTCGTGGTCGTGGTCGCGGTCGTGGTCGTGGTGGTGTCATCGCGTAACCGACTTAACCGACTTCCCGCCCAGCCAATTCACGCTCAGCCAATTCACGCTTTTAATCCCTCCTGCTTGAACTTCTGCCGGATTTTGCCTCCTGCGAATTCTGCCTTATACGACCTTCGCCTCCTGCATATTCTACCTGTTGCGCATCCCGCCCGATTTCTCCTTTTCCCGCCCGAGTTTATCCACCTGATTTCGGCTACAGTTTGTCTTCCTACAAGCTTTTCCCTTGCTTCTCTGCATGATCGACCCCTTGCATCAAGAGACATGTCGCTGCGCACAACGGAAGGTGACGTGGTCAGTCAGATGACTTGGCAGAAAATTTCGAATCCCATCCATCCCATTGCCTGTCAAAAACTTGACTGCAACTTCGTCCCACTGCATTGAGAAACATTTCGCTCCGCATTGTGCCATGGCAAGCACGCGGCAAAGTTGACTAAATGAACAATCTCGCTGAGCTTTCTCGCCCTAAGTCTAACCGGACATCTTATTTCAGCAACTTGGCTGCAACTTCTTCCCACTGCATCGAGAAACATGTCGCTGTGCATTGTGCCATAGCGATAACGCGGCAAAGTTGAATGGACGAACCTAGCTATGTTTCCAAGTCTCAGATCGAGTTGACTTTGGGAGCAGTTTGTGTGGACAGGATAGGTCCTCGGCCGACCTGAATACATTCTTAGGAGGAAGAAGAGGAAGGTGAGGTACCTGATGTTGGGGATCGGAGGTGCTCTATTTCTTCATTGCAACTTGATAGCTACCTTCACGACAAATTATCTCTAACTCAACACATGGAGGATGCGCTAAATAACGCCGTCATGTGCCCATATTGTGCTAGTGTTACACTTGGTACTGAAACAAATGCATTGAAAGACCATAAGTAGGTAGATGTAGAGGATGTGAATGGAAACCTCACTCCCATCCAGAATTATGCGGGGTTCTTAGAGTGCCTAACCCACACTAGCGTAATCTGGAGGAGTTAGATATCCATGTACCACCACCACCACCACCACCACATACACACGCACACACATATAAACACACACACACAAGCACACAAAAACATATAATACCAAGCCTTATGACTTCATGAGCCTAACCCACACAACGGCGTATTCTTGAGAAGGTAGATATCAATTTTACAAAGGCAGAGCTTTTCTTTTCCGCCACCTGTAGCGATCGCTACATGGGACCCTTTTTTGGCTAAACCTTCCGCTACCACGAGACTCAAATCTCGGCCCCGCCCCCCGAACCCGCCCGAACCCCACTTCGGGCCGCCTTCCCAAATCGCTACCAGGAGCCCAATCTTGAAATACACCAAATCCCTGATCGCTACCAAAAGACCCCTTTCTGAAACGGACAAGTTCTATGCAGCGTCACATGCGACGCTACAAAATGGCGGAGAGTGATCGGGACGGAGCGACAGGTGGCAACGGAAGCGAGTTACGAGACCGTTGGCTGACGTGTCGGGGGGGGCGGTCGCGGTCGCACAAACAGACAGCGGGATAACCCTGGGGGCTCCGCCAAAAAAGCTCTACAATATGGTTGTCCCATGTGCTGCTACATGGACTGCAATAGGCATTTGGGACGTTAATTAAATTATAATTGTACTATTAAATTATCACTTTAGCCCCCGTCGGTAAAACGATTGCTTGGGGTTCGATTCAAAAGTATTTTTTCGTTTTTACCCCTCGCGATATTATGGTTGTGCAAGTCCCTTTGGTATATTTGGCCACCCCTGGACTGTAACAACATACACATACACATACACTGCAATAGGCATAGTTATCATCAACCACATCCTCAACTTTATCCTCATCCCCACCACCCCCATCTCCATCCTCATTCTCATCCCCAACCTCACCCCCATCCCCATCCTCATGCCCCCAATCCCACCCCTATCCTCATCCCTATCCCCCCCATCCCCGACCTCATGCCCATCCCCATCCTCATACCCTCCTCATCCTCATCCCCATCCCCATCATCCTCATCCCCCCCATCCCAATCCTCATCCCCATCATCATCTTCATCCCCATCGCCCCTTCTCCATCCGCATCCTCACCCCCATCCCCATCCTCATGCCCATCCCCCATCCTCACCCCTCCATCCTCATCCCATCCCCCCATCCCCATCCTCGCCCCCTCCTTATCCCCACCGCCGTTCCCGTCCCCTTTCTCATCATCATCCTCATCCCATCGCCCCTATCCCCATCGCCCCTATCTCCATTCCAGATTTGACTCTCTCTCTCTCTCTCTCTCTCTCTCTCTCTCTCTCTCTCTCTCTCTCTCTCTCTCTCCCTCTCTCTTTTTCTTTTTCGACTCTATTTCCTTTCTTTCCCTCCAGATTTGAGGCTCACCTGCAACACCATGGCACAAAGATCCGATCTCTGCATCTCAGGCACAGTGATTTTGGATTCTTTGGAATAAAAAAAGACAAAAGACCTCTGCATCTCAGGCAGTGATCGGATTACAGTTTTGTGTGCAGATTTTCCAGTTTCTCCAGTCTTTTTGAAAGATTTGACTCGAACCTCACCTGCAACACCATGGCACACAGATCTGATCTCTGCATCTCAGGCACAGTGGCAGGTGGCAGCTGTCGCTTGTAGTCCTCCTCGGTGCACAGCCGGAAGACACGACCTGCTCGAACACGACCTGCACGGCCAGCACGCTGCTTCGAGGAGGCCTATAAAGGGGAAGGGTGTGTTTGAGTGTGTGTGTGTGGGTGGGGGGGGGAGGGGGGGGGGGGGGGGGGGGGGGGGCTTGTGTGTGCGTGTGTTTGTGTGCGTGTCGGCTTGTGTGTGTGTGCGCGGTGGAGGTGGTGGTGGTGGTGGGGGGACGTTTGGGGGATGGGGGGAGGGGGGGGGGGGGGGGGGGGGGGGGCTATGAATGGAGAGGAGAGCAGAGGAAGAGAAGTGGGTCAGATCAGGGGGACAAGGGTCAGATCAGGGGGACAAGGGTCAGATCAGGGGGACAAGGGTCGGATCAGGGGGACAAGGGTCAGATCAGGAGGACAAGGGTCAGATCAGGGAGACAAGGGTCAGATCAGGGGGACAAGGGTCAGATCAGGGGGACAAGGGTCAGATCAGGGGGACAAGGGTCAGATCAGGGGGACAAGGGTCAGATCAGGGGGACAAGGGTCAGATCAGGGGGACAAGGGTCAGATCAGGGGGACAAGGGTCAAATCAGGAGGGCAAGGGTCAGATCAGGAGGACAAGGGTCAGATCAGGGGAACAAGGGTCAGATCAGGGGGACAAGGGTCAGATCAGGGGGACAAGGGTCAGATCAGGGGGACAAGGGTCAGATCAGGAGGACAAGGGTCAAATCAGGGAAAAGGGTCAAAGAGGGTAACAGAGGTTGAACCAAGCCCTGTTTTCGCTTTTTTCTTCCGCATGACTGTCGAACCTGATAAACAGTATAAACTTAAGCAATCGCATTATGTGCTGTACTCAAGAGTGTGGTGTAGTAGGATTTATAATCCCTCAGCTTACTCTGCCAGCATTGTTTATCCGTGCGATGCGACGGAAGAATGTCAACATGACTGTCAAACCTGATAAACAGCCTAGATCTATACAATCGCATTCTGTGCTGTACTCAAGAGTGTGGACTAGTAGGGTTTATAATCCCAAGGTTTTCTGCCGGCACTGTTGTTCCATGCGACGCGCCGCAAAGTTAGCGACTTGGTGCGACCCCAGTGCAATGCTCTTCCCCCCGAAACCTGCGGACTGCGAAGCGCAGAGCACGGGGGGTTCGGGAAGGACTTTTCTGACTAGTTTAGCCAAATTGAGCGACTGTCAACATGATTGCCAAACCCGGTCAACACATGTATAGGTCATTGAGTTCCTTTTCGAGCGACGTGTCGCAAATTGAGCGACTGTCAACATGACTGTAAAACCCTGTCAACACATGTACAGGTCACTGTCTTCCTTTTGGGGCGACGCCGCGCAAATTGAGCGACTGTCAACATGACTTTAAAAACCGGTCAACACATGTACAGGTCACTGTCTTCCTTTTTGGGCGACGCCGCGCAAATTGAGCGACTGTCAACATAACTGTAAAACCCTGTCAACACATGTACAGGTCACTGTTTTCCTTTTCGGGCGATGCGTCGCAAATTGAGCAGGTAGGGGGAAGCAAGCCCGGGGTTAGCCAGCCCTGGGGTGGGGGGTTAGGGTTGAAGGGGGTTAGGGTTCAGGGTTTATAATTCAGGGTTTAGGGGGTCTAGGGTTTAGGGGTAACCGGTTACCCCCGGGCTGGTGAACCCCGGGCTGACTTTCCCCCTCCAATTGAGCGACTGTCAACATGACTGTCAGCATGACTGAAAAATCCGGTTAACACATGCATAGGTCATTGTTTTCCTTTTTGGGCGACGCGTCGCAAATTGAGCGACTGTCAACATGACTGTCAAAACCGGTCAACACATGTACAGGTCACTCTTTTCCTTTTCGGGCGACGCCGCGCATATTGAGATTAGGGATCGCTACGTTTTAAGATAAAAACTGGGCCGCAGGGAGGCACGTATTGACCAACTAACAATGGGCAGAAGGGGGTCGTGCTCTTGCCCAGGGCCCGCCTAATTAGCCGTTAGTTGGTCAATGCGTACCTCCCTGCGGCCCAGGTTTACTCTTAACTCGTGGATGACAGAGTCCTGATGCTCTAGAGCACAGTCATTCAGGTTGAGTTGTGTGAAGGAATGTGACGCGTCGGCATGCATCGCGACATAGCAGGTCGAGCCCTGGGCAAGGGCACGACCCCCTTCTGCCTGTCGGACGGGGTCACTACACTGGAGACATTATGCTTAGCCTCTGGCTCCCGGCCACCTGGGAGATGGAGATCGGTGTCTTGTTGACGATCGTAAGACCTGCGAGCTCGTTGTTAAGTACCCAGAAGCGTCCCCTCAACCTTGCCAATGTCTCATTGCAAACCCAGAGCGGAGCCTGGGGGTATAGGGGGGGCATTTCTGACTAGTTTAGCCGGACCCGTGCGTCGCCATGCAGCGACGGAATGGCGACACGTCGCACAAAACAAAAAGTGGGATAGATTTACATGTGAGGTGGGGGCAATCAGCAGAGACTCTAAACTAAATGTTTAACCAATGATGCACATTAACAGGTGTTTGTCACCATGAACACTTGTCTAACAACCTGAAGAGGGTGCAGGCTGATGCAGGGCAATGAGCAGAGCCTTGAAACCCATGATTGTGTTGTAGCACCTCTGTTTCACAAAGCACGAGTCGACGACAAACACAACACTCTTGCTCAACACATGTCCAGGTATGGGCAGTTTATTTGTTTTCAAAAATGAAGTTTTTTTTTTTTAGCTTAATAGTTGTAAGCCTCCTCCAGGGACAGCGTTTAGTGCTTTCTTTAGCTTTTGATAGCTTTTTGTAGCTTTTTAGGGCCATTTAGGGCAACTTACTTTTTTATGGCGATAATTTCACTGAAACGGGGTCAAAACTAGCGATCGCTATATATAGCGGAAAAGAAATTCCTGGGTATGGGGACTTGGGATAAGCTAAATTTAGTTAAACTACATTTTATGTAACCAAGTAAAAAAAAAAAACTTACCTGCGAGGTCGGGGTGGTGAGTAGAGACTCTAGACCCATGATTGTGTTGTAGCAACTCTGTTTCACAAAGCACGAGTCAATGACATGCACATCACTTTTGCCCAACACCTGCCCAGGTTTGGGGATAAGCTAAATTTAGCCCCATAATTGTGTTGTAGCACCTCTGTTTCACAAAGAACGAGTCGATAACTTGTTTTTCAATCTCGCAGTTTGGTCACACAACGTACATCAGTACTGCAGTTCATCTCTTAACAGACAGAAACAGCTATAATGTTGTTAGCCGAAAGTACTTATAAAGCAAAATAGCAATTCTGTCATCTGGAAGACATCCATTGGTCGCAGGCTCGAGACCGCCTACGGGAACAATTGTCTTTTACAAATTATTCTAGAAATGCCAGCTCAGCATCAATGTACGACTCACGGAGTACACAGTACACTAAGTCTTCAAGTGTGCAAGTGGTCACTTGTTTTTCAATCTCATTCACAACACTCTTGCTCAACACATCAGTGATTTATTTTTCAAATCTGAAAGTGGGGTTTTTCTAGCTTTTTGGTTCTAGGCCTCCTCCAGGGACAGCGTTTAGTGGTTTGTATAGCTTTTTATAGCTTTTGGGGGCCATTTGGGGAGGGGAGGGGGGGGGGGGGGGGGGGGGGGGGGGGGGGGGGGGACCTTTTTTTATACTTATTTATAGCGAAAATTCTCCAAAACGGGGTCAAAACTAACGATCGCTACATATAGTTGAAACAAATATCCCTGCAACACATGCCCATGTGTGGGGACTAGGGATGTAAGCTAAATCTAGTTAAATCTAGCTAAATCTAGCTATCCCTGCAACGCATGCCCATGTATGGGGACTAGGGATGTAAGCTAAATGTATATCAACTACATTTTTATGTAACCAAGTATAATTGCATACAAAAATAAAGTACACCTTACCCGTGAAGTGGGGGCGCTGTGCAGAGATTCTAGGCCCATGATTGGGTTGTAGCACCACTGCTTGACTTAGCACAAGTCGACCACATACACCACACTCTACATTTTATGTACCCAAGTAAAAAAAGCGCACCTTACCTGTGAGGTGGGGGCGATGTGCAAAGACTCTAGGCCCATGATTGGGTAGTAGCACCTCTGTTTTACAAAGCACGAGTAAATCACAAACACCACGCCCTACATTTTATGTAACCAAGTGAAACAAAACTTACCTGTGCAGTGGGGGCGATGGGTATTGACTCCAGGCCCATGATTGGGTTGTAGCACCGCAAATAAAGTACACCTTGCCTGCGAGGTGGGGGCGATGTGCAGAAACTCTAGGCCCATGATTGGGTTGTAGCACCTCTGCTTCACAAAGGACGAGTAAATCACAAACACCACGCCCTACATTTTATGTATACGAGTGAAAAGAAGCACACCTTACCTGTGAGGTGGGGGCGATGAGTAAAGACTCTAAGCCCATGATTGGGTTGTAGCACCGCTGCTTGACAAAGCACGAGTCAATCACATACACCACGTCCTCGAGTGTGAGTGACGTCTCAGCGATGTTAGTTGCGGCTATGACCTTCCTGAAGCCTCTGGGGGTGGGCTGGAAGGCCACTTTCTGGAGGTTGCCTGGCATGCCTGGGCACGGGAAAGGAGTGGAGGGTGTGGGTGTGGGTAGGTGGAGAGTGTGGATGTGGGTGTGGGTGTAGATGGGTGGAGGGGGTGGGCTGGAAGGCCATTTTTTCGAGGTTGCCTGGCATGCCTGGGCACGGGAAAGGAGTGGCGTGTGGGTGTGGGTGAGGGTGCGTGTGGGGTGTGTGTGTGTGTGTGGGGGGGGGGGGGGGGGGGGGGGGGTAGGTGGAGGGTGGAGGCTTTGAAGGCCACTTTCTGGAGGTTGCCTGGCATGCCTGGGAACAGGAATGGAGTGGAGGGTGGGGGTGGGGGTAGGTGGAGGGGGTAGAGAGGGTAGGCTGGAAGGAAACTTTTTTGAGGTTGCCTGGCATGCCTGGGCACGGGAATGGAGTGGAGGCTGTGGGTGTAGATGAGGATGTGGGTGTGGGTAGGTGGAGGGGGTGGGCTGGAAGGCCACTTTTTGGACGTTGTCTGGCATGCCTGGGCTCGGGAATAGAGTAGAGTAGAGGGTGTGGGTGTAGATGTAGGTGTGGGTGTGGATGGGTGGAGGGGGTGGGCTGGAAGGCCACTTTTTCGAGGTTGCCTGGCATGCCTGGGCACATGGTAAAACAGCAGGATGGCAAGTATATAGGTAACAATAACACACAGGATGCAAATGCAAATGCATAGGCAAAGATGCACCCCAAGAGGTGCTTGAGTCTATACATACACAACACATACACACGACACACTATACATACACAATGCATACACAATACATGCACATACACACTATACAAACACCACACATACACACGACACACTATACATACACAATGCATACACAATACATGCACATAAACACTATACAAACACCACACATACTCAGTATAAATACACCACACATACACACGACACACCCACCTGCATACAGCACAATTGGCATCAAGCACAGTGCATAGCCTGAGCTACCCATCAGTCTGCGTGCCTCTTCATGCAGCAGTTTGGTCACAACCCCGCACCCCTCCAGACAAGAGCAAATCACACTATACATACACCACACATACACACTATGCATACACCACACATACACACGACACACACACCTGCATATAGCAGAATCGGCATCAAGCGCAGAGCATAGCCTGAGCTATCCATCAGTCTGCAAGCCTCCTCATGCAGTAGTTTGGTCACAACCCCGCACCCCTCCAGACTAGAGCAAATCACACTATACATACACCACACATATACACTATGCATACACCACACATACACACGACACACACACCTGCATACAGCGGAATCGGCATCAAGCGCAGAGCATAGCCTGAGCTACCCATCAGTCGGCGTGCCTCCTCATGCAGCAGTTTGGTCACTGCCTCGCACTCCTCCTGGCCAGTGAGAAAGATAAGGATGTCTCCGGGGAGATCGGCCTTGTGTATATCGACAGCGGTGGTGACCGCACAGCGCACATAGTCAGACGTGGGTTGCTGCAAGTAATGCACCTGTGGGAGTGGGTGTGGGTGTGGGTTGAAGGTTTTGGGTAAATTGTACTCTGATTTATTTTTATGTATTCATTTATCTTTTTTAACTTATTTTTTTATTTTTGTTTTTATTTATTTTATCAACAGCGGTGGTGACCGCACAGCCAACACAGTCAGACGTGGGTTGCTGCAAGTAATGCACCTGTGGGTGCGGGTGTGGGTTTAAGGTTTGGGGTTTAATTTTATTTGCATTTTTTTTTTAATCAACAGCAGTGGCGACCGCACAGTGCACATAGTCAGACGTGGGCTGCTGCAAGTAATGCACCTGTGGGTGTGGGTTGAAGGTTTTGGGTTTATTTGTATTTGTCGTTATTTTTATTTATTCATTTATGAGATATTTATTTCAACTTATTTATTTTTGTTTTGATTTATTTGAACAGCGGTGGTGACCGCGCAGCGCACATGGTCAGACGTGGGTTGCTGCAAGTTACGCACCTGAGGGTGTGGGTTTAAGGTTTTAGGTTTATTTTTATTTTTAATTACACACCCCTCCCTCCCTGAGCACACCACACCACCACAACCTCTCATCCTGACCCCCCCCCACCCCACCCCACCCCACCCCCCACACACACACACCTCCCTATGCACACCACCACACCACCACCTCTCATCCTAACAAACCCTCTTATCCCACACACTCCCCGCCCCACACACACAACCCACACACACACACCCTCCCTGCCCCCCACCCCACCCCCCCCACACACACACACCACACACCCCCACACACACCCCCCCACTACCCCCCAACCCCCACCCTCCCCCCACGCAATTCATGCGTCACCTTACCTCAACATCATGTGTTCTTCCCTCTATAGAGATGATGGCGGGGGACCTGGACGGTGCACCAGCCACCACCTCCCTGCTTCGCTTCCCAGACCCTAAACAGGACGTTGGTGTTAGTGATGGTTTTGGTTTTGTTGCTGGTGTCGGTGTTGGTGCTGGTGTTGGTGCTGGTGCTGGTGCTGGTGTTGGTGCTGGTGTTTGTGTTTGTGTTTGTGCTGGTGTTGGTGCTGGTGCTGTTTTTGGTGTTTATGTTTGTGTTTGTGCTGGTGTTGGTGCTGGTGTTGGTGCTGGTGTTGGTGTTTGTGTTGGTGCTGGTGTTGGTGCTGGTGCTGTTTTTGGTGTTTGTGTTTCCGTTTGTGCTGGTGTTGGTGCTGGTGTTGGTTTTGGTGCTGGTGTTGGTGCTGGTGTTGATGCTGGTGTTGGTGCTTGTGCTTGTGCTGCTGTTGGTGTTGGTGGTGGTGGTGGTTGTTTTGGTGCTGGTGGTGGTGATGGTGGTGCTGCTGGAGCTGGTGCTTGGTGCTGGCGTTTGTGTTGGTGCTGGTGTAGGTGATAGGTGCTGGTGTTGTTGTTGGTTTAGGTGTTGATGTTGGTGCTGATGTTGGTGTTGGTGCTGTTGTTGTTGTTGTTGTTGTTGTTGGTTTTGGTCCTAGTGCTGGTGTTGGTGCTGGTGTTGGTGTTGGTGCTGGTGTTGGCGTTAGGGGGGCATTTCTGACTAGTTTAGCACGACCCATGCGTCGCCATGCAGCGACGGAATGGCGACGCGTTGCACAATAACAAAAGTGGTGTGCCAGAGCCCCCCTACAAGTGAGCAAGCGCCCCTACGAGTGTAATTAAACGCACATTCTGTGAAGTACTTCTGGAGCTCTTCAGCTTATAGCATGGTAACTGAAATTATTTACAATTTGAAAGAAAGCTACTGCCCTTGCACCCAAAACCCTAAACCCTAAGTCCAAGCGCCCCTACGATGTGCCAGAGCCCCTACAAGTGTAATTTAACCCACCAGCTGTGAAGTACTTCTGGAGCTCCTTGGCTTGCAGCACGGTGACTGCAATTAAATTAATTAAAAAAAAGCTACTGCCCACTAAGCAAACTCAAAAGCGCAGCTTGCTGCACTTACAAGAGTGCAAGCGCCCCTGTGCAAGCGTTCCTGTGCAAGCGCCCCTGTGCATGCCCCCCCCCTCATTTTATAGGTAACTCAACCCACCTGCTGTGAAGTACTTCTGGAGCTCTTCAGCTTGCAGCGTGGCAACTGAAATTCAATAAAACTGAAAAGAAAGCTACTGCCCTTGCACCCTTGCACCCTAAACCCTAAGTCCAAGCGCCCCTACAATGTGCAAGTGCCCGTACAAGTGTAACTCAACCCACCTGCTGTAAAGTACTTCTGGAGCTCTTCAGCTTGCAGCATGGCAACTAAAATGATTTAAAAGAACACTCCACCAATTTTCCGCGTCGCTTGCGACGCTGCATAGGAATTGTATTTTTAATTTGCAACGTGACAACTCAAATTAAATAAAAATTAAAAGAAAGGTACTGCCCTTGCACACTTCACCCTAAACTCTAAGTGCAAGCGCCCCTACAAGTGTAATTAAACACACCAGCTGTGAAGCACTTCTGGGGCTCCTCAGCTTGCAGCGTGGCAACTGAAATTAAAAAAAATTAAAAGAAAGCTACTGCCCTTGCACCCTAACCCCTAACCCCTAACCCCTAAGAGCACGCGCCCCTACAAGTGTAATCCAACACACCTGCTGGAGCTCTTCAGCTTGCAGCGTGGCAACTGAAATTATTTAAAATTTAATTGAAAGCTACAGCCCACTAGGATTTCCTCGAAAACGCAGCTTGCTGCACTTACAAGCGCAGCAAGCGCCCCTAGTCCCCTACAAGTGTGCAAGCGCCCCAACAAGTGTAACTCAGCACACCTGCTGTAAAGTACTTCTGGAGCTCCTCGGCTTGCAGCGTGGCGGACGATATGATGAGGCGTAAGTCTGGGCGCTGCTTCTGAATCTTTTTCAGCAGGCCAAGCAACATGTCGGTGGACAGGCTGCGTTCGTGAGCTTCATCTACCATGATGACACTGGGAGGGGGGAGGGCATGTGTGTGTGTGTGTGTGTGTGTGTATCAGTTGGCCAAGCAGCAAGTCGGTGAACAGGCTGCGTTCATGAGCTTCATCTACCGTGATGACGCTGGGAGGGGGGAGGGCATGTGTGTGTGTGTGTGTGTGTGTGTTGTGTGGGTGGGTGTGTGTGAGTGTGCATGCGTGTATGCATGCGTGTGTGCGTGTGTGTATGTGTGTGTGTTTCCATTGCTTTCCGTATCTGCACGATCTATCATCCAGTAGCACAGTCAGGGCTAATTTTATGCACCTTATGTATGACCTTGTACTGCCGTACCTGTACTTCGTTAGCAGCGGGTCATTCATCATCTCACGTAGCAGTACGCCATCTGTCAGGAACTTGATATGGGTGGCACCCTGGGAGATCAACAAAGAAGGAGAGTTAGTAAAGCCATGCACCACAAGAGCTGATCAGTTTGAGCAGCAGCAGGTTAAAAAACCAGGCACCACAAGAACTGATCAGGTTGAGCCCTAGCAGATAATAAAGCCAGGCACCACAAGGGCTGATCAGATAGAGCAGCAGCAGATAACAAACCAGGCACACAGAAACGATCAGGTTGAGCCCTAGCAGATAATAAAGCCAGGCACCACAAGGGCTGATCAGATAGAGCAGCAGCAGATAACAAACCCAGGCACCACAAGAACTGATCAGGTTGAGCCCTAGCAGATAATAAAGCCAGGCACCACAAGGGCTGATCAGATAGAGCAGCAGCAGATAACAAACCCAGGCACCACAAGAACTGATCAGGTTGAGCCCTAGCAGATAATAAAGCCAGCACCACACGGGCTGTCCGATAGGCAGCAGCAGAAACACCCAGGCACCCAAGAAAACTGATCAGTTGAGGCCCAGCATGATAATAAAGCCCAGGCACAACAAGGGCTGTTCCGCTAGAGCAGCAGCCAGATAAACAAACCCAGGCACCCACAAGAACTGATCAGGCTTGAGCCCTAGCAGATATTTAAAGCCAGGCAACCACAAGGAGCTATCAAGTAGAGCAGAAGCAGGTGGGTAACACACCAGGCATCCACAGGGTGATACGTTTGAGCAGCACCAGCAGAGCTGATACCTTCTAGCACCAGGAGTGCTAGAGAACGAGATGGATTCAAAGGGATTTAGGGAGAGACATGATGATAACGTTACATGATTGCCTGTGCTCTAAGAGAGCGGTGCGGGACAGGGATAGTAATGTGCGTATGGTTTGGTGTGTGCGTAATATTTGGTTTGGACAGGTAAAGTCAGGTGGGTAGTGTTTGGTTTGGTACGTGCGTAGTGTTTGGTTTGGGCAGGTGAAGTCAGGTGGGTACTGTTTGGTTTGGTATGAGCGTAGTGTTTGGTTTTGACAGGTGAAGTCAGGTGGGTAGTGTTTGGTTTGGTACGTGCGTAGTGTTTGATATGGACAGGTGAAGTCAGGTGGGTGCTGTTTGGTTTGGTACGTGCGTAGTGTATGGTTTTGACAGGTGAAGTCAGGTGGGTAGTGTTTGGTTTGGTACATACGTAGTGTTTGGTATGGACAGGTGAAGTCAGGTGGGTAGTCTTTGGTTTAGTACGTGCGTAGTGTTTGGTATGGACAGGTGAAGTCAGGTGGGTAGTGTTTGGTTTGGTACGTGCGTAGTGTTTGGTATGGACAGGCGAAGTCAGGTGGGTACTGTTTGGTTTGGTATGTGCGTAGTGTTTGGTTTTGACAGGTGAAGTCAGGTGGGTAGTGTTTGGTTTGGTATGTGCGTAGTGTTTGGTATGGACAGGTGAAGTCAGGTGGGTACTGTTTGGTTTGGTACGTGCGTAGTGTTTAGTATGGACAGGTGAAGTCAGGTGGGTAGTGTTTGGTTTGGTACGTGCGTAGTGTTTGGTATGGACAGGTGAAGTCAGGTGGGTACTGTTTGGTTTGGTATGTGCGTAGCGTTTGGTATGGACAGGTGAAGTCAGGTGGGTACTGTTTGGTTTGGTACGTGCGTAGTGTATGGTATGGACAGGTGAAGTCAAGTGGGTACTGTTTGGTTTGGTATGTGCGTAGTGTTTGGTTTTGACAGGTGAAGTCAGGTGGGTAGTGTTTGGTTTGGGTCGTGCGTAGTGTTTGGTATGGACAGGTGAAGTCAGGTGGGTAGTGTTTGGTTTGGTACTTGCGTAGCGTTTGGTATGGACAGGTGAAGTCAGGTGGGTACTGTTTGGTTTGGTTTGTGCGCAGGATTTTGATTGGGCAGGGTCTATCAAGCTACAGGCTGCACATCAGCTGGGGATGGCGGTTCCATTATCCTGATGTGCGACTTGGGGTACAGGTAGGTAGTTTGTTTTTTGCTTTTGGAAGTTCCTCCTAACCACAGCAAGGTGAAGATGAGTGAATACTGTACTGTATGAATTAATAAATAAACAAAGGAATGAATAAATAAATAAATACCGTACTGCTCTCAAAATTTAACGGTTTAAATTGACGGGAGCAACCATCAAATCATGGCGTACGGTATATTACGAAACGAAAAAGCTGTCAACCTCAAATCACGTGCGATATTACTTGGGTAGGGCATCGACTTGGATAGGGCTTACTGCCGGCAACGAACCTAGGCTCCTCCCGACCGGACAAAACGCAGCAGTGGTCGACAAGGCCGCCTTTCTCATTTCATGGCTCAGCCCCTCGACAGATCCCCTGAGGGACGTTTCCGCCCTCTATTAGCTCCAACTCACAAGAAGCAAAGGACCCTGTGGGGGGGGTTCGACCGGGTAGAGCCAGGGCAGATCACCGTCACCAACAAAGAGGTGAATCGAGTTGCAGCCGAAGCTCGAATTGCTGTCGTTCGCAACCCATCGACTACCTCTGCGAAGACGAGCAGCAAGTTTTTCACTAAGAGGGCAGTGAATTTCATGCAGACGCTGGGTTACCTCCTAGACTAGTCTGAGCTCAAAACTAGACCCCACAGTTAGTTCTAGTTATTTCAATGAGTACCGGTAGTGTTATGCTGTACAAGATGTTGGGATCATTGCAGTAATATATGTACACTCCTTGCAGGTCCTAGAACAGTGTACCCTAATATTGTACCATGAACCATGAACCAGTGTAACATGATTAAGTACAAACGTTCAGTTGCATAAATGGATATTATTAAAATGGAAACCGTCAAATGTGTAACGTCAATTTATATTCCTATTAAAAAACCGTCAAATGTAAATCGTAAATTTATAATAACCCCCCCCCCCCCAAAAGCCGTCAAATTTTGCAACCGTTAAATTTTGAGAGCAGTACGGTACATAAATAAATAAATAAATAAATAAATAGTGTATAAATAGTGTATAAATGGTGAAAACTGGGTATGGCAATGGACATTACAATGAACACTACTACACCGCAGTCCACGCCACACTTCCGGTCCACTGTCCACTGTTTCTTTTCGGGGCTACGCATAGCAGTTTCTAGACAGCTCCTTTCCTCCACCCTTGGGCCAAACCTGATAAAGCTGTCATGATGGGCATTCCAATGCAGCTGAAAGCTTTGGGCTTGGCCCAAAGGATGGCAAATGGAACAGGTGGAAGCTACCACCCCAAACCCCAAACCCTAATGGATAGACACGGAAGCTACCACCCTAAACTCTGAACCCTAATGGTTGACAAGTGGAGCTGGTCGAAGCTACCACCCTAAACCCTAAACCCTAATGGATGGCAAGTGGAGCAGGTGGAAGGTACCACCCTAAACCCTAATGGATGGCAAGTGGAGCAGGTGGAAGCTACCACCCTAAACCCTAAACCCTAATGGATGGCAAGTGGAACAGGTGGAAGCTACCACCCTAAACCCTCATGGATGGCAAATAGAGGAGGTCGAAGCTACCACCCTAAACCATTAACCCTAATGGATGGCAAATGGAGCAGGTGGAAGCTGCCATGTGTAGCCCAAAAAAGAGACAGTGCCACTGTCTACAGCACAGCACTCTTTGTATGGAGTGTTTTGGGCTTTTTTTATTTTGGGCTACGAGCAGCAGCTTCTAGGCAGCTTCCCTGGCTGGCTAATCAGCCTAACCTAAAGCAACCTAGTGCACCTTCAAGCTGACGTAATCAGCTTTCTAGCACTGCTGAAATTTTGAGGCTGGGCCCAGTGGCTGGCTCAGGGAGCTGCCGACAAGCTGCTGCTAGTAACTGAAAAGAAAAAACGAATCTTACGGAGTGCAATAATATGGAAATAATATGGAAAAATATGGCAATAATATCGGAAAAAAGACGCAACGTAACGCAACGCGCAAAGACGACCGACGCAATAATATGAAAAAAATATGGCAATCAAATGAAAATAAAGAATCGTCTGGAGTGCAATAATATGGGCGTGGGCAGTTTTTGAGACAGGGGGGATGGGCTAGGTTGGGTAGGGGGTTGACGTAGTGGTGGCGGTGGTGGCGGCGGGTGGGTGGGTGTGGGTGTGGGTGTGGGTGTGGGTGGAGGGATGTGGGGGGAGCAACAAGAGTAGGTCCAAACAGATGCAAGTGGAGACTACACTCAAATTTTAGAGGTCAGCCACAGCTGCACATTTGTGACGATGATGGTTCCATTCTCCTGATGTGTATGTGTTTGTATGTTACAGTCCAGGGGTAGGCTAAATAAGCTAGAGGGACTTGCCCACCGTGGTAGGAAGGGCTTAAAAATAAAAAGCATTTATGAAGTGAACCCCAAACAATCCTTGTACCGATGGGGGCCCAGAGTCCGTGCTACAGTGATCATTGAATTTTACAATGCATGTGCATGTGGTCCTCCAGGACTCCAGATGCGCCCCCCAAGTTGACAAGGTCAAGGGGGATTAATGAGCACCACAAACAAGTAAATGAAAAAGTATCATGCTTTGTGCATGGGCAGGTGGGGGAAGTAATCCACTGGAGTTTTCATGCTATGGCATGGGCTGCCAGGCTGGCATGCCAGGATACTGACCTGGCTTGCCACGCTGTCAAAGCGTACGCTGTAGCCAACCAGCTGTCCCAGCTCGCAGCCCATCTCCTCTGCCACCCTGGCGGCGATGCTGGCAGCAGCTGCCCTCCGAGGTTGGGTGCAGGCTATCATCCTCTCACCGTCAGCCCACCCAGCCTCATACAGATACTGGGGGATCTGAGTGGTCTTACCACTGCCAGTCTCCCCCAGCACTATCACAGTGGCATGAGTTTCCACCAAATGAAGTATCTCCCGTCTGTGTTTGGCCACAGGGAGGGAATTATTTCGGGGGCCGCTGAGGTTGGCTTGGCCTCCCGAGGTTGAGGGGGGCCCAGAGGTATTTCGCGCCTGAGCCTCTGATGCAATTGCATGGGGGGCTAGGCTGGACGATCGAGCGCCAGCTCCGCGTCGGAAATCCGATTCACCAGCGGGGAGGGCATCAAATTTAATGCCGAACGACTCTTTCGATCCTTTAGAGCCTGGCCTCAAAAACCCCGACATTATTGAAATCGAATCCCGGGTCGGAAGAGTAAGGAAGAACAAACTTGGAGTTGGTTACATGGCTCCAGCCTTGAGGCTGCTCGCCATCTTCCGCAGTAGCATCATTCAAGGGAGCTAATCTAGGGCGGGGTGGAGAGGCCCACGACAATGCTCCTCCGAACTTCGCGTGTGTGTGCTTAAGCTGGATGTTCTTTTGGGTGAGGCACAAGAATGCAGGCTGGCGAAGTTAGCCGCTGGTAGAAGATAATAGGTGAGGGATTTAAGGTTGCGGAATGGGACCATGGTGCATGACTTCAGTTTTCAGGGGAGGGAGTAGCTTTCTGCTACTTGCCTGTGTTAGTGGAAGTAGCTTTCTGCTACTTGCCTATGTGGGTGTTTGGAGGGCAGCTATCTGCCAAGACCTTTTGAAGGTGTGAGTACCTTTGCCACTTATTGAACAGACTTGGATCATCTTCTTGTTATGGAGATAGGGTATTTTCCCTATCATATTGAATATTCCTGGTAAAATAATAACTTCAGTGATTGTCAGGGTTTTTCTAATCAGCTACGAGCAACAGCTTCTCGGCAGCCCCCTGAGCCAGCCACAGCGCTGCACCCAAATATGTCAGCAATTCTGAATAGCTGATTGTGACAGCTTCAAGGTGCTCTAAGTTCCGCTAGGTTGGGCTGAATAGCTAGTCAGGGGTGCTGCCTGGAAATTGTCGCTTGTAGCTGAAACGAAAGGCGATGGTGACAGCATCATATTTCCCTTCAAATGTCGGCACTAGATGAGAGAATGACACCGTTGGGTGGAGAGAGGGACAGAGATATATTAACTCAAGGCAATGGTTACAGGCAGAGGAGCGGCTAAGGCGCCTCCAAGGCACCTCTGGAAAGTTCTCTCTGATGAGGTTTAGGGGGGTTAGACCTGCGGCTATGTCCACGTGTGCATACGCGTGGACACGCCACTGTCAGTGAGACTGAACTACCAGTCATCTAACTCTGACAATAGACAGCAAGGGATACAACCATGAATTTGTTTTTTTAGTATTGAGAGTATGAATCGAGCAGGGGGGGTCAAGGAAGTTCTTTCTAGATCCCGTGCTCGGATTTATATCCCCCCACCCACCCACCCACACACAAGCTAATGAGGCCCATATCTCCCCCACCATTTATATTTTTTTTGTCAAAGTAGGGTGTATAGTTAGCGCTTACCCTTTGTGATCTTACATGCGGATTTAGACAAAGTTGGGCAGAATCGCCCTTTCCTTTCCCCACCCTGATTCTGATGAGACTTAGCAAGGTTTGTGTGTTCAAGAATGTGAAGATGTTTTAAAGGCTGAGTTGCATCTCTACGTAGTGTAAGTATCCTCTTCAAAATCAAGAAGTTAGGGGTTGAAATATTGAGTTTCTTGTTTGGTCCAACTTTCACAGTTGGAGACCTGGAACCTGTGAAGATCACCTCTCGAGCTCTACCTTGACCATTAAATCGATTAGCTCGAGCCACTTTCGGTGGTTATCCGCCCCCCCCCCCCCCCCCCCCCCCCCCCCCCCCCTCCCTGGCGTCCAGAGCCTTTTTTTACAGGTCATAAACCAGAGAGCGGCGCATATGATAAAAAAAATAGTGCTGAATGACCAAGGAAAAAAGACAGAGGGGGACAAAGACAGCCAAGGGCTGAAGTCTGCAAGGACGACTTAAGAGATAACAACCTTGATCATGTGAAACCTTCTCTCCCATGTTACAGCAAGACACCAAGAATTTATTGACTAGATAGATTACACATTCAGCTGTTGGCTGCATGGAAACTGCTCTTTATCAGATGAACACAAGCATGCTTCCATATTTTCATACATATTTAATGATGTTGTCAAGTCACCCTTACCCCCGCTAAGCCGCAGGCACATTTGGAGTCCAGTAGTGCACCAGATAAATGTAACCAACATCTTGACAACCAACAGCAGCAGCAACAGCAGCAGCATACGGGCTTACAACATACACAATTTACATTCCTAACTCGTCAAGTACTACCTACAGCAAAAAAGCTTAAAACGTCATCTTCATCCTCAAGGTGTGTGATCACATTTTGTTTTCACCCCAGGAAGTGGGCTAAAGAGTGACTGACCTCTTCATAAATATAAGTATGGGGCGTATAATTGCACATTATGTACAGGGAGGCGGAGATAAAAACATCGGCCTCGATATCATCAGCATATATACAACATGTGTGAAGCAGATATGTTTATGAAGTCTGCGCATCACATCACTCATTTAACTAGGATTCTGGCAATATTTCTCGGGTGCAAAATAAATGCTACGACAGGGTTGTCAGCTTCAAGGTTCCCTAAGTTGCACGAGGTTGGGATGAACAGCTAGTCAGGGATGCTGCCTAGAAACTGTTGCCCGTAGCTGAAAAGAAGAGATGTGAGAGACTGCAACTTGAATCCCATCGGTTTGAACGAATCAGATGTGAACTAGATACTTTTACCAGTCAAGATTGTAAAATAAACGTTGTCTTATGCACTGATGTACAAGCACTGATGTACAAGCACTGATGTACATATTCAATATGAACCGGGACGAAGGCTACCTTAGCACAGGGACGGACCAATTATCTGGCCTCTTTTAAACAAGGTAGCCAAACACTGCCAAGACAGCAGCTGCCTGTTGATACACAGTAGCCTCCTGTTGATACACAGCAGGGTGCCTTTACAGGCTTTGCACACATCGTTAGCCTTGGGCTGTGGGACAGAGGCAAGGAGGCCTTTGTCGTCATACCAGTTAAGGCCCTCCACTCTCAACAGCGCACACAACAGGCAGACTGGTGGTGCAGGGCTTAGCAGCAAGCTTGCCCTTATCAAAGCAGGGACACTCATCAGGCTGCAGATCATCCATCTTGGCATCCACCCAGCAAGTGGACTGCTGAATGGCGTCAAGGAGCATAGAGACTTGGACGTGGGTAAGCTCGCTGTCGATGCGGACCAGGCTGCCATGGCGGGCTTTGCACAGTTCAGTAGCCTCGGTCTGTGAGACAGCATCATGGAAGCCTTCGTAGTCAGTAGAGTCAATGCCGTAGATTGTGTTGTCGGGTTGAACGGAATTAACTCCAGTGGCCGGGTTGCCCATCATCCTGAGCTTTCTTGCTCGCCCCTCGTTTTCTTGCTTGCCCCTTGGTTTCTTGCTTTCCTTGCGCCCCCGTAGGTTGGAGTAGAAGGAGGAGGGGCAGGGGGGGAGAAGCATTCACTTTGTCCAGTCTAGCCCAGAGTGCTAGTGCGAGGCTTGCAGTCCTTGCAGCTTCCCTTGCCATGGCCATCCTTGTCGACATATGTATCAACAGGGCAGTCAGTGCAGGAGTCCGACCCTTCCAAGGAGAAGGTACCAGCTGGGCAATCCTCGCAGTCAACATCCAATCCACCTGGGATGGGTTTTGAGGCAGGAATCATTAGTCAGAGTTCAGAAGCAGTCCAGAAGTTGTACCAGGGCACAATGCATCATGCTTCTATATGTTACACTTCTTCCTGTCGGGCGACATAAGAGGAAGTGTTATACTTCTTCACTGCACAGTTGACATTCAGTAGTGTAGCCACAACGTGGGATGGCTAAGAGGGGACTTCTACTTGGGCTGCCCCCTAGCAGTACACACGCACCTAGGTGAGGTGTTGGTGGTGTGGTGTGGTAGTTTGTGTGTGTATGTGTAATTAATTAACTAATTCATTAGATGAATAAATTAATCGAGTTAGATCGTTGGGCCTATGAGCACAAGTATATACATGAATAAATGAATTGTGTTAGATCATTGGGTCTATGACCACAAGTACATTACACACACATATATATACATATGTGCTCCAACACCAAGCTATCAATCATCTCCACCACCCACCGTTTCATCACCTAGGATATGTTTGAAAACCTACACACATGGAAGACCCTTGAGCTCTATGTTTTAATGCTTTATTTGATTCAAAGGATTTTCGCCCCAGGAAGTGGGACCCATTTCGCAAACCAGCGCCCCCCGAGGATTCAAAAAGGCAGGCGGAGAAATTCCTACTAAGTAGGCACCAGCTTGGTAGCTGCCAAAGGAGAGAGTGTATGTCAGTGTGTGTGTATGTGTATGTATGCATGTATGTATGATACAGTCCAGGGGTAGGCCAAATAGGCGAAAGGGACTTTCTGAACCGTGACAGGAAGGGCTAAAAAGAAAAAGCATTGATGAACTGAACCTCAAACTATCGTTTTACCGGGGCCCTATGTCCTATGAACAAGCAAAACTCACCCATAGAGAATTCCCCCTCCTTGCACTCCTTGCACTTTGGCCCCTGGACTCCAAACCCCGGGGCACACACAAGCTCTGGCTTGGGTGTTTTCCCTTAGTCCTCAGACTTCGGGTCCTTCCCTTTGTCCTCAGACTTCGGGTCCTTCCCTTTGTCCTCAGACTTCGGGTCCTTCCCTTTGTCCTCTGACTTCGGGTCCTTCCCTTTGTCCTCAGACTCGGGAAACTTTGAGTTCCCAGATTTCTTGTTTGATGCTTTGGCTGTTGGAGTTGCAGCAAGCAGGATCATCACGACGGCCAGCAGGGTCAGCGACTTGGAAGGGAGGAGCAGACATCATGGAGAGAGGTAGTCAGACAAGTGGAACAAGAGGCCAACCTGCGGGGTTGGACAGACGGGGGCGAGGCATAGGTTAGGAGGAATACTAGTTGCCTTCAACAGGTGCTTCGGGAACAGGTGAGGGTGAACAGGCAAGAGGCTGCAAGTAGGTTGGTGGGCATGGAGACTTGTCGAGATCCACTTTCGCATCAACTGCACCGCGCAGGCCACAGACGTTCAAGTTACCGGAGGTGGCTAGGACACAGACACTGCCAGATCCATCTCGCATCATCGGCCGATTCGTGTCACGATAGGCTTCGAGATAAACAACAGGAAGAAATCAGTAAGTTTAAAAACCGGGAGTCGAACTCAGGAAGTCGAGTTGTGGATACCAAGGCGACTGGAGGGTGGGGGGCTTAGCTAGTGTTGCGTGAGAGGGGACCGGTGGCGCGTGGATCACGCTCCCTAAACTCAAAGTCAGGAGTCAACTGCGGGGTCGCTGGAAATAAAGGAGGGCATGCGGGCATTGGGAAGCAGTCGGGTTTAGAGCTCAGATGGTTCGATACAGGTACACTTGGGAGCAAGTTTCGAAAGCCCGGCAGCGTCCAAATAAGTTTAAGGGGTTGTTCATAGCTATGCATATGGTTCTGAGGTGGAATACGGAAGCGGGTTTGAGGCACGCCGTCTGAGTCTGAGTCTACGACCCTGGTCGACCCTAGTGGCCTAGTTGGGTGACACCGGGGATCGTAAAAACCGACAGTTGCGAGTTGTGACGAGGGCGGGCGTGCCCGGGCCCGGGGCAGGGGGGGGGGGGGGGGGTCTTTAATGCGCTACCTCACGTTCCAAGGGTGCACGAACAACGAGGGAATGGGCTGTGAAGGTTATGATCGTGGAAGCTCCTTTGGAAACCTAGCTCCTCCTATTATTTTTATATAGGGCTTTCTATCACAACTTTCAGCAGGATGCATGGGGGCAAATATGGGATGGTCAGCTGGCCAGTTTGAAGGACGGATGAACGGATGGAGAGGTTTATAGCTTGATTCTTTCGTGACTCAAATCCACTCACCGAAGATGAGGGGGGAAAAATCAGTTGATGGCAGGTCGTCCAAGAGCTCTTCAGACAACTCAGGTTAAGCTGGGAGTGCGAGACGAATATATGCTTGATGCCTGCTTGCTGTGCGTGTAGCACAGGGGAGTGGCGTGAGGGCGTGAGTGTGGGGGCGACCTTCGAAACGAACAGGATGCAGTCTAAGTTTCGGTGCAAGATACCGATTATGTTTAGTTCGGTATTTATACTGATGTATTCGTGGATGGCCGACAAACACCCGAAACGACAAGGGCTTGGCACTTTATCAGAAGCTCGTCCGCAGTGGTGATGCGCCGTGGGGTGCAGCTAATCCGTAACTCATTCGAGAAACCCGTGACTTTCCCTGCTTATAGCGACCAAGAAGATTCGGACAGGCTGGCCCTGCCAACTGGCAACCTGCGGCTTAAGCCGGTCGGCCCGAAGGTCCAAGACCTCGAGAATATTGAAGCTACGGCTGCAGCCTGCAGGTGCCCCCTTGTTATTTATCAAGGATGCGATTGGACGCCTCCCCCCCCCCCCCTATTTCCGAGCTTCTGCCCGGCTACATCGGCTGTTCTTATTTCTCTGAAGTGCTGCGGCAAAACTGATCTGCCGCCTGCGGTACGCCTGCGCCTGCGGTACGGCCTAACTGTTACCGGAGTACCGCGTAGCTACCGACGAAGCCGAGTGGCCATCGCCGTAGCCGGCCGTAGCGTCTCACGTGGATGGACCGAATCATCTTATTGCCGTTTAATAGCGTTGCCCCCTTAGACGATACGGCCGATAAAACGATTTTCTAATTTTTCACAAGTTCTAGAGATGTCTGAAAGTTTACACATGTAAGAATCTAGGCTAGAAAACCTACAGAATTGCTGTTTAATTGATGAAGGGGGGAAACGGGCTATGGTTGTATTAATTGTATTACCGATGTATTTTTTCTTCCATAGTTGTCTCGCTTGGTCTTTGTGCGTTGTAGGAGTCTATGGACTTGGACTGGCCGACAGCGGTTCCGCCGCGGGCCCCACCGGCCCTTCGTCTCGTAACTGCACAAGACACTACAAGTGCACAGTCTACCGAGTCCTGAAGTTACTTCGTTTCCCTGATGGTTGATTGGTTGATTGTTGCAACTGAGTAAGACATGCGCGGAATTAACCGTGCTAAACCGCACGTGCCTGTGCTGCAGGCTTTAAGGCAACAAACTTTTTCGAGCGCCTTCAAGCCAGTCGCGACTACCGGTACTCAATTGAAACCCGCCAGAACAGCCATGCGACTCTGCGAGTCTCAACCATCCACCCTTGACCCCTCTCCCGGGCGCCTCTCCCAACGTCCTACCAAAGCACTACCACCACCCCTAGTCGTCGAGTTCATGGGAGAAGTAGGACCTTGGGCATGGGCCCCTCCCCTCGGCCTGTGTTGATGGAGGTCGCTTAGGAGGTCGACGCCATGCCAATAGAGCATGCACCAACACATGCAGGGATACAGGTGACAGGTGTGATGATGGTAGTTATTGTGTGTGTGTCGTGTGTACGTGTGTCTTGCGTGTGTGTGTAATTTTTGCATGATCTGATCTGATCAAGCAGACCCTTCTTATGCTATGTAAGGAATGTGTATTCATGATGACTTCAATGTGAGTTTCAAGTTGTGGGAATGCCGGGGCTAGTTTGAAGTAGTAGACTAGTGGTGTAGTGGTTACTTTTCTGTACAAGTAATGTATGTATGTTACAGTCCAGTCCAGGGGTAGGCCAAATAGGCTAAAGGGACTTGCCCAGCCGTGATAGGAAGGGCTTAAAAAGAAAAAGCACCGATGAATTTAACCCCAAACAATCGTTTTACCAACGTGGGCCCTGAGTTCGTCCTACAGTGATCATTTAATTCTACATTATAATTCTATCATCTCATCTGGGGTGATAATTTAATTGTGCGATTCTTCTCGCATTTTTATTAAATGTTTTCATCCTGTAAAGGAATCAGGATTCATTACCAGCTTCATGCTGGAGTTTTTATCTACCAATTCAGGTTCAAGTCTCATTTTCTTAAAAACAATTCTTTTATCCTCATCGCATAGCGTACATTCTAGTATGAAAGTCAGAGGCTTCATAAATTGTTTAGACAAATGTATAACATATGCCATCCATTTCCTTGCAGAGTTGCACCCCCCCCCCCCCCCCCGCCCCCCCAATTATGTATGCTCCGCCGCCCCCCCCCTCCCCCCATATCGGGCCAAGAATACTGTGCTACGCCACAGTCCTGAAGTCAGGCTTGCGTCGCACCCTTTGCTACCCAACTTGGCGAACATAAATCTGGGGGAACCTGACGAGTGGATACTGTAATGTGAGTTAACGCCTTTCCTCACACTGTGGCATAAGTAATAAGATGATCCCACCCTGAAAAATGTACGATTTATCCTCATCCTCATTTGACTGCTATCATCTGTATCAGGTTTTATTTTCAGCCTCAAAACGTGTTTCTCTACCTTCAGAATACAAGGTATGTTCCATGAGAAAATGCATCTCATGTTCGACAAGCTTCTTTCCATAAATCATGCAATTAAGGGCGCCTGGAGGCGCGCCCCGAATGAAATGATTCGAATCCTGAATTCAATGTATTTTTCGACAACCTTCTTTCCATACATCATACAATCACAACATCTGCAAGTTATATCAGATCCAGAGGAAGCTTGGTACCATCTATCAGTCCCAACGTTCAAGTCATGTGGGACTGCAATAATAGGTGGCCAGGTACACCAAGCTAGCACTGTTTCAGCGATACTGCGTCGATGTACTTAAGTGTCATCTGATCAGCTACCTCGCATGGTCTCCTGCGCACAAATCCAAATCCAAATCCAAATCCTGCATACAAATACTCAGCTGGATACGTTGACGCATGATCGCTGACAGGGCAGAAAGGCTCCGCAACATAACATTGAATCCTTCCAATGTAGGACTAGTCAACCATGCATCAAAACAGTCAGATTAACCGGCAATTTTGACCGGCGTTCTTGGGAAATTTTAAGATGTGACGATATCGCGTAAGTATTGCATTGGTCTGTCTCCCTAAGGGGGCCGACCAACGGGATTAAATAATTATACATACCGGTATATGCAAGCAAGAGTGTTTCGAATGTGTCATATATGTACATACATCCAGAATCACAAGTTAATAATATGTGCTAAGTTTCATCGGCGGCGTTGATTCTTCTCAATGTGGTGGTCCTACGGTGACTATAGCTAGCTCCGGCTTTCGCTGTGGTGTCCTTAACATCACGTCCTGTGAGTAACTGTATTACACGGATGTAACCATTTCAATTTCAATGTGCTAAGTTTATTCCAGGATATCGTAAGAATCTGCACCACACAGTGCCACACAGATTTTGTCTCTGGATGCTATGGACAACGGGCCCTTGGGTACGTTGACACATTATCACTGATGGAAAGGCTCCGCAACATTACATTGAATCCTTCCAGTGTAGGACTAGTCAACCATGCATCAAAACAGGATTAAATCATACATACATGTATGCAAGCAAGAGTGTTTTTAATGTGGCATGTATGTATATATAGCCAGAACCACCATTTAATACTATGTGCTAAGGCTGATCTAGCATACCGTAAGCATCTGCACCACATTGTGCCACAAAGCTTTTGTCTCTGGATGCTATTAGCAGCGAGCCCTTGTCCCCAAAACTCATAATAAGGCGTATTATTTATTTATTTATGCTACGTTTGTTCCAGGATATCGTAAGCATCTGCACCACATTGTGCCACAAAGCTTTTGTCTCTGGATGCTATTAGCAGCGAGCCCTTGTCCCCAAAACTCATTATAGAGGCGTATTATTTATTTATTTATGCTACGTTTGTTCCAGGATATCGTAAGCATCTGCACCGCATTGTGCCACAAAGCTTTTGTCTCTGGATGCTATGAACAGCGAGCCCTTGTCTCCAAAACTGATTCGCAGGTTGTCATCAATGTACGGGGTGTCCACATAACCCACGGGGCTCAGCCACTTCAAGGAGAGTGCCAACCTGGAGTGAGTGTGAGTGTGTGTGTGTGGGTGTGAGTGAGTGGATTTGAGTGTGTGTGTGTGTGTGTGAGAGAGAGATTGTGGGTGTGAATGTGTGAATGTGGGTGTGAGAGTGTGTGTGAGAGAGTGTGTGTGTGTGTGTGTGTTGAGGGGGGGGGGGGGGGGGGGGGGGGGGGGGGGGGGGGGGGGGGTGGGGGGGGGGGGGGGGGGGGGGGGGGGGGGGGGGGGGGGGGGGGGGGGGGGGGTATGGTGCGTTGTGGTGTGAGGGTGTCGTCGATGTACGGGGTGTCTACATAACCCACATGGCTCAGCCCCTTCAAGGAGAGTGCCACCTGGAGTGAGTGTGAGAGTGGGGGAGCTAGAGTGAGTGTGAGGGTGAGTGTTTGGGTGTTGTGGGGGGGTATGGTGGGGTGTAAGCATGGGTCGTGTGTGGTGAGTGAGTGTGGATGATGTGAGGGTGTGAGTGTGGAGTGTTTTGTGAGCGTGATGTGTGTGTGTGTGGTGGTGGTGGTGTGGTGTGTGGTGGGGGGGGGGGGGGTGATTGTGTGGGTGTAACGCATGGGTTAGTGTGTGTGAGTGATTGTGGATTTGCGGGTGTGCTGGTGAGGGTGTGAGGGTGAGTGGGTGTGTGTATTTGTGGTGTGTGTGTGTGTGTTGTGGGGGGGGGGGGGGGGGGGGGGGGGGGGGGGGGGGTGGGTCCTCTCCCCTCACATCACCCCCTCCTCACCCCCCCCCCCACCACACTCCTCCCCCCCCCCCCCCCTCCCCCGCCCCCTCCCTCCCCACTCCTCTCACCTCCCCTCCCCCACTACACACACATACACACGCATACACACACATACACACGCATGCACACACATACACACGCATACACACACATACACACGCATACACACGCATACACACGCATACACACACATACACACACATGCACACACATACACACGCATACACACACATACACACGCATACACACACATACACACGCATCCACACGCATACAAACGCATCCACACACATACACACGCATACACACACATACACACGCATACACACACATACATACACACACATACACACGCATGCACACACATACACACACGCACGTACACACGCATCCACACGCATACAAACGCATCCACACACTACACACGCACACACATACCACGCATACACACACATACACAACGCATACACACACATACTACACACACATACCACGCATGCACCACACATACACACGCATACCCAACATACACGCGCATACACACACATACACACGTCTACACAACACATGCACACGTCATCCAACAACACATACACACACATACACACCATACACACACCTCACCTCACACACCCATACACCCCTACTCCCCCCCCCGCCCCCTCACAGTGATGAGGTGCCAACTGGAATGTCCTGTTTATTTATATACACACCATACACAACACCACAAACCCCCATCTACCCTGCACAGTGATGAGGTGCCAACTGGATGTCCTGTTATTTTATATACACACCCATACACACCACACACAAACCCCATCTACCCTGCACAGTGATGAGGTGCCAACTGGAATGTCCTGTTTATTTTATATACACACCCATACACACACACACAAACCCCCATCTACCCTGCACAGTGATGAGGTGCCAACTGGAATGTCCTGTTTATTTTATATACACACCCATACACACACACACAAACCCCCATCTACCCTGCACAGTGATGAGGTGCCAACTGGAATGTCCTGTTTATTTTATATACACACCCATACACACACACAAACCCCCATCTACCCTGCACAGTGATGAGGTGCCAACCGGAATGTCGTGTAACGACGCCTTAGTGGCGCGTCCTCTGTCCCCCATGAAGGAGGCCCTAGCTGTCACCTTGACCTACCTCGGGGGGGTCCTGTCCTCCCACTTGGGCTATGACCCCCGCCGTAAGCAAGTAACCCACGACTGGCTGTGGTCAGTGGGATCACACCCAATGTCCTTCACGTCCACAGGTGGGTTTTATATTTATTTATTTATTTAAAAAAAACTTATTTCTTTCTTTCTTTCTTTCTTTCTTTCTTTCATTCTTTCTTTCTTTCTTTCATTAGGATCACACCCCAGTTCCACTTCCATGTCATTCTATGGCTATGAGAAACAATCTTGAAAAGTACCTCTTTTTTTTAATTCCAGTTCCCCCCCCCCCCCCCCCCCCCCCCCCCCCCCCCCCCCCCCCCCCCCCCCCCCCCCCCCCCAAACTTTGGAGGCCCACAAC
>JACBWV010000610.1:112907956-112998394 GCA_013435795.1 Chlamydomonas sp. ICE-L | reverse complement strand
GGGGGGGGGGGGGGGGGGGAGGGGGGGGGGGGGGGGGGGGGGGGGGGGGGGGGGGGGGGGGGGGGGGGGGGGGGGTGTGGGGGGGGGGGGGGGGGGGGGGGGGGGGGTGGGGGTGGGTGTGGGGTGTTGTTGGGGGGGATGAGGATGTTGTGTTTGGTTTGGTGTGTGGTTTGATGTGGGGGGGGGGGGGGGGGGGGGGGAGTGTGCGGGTGTAAGCATGGGTGAGTGGTGTGTAGTGTGGGTGAGTGGAGTGTGGGTGTGCAGGGTGAGGGTATTAGTGGTGAGTGTGTGTGTGAGTGTTTGTTAAGCATGTGTGTGCAGTGTGTGTGAGTGTGTGGTGAGTGATTGTGTATGTGGGAGTGTGTGGAGTGTGTGTGTGTGAGTGTGTGTTGTTGTGTGTGGTGGTGTGTGGGGGGGGGGGTATGAGTGTGTGGGTGTGAATGGGTGTTTGAGGTGGTGTGATTGAGTGTGGTGAGGTGTGGTGTGTGTGTAGGTGTGTGTGGTGGTACGTGCGTGTCGGGGTGTGGGTGATGTGTGATGGGTGAGTGTGGCTGTTGAGGGTGTGAGGATAGTTGTTATTGTAGAGGGTGTGTTTGGGTGGTGGTGGGGTGTGGGGGTGGGGGGGGGTGAGTGTTGTGAGTTGTGTGATGAAGGTGGTGTTGGGTTTGTGTGAGGAAAGTGTGTTAGTGTGAGTGTGTGTGTGAGTGTGTGTGTCGTGTGTTGGGGGGGGGGGACGTGTGCGAGTGTGTGGGTATAATCATGTGAGTTGTGATGTGAGTGTGTGAGTGTGTGTGGTGGAGGGGTCGCGGTGCGCTGGGTTGGGGGTTGAGTGTGTGGTGGTTACGCAATGGATATCTGTGTGAGTGGCGGGGTGTCCCACACAACCCACATGGCTCAGCCAACTGTCAAGGAGAGTGCCAACCTGGAGGTTGAAGTGATGAGAGTGTGTCGGTGATGAGTTGGTGGGTGTGAGGTGTGAGTGTGATGTGTGCCTGTGAGTGTGGTGCCTGTGAGGTTCGTAGGTACGTAAACGAAGGTAGTGGGTGTATACAAAGCTGTAATCGGATAAACAGGGCACTACAGTATGAGGCTGTCGGGTGACACACTTGACAGTGTGTGCGGTGTGAGGGTGTGTGAGTGAGTGTGGGTGTAGGTGTGATTGTTGAGTCCGTCGTTAGTGTGAGTGTGTGCCTTGAGTGTGGGGGGTTTATAGGGTGGGTGTGAGTGGTTGGGTGATGGAGTGTGGGTAGCGTTTGTGTGTGTGATGAGGGAGTGTATGAGGGTGCGTTGTGTGTGCGTGTGTGTTTGTGTGGAGTTTGTGTGTGAGATTTGTGTGGTATGGCGTGTGAGATTATTGTGAGTGTGATCTGTGGTGTGTGTGAGTGCGTGTGTGTGTGTAAATTGAGTGTGTAGTGTAGTGTGAATGGAAGTCTTGGAGTTGGTAGGGTTGTTGGGTGTTAGTGTCGATGTGTGTTGAGTGTGTGAGAGCATCGGTGTGTTGAGCGGGAGCTGACTACCAATCTGCTACGAGAGTCCCCCAATCTCAAATCAAACAGCGGTGCACATGAACAGCACACCACTCGCTCACCCACAGTACCTTCAACACATTCAAGCCACCCACACACACCCACACCCGACCCAACACCAAACAACGAACACTCCCCATCGCCACACAACCAACAACCACCAACCCAATCACAAAACCACTCAACCACCACCACCCATAGCACCCACCTCTGGTCACCCACCAGTCACTTCAACAATTCCATAAACCCCCCCCCACCCCCCACCCACACCACACACACACTACACACCAAACACACACACACACACACCACACACACCACACACACACACACACCCTCCCACGCCACCCATGCACTCACCCCCCCCTCCCCACAACCCCCATCTCTCTCAACAACAACAACTGTCTTCTTCTTCACTCCTATCTCTTGTTTGTTCTTTTTTTTTTTGTTTCCTTATTTTTTTGTTATTTTTTTTTGTTTTTTTTTTTTTTTGTGTTGTTTGTTGTTGTTTTTTTTGTTTTTTGTTTTTTTGTTGTTGGTGTTTTTTGGGTTTTGAATTTTTTCCTTCTTTTTTCCATTTTTTTTTTTTTTTTTTTTTTTCTTTTTTTTTTTTTTTTTTTGTTTGTCGGTGGGGTGGGGGGTGGGTGGGTGGCTTTAATTGTTTTGGAAGTGACGTGGGTGAGCCGATGGTTGGGTGCGGCCTGCACGCTGTTTATTTTTATTGGCTACCTCGTAGCAGCTTCTAGTCAGCTCCCTCGCTCACACACAGCTAACTCACACACTCACACACTCACACTAACACCCACAAACCTACACACTCACACACTCAATTTCACACAACACTCACACTCAATTTCACACACACACACGCACTCACACACACACACTCACACTCACAAACTCTCACACGCACACCCACAAACTCACACACAAACTCACACACAAACACACACGCACACACACGCACCCTCATACACTCCCTCTCACACACACACACGCACACACACTCAACTTTTGTACCACTGGGCCCCAAAAAACAAACAAGACCAGGTTCTTCATCCTCTCAACAAGCTCTACACCTTTGGGGCATGGGGTCAGACTTTTTTTTATTTTGTCCCCCCCCTCATTTTTGTTTTTACTTCTTCCTTTCTGTCAGTGGGATCGCACCTGATATCCTGTACATGTACAGATGGGGTTTTTTCTACGTCTACTGTGTCAGTGGGATCACATCCGATGTCCTTCGTGTCCACACCTTTTTTTTAATTACCCTCTTCTTTGTCTCAGTGGACTTGCACCCGACGTCCTTCATGCCCAAATGTGGTTTTTCTTTTTTTCTTTCTTCCTGTGAGCTCACACCCCATATCCTTCACGTCCACAGATGGTTTTTAAATGTATTTATGTACGATGTTTTTGTATTTTTTTATTTTATTTTTTATTTTATTTTTTTATTTCATCCTCTGCACTCACTCCCGATGTCCTTCACGTCCACAGGTGGGCTATTTATTTATTTATTTGTTTATTTATTTGTAACTTCATTTTATTTTATACCTTTTTCTGTCGTTCAGTGCGCTTACTCCCCATGTCCTTTGCACTGGTGGACTTTATTTATCAAATTTTTATTAAATTAATTTAATTAAAATTAGATTAGATAGATTAAAAAAAAAAAAAAATTAAATCAAAAAACATTACTTAGTTCTTTATTTTTTCTTTTAGTGCGCTCACTCCCGATGTCCTTCACATCCAAAATTTGGCTTTATTTTATTTATGTTTTTATTTGTTATTATTTTATTTTACTTGTTACGTCTATCTTTCTGTCAGAGGGATCACACCCAATGTTCTTCACATCCACAGGTAGGATGTATTCATTTATTTATTTATTAACTGTTTGTTCTTATTTTATTTTATTTTTTACTTCTACCTTTTTCAATTGCGCTCACTCCCGATGTCCTTCACGTCTACAGGTGGGTTTTTGTTTATTTATTTATTATTTTTTTTTTTATTTTTTTTTTTCTGTCATTGTACGCACTCCTTATGTCCTTCGAGTGGGGTTTTTATTCATTGGTTTACTAGTTGTTTATGTACATTGTTTATTTCTGTATTTATTTATTTATTTCAGTGCACTCGCTTCCGATGTCCTTCACGTCCACAGATGTGCTATATAGCTTGTTCGCCAGTAATGCTTCACCTCCACAACTGTGTGTCCTTTATTTATTGATTAGTTTGTTTGTTTGTATTTTATTCATTTATTCAGTTTTATAATTTGTATGTACGTTGTTTAACTTTTCATTACTTTATGCATTTGTTCATTTTAGTGCATTCACGTCCACAGATGTGATATGAAGCTTGTTTGCGGGTAATGCTTTACTTCTGCAACTGTATTGCCTTTATTTATTGATTATTTAATTTGTTTGTCTTTTGTATTCATTTATTCAGATGTTTGTTTTCTTTTCAATGCACTCACTTTCTACGTCCTTCACGTCTACAAATGATCTCCCGTTTATAATTAATTGGCTCGATGGTTGAGTTCGTTGAAATCAGGCTGAAGGTGGGGGTTCGAATCCCTACGGGTGCGCCTTAGTGTTCGCAGTCGCTGTCAGCCACCATGGTAGCTCTGCCCAGGTAAACTAGCAGCCCGTTCTCTATCGCCGTAAGACAGGGCTCCCTTAATCCCACGCCCCACCAGGCCTTATCATCAGGTCCACAGATGTGCTATATACCTTGTTCGCGCCAGAAGCCTCTTTAGCGATCACAATGGTCTAGTGGTAGACCGGATTGCTAAAGAATGAAGAGGCGGGGGTTCGACTCCCCCTTCGGTCGCTCTTGGCGTTGCAGGTCGTCGTCAACCGCGATGGTAGCTTGTCCAGTTGAGGTAGGAGACCGCTCCCCACCCGCGTACGACGGGCTCCCTTAACACCACGCCCCACCAGGCGTTATCATTACCTTAGTTCGCGCCAGGGATTGTTTTTCAGTCCAGAACAGGGTACCTCCATTGACCAAATTGGCTGAAGCGCTTCAGCGCACTTGAAAAACAAAAACTGCGCTTTGTAGTGCAAAAAGCGCAGAAATTGCTTGCTGCGCCCACAGGGGTTGCAAATATCTGCGCGAAACGCGCAGGGGGCTCAAAAAGGCAGCGCGCCAGCGTGCTAAAGTGCGCGCTTGGAAGTACCCTGGTCCAGAATCTATCAGAAAGTTTTTTTTTAAAGCTGTATGGGCTTAGGCCTCCTCGAGGGACAGCGTTTTTAAAGCTGTTTACAGCTTTTTAGGGCTATATAGGGCCATAGATTTGGGTTCTTTATAGCGGGCAAAAATGAGGTCCCACCCACACATCCGCCCTCCCTACCCACACCCCTCCCCACCCACACCCTCCCTACCCTACCACACCCCACCACGCCCCACCACACACCCATCCCACCCTCCCTCCCCCCAACCCACCCAACCCAACACCACCCCCAACCCCACCCATCCCACCCCGTGCAGTTCTGGACTACACCAGCATCCAGCGCGACTCTCATGCTCGCAGCTACTTGCCCCACACCACACCACCCTCCCTACCACACCACACCACACACCACCCCAACACCACCCAACCCACCACCACCCAACCCACACCACACCATCCCACCCTCCCTACCCCTCCATCCCACACCACCCCACTCCCCCCCACACCACACCACCCTCCCTACCCCACACCAGCACCACCCATCCTCCCAATTTGTCTTGGCTTTACCCACCCAGCTCCCCACCCCTCCCACCACCACCCCTCCCACCCCGTACAGGTCTAGACTACACCAGCATCCAGCCCGACTCCCTTGCTTGCAGAAAAAACCTGGGGAGGTCAGGTTGCTCCCCTTGTAGAAGTTAGACCAGACCAAACCTCGGCCCAACCGCCCCCAACCCAACCCCCCACACCCCCACACACACATCCACCCATCCCACCCCATACAGGTCTAGACTACACCAGCATCCAGCCCGACTCCCTTGCTTGAAGCTACTTGCCCCACACCACCCTCCCTACCCCACCCCACCCACCCCACCAAACGCAACACCACCCCTCCCACCCCACCCAACCCAACCCAACCCAACACCACCCCACCTCAACCCACCCACCCATCCACCCAATTTGTCTTGGCTTTACCCACGGAGCTTCTCACCCCCACCCCCACTCATCCCACCACGTGCAGGTCTAGACTACACCAGCATCCAGCGTGACTCCCTTGCTCGCAGCTACTTGCCCCACCCCAACCTACCCCACCCAACGTACCATCACCCACACCACCACCCATCCCACCCCATAGAAGTTAGATCAGACCAAATGTCAGCCCAACCGCCCCCAAACCAACCCACCACCAACCCACCCACACTAACACCCACATACACACTCACACACACACACACCTCCTACCCCGTACAGGTCTCGACTACACCAGCATCCAGCGCGACTCCCTTGCTCGCAGCTACTTGCTTGATGCCTTGGACTCGTCCATAGAAATTGTCAATCGGGGCATTCGCACTCTAGAAGTAGCCAGGACAACCCACCATCTGCACAAACACATGTTAAAGTCAAAGGTAGGTCCCTTTGGCCTATTGGGCCTATTACCACGTTTTCGGCGGAGCCCCCTCTTCAAGGGTTACCCATTTGTCCGTCCGACCGAGAAAAGAAAAACTTGAAGCCCGACACGTCAGCCAACGGTCGCGTAACTAACTCACTTCGGTCAGCTCCATCGTTGCCACCTTTCGTTCCGTTGCCATCACACTCCGCCAATTTTCCGCGTCGCTTGCGACGCTGCATAGGACTTGTCGGTGTAAGCCCCTCCTGTCACGGTTGGGCAAGTGCTTCTGGTGTATTTCAGGTACTACTAAGCGCGTGCAGCTGCGCGATTTTGCACCCATTTTTTTAGCCCTACTGCGCGTTTCGCGCAGTTTTTTTAACTCCCTGTGGGCGCAGCACGCAGTTTTGCACTTTTTGCACTACAAAGCGCTGTCCAATTTGACGTTTGTGCGCTTTAAGCGCTGAACAATTCGACAAAATGTAGTACCCTGGTGTATTTATCTCAGGTGTGCATGATAGTCCACACGTATGTGAGGATGTTGCTTCATAGTTGCATATAAGTCATGTTTTCATTCTTACAAATATCCCACCATCTGCACAAGCACATGTTAACGTCAAAGGTAGGTTTGTGGGTGACAGCAAGTATGGATATCAATATGTGCAAGTGCTGCGCTCTAGAAGTAGCCAGGACAACACACCATCTGCACAAGCACATTCTAAAGTCAAAGGTAGGTCCCTTTGGCCTTATGGGGCGTGGAGGAGTTTAGGGGGGGGGGGGGGGGGGGGGGGGGGGTCGTTGGTGGTGGCGGGGAGGAGTTTAGGGGGGGTGCGTTGGTGGTGGCGGGGAGGGGGGCTTAATGGGCCTATTGGGCCTGTTTGGCCTATTACCCCTTTTTTTGGTTTAAGCCCCTCCTGTCGCGGTTGGACAAGTCCTGCTGGTCATCCTAAAGTCAAAGTCAGGTTTGTGCCTTAGAGGGTCACAGCACGTGAAATATGGAAATCAATACATGCACCCGCCGCACTCTAGAGGTGGCCAGGACAACCCACCATCTGCACAAGCACAAGCGCAGCATACAGTCAAAGGTGGGTTTGTGCCCTAGTGGGTCATAGCACGTGAAAATGGAAATCATTATATGCACCCGTCGCACTCTAGAGGTGGCCAGGACAACCCACCATCTGCACAAGCACAGCATTAATTCGAAGGTGGGTTTGTAGCTCAAAGCACGTGTGAAATATAGAAATCAACATGTGCACCCGACACACCAACCCACCAACAGAGCCACGTCCAAGCCACCAACCCACCCACCAACCCAACACCCACCAACCCACCCACCTACCACAACCCACCAACCCACCCACCTACCACAACCCACCAACAGAGCCACGTCCAACCCACCCACCCACCCACCTACCACAACCCACCTACAGAGCCACGTCCAACCCACCAACCCACCCACCTACCACAACCCACCAACAGAGCCACGTCCAACCCACCAACCCACCCCCCTACCACAACCCACCCACAGAGCCACGTCCAACCCACCAACCCACCCACCTACCACAACCCACCCACCCACCCACAGAGCCACGTCCAAGCCACCAACCGACCCACCAACCACCAACCACCAACCCACACCCACCAACCCACACACCCACCCACAATGTGCCCAACCCACCCACAGAGCCACGTCCAAGCTTTGAAGGATGTGTTTGAATCGATCACCGACACGTGGCGAGTGATGGCGCACGATGGTGGAGAGCTCAACTTTGATGACGCTGTGCGTCACATCACGGTGCGTATTTGATAGGGTAGAGATGAGCATGATGATAATGAGCTCAACTGTGGTGAGACTGTGCCAACACCAATATCAGTACCAATGCCAACACCAACACCAACACTAACACCAGTACCGACCTCAACCCCAACACCAACACCAACACCAACACCAGTACCGACCTCAACCCCAACACCAACACCAACCCCCTGTCCTCTATCCCCACCACTGCTGACGCTGCAAGCAGAGAGCAAGGTATTTCTGGGTCTGTGCACTGACTTGGCCACACACACACACACACACACATACTGTCCTCTATCCCCACCACTGCTGACGCTGCAAGCAGAGAGCAAGGTATTTCTGGGTCTGTGCACCGACTTGGCCACACACACACACACTGTCCTCTATCCCCACAACTGCTGACGCTGCCAGCAGAGAGCAAGGTATTTCTGGGTCTGTGCACCGACTTGGTCACACACACACACACACACACTGTCCTCTATCCCCACAACTGCAGACGCTGCAAGCAGAGAGCAAGGTATTTCTGGACCTATGCACCGACTTGGCGACCGCGGTAGAGCACTTACATTGCACAGGCCACCAAAAGGATGACAGGAGCCCAGCCACCTTCCCCATCCTCATCCTATCCGCCACGGTGGCAGTAGCGGCTGTACTGTATGTTCTGTCCGGCATACAGCTAACAGGCGGTACAGGACGGCACAGTAGTAAAAAGGGTGGTTTCATTGGAGCTTAGGGGAGGCTGTACTGTATTTACTGCCCGGCATACAACTTAGGGGCGTTGCAGATCGGCTCAGCAGTACAAAGGGTGGTTTATGGGAGCTTAGGGGCAGCTGTACTGTATGTATGTATGTACTGCCCGGCATACCACTTGGGAATGTTGCAGATCCGATGTGCTGATAGGCGTGTATAAGAAACTTCGTTATGATTAAAATATGATGTGCTAATAAACGGTTATATAATAATAACCCATACGGTTATTGATAATATATATTATTTTACGTACAACACAGTATATGTTATGTTAATATATTATACATTATATATGTAGGGAACGGCAAATCATATGATGTTGACAAACACGAGTATGATATCATTTGATACGTACAAACATCATGTGATTTAATATCATATGATATGATGCCCCAGGCCAAAGTTTTCAATCGATAGAGTAGTTACACAGTGAAGACTGAAGAGCAGATAGCTTATCATCGCAACTCGTGCGGCTATATAGAAAAGGAAGTCTTCAGGAAGATTCTGAAGACACGTGCAGGCCATAGCTAGCCTATGGCCTGGCGGCAGGCAACCCGGGTCCTGGAGCCACAGGACCACGCGTGCGCTATGCCAACTCAGTGTCCGACGCAACGGACAATAACATCCCCCCCAATTCAAGGTATTCTTGGATACAAGAATCCCTGGAATTAGCTGAGGGGCATAAAGAAAATATAGGAGTATAAAGGCTGACAGAGCTATTTAGATATGCTAACGGCTGGCAGGAGAAGCTGTAAATAATAAATTATTTGGGACAGGGTCCAAGGGGGCACGGCACATTAAGAGCAGGGATCTTCAGATCAATGTCAGTCTGCTAGGGTAGCAGAGGGCAGGAAGGCTGCAGTGTAAAAGCATAAGAGGGAACTTAGATGGCATAAAGGGCTGACTGGCTGTAAACAACTTCTTTAAGGTAGACGTCCCCCGCTGGCTCATGTAATCAATCCAGATGGAGAGATATGCTGAGGTACTTCCAATGTCATCTATAAGGTAGCATTAATTCAGAATCTGCAGACTGATACTATGGGGAAACTATGGGCTATACTGATGAGTCAGGGCTGCATAGGAGACAGGCTACAGCACAAGAGAAGCTGCCAGGTAGCTGCCAGTGAATGCAGTGGGGCTGCTAGCCAGGATGGCTGTCAGACAGGGATGATTCCCCCCATAATTTGGGATTACCCTAAATTAGAGAATCTGCAGACATACTGCTAAAGCTAAGAGAGGGACTCTAACACAAAGGGACAGCAGTACATGGGGCAGTACAAAGCATCACATTAATCTTAGAGTGTTCATGGCTAAAACAAGAATGAGGAATAGACTATAGCATAGTTAGGTACCAGATGCTGGGTATCCATCAAGGTCCAGCTGGGTGTGGAGTTTCTGCAGGAGGGTGGAGAAAGATTTTCTAGACATCCTTGGGGTGTCCAGCATGTTGATGAATGTGAAATCCATTGGGCTCCAGTGCATGCTGAGGTTGTTGACACATATGACTCTGCCCCCAGGATTCACACAGCTGATGGGGTGCATGAGCATCTTGGGCCAGGAAATCAGTACCCTTGCATGGGCTTGGACCATGGCTGCTTGTAGGCAAATGGCCCACTGAATGGTGGGCCTGTCAGCTGTGGAGATAGTGGGGTATATGTGGACCATGTGCTGCAATCTGTTGACATGCTTGAGGAGGGGTCCACAGACTGAGAAGGGGCTGATTGTGCATCTGTCTGCTGGGGAACTTGAACATTTCAGCAGCTAAAAGGGCAGGGTTCCAAACTTGGTTCTGGAGAGGCCAGAGTTGTTCAGGAAATGGACTGGGTAGGTGTTCATGTTGACATGACCTAGGGGCTGATCAGGGGAGGGGAAAGTAGATGAGGGAATCCACTGGTCAAATCTAAGGGCTTGGGAGAGCTCATGCTGGGTGCAGGACCCCTGTCCATCAACAGGAAATGGATTCTCATATGAGGTTCTGGCTTGGTCTAGCAGGAGGTCCATCTCTCTTCTGGCTTGTGCTTCTGTCAGGTTACAGAGCTCATCATGGGGAACAGTGGGGAGCTGCTGGGTAGGGGCTGTGGAGTAATCATTCATATGAGGTGAGTGTAACCATGACTGCGGCAGAAAAGACTAGGATGGCTGCAGATCAGGGAAGCTGCAGATCATGGCGGCTGCAGATCAGGGAAGCTGTCTATCAGAGTGGCTGCAGATCAGTTCAAAGACAATTATGTGACATGCAGATGTATTCAGCAAGCGAGGGTATCGCTCACAAGTGCTGGGGATCTGCATGTGCATGAGGGTCAATGTGACCATTGCATGGTGGTCTGCATAAAATAGCGGTACTGAGATTTATGCAGATCAGTGTGCAGATCAGATCATAATGCAGATCAGCGGCAGATCAGATCATAATGCTGATATCAGTGGAGCAAGAGGTTATCAGATCAGTTCATACCCCCCGTTCAGAGTTCAGCTGTTGACATCCCCTCACAAGGTTATCATTTATCCTATGTCCACAAGCGAGGGTATCGCTCACAAGCTTAGCATTTATCCTATGCCCACCAGGGTGTGTGGCGCCTTGGTTGTCCTATTATGGGAGTGGGGCCAGGGCAGGGAGAAAGTACCATGGAAGGCAGAGGTGGTGAAGGGGTGGTTGATGATGACGAGTTCAACCAGAGAATCAGTGGGAGTGGGAGGCGTTGTGACATGCTCAGTGGATGTGGATGTGGATGTGTGTGTGTTGTCGCTGTCACGTGTGCTAGATGTACTTGCATAGGCAGTGGCGTGGACAGTGAGTATGGGTGTGTCTCCAACACGTGTGCTGGATGTACTTGCATATGCACTAAGGTTCCCCCCTTGCAAGTGAGGATCAGCAGAAGCTGCAGATGAGTGTGCAGGTGTGTGTGCAGGTGCATGTGTAATGCCAGGTGTACATGGTTGGAGTGGTGGTGAGTTGTGGAAACCAGCTGCAATGCAGAACTCCGTCCATGTGGATGGTAGATCTTGGACTCGTGACCAGTCTAGGGGTATTGCTGGGAAACCTGGTGGTGGTTGTAAGCAGATAAGTTGGAGAGGTTGGTTTGATTCACTACCTGGGTCTGCATCTGCATCTGCTGGGACTATCCAATCTGGTCTATCAATCAGGTTCCCCCCATGCAAGTGAGGATCATGGAGGGAACTGCACCCATCAGGAGCTACTATGTGTGGGGGGGCAGAGTGGACAGATGTGTCCTCGACAGGGACACAGAGTGCTGCAGCATGTGATGTGTGTAGTGCTGGAACATGGTTGTCGACAGATAAGGATGGCATTGCATCAGCAGGTGAGGGTGCATGGTACATGGTTGCCTCATGCACGCGAATAGCAAGATCAGTAGGTATGCCCCAGTGGGTCCAGAGTGTGGAGGTGGGGAAGAATTCTCTTACCCATTTATCATGGAGTTGCTGCATTCTAGTCTCATATTCCATGTCATAGATCTGACGTTCCAAGTTTTGGATTGTATGGTTTTGTTCTTGGATCTCATGGTTTTGGGCTTGGATTGTATAGTTCAACTCTGAGATAATGGGGTCTGGGGCAGGGTTTACTTTACGGGCAGGGACAGTCCTAGGGGCAGGAACAGTCCTAGGGGCCTTCCTAAGGGTAGGGACAGTCCTAGAGGCAGGGACAGTCCTAGAGGCAGGGACAGTCCTAGGGGCAGGAACAGTCCTAGGGGCAGGAACAGTCCTAGGGGCCTTCCTAAGGGAAGGGACAGTCCTAGAGGCAGGGACAGTCCTAGACGTGGCACATATGCTAGCAGGCTGGGGTGTAGGGGCTGTAGCATCACTATCATCATGGCTATTTGTAACACAATCTGTAGCTGGGGACTTAGTGCCATAAAAGGCTTTCAGGTACATCATAGTCCAGTTGGGACCAGAGATATTCTTGCTTTTCAGCTCATGTCTAATGCCAGGGGACAGATACTCATTAATGATTTTCATGGAGCTGGCGATCTCATGACATAGTAGACCAAAGCGATTACCTAGCCAGGGACTGTCAGGAGGCAGAAGCTTGTCGTCAATGAAGATGTCCCAAAAGTCGAAGCCCTCTCCATCAAAGATCATGATGCGCAAGGATTAGACGACGGCTGAAGCGAAGTCCAGCTATAATAGCGTGCGCAATGATCACAAGATTCCCCCCATTCTGGCTATCACAGCCGGAATGTGATGATTGTAGCAGGTTACGAAGGATAGGTGTGTGTGTGGGGGGGGGGGGGGGGGGGGGGGGGGGGGGCTGGAGAAGGAGCAGAGGGAGACGTAGAGCTCGCTTCGAGCAGGGTAGCAAAGGTGGCGAAGGGGAGCTCAGAGCAGGGATGAGGAAGGGAGAAATGGAGATCTCTACACGAAGTAGAGAATGGGAATGACGGTCTTGGACAGGAGGAAATGGAGAGCTCCGAGCAGTGTAGACAAAGATGTCGGAGTTGAGCTCAGAGCAGGAATGTGTGTGTGTGGGGGGGGGGGGGGGGCTTGCGAAGGTTGTCAGTTCTTCAGTCTTGGTCGTGTGTTCGGAGGCAAGGGGAGGTGGCGTTGGTAGTAGCAGGAAAGGGGAGGGGGGGGGGGGGGGGGGGGGGGGGGGGGGTTCTTCGATGGTGTGCAGGGTTGATACTCCGTGGCACAAGCAATCTTTAAGGGATTGCGCAACGCTGTGTGTGATCTGATGAGTGTGCAACTCACGTCGAAGATCTACTCAGACTCCTGGACTGCGTCTACGTTTCGTCTGTGACGGATAGTAGAGACAACGGGAGAGTTGTGTGGGCAGTAGGCGAGGCAGCGCAGGTTAGATTTCTCACGTGAATACGTAGACAATCCAGGGCCAAAAGCAGTACTCAAGCCGTCGAGCTAGTCTGAGGGAAAACTGTCACCTTGTGCAGGGCTGAAGATCCACTTGGCACGGGCGCAGGGGCGCTGTCTGCGGGTAGCGGTCGGGCCGATAACCTTCGCAATCGATAGAGTTGTTACACAGTGAAGACTGAAGAGCAGATAGCTTATCATCGCAACTCGTGCGGCTATATAGAAAAGGAAGTCTTCAGGAAGATTCCGAAGACACGTGCAGGCCATAGCTAGCCTATGGCCTGGCGGCAGGCAACCCGGGTCCTGGAGCCACAGGACCACGCGTGCGCTATGCCAACTCAGTGTCCGACGCAACGGACAATAACAAAATTTACCTAGTCAGACTGCCAACATCATATGATATCATATTGCCGATCCCTATATATGTATTGTTTAAACTGAAGCCTTGATGGCTGGAGCCGTGTAACCAAGTTCAATTCGGTACTTCGGTAGACAGAGCTATGTTATGAAGATGGTCGTGAATCCTGATTCCTTTGAAGGAAGGGAATAGTACATACAATCTATAAAAATGCGATAAGAATCTCACAATTAAATTATCTTCCCATATGAGATGATATTTAATTATATTGTAGACACAAATGATCACTGCAGCACGAACTCAGGGCTCCCGTTGGTAGAACGATTGTTTGAGGTTCGGTTCATCTGTGCTTTTTCTTTGTAAGCCTGCTGTGATATGGTGGTTGGCGGTAGAAGAGTGGACGAAGATGAGATGCATTTCATATTAGAATGTCCGTTATACGCTGAGGATAGAAAAATAATTTTGAGAAAATGAAAATTTAATCTGAATTGGTGGATAAAAACTCCAGAATGAAGCTGGCCATGAATCCTGATTCCTTGGATGGAAATACTTAATACAATTTATAACAGATGTGATAAGAATTGCACAATTAAATCGCAACAGTTTGGATTGATCATGGACACTGTCAGGCCTTAAATCTCCGTGTAAGGTCTAGGATGTGCCGAAATTAGCTTACCCTGTTTTATCAATAATATACTAAGGACGAAGAATTCGAATTCCGACCCCCACCCTGCCTAGTTTCGACACTTAGTGCGCCAAGGCTATTGAGTATCTATAGGGAAATTTTCTTCGTGCTCGCGCGAGTGGTTGGCGGTGACGGCACCGTTGACATGTGGAGTGCTGCCAGGTGCGTATTTCAGGGCAGCGGCAAGTTGATGCATGCTCTTTAGTCCTTGAATGCTGGGGCAATGCTAGGTGTTGCATGTTACATGAGTGTAGGGCTCGTTGCCTACTGCCTCATGACATGCCACACTAGAGCCTAGTGTGTTCTCCAAGTGTATGAAATGTTCATGGGTGTGTGGTGTTTTGGGTGGGGGTGGTAATTCATGCATACTACATGGCCACACCAACATTGCTTAGCATTTGTCTTGAAATGTTTTCATGCCCAGCTAGCACTAACCATGCCACCTGTCGACCATGTCAATCAAGACAAGCGTCCATGGGTTCCATATGGTAGGTTCCTATTTTGGTATTGTTTTGATGTGTTCCGACATTTATTTTGTAATTGAGTCATCAGAATGGGAGAGGAGCCTTCTTGATTTTGATTGGGTGGGGGTCAGGCATACGCACATGGCACAGGGACATGCATTGCACCCATGCATAGTGGTATGTTCCACATAAAAAATAAATTACATTACATTACATTACATTACATTACATTACATTACATTACATTACATTACATTACATTACATTACATTACATTACATTACATTACATTACATTACATTACATTACATTACATTACATTACATTACATTACATTACATTTTAAAGTCTACTTGACACCGCGAGGGTGTATGAGACTCTGTGCTTTAAACAAAAAGAAAAAGCACCCACAAAGCAAAAAAAACCATTACATCAGGGGTGTGTCGAGGACAAACAAACCAAGCTCCCAACCACCGTTTTGGTGGCGTAGGTATGTGAAAAATCATCGCAAGGGACTAAGGTGTCACGCGCGAACGCGTGCCCAAACACTGCGTACGTAACACGCCAACCTGTCAGTACACGCTGTCGCAAGCGAACACCACGTGCCACACCACGTGCCAAGCGCAGCTACCCCGCAGCTGCGGCAATATATTCCCATATCCAATTGCAACCCGGTTGGCATCAGATGCCGGCCAGGACAGCATCATTTCACATCTCAATTCCTTAAGCCCTAAGCCATGAATGAGTTCGCGCCACAATAAAGAGAGCAGCGAGCTGAACACAGCACTCACTCGTATTTTGTCTCTCAGAACCCTCCGAGAAATTAACCCCCTCTGCGTCCGACCCCCGCTGTCGTCAAGGAACTCCAGACACCACTTTGGCCGCTGTCGTCTCTGCCCTACTGCTTCTCCGGACTCCCACGTCCAAGATCATTCAACGCCCAACCAAACGGTGAGACACGTAACATGAGCCTCCACAGACGCCAGCCAGGGGGGCGGTACTGAGGCCCCAAACCATTTGGTACCCCTGCCAGGATGGTTTGGGGCCTCAGTATCCTCCAGCTTCGATGCTTCCTCCATTGTGAGGAACCGAAGGTTCCTCAAGGATAGCGGAATAGCAGCTCTGGATTTCTTGTCTCCTGAGGAGCTGAAGCTGCACAAGGAACACCTTCCAGCGTTTCTGGAAGCTAAGAGGGACCCCTCTAAGTGGGTTTCGTTCAATAGAGGACTCCTGAAGGTGCGGGACAAGGCCCCCCCCTCAGGTGTCTCATCGACTGATGCATGAAGTGGACTAAGGTGCCTTGCATGGAACATCAGAGGACAACTCAGTGTTCTAAGCAGCTGCGGTGCAGCAATGAAAGTGGTGAGAAAACACGACATTTTATAGTTTTCACACACAGGGGTGCGTGGCCAGCTAGACACCCCCCACATTCCAGGTTTCAAATGCCTTTCTTGTGCCCCTCGCCCCAAGTTGAGCAAGGATGGGGGGGTCGCTATCTATGTCCGCACTTGCCTAAATGCTACTTTAGTCCATGAGGCACCTGAATTAGGCATGGCATGGATTCGCATACATGGAACACACATTGGTGTGTGCTATATCCCACATGCTAACAGCTCATACTACAAACATGGTGACGACTGCATTAGTATAGAGGACCACTTCCTCACTCTAGGTAAAATCATTGGGAACTTCCAGGAAAAAGGCAACGTTGTGGTGATGGGTGACTTCAACGCTCGGGTTGGTCTTGGTGTGGACAATGATGATACCGAGTTAGGAGATGAACCAGTATCCCAAACCAATAGTACAGCCCCCAACCAAACCATTCAACCGAGGTGTAGCATGGACACAGCTCCCCCCAATCGATTGGGGGGGGCCCTACTCCAGCTATGTGTAGTAACTGGTCTTATCATCCTTAACGGTAGAACAGAAGGTGATATGCAAGGTGCACATGCCTTCTTTGCAGATGGCATGGACAAGAAATCTGTCATTGATTATGCGCTAGCCGCCCCTAGTCTTCTCAACACCCCAGGAGTCAAGTTTAGTGTGGCTCCCAAGCATGACTGCCCTCTCAGGCCCGGGGGTAGAAAGTTTGACCACATGCCTATCACACTCCACATACCAGATGCTGCCCTTAGGCCTTCTCAAGGTACTATTAGTACACCTGCTGGTGGTAAACCTTCGCCCAAACTGAAATGGAAAGACAACTATGTCCAGATGTATGCACACACAATTAAGCGTGACCCAGACGTTAACCGATTACTTGACAATGCACTCCATAGCTCATCTATGGAAGATTCAGAGAAGGGGATTGCTAGTGCTATTGAACTAGCAATAAGCAAATGCACACCATGTCACAAACCTGTAGCTAAGCGTAAGCACGGGCCCGTGAACGCATGGTATGATGATGAATGCAATCGTGCTAGACAGGCAGCAAGCCAAGCAGAACATCAACATGGCTCTAGCTCTGACTTGGCTGGTTCTATGCACAAGGAGTACAAGAGGATTCTCAGAAGAAAGAAGAGGAAGTGGCTAGAAACACGCATGGAGAACCTTCATACGAATCTTCGGCATAATCCGAAAAGTTTTTGGAAAGACGTACGTGAGCCTAACAAGGCCACTACGGCAGATATCACAATTCATGATTGGACTGATTATTTTGCAGACCTCTTTGATGTGCAAGTAGGTATTGATCCAAGTCTGGATGCTAGGGACTTTGTCCCTCAAGCTGATGGACCTCAGATAGAGGCCGCACCAACGTGGTTATGTCAAGACTTTACCACCCAGGAGGTGTTTTCTGTTCTCCAATCCCTACGGAAAAACTCCTCCCCCGGGGTAGATGGTATCCCTGCAGAATGGTACAGATTTGCTTCCCATGAGGCCAACTCCCGATTTGTACAAGCTATGACTAACCTGTTTAATCTCATCTGGAAGACTTCTTACCCTAGCCAATGGGCTGCAGCTGCCTTGGTACCCGTACCCAAATCCAAAGGCAGTGGTGTATGACAAGGACAACTATCGAGGTCTTGCGGTGAGCAACTCCATAGGAAAGATCTTCTCCCTTTGCATGCTACGTAGACTAGATGATTGGTCAGAAGAATTCAACCTCAGAGCCGCTGGCCAATATGGATTTAGAAGTGGTAGGGGTACTGCAGATGCATCATTCATTCTTAACCATATTGTAGATAAATATAGAGAAAAGAAAAAAACACTCTTTGTGGCTTTTGTTGATTTCAAGAAGGCTTATGATTGGGTTAACAGAGACTTGCTATGGGATTGCTTAGCAAGGCTAGGAGTCAAGGACCCCTATCTCAGTATTCTTAAGTCCATGTATAATCATGCTGTTTTCCAAGTTCGCCTACATGGGGACATTGGATCCTCCTTTCCATCCCTTGTAGGAGTTAAACAAGGAGACCCCCTATCCCCACTCCTATTCGGTCTGTTCATTGATAGAATTGAATCGTTCCTCCAATCCAAGCTCCCAAATGTAGGGGCTGAGCTTAGGGGAAAGATTCTGCAACTGTTACTTTATGCTGATGACCTAGCTATAATGGCAGAATCCCCGGCAGATATGCAAGCGATGCTTGACTGCCTGAGAGATTTCTGCGAGGCTACTAAGATGGCTGTGAATATAAAGAAAACTGAGATTGTCGTTTTCAACAAGCAATTCTGTGATAAGGCCCGCATGGATCCTGATTACAAATTTGTCTATGATGGAGCACAACTTTCTACAAAGTTATCTTATATCTACTTGGGATCCCTCTTTGTGGATGGTGACTCAAGCAATCGTGCAAAAGCTGCTTTTTCTAGGATGCTCACTAAGGCCCAAAAGGCACACCACATGCTCCGTAGGCGATGCCATACTATGGAGATATACAATATTGATATTCTCACCCACCTGTTTGATTCTCTTGTACAACCTATCCTGAATTTTGGCTGTGAGGTGTGGGCCCCTTCTATTCTGAACAACACACTTATCTCAAATGACCATGCTTGTGAGAAATGGCATAGAGGTATACTTAAACAAATGTTGGGTGTTTGCCAATCTACTACATCTAATATTATCATGGAAGAGCTGGGTAGAACCCAGTTGTGTTTTGCTTGGCTTAAACAAGCTTTGCGCTTCTGGAACAAGACCATACATAAAGAACCTGAGGATCTCATTAGAATGGCTCTTGAGGAATCTTTTGACTCCAACACTGGCTGGGTTCATGACTTGCGTAGTGCTCTCCACAAGCTAGGATCCAGTAAAAACATCAACATTTTGGAGGCTGTCGATGTCGAAGGTATTATGTCTGAAGTTTTTGAGTCATGGAGGTTTAAGTACCCAAGTGACACCAATGCAGTTAGAGACATCCCTGATGAGAGAAGGGTTGGCTTTAAACGCCTCCGATACCAAAAATGGTTCGCAGCCAACAGCAATGATGAGAATGGCTTGATTCCCTTTACATCCGCCTTACATAAGCAGGATCAGATTCGTTCTATAGCACAGTTTAGAATGGGTTCCCATTGGCTGAACACAGAAAGAATGAGGGTGGTGGATAGAGCACACATCCCTCGCTCAATGAGACACTGTCAAATGTGTGGTTCCAAAAACCTGAGGATGAAATGCATATGTTTGAGTGCCCTTTTTATAATGATATTCGCCTCCGCTACCAGAAGCTGTTTACAGATATTTATAGGCATGTCCATGAGGATACCGACTTAACCGTATGGAATGTGGAATTCTGCGATTCCACATTCAGAACCTTTATGAATGGAAATGGCACTAAGTCTTTTTGGAGCAACCTAGCCGACTATCTTTCTACTTGTAGAAGAGCAAGACAGGAAGCCCTGGACTGCTTAGTGGCACCGTAATTTATTATCCCTTTTTTTCTTCTTCTTGTGACTTCTCATTTGTTAGCTTCTTACCTCCGCCACTGTAAGTGGTTGAGATCTGGGTCCTGCTCTAGGGGGTTTAATACCTACGCCACCAAAACGGTGGTTGGGAGTTTGGTTTGTTTGTCCTCGACACACCCCTGATGTAATGGGTTTTTTTGCTTTGTGGGTGCTTTTTCTTTTTGTTTAAAGCACAGAGTCTCATACACCCTCGTGGTGTCAAGTAGACTTTAACATGTAATGTAATGTAATGTAAATGTAAGGATTTCAGGCACATAGACTTATTGTATTGTCTCAGAGATGTATATGCAGACTGGTATTTTGAAAACATAGATCCCTGCACAGATCTTGTGCCATTCCCACAGCTCAACAAAATGGGCTTTTTACCCTACCAAGGATAAGGATTCCATATCCCTTCAAGCCAGCACAAGTTCTAACCAACCAGAGCCAGACAATAAACCATGCACCCAGTATGCACTTCATGCTACCACACGCAGCACACGCAGCATATACAAAAGCTGGATCATGGACACAGGTGCAACCTCTCACATGACTGGATATGCCAGCCTTCTCTATGACATAAAAGACATAGATCCCATAACAGTCCTCACAGCCTCTGGCCACACTTACATTACAAAGTCTGGCACAGCCCTCATCAGAGGAGAAATGGGAAACTTCACAACCTTCTCAATGTCCACCTTAAATCAGACAAAAACACACCCAACTTGTTCTCGATGGCATCAGCCATCAAAAATGTAACCAACATGGAAATCAAGTTCACGTCTGACAAAGGCACCATGACCATCAATAACAAAGTCATCATCTCAGGATCCAAAAGACGGCTCCTGTACCTAGTCCCTGTAGTCAAACATGATCCTACACTAATCAGAGGATCAGAATACACCACAGCTGTAGCAATGGCAGCTGTCTCCAGAAAGACACCTATGACAGCTGAACTTCAACACATCAGATTAGGACATCTAGCTTACAGCTCCTTAGCAAGAATGGCCTCAGAAGACATGGTCATTGTAAACGACATCACATCATCTGCATTTAGGAAAATGAGTAAGCAAACCTTTGAGATCTGCATTCTATCTAAGATGGACAAAAAACCCTACCTCACATCTCACACAAGAGCTACCAGACCCATGGGAATCATTCACATTGACATGAGTGGAAAGATGAAAAATCCTAGCCTGAATGGCAGCCTCTACTTCCAAGGCATTCTAGATGATTACTCCAAATACTCCATTGTTACATTTCACAAAACCAAGGATGCAGTAGCCAATGCTACAATCACTGATCTTGAACGGTATGAAGTCCTCACCCAGAACAAAATTGGAACCATTTTTTGTGACAATGGATCAGAATACATTTGCAACAAATTCAGAAATTGGTGCAAGAGGAAAGGAATCACCCTCAACTTCACAGTTCCAGGCAACCCTTCTACAAATGGTGCAGCAGAGCGCCTTAACAGGACCCTGAATGACAGATCCACAGCCCTTCTCCTCTCATCTAAATTCCCCAACAGGTACTGGGCAGAAATGGTCAAAAATGCAAGCATCCTCAGAAACCTCTCACCAACCTCTGAGTCCGACAAAACACCCTATGAACTCTTCCATGGCATCAAGCCTAAGATAGATCACCTCAATACTATTGGCTGTACTGCATATGTACATGTTCCACCTAAATCCAGAGATTTCAAGTTCTCACCCTCAGCTCAGATTACCAGGCGCATTGGATACTCAGACTCAAGAAAAGCCTACAGAGTGGTAGACTCCTCACACAAAATTTTTGACGCCAGAGACATAACTTTCAATGAATTTGAAAACCTGGCAGGTCAAAAAGGATTCCCAGGTGCAGATGTTGTGGTACTAGGAAACTATGAAGATGATATCCCAATTGAAATTGATGAAGATGATCCTACACCACCTGTCCCTGCTATCCCCACCCAATCTGAACTCATAGAAAGAGAGTACATCCTTGCCAGACAAGCTAAATATCAGACCAAACCACAAGTGTGGGGACTACCAGACAACCTCTCTTCTAACCCAGAAACAGTGTACCAGCCGACTTTCACTCCACCAGCATCCACTCTCACACCAGCAGCCAGTACACCCCATAACCAAACGGTGGAACAAGGAGATTAACACATCCCTCAAGAAATTGCAAATCCCCTAACCCCCCATCTCCACCACGCCAGGAGCTACCTGAACCCACACCTCTTAGCCCTGATATTCCCCCACCCCCAGAGGTAGACCCATCCCTAGTTGAACCTAGACGAACTGGCAGAGAAAGACACTCCCCAAACTTTCTAGCCTTCTTAGCTGCAGACCAAGTTATCATTCCCAAGAATGAAAGAGAAGCCCTCTCTGGCCCCCAGGCCAAAGAATGGACAGCTGCTATGAAAGAAGAACTAGCAGCACTTGCACAGATGAACACCTGGTCCCTCTCAGAACTCCCAACATGAGCAAAAGCCATAGGAACCAAGTGGGTCTTAGACATCAAACAGTCAGTTGATGGAGAAATTGTCAGGTACAAAGCAAGACTAGTTGCCAAAGGGTATGCCCAACGCCCAGGCATGGACTATGATGAAGTTTTTGCACCAGTGGCCAAACATGCTACCATTCGTTACATCCTCTCAATGGCAGCAACCCCCAAGACATATCTAGCACAGTTAGACGTTTCCACAGCCTTCCTCAATGGAATAGTTGAAGAAGAACTGTACTGCACCCAACCACCAGGATTCGAACAAGACCATTGGGTCTGCCGTATGTGGAAATGCCTTTATGGTCTCAAACAAGCTTCTTGCCAGTGGTACCTCAAGGTAAAAGAAGACATGACAGCTATAGGATTCAAAGAGGTAGACGTAGACCAAGGTCTGTTTGTGCTCCCCAGCTCAGCCAACAAGCCCATCATCTGGGTACTCCTCTGGGTTGATGACTTCCTTATGCTGTCCTTTGACAAAACCATCCTAGACAACACTCGGGGAAAGGCCCGTTTTGCGCGGATATAGCGAATGGATTGATTATATGCGTATTTGTATTTTATCGTACCGATCAGGTGTCGTCAGGCTTGAGCCATGGTTCGAAAAGAGTGTATCTTTGCGACGGACCCATACCATCCCGTTCCACCCATATATTCGCGGATACAGAAGCTCGACCACTGTTACCTTGATCGCTCATTAACTCGCGAGATTTAATACGCTCTCGTATGTGAAGGAAATTGCTGCGTATTGGCTCTCTTGGTGGCGATTCTCGCGTTCCTGCCGAGTGTAGCCCCTCATTCCAAGATCGGTAGGAAGCAAAGACAGAGCTGAATGTGCTCGAAATGCGTAAATTAGAAATAGCATTCCTCGAAAACAAGGTTTGTGTGAAGGCCTGTCGCCTGTTTTGCGACTGCCCCTCCTGTTGCGACAACGAACTGCTACTTCATTGCTTTGTGCGTGTGGCATAACAGGCACATCACGTGATTCGATGACGTGTCAGTTTCGAAGTAAATCTTCAAGGACATTTTCACTAAGCCGCGCCACCCGAAATTGCAGCTGCGATGTTTACACCTCCCTCCCTGACGGCTACCCCTTAGCGCCTCATGCCCGCAACAGTTGCGATTATCTTTTATGACTACTCGAACTCTTTTCAGCATTATTAATCTCTGTCTTAGTCCTAACTATCAATTTTATTCTGCAGCCCTCCAAGAAGTCGCAATTACGACGGCGAATTCATTCGCACCTGCACTATGCCCCCCCCCCCCCCCCCCCCCCCCCCCCCCCCCCCCCCCCCCCCCCCCCTCTCTGTAGTTAAGTTGGGGGGGGAGGGGGGGGGGGGGGGGGGGGGGGGCGAGAAGACTTCAGTCCTGCGGCGATTTCTCCCGTTTTACAGCATAGGGTACCCGAGGGTACTCCATCTTCCTCCTCCTCCTACGTAGTAAACGTCTTCGCTCCGTTCTCGCTACATTTCCGCCTGTCTGCTCCAAACAGTGATCCGTAGCAACTACGCACGCACAGGCGTACCTGTCGACCGACCAACGGACACTGTACCATGAAATCCATGATACTCCGAGGATCTACCAATGCGCGCGTGCAATCCCAAAGAACGGGCCGCACTCGTTCAGTTGGAGTGTTTGCATCCAGCAGCAAGTATGTTCTGATCACCGGTACGTCAGTGTGGGGGGGGGGAGGTCGGGGTTCAAGGTGGGGGGTGGTAGCGGCGGTCCATCTGTGTGTGTGTGGGGGGGGGGGGGGGGGGCCTGGGAGTAAGATGGATTAAGGTGGGGTGGTGATGGTGGTGGTCGATGTGTGTGATTGTGTGTGTGTGTGCTTGTTTGCCTGTGCTTGTGTGTGTTATGTTTGTTTGTGCTTGCATGTGTATGGTGTTTGTGTGCGTGTGTGTGTGTGTGTGTGTGTGCGGTTTGCGTGTTAGTGTTTTTCTATTTATTCCGTTGGTGTCTGTGTTTGTGTATTTATTTTGTGCGTGTTTGCGGTTTGTGTATTTATGTTTTTGTGTGTATGTGGTATGTGTATTTGTGTTAGTGTATTTATGTTTGTGTGTGTATGTGCATGCAGTTTGTGTTTCTGTGTATTGGGTACCAGAATGCACTTGCAGAAGGAACACTTACAAACACACGCAGACACACACACACATCGACTTACACACCAACACACACACACACCTCCCCCCCCCCCCCCCCCCCTGCTAGCCTCCTGATCAGTGCAATTAATAACGTACGTTCTAAGTAACGAATATTTGGCAGCCAACAGCCCTACCAAGGGCGCCCGGCGCCCAAAACTGAAAGTCAGATTTCTATCAGTGGCGCGAATCATTAGCCCTGCTATTTCGCAAGCCTTCATCCGCAATGATAATCAATAATCCCATAATTTTAATATTTGTGGGGGGAGCAGTATGGGTGTGTAGGATAACAGGAAGCACGGACCCGTTGAAATCAGAAGGTGCAGGGTTTGAATCCCTACAGGAGCACTTCAGTGTTTGCGGCCGCTGTCAACCGCCATGGTAGCTTTGACCAGGTAAAGTAGCAGCTTGTTCCCTACCATGTAAGACGGGGATCCCTTAATACCACGCCCTACTAAGCGTTATCATTACTTCCAAGAATCCTGTTGTCCACACCCATGTGCTTACATTATGTAACGTACGCAGGCCTCATATGAGAGTGGTGCAGTCCTAGTGTGTACATGTATACACACTAGAATTAACGTTAATTAACTTTGATCACATTAATTGAATGGAAATTAAATCAAATTAAAATAACACAGACGTTAAATACATGAAATTAAAAATAAATTGAATTCAGAATTCTGATAATTCGCTCGGGACGCGCCTGAATTCTAGTGTCTACTTCTGTACACGGCAGGGTTTTTCAGAACATATCGTTGCACGTCTCATACGCAGATTTCATAGGGTCCTCTACATTGCTAAGTATATTTCAGAACATGAAACCAATAAAGCTCAAACGACTGTTAGCAGTTAGCGGGTTACATCCTCAAGGCCGCGGCAAAAAATCAGAAATGCAAGTACAATGATCGGATATATTTGATGGCTATATGTTATGGCTGCTCTATTCTCTATGAAAGTGCCCTCCTGTTTGTTTAGCCTCGTCGCCAGCGTGTAGATGCTTTTTTTTAAGTGCCCGTAAAGTTGCTGCTGGAGGGAGAGACGGAGGATAATGTGACTGATAGGGAGTAGGAGAGGCATGAAAAAGAAGGAGAAAAGGGTACCTGTCCAGTTAGTCTCTCGCCTGAGTATTTACGGATACCTACGGATGTCAGTCCTTTCTACTACTTACGATGCGAGACAGAATTTATCACTCCTCACCAACAAGCAAAATAAGAGAAGAAGAAAGCGCAGAGTAAAGAAGCACAGACATTAGCTAATAGTAATGGACAGCGATAAGGAGCAGGAAAAGTAGCCAGAGAAAGAGGAAGAAAAGGGAGAACGAGTGATGATGTGTGAGTAAAACCGCTGCATACCAAGGCCAAGGCATTCACCTATGACGGCCACCGTCAGTAGAACGGAGGGTACAGAACAGAGGTAACGAGAAAGAGAACAGAGAGCAGAAAAAGGAAATTAAAAAAAGAGAACAAACGAGAGAAAGGGAGAAAGGGAGAGGCGAAACAGAAGAATAAGAGCTAAGGGGGCCAGCAAACGCTCCCTCTCCCTCTCCCTCTCCTCCCGCGCCCTCTTCACATCTCCCTCGCCTCTCCCTCTCCCGCTCCCTCGCCCTCGCCATCTCCCTCTCCCTCCCCGCCACCCCCCCCCCTCCCCCCTCCTCGCCTCCTCCCTCACCCCTCACCCTCACCCCTCACCCCCTCACCCTCACCCTCACCCTCACCCTCACCCCTCACCCTCACCCATCACCCTCCCATCTTGATCAGACTTGTCCTACATGCTATTGACATACATATTTGGTTGGATGCATAGAGATCCTTGTGATAGACACTCCGAAAAATATCGAATCTGACACATGGGGTCGTGGTATATCCCTCTAAATTGTAGATGCTGTGAAATGGGGATGCTGGACGGAGAATATCCTCTTAGTAGTAGAGGATGAACAGCACTTGATGGAATGTCACGTTTACTCTTAGGATTTCTTGGGGTGAGAACTTTGAAAGCACCCCGAGTGGATTTACCAGTTTATAGACTTGTTATGGCTCACCCCTTGATTGTAAACTGACATACACGATTTGTTGCATGGATATTTTATGCTTGTAAAGTGCCCCAGTCTCATTCCAGACTAAAGAGTTGCGCCATACTACATCCTTTGAGAAACGCTATAACCTCAACCCCGACTAAAGAGTTGCGCCAGACTGCATCCTTTGAGAAACGCAATGAACTCAACCCAGACCAAAGAGTTGCGCCATACTACATCCTTTGAGAAACGCAATTAACTCAATCCAGACTAAAGAGTTGCGCCAAACTAAATCCTTTGAGAAACGCAATGAACTCAACCCAAACTAAAGAGTTGCGCCAGACTACATCCTTTGAGAAACGCAATGAACTCAACCCAGACCAAAGAGTTGCGCCATACTACATCCTTTGAGAAACGCAATTAACTCAATCCAGACTAAAGAGTTGCGCCAAACTACATCCTTTGAGAAACGCAATGAACTCAACCCAAACTAAAGAGTTGCGCCATACTACATCCTTTGAGAAAAGCAATGAACTCAACCCAGACTAAAGAGTTGCGCCAGACTTCATCCTTTGAGAAACGCAATGAACTAAACCCAGACTAAAGAGTTGCGCCATACTGCATCCTTTGAGAAACGCAATGAACTAAACCCAGACTAAAGAGTTGCGCCAGGATGAACATACTATGCCAACTCTGCGACTGGAATAAACGGTCCACAATCGTCCACGTCCTGATCCTCTAAATCGACGAGGAAGCGTCTACTATGCGCTACTATCGCAATGCAACGCATTCAAGTTGGACGTCCGGAAAGCTGCAGTGCGTTCGAATTCCGTCAAAGAGTCCACCCACGTGGCCCAAGTCACGTGATCACTGAGTCATGCTCTAGGGCGCGGAGCGCCTTCCGTACACCATTAGTCATTAACCTGATAGGCGCAACTGCGCAACCGAACGGGAACCTTTACGCAACCCCGCGCAAAACGGGTCGTTCCCCGAGTGCAAGTACAAAAACACCATCATGACGCTGTACTAGAGACCTCGGTGACCCCTCAGTGTTTGTTGGCTACGAAATCACAAGGAATCCATCAGCTGGCACCCTCCACATCTGCCAGTCAAGATTCATTCAGGACCTGCTGCGTGCCCACAACGTGCTTCCTGAACCCAACAGCACCAGATTCCCTGTGCCTCTCCTACCAGATGCCCCCCTGCCCTATGCTAGCAAAGATGCCCCAGCCACAGGCCTACCACTTGCCCAAATTGTGGGCTCCCTCAACTACCAGGCAGTAAACACAAGACCTGACATTGCCCAAGCAGTCAACAGATTGGCCAGGCACAGTGCACACCCGTTGCATGACCACATGGAAGCTGCAACCGGTATCCTCAAGTATCTGTCTAATACACCAGACCATGGCATCACCTACACCTTCTCAAACAAACCCCTCATTGGTTACTGTGATTCTGACCATGTTGCATGCCCTATCACAAGGAAGTCCACTACAGGTTATGTATTCCTCAACCAAGGGGGAGCAATCTCATGGGCATCCAAGATCCAGGCATCTGCTACAGCATTGTCCACTACAGAGGCTGAGTTCATGGCAGCTACCTCTGCTGCCCAAAAGGGAATGTGGTTGAGAAAACTACAACACTCTGCCACAGGCATAGTTCCCCCAGCTCTCACCATTAATGGTGACAACCAAGCTGCCCTTAGTGCCTGGAACCAAGAGAAGCTGTCATCCAGACTGAAGCACATGGAGACCAGGTTCTACTTCCTAAAGGAACAATCCAAGAAAGAGGGCATCAAAATGAACTGGATCCCAACTGCTGCCAACATGTCTGACATGCTCACCAAAGCTCTGCCCAGGGCCAAGTTCTGTGACTTCAGAGCAAAGATTGGCTGCATTGGCAAGCTCAAAATGGAATAACTATAGAAGCTTTGATCAAGAACATGTGATATAGCATCACTCATGTCCTTGATCATGGGGAGCTACCTGCCTTCTTTAGTTTTCCTCCTGCAGCTTCCTGCAGATCCCCTACAGTCCATTCCTGACTCCTCACTATGGCCCCATAGTTTCCCCTAGCATTGATATTGAGATCCTGACTCATGATACTTTATAGATGATACTGGAAGTACCTCACTATATCCTTCCATCTGGAATGGTAGTCATGAGCCAGCGGCGGGGGACGTCTACTTTAAAGTTGTTTATTAATGGAAATCAAACAGATTGCTATCAGCCCCTTTTAGCTGAACAAAGCCCTATGGCTGCACCTTCCCGGCAGCTCCACAGCTGGAATCCAGTCCTACCTAGATAATAGATAATAGTCATTGTACTGCCTCTGTCCCTTGTTCCCCTCTTAATGTACTTGCATATGCCCCTCAAGGTCAAGTGCCATTCATTAGTGAACACTGGCCAAACCAGAAGCCTATACCCCCGGGCTCTCCTAAGCACCAGTTATCTTTTTTCACTCTAGCTTCCCTTCCCCTAGAACCTCCTAATTCCAGGAATTATTATGAATAAAGAATACCAGGAATTGGGGGGGATGTTATAGACCGGTTCTCCTGGCTCAGCTAGAGTGTCTTGGGGCGCCAGGCCTTCCGCCTGGAAGCTTCCATAGTAGTGCCTCCGCCCGTTAGGGCCGGCACCTACCGACGGCAGTACCCTGAGGTACTGTCGCCCTTTCCCTTCTTATACTTCCCTTGTCGCTTGACAAGCTATCACGATTGTAAGCTCAGCGCCCTAGTCCATTCCCTGTGTCAGTACTCACGATATAATACTCCGGAAAGCTAAATAAGTAAGGAGTGGACCAAAAAGTGTATGGTGTAATGCAGTACGTATGGGAGTACTGTGCAAGGAACAAGGGGCAGTACATCTGGAAGTACAGTGTTAATGCACTGAAATAAATAAGGCAGGTATGCCTGGCAGTATAGCAATCAACTCCACTCATAACTATCCAGACGGTATCCAAGGTAAGGCTGTCTGAAGAAGTTAGGGAGGCTTAGTTGCCTAGGTGAGCAGTGTCCCCAAATACTGCCTACATATCCTGGGCTGCTGTGGGCTGTGGGGTGCCGGGGGTCATCCTGTCAGGTCCAAAACCATCCTGCTGTAACATGGCGAGGAAATGTTGTCTGAAGAAGAGAAAGTTCAAGAGTGGAGTGAACGACCCCGGGAAAGGCAGTCGCAGGAGCGCTAAGTCCAGTGCGTCAAAGGGCACTGAGATGTCATCTGTATAGAGGCGCAGGTCTGATGCGGGCTCAGCTGGGAGTCTGGCAGTCAAGAACATGGCTGGATGCAAAGTCAGTGCGGTGGCGTGGGCATCCATGATTGCGGACGGGAAGCGAATGACTCTCCATTCGGTGAGAGTGCTGACTTGTGTGTTGTCGTATGCCCAAATCAAGTTTGCTAGCCTGCGGATGTGGTGGAACAGACGCTGTGTCATTTGAAATGGCTTGCTAGGGAGGTCAGTTCGATGAGGGGACTGGGCCTGGGCAGCGCTGAGTAGACCAGGGAACAGCATGCTGAAGCTGTGGTGTATGTGTAAGAAGGCTGGCCTGGCAATTGGCTGTGAGATCTGAGTGGGGTCTCCTCGAGCCAATCGCGGCAAAGACCTGCTAAAAGCTGTATGGTAGGGTAGGTACCCTGTACCAAGTACTCTGATATGTGGGTGGAGTGGGCAAGAGGAGGCAGTGCTCGTTTCATGGCTTGTGGACGATCCATCATCATTTGCTGTGGCACATGTGCACGCAGGGGTGGGTGCGCTGCTCATGCATGTAAATGGGGAAACACTGGTATGAGGGGATGTACGATCCCTATGGGATGGTGTAGTTAAGAGGGTCGCCCAAAGATGTGACGTAGTTACAGAAAGCTGGGATTTGTGTAGTGTACATGACAGGGGGGGGGGGGGGGGGGGGGGGCTTGAATGTAGTCCAGGAAAAGGGCAGTGGGGTAGTCCCCATAGCGTCCAAACTTAGGGAGGCGTCCACCCATCTGGATGCTGGGCCTCATATCAGGGGGCGTACACGTCAGAGGTGTTGCAGCGTCCTGAATCTCAGTGGTAATAGCTAATGCACCCTTAACACCCATCTAGCCGTGTCAAAGGGGTAAGTTTATTCTGGGACCCCCTAGTCCCATTTGACCGGCCGACCCCACTCTAGGTGCCATTTTTTCCAAACAAAAGCTTGATGTCCATTGTCCAATACTCCAATAACTCAATACTGCTATGGACATGGGATGCAGTTGGCCGTTTTTTTTGCCAAATTAGATTTTCTGGTGGAATACACTTTAGGGAGCTCTTCCGGTTGGATATTTGGAGGAGCCCGCGCACGCACAACTTGTTGAGTACTGGAGCTGTACTATTAGTAAGGGGACCTGATTTGGGCGTAACCACAGCGTTACCAACTTACCATCCTGCAGCCACCGAAGTACCAAACCCGATTTTCAACCTCAATTTTCCAAGACGATCAAAATTCTGAGCTGCATGCGAAACTCTTCAGAACGCTAGATAGCAGGGGAATTGTAACTGGAGGCCAGCGTGTACCTTCCTTTCGTAGATTTGAAAGGGGTGGACGCTCGCGCTCGGAACCGCAAGGAGCTCGCGGAATGCGGTGGGCATTCCCTCGATGTGAAGTCTTGAAGTGAGTTGGCAATTGTCCACCGAACAATATGGACTTTATCGAACTCGCTGAGCAACAGTTTGTCTCTCCTTTTTGCGCATGGCCTTCCCAACATCCGCGAGCAATACTTCACTTAGACAGATAATCTCGAGCATCAGCATCGCGGCCATTTTTTACCGGGGCCCGTGTTCACGATGTTTCGTGATATAGCATTTGCACATGCATGTGCGAGTGGACAAGAGTGACACGCTGGCGTGCGCGCGCGGGCCAGCGTTTCTTCGGCCCGTTACTTTCAGGGCTACATTTGTACTGACGGATCAGTACATCGGCAAGGTTGTCTCTGCTTTCTATGGTGAGTATTTAACGCAAAAGAAGACTGCACGATTATTGTGTGTTTACCTCGAACCGGGCTGACTTCCGTGTCTACCCATCCTCGTACTCCACATCTATTATCTCTGCGTTGATCTCGTTTCGACAGCTTGTTGCTCTCTTGCAGGACAACTCTCTGACAATAAAGATTGAGCCACCCGCGAAACACATGTCAAAAGCTCCTTCGTTCTGAGCCGACTCGAGAATCTTTTCGCATCGAACATCGGACCCACTTCCCAAGCTGCCTGAGTTTCTTGGAATCCTTCGGCCCAGTTATATCCCCAACCTCGGACTTTCCCTTCCTTTACCCTCCTCTCTTTTTTTTGTCCCCCCATCCTCTTTCAAGATGCCTTCATTCTTTGACTATATCTGCTGCATCTCTTACAACTCCGTCCACCCGGAGTCGGTTAGCTCAAAAGACGTCGAGCATGTCAAACCCATTGTACCGAAGGCCATCACCACCACCACCGCTGCTGCTGGCGCCATAGCTAGCAATGTTGGTGCAGTTACCCTCGCCCCAGACGGTTCTAAGCGAATCACGATCGTGCATTTCAACGATGTCTACAACATCGAGCCAGCGAAGCGTGAGCCTGTGGGGGGTGCGTCGCGCTTTTGCACTAAGGTAGGCCGTGTCCTTGTACCTGCATAGTGCTGGCTGGGCCAATTCTTACCTCTACTGACAGAGCTAAATACTATTCGTTGGGCCAAGTTGTGCGCTCGTGCCTCCCATGCGTGCCTTGGGTAGTTGGCTGTCAGAACCTCACAGGTGGTCAGGAGGTCTGGTGACCTGCACTAACCAGACTCAGATAACCACATGCACAAAAAAACAATCGCATGCACACAAATAAACACACACATGCATATTGAGACACACAAGCCAACACCAAGCCCCCCCCCCCCCCCCCCCCCCCCCCCCCCCCCCGCCCACCCTCAACGCAGGTGAAGTCAATGAAAGCCGAGTGTAACCCACTCGTGGTGTTTAGTGGTGACGCCTTCAACCCTTCCCTGCTGTCCACTATCACCCTAGGCGCACAAATGCCCCCGGTTCTCAACGAGATCGGTTGCCACGTGGCCTGTATGGGCAACCACGACTTTGATTTTGGCACCTCCAACTTGATCAAGCTTGTGAAGCAGTGTAACTTCCCCTGGCTCATGGCCAACATCTTGGACGCAGAGACAAGTGAGTGGCTGGGCTGGGTGATGGTGGATCGTTAGTGGTTGGTGGGTGTTATTTTGGGGGTATTTGTTTTCTGTGTGATGTGTTAGTAGTAGTAGTAGTAGTAGTAGTAGTAGTAGTAGTAGTAGTAGTAGTAGTAGTAGTAGTAGTAGTAGTGTGTTACAGCTTCCCCTGGCTCCTGGCCAACACCTTGGACGCTGAGAAAAGTGAGTGGCTGGGTTGGGGGTTGGGGGATGGTTAGTGGTAGATGGATAGTGGTGGATGGTTGGGTGATTCTGAATGGTTGGTGGATGGTGGGTGTTATTTTGGGGGTATTTTTGTCTGCGTGGTGTGTGTTTGTGTAAGTGCTGGAGCTCTCCCTGGCTCCTGGTCAACATCTGCATCTGCATCTGATGCCGATACAAGTAAGTGGCTGGGTTAGGTGGCTTGGGTGGTGGGTGGATGTGTAGTGGTTGGTGGGTGTTATTTGGGGGGTCTGTTTTGTGTGTGTGTTGTGTTGTGTTGTTTGTGTTTTGTGTGTAGGTGTTGGTGTTGGTGCTAGTGTTGCAACCTGCCCTGGATCATGACCAACGTCTTGGGTATGTGGTGATTGGCGAGTGTGGGGTGTTGTACATAGTTTGTGTATGTGTGTGTGTTGGTGTTAGTGTTGCACACACATGCACACACACCCCGCCCCTGCCTGCCCCATTCAGAGAAACCCTACGCCCAAGCACACGCCACACACATCATGGATTGGATTGGTAACCACACCCCACACATGCACCCACACCCTGCCCCTGCCTGCCCCTTTCAGAGAAACCTACGCACGAGCACACGCCACACACATGTTGGATTGGATTGCTAACCACACCCCACACATGCACCCACACCCATCCTACACCCCACACATGCACCCACACCCCGCCCCTGCCTGCCCCTTTTAGAGAAACCCTACGCACAAGCACACGCCACACACATCATGGATTGGGACGGCGTTAAAGTTGGATTCGCTGGGCTTGTGGAGGAGGAGTGGATTGAGACTCTGGGAGCTGTCAACCTGAATGTGAGTCATGCCTTTTTTATTTATTTCACCCCAGGAAGTGGGGGCCCGTACACAAAACAGCGCCCGCCTGGGATTCATAAAGAAATACAGGTTGGAGTCAACCTGACTGCGACTCATGCTTCAGATTTTGAGTCAAGGGTTTAGGGTTTTGTCTGGGCTTGTGGAGGAGGAGTGGATTGCAACATTGGGAGCTGTCAACCTGAATGTGAGTCATGCTTGAGGTGTAGGGTTTAGGGTTTTAGCTGGGCTAGTGGAGGAGGAGTGGATTAAAAATCTGGGAATTCCCAGAATCAACATGAAAATGAGTCCAAAGCAGGGCACTTCCATTGACCAAATTTTCCAGCGCTTTAGCGCACTTGAAGAAGAAAAACTGCGCTTTGTAGTGCAACAAACACAAAAATTGCTTGCTGCGCCCAGAGGGGGTTGCAAACAACTGCAAAAAACAAGCAGTGGGGCTCAAAAAGGCAGCGCGCCAGCGCGCATAAGCGCGCGCTTGGAAGTACCCTGGTCCAGAGTATATTTCTCTATGAATCTCCGGTGGGAGCTGTTTTGTGTACGGGGTCCCACTTCCTGGGGCGAAAATTCTTGCAACATAAAAACTTAATGTGAGTTGTGCTTGAGCTTTAGGGCTTTAAGCCACCCAATCAAACACCATCCCAGCCAACCATGCCAGAGCTTGAGTACGTTGACTTTGTCAAGGAGGGCAAGCGTCTAGTTAAGCAGCTGAATGAGCAAGGGGCAGAGCTGCTGGTCGCCATCACCCACATGCAAGTGCCCAATGACAGGACCCAACCATCCAACCACCAACCCGGGCAACCACCCAACCACCACCCAACCAATAATGCAGGAGCTTGAGTATGTTGACTTTGTCGAGGAAGGCAAGCGCCTGGTTATGCAGGTGAAGGAGCAAGGGGCGGAGCTGCTGGTAGCCATCACCCAAATGCGTGTGCCAAACGACTGGCGACTAGCCAACCAACCATCCAACCACCACCCAACCAACCACGCAGGAGCTTGAGTACGTTGACTTTGTCGAGGAAGGCAAGCGCCTAGTTAAGCAGCTGAAGGAGCAAGGGGCGGAGCTGCTGGTCGCTATCACCCACATGCGTGTGCCGAACGACAGACGACTAGCGGCAGAGGTGCCCGAGTTCCACCTTGTCCTCGGGGGCCATGACCACCATTACGAGACAGCAGTGATTGGTGATGTGACAATGGTGAAGTCGGGCACTGATTTCAGGTAATGATCAAGCCTGGTGGGGCGTGGTGTTAAGGGAGCCCGTCGTACGCGGGTGGGGTGCGGTCTCCTACCTCAACTGGACAAGCTACCATCGCGGTTGACAACGACCCTCAACGCTAAGAGCGATCGAAGGGGGAACCGAGCCCCCGACCCCATGAATTAGTCTACCACTAGACCATTTGAAATTGAAATTGAAATTGTTACATCCGTGTAATACAGTTACTCACTGGACGTGAAGTTAAGGACACCATAAACCCTAAACCCTAAACCACTAGACCAATGTATATCACTGAAAGAAGCTGCACTGATTTCAGGGAGATGACGAAGATTGACGTGGACATGCCTCTAGGAGGAGGCAGGCCGAAGGTGACCCTGACCAAGATTGAGATTGACGGGACCATCGAAGAGGACCCGACAGTGAAGGGTGTGAGTCTTGGGTGAGGGGTGGGTGGATGGGAAAGGGGGGTGGGTGTGGGAGAGAGATTTTGTGTGTGTTGGTGGGTGGGTGGGGGGGGGGGAAGGGGGACCCGGCAATGAAGGAAGTGAGTCTCTGAAAAAGCAAATGTTACCAGATGACATGGCGTGAGGTTGAGGGGGCCAGCCGTTTGCTTAGCAGGCCCCTCCCTCCCCCTCCCCCCCTCCGTCTCCCTCTCTTCTCCTCCCTCTCCCTCTCCATCTCCCTCTCCATCTCCATCTGCCTCTCCCTCCCCCTCCCCCTCCCCCTCCCCCCCCCCCCCCCTCCATCGCCCTCCATCCCCCTCCTCCCTATCCCTCTGCCTCCCCCTCCCCCCTCCCTCCACCTTCTTCCCTTCCCAAAGCACACCAGCCCCCCCCCCCTTCCCCCCTCCTTTCACCACAGATTGTCCGATAGCTTCATTGCACGATGGCAGGCCAAGGGAATCGGCCACACTGCCATTGACATCGATGGACGCTTCATTCCCCTGAGCTCCCTCCATCCCTCTATCCCTCCCCCTCCCCCTTCAAGCTCCCTCCCCACCCCTAACCCCTAACCCCTAAGCTCCCTTCCTCCCTCTCTCTCCCCCCCTAATCTCCCTCCTACCCTCCCCCTTCCCCCTCCACCCCCCTCCTCCTTCCCCCTCCACCCCCTCCCTTCCTTCCTCTCCCCTCCCTCCCCCTCTTCCCAAAACACTAAGCCCCCTCCCCCCCTCCCCTTCACCACAGATTGTCGACAGCTTCATGGGCAGCCTGGCAGGCCGCATGACGGAGGTGATCGGCCACACTGCCATCGACATCGACGGTCGCTTCACCACTGTGCGCACGCGCGAGTCCAACCTTGGTAACTTTGTGTGTGACATCATCAAGGAGGCCACAGCGGCAGACTGTGTGATGATCAACGGAGGTGAGACAGCACCAACACCTGCACCAGCACATACACCTACACCTACACCAGCACCAACACAATCCACCAACACAATCCACCGACACCCTAAACACTACACCTCAAACCCTAAACCCTAAACACCCCAACTTGTGCAGGCACCTTCCGCTCCGACACCATCCACCCTGCGGGCACCACCACCACCACATGTACAAACACACACACCATGGCCACTCCATTCCCCCCCCCCCCCCCCCCCCCCCCCCCCCATCTCCTGTCCCCTCCCTACCACCAACACAATCACATGCACCAACACCAGCACCTCGACACGTGCAGGCACCTTCCGCTCCGACACCATCCACCCTGCTGGCGAATTCACGCTTGGTGATATGGTGTCTATCCTACCCATGATGGACAGCACACTGGTCCTTGAGGTGACTGGTGCACAGCTGGTGCAAGGTCTGGAGAACAGTGTGTGCATGTACCCCAAGCTAGAGGGCCGCTTTGCACAAGTATCAGGTAGGCAGCGAGCTGGTGTGTGTGTGTAGGGGGTGGGTGGGATGAGGGGGTCGAGGTGATATGGTGTCTATCCTACCCATGATGGACAGCACACTGGTACTTGAGGTGACTGGTGAACAGCTGGTGCAAGGGCTGGGGAACAGTGTGTGCATGTACCCAAAGCTAGAGGGACGCTTTGCACAAGTATCAGGTAGGCTGCAAGCTGGTGTGTGGGGGGTGGAGTGTGGGTGGGGGGGGGGAGGGACTGGTGAGCAGCTGGTGCAAGGGCTGGTTGGTGTGTGTGTGTGTATATTGGGGTGGGTGTGGTGTGTGTGTGTGTGTGTGTGTGTGTGGGGGGGGGGGGGGGGGGGGGGGGGGGGGGGGGGGGGGGGGGGGGGGGGGGGACTGGTGAACAGGGTGCTCTAGCTAGAGGGCCGCTTTGCTCAAGTGCCGGTAGGCTTGCAACTGTGGGGGGCGGCGGTTGGGAATGTGTGTGGTGGTGGTGGAGGGGTGGTGGGGGGGGGGGGGGGGGGGGATGGTCCCCCTTTCCCTTTCCCTTTCCCTTGTCCCTGTCTGTTGAACATACAGGCTGCGAAGGGTCTTCTGGACATCTAGCTAGATGTCCAGAGACACTCGCAGCCTTATGGTTCAACATAACGCGTTTCCCGAAGTGTGGGAGGGGTTCGAATCCCACTGAACCAGGTCGGGTGTGGAATCTAGGCGAGTACTAAGTCTTGGGCGTGGAACCGATAGAAAGAATGGAAGCCCACTAACTCTCGACCGCTGGGTAATCATCTATCTCACACTCGGAAGAAATGCGTTATGTTGAACAATACAGGCTTCCATTCCCTGTCCCTTTTCTTGTACCTGTTTTTTATCCTTTTCCTGTCCCCTGTCCTGTCATTTTCCTGTCCATGTCCCCGGTCCATGTCCTTTTCCTGTCATGTTCCCGTGTCCCCATGTCATCCCTGTCCCGTCATTATAATGTCCGGTCTGCCATTCCCCTGTCCCGGTCCTGCCCTTTTCATGTCCTGTCCCCGTCCCTGTCATTTCCCTGCTCCCTGTCCCTGTCCTTCAGTGTCCGTCATGTCCTGTCCCTGTCATGTCCCTTCCTGTCAATGCCCTGTCATGTCATTTCCTGTCCCTGTCCCTGTCTCCCTGTCCCTTTTCCTGTCCCTGTCCCTGTCCCTGTCATTTCCAGTGTCCCTGGACAATGTCCCTGTCCCTGTACCTGTCAGTTCCTATCCCTGTCCTGTCCCTTTTTGTCCCGTCCCAGTCCCATCATTTCCCTGTCCTTCCAGTCCCTATCATTCACTGTCCATTTTCCTGTCCCTGTCCCTGTACTTTCCCTGTCCCTGACTGATTACCTTTCTGTCCATGTCATGTCACGTCACTGTCCCTGTCCTGTCATTTTCCCGTCCCTATCCCCTATCCTTGTCCCTTTTCATGCCCTGTCTTGTACCTGTCAATTTCCCCTGTCCTTGTCCCTGTTCCATTTCCTGTCCTGACCCTGTCCTGTAATTTCATGTCCTGTCATTGTCCCTTTTCCTGTCCCTGTCCCTGTCATTTCCCTGTCCCTGTCCCTGTCCCTTTTCCTGTCCCTCTCACTGTCATTTCCCTGTCCTTGTCCCTGTCCCTGTCATTCCCCTGTCCCTGTTCCTGTCCCTTTTCCTGTCCCTGTCCCTGTCATTTCCCTGTCCCTGTCCCTATCCCTTTTCCTGTCCCTGTCAATGGACCTCGGTACAAGGGAAAGAGCAAGGGGCCTTGACCCTGTCCCCGTTCACCGTCCCTGGTCCCTTGTCCTGTCATTTTCCCTGTCCCAGGCCCTTTTCCTGTCCCTGTCCCTGTCCCTGTCATTTCCCTGTCCCTATCCCTGTCATTTCCGTGTCCTTCCTGTCCCGGTCCCCGTTCGTTTCCTGTCCTTGTCCTGTCCTTGTCCCTGTTATTCCCTGTCCCTGTCCCTTTACTGCCCCTGTCTCGTCACTTCCTGTCCCGGCCCTTGTCCATGTCATTTCCCTGTCAGTCCTGCGCCTTTTCCCGGTCCCGTCCCGTCCTGTCATTTCCCTGTCCCTGTCCCTATCCCTGTCATTTCCCTGTCCCTGTCCCTGTCCCTGTCCCTTTCATTTCCCTGTCCCTTTTCCTGTCCTGTCCCTGTCCCTGTCCTGTCCTGTCCCTTGTCCTGTCCTTTCCTGTCCTGTCCTGTCCTGTCCTGTCCTGTCCCTGTCCTGTCACTGTCATTTTCCCTGTCCTTTTTTCCGTCCCTGTCCCCTGTCCTGTCATTCAGTCCCGGCCTTCTGTTCGTGTCCATTCCTGCTGGTCCAGTACGTTTTACTGTCCCTGTCATTGTCCTGTCCCTGGCCATGTCCATGGTCATTTCACTGTTCCCCCCCCCCTGTACAAGTCCATGTCTATCCATTGTAAATGTACACTTTAAATGTAATTAACATGTCAATGCACCTTTTTAGGAATAATGAAAGTGTGTATGGGCAAGGGAAAGGAAGGTTGTGGTACAGGTATAAATGAAAGGAAGGGAAGAGGGAAAGGGAATGGGAAAGGTAAAGGGATAAGCGAAATTACTGTAATGTCCCTGTCAAATGTTCATGTCGCCCCGTCCCTTTTCCTGTTCCTTGTCCCTTTTCCCTGTCATTTCCCGGTCCCAGTCCGTCCCTGTCATTTCCCTGTCCCTGTCCCTGTCCCTGTCATTTCCCTGTCCCTGTCCCTGTCCTTTCCCTGTCACCTTTTCCTGTCCATGTCCCTGTCCCTGTCATTCCCTGTCCCTTTTCCTGTCCCTGTCCCTGTCCTTGTCCCTGTCATTTCCCTGTCCCTGTCCCTTTTCCTGTCCCTGTCCCTGTCCCTGTCATTTCCCTGTTCCCCCTCTACATGCTCAATATGGTACCCTGTCAATGCTACTTGCATTTACATGTACATTCAAATTTTATGTACCTGTCATTTTATGTCCTTGTCCCTGTCATTTCCCTGTCCCTGTCAATTTTTTGTCCATGTCATTTCAAGTGTACCTGTCCCTGTCATCTCCCTTGTAACTGTCCATGTCATTATCCAATGTCCACTTTTCCTGTCCATGGTACAATGTACCGGTAATTCCATGTCCCTGTCCATGTCCCGTTTTCCGTCCAGTGTCCATGTCCTGTCCTTGTCATTTCCATGTACGTCCTTTTTCTGTCCCTGTCCCTGTCCCTGTTCATTTCACATGGCACCAACCATGTTCCGTCCCTGTCCGTCCTGTCATTTTCCCGTGTCCCTGTCCCTTTTCTTTGTCACTGTTGTCACTTTTCCATGTCACTGTCCTGTCAGTCCCTGTCAATGTCCCTTTGTCATTCCCGTCCCTGTCCATGTCCCTTTTCCTGTCCTGTTCCTGTACCGTTTTGTCCCCTTTTCCGTCCCTTGTCCCTGTACCCTTTCCGTCCCTATGTCCCTTTCCTTTTCCTGTCCTGTCCCGGTCACCTTTGTCATTTCCCTGTCCCGTCCCTGTCATTTCCTGTCCCTGTCCATGTCATTTCCCTGTCCCTGTAACATTTTCCTGTCCCGTCCATGTCCCTGTCTGTCATTTCCCGTCCTGTACCTTTTTCCCTGTCCCTGTCTGTGTCCCTTGTCCCCTGACCCTTGTCACTGTCCCTGTCCCGTCATTTACCCGCCTTGTCCCATGTCCATGTTCCAGGTCCCTGTTTCAGTTCCCTGTCCCTGTCCATGTCCTTGTCATTTCCCGGTCATCCCATGTCCTGTCATTTCCCTGTCCCTGTCCCTGTCATTTCCCTGTCCCCCTGTCCCTGTCCCTGTCATTTCCCTGTCCCTGTCCCTTTTCCTGTCCCTGTCCCTGTCCCTGTCATTTCCCTGTCCCTTTCCCTTCCCTGTCCCTGTCCTTGTCCTGTCATTTCCTGCCGTACTCTTTTTTATGACCACTTTGTCCCTGTCCCCCCCTGTCATGTCCCTGTGGTCCTCCATGTCCCTGTCCCGTCCCTGTCCCTGTTCATTTCCCTGTCCTGTCCCTTTCCTGCCCCTGTCCCTGTCCTGTCATTTCACTTGGTCCTGTTATCCCTATCCGTCAATCTACCCGTCATTTCCCTGGCCTGTCCCGTCCCGTGTCCGGGTCACTGTCCTGTCCCTGTCCCTGTCCCTTTTCCTGTCCCTGTCCCTGTCCCTGTCCCTGTTTCCTTGTCCCTGTCATCCCTTTTCCGGTCAGGTCCCTTTTCTGTCCCTGTCCTGTCCCTGTCCAGGCATTTCCTGTCCCTGTCCCTGTCATTAAATGCCATGTTCCATGTCATTTCCTGTCCTTGTTCCCTGTCATTTCCTGTCCGTCCCTTTTCATGTCACTGTACCCTGTCCCTGTCATTTCACGGTCTTGTCCCTTTTCCTTCTGTCCCTGTACTTGTCCCTCTGTCCATGGCCTGTACTTGGCCCTGTCATTCCCTGTACATGTACATGTCCCTGTCATGTTCTGTACATGTACCTGTCCTTGTACATTTCCCAAGTCATGTCTGTCACTGTCATTTCCTGCCTGGTCCCTTTCCTGTCATTTCCCTGTCCCTGTTCCCTTTAATGTCCCTGTCACCTGTCATTTACATGCACTTTTCTGTCAGGTCAATGTCAATTTACCTGTACCTGTTCACTGTCATTCCTGGCCCTGTACTATGTCATTTCAATGAACTTTCCATAGTCCCTGTAATTTCAATGTAACTGTTCAATTTTAATGTAAATGGTAAATTTAATGTCATGTCATGGTCCATTTTCACTTTCACTGTCCCTTTTCTTGTCAATGTCCCTGTCCCGTCCTGTCCCCGTCCTGTCTGTCCCTGTCCCGTCACGTCCCTGCACTGTCATTTCCCTGTCCTTGTCCCTTTTCCTGTCCCTGTCCTTTTCCCTGTCCCTGTCCCTGTCCCTGTCCCTTTCCACTGATTGGTCCCCTTCCCCTGTCCTTGTAACAGGTATCAGCTTAGTAGAACCCCAAGCGCACACGCAGCGTGGATGTGGACAGTGAAAGTTGCAGGCCGAACATGTGGAATTGCAGAGGAAGTACAAAATGGCAACCAAGACATATGTGGCCGATGGGAAGGACGGCTATGATGTGTTCAAGGTGGGATTGGCTAACGTTAGAAAACACTAAACCACCAGTAACAAACCACCAAACTACCAAAAACAAACTACCAAACCTAAACCCTACCCCCCCATTCCTATTCCCCCAACTATCAGCCCCCCCCCCCAACACACCAACACAAACCAACACACCAACACAAACCCTCTAAACAACAGAAGTGTATCTGTCCCCACAAACACAAACACACCCTTACCCCCACACACACACTCCCCGCCACTCCCACACACCACTCCCCATCCACCCAATTCCCCCCCCCCCCCCCCCCCCCCCCCCCCACTACCCCCACTCGTCCCCCCCCTCCCCCCCCCCCCCCCCCCCCCCACACACACACACACACACACACTCCACCCACCAACTCCCCCCCCCCCACCCACACACTTAGAGCACCCTGTTCACCAGTCCCCCCCCCCCCCCCCCCCCACACACACACACACACACACACACACACACACACACACACACCACTCCACCAACCCCACTCACACACACCCCATTCAGAGCTGCAAGGTCCTGGTCGAGGCAGAGGGAGGTGTACTGATGCCCACGGCAGTACGAAACCACTTCCGCGTACTCGAAGTCCTTAACCAGTGGGACCCCAAGGTCCGCGTCGTGAAGTACGCCAAACACTGGTCCAAGAATGTCATGACACGCAGAAGTACTAAGGATTTGTCCGCCCTAGCCTCGGCTGATAATGTGTTGGCAGAGGCTGATGCGATGTTGGATAGTGAAGAGGGGGTGCCCCCCCCGCTGGCAGCGGAGCCAAGCAGGGAGCATGAACCCCCCTCACGCTCTTCTGCCCTCCCTAAGAGTGAGTGTGGGTGGGTGGGTGGGGGGATGGTGGCACTGTGGTAGTGGTGGTGGCACTGTGGTAGTAGTGGTGGGGGGATGGGTGGTAGTAGCTGGGTGGTAGTAGTGGGTGGGGGGATGGTGGCACTGTGGTAGTAGTGGTGGCACTGCGGTAGTGGTGGTGGTACTGTTGTTGGTGATGGCAGCGGAGCCTAGCAGGGAGCATGAACCCTCCTCACGCTCTTCTGCACTCCCTAAGAGTGAGTGTGTGTGTGGTGGTGTGTGTGTGCATCTGATAATGTGTTGGCTGAGGCTGATGCGTTGTTGGATAGCGAATTGGAGGTGCCCCCCCCTCTGGCAGCGGAGCCTAGCAGGGAGAATGAACCCCCCTCTCTCTCTTCTGCCCTCCCTAAGAGTGAGTGTGTGTGTGGGGGGGGGGGGGGGGGGGGGGGGGGCACTGTTGGTAGTGGTGGTGGTACTGTTGTTGGTGATGGCAGCGGAGCCTAGGAGAGCATGAACCTCACTCTCGCTCTCCTGCCCTCCTTAAGAGTGAGTGTGTGTGCATCTGGTTATTTGTGTTTTTGTAGTTGTGCGCACATTATTATTTGCAAGTATTCTTTTTAGAGAGAGGGAGAGAGGGAAAGAGAAGGGAAGGGAGAGAGGGAGAGAGAGAGAGAGAGAGAGAGAGAGAGAGAGAGAGGCTGAGGCTGAGGCTGGGGCTGAGGCTGAGAGAGAGGCTGAGAGAGAGGCTGAGAGAGAGGCTGAGAGAGAGAGAGAGAGAGAGAGAGAGAGAGAGAGAGAGAGAGAGAGAGAGAGAGAGAGAGAAAGAGAGGGAGGGAGGGGGAGAGAGAGGGAGGGAAGGAGTAGCAGCAGCAGCTGTACGCAATCCAGCCTATCGTCAAAATTACCGTAATGTTATACTTCTAGAAACTTCTAGGCATTGTTTATAAAAACATTGCCTAGAACCCAGCATCTTCCCTGCCCCTCCCCTACGTTCACATATGGTGTCGCAAATTTACATATATTTTGTATTTACATATATATATATATATATATATATATATATATATATATATATATATATATAAATATATATATATATGAAATATATAAATAAAGTATAAATCTTTCCTGCCCCTCCCCTGCGTTCTCAGATGCTGTCACTGATTTATATATGTTTTGGGATTTATACATAAATATTTATATTATATAAATCTTCCCTGCCCCTCCCTTCTGTTATCAGATGGTGTCGCTGATCATTTTTTATGTATATATCCGCATATATGTATTTGTATTTAATCTTACCTTCCCCTCCCCTGCATTCATAGGTGGTGTCGCTGTTATTGAGCACCAGTATGCAATCAAGCCTATCGTCGATGGGCGAATTATCATCTTGGGTGAGTAGAAGAACGAATAGATCGCTTACTTCTTGGCGCATGTCAGCACTAACTGGCTCTTGGTACCTATCGTCGATGGGCAAATTATCATCTTGGTTGAGGAGAAGAACGAATATATGGCTTTTACTTCTTGCATGGTGCATGTCTGCACTACCTGGCACTTGGTGCCTATCAACGATGGGCTACTCACCAGTTGGGACGACAAAAAGAGGCTTGAGGGCTAACAACGTGGTCTGTGTCAGCACTAGCTGGCACTTGGTACCCATCGACGATGGGCAACTCACCAGTTGGGTCGACAAAAAGAGGCTTTAGAGCTTACAACGTGGCTCACATCTGCACTAGCTGGCACTTCCTTCACCAGGCTTTCCATGCTTCCCCTTTGCGCGGGTTGGGGCTGCTGTGCGTAGCCAAAATAGGATAAAGAGTCCCTGCGACAAGTGATATATCCATTTCCAGGCTGTCGGATCATTTCCAGGCTGTCAGGCCATTTCCAGGCTATCACCTCAGAAAATCTGATCCATTCATTTGTCTTACATTCGTCTTTTGATGCATTTATGGATTACATGTGTGGACTTCCCATTCAATAAATATTGAGGCGACACTGTTGCCATCACCAGCTTCCTAGTAGCTTCCAGATAGGTGTAGCATTACATGCGCAGACCCCTTGGGACTTCCCTTTATATCAGTATTTAGGGGAAAACATTGCCATCACCAGCTTCCTTGTAGCTTTTACATAGGTGCAGCATTACATGCGTGGACCCCTTGGGAGTTCCCTTTTCATTAAACCTCCCGGTTAGAGGTGGCACCGTATCCATGACCAGCTTCCTTGTAGCTTCTAGGTAGGTGCAGCATCCCTTTCTGTCAATAAGACAATAGGTCAGGATTTCATCAGAGCTTTTTTTGTACGTTTTCGACAAGGAGTCTTCTGCTAGGTATAAGAGATCTGGTAGCTTTCGAGGTTGGGCTCTTGGTAGCAATTTGGGTAGGCGGCCCGCGGGGTTCGGGGTTCGGGGCCAAGATTTGAGTCTCGTGGTAGCGGAGGGTTGGCCCAAAATAGGGTCCCAGGCAGTATTCCTTGCTGACGTTATAATCATCAATGCCTAGAAGCTGCTGCAGGTAGCTGAAAATCAATGCTATGATATTAGGTTAGGACTTGAAACTTGTCCGAATGGCTCAATGGTAGAGCTCGTTGACGAAAGAAGGTGCAGGGTTTGAATCCCTATGGGTGTGCGAAAGTGTTCACGGTTGCTGTCAACCGCCATGGTAGCCTTGTCCAGGAGAAGTAGCAGCCCGTCGTATACTGCCATAAGACGGGGCTCCCATAATACCGCGCCCCACCAGGCATTATCATTACCTTCTTCATTTTAGGGTTTGAAACAAGGATGGAGTTGAAAAAAGTTAGGGTTTTAAACAGGTCGATGTTAGGGTGCATGCTGTTGATGTTTCGGTGAGTGTTAATCAGTAGGGGTTCGGTAGTAATAAGGAGTATTCTCTTGCTTTAAGTGTTTCTGGTATATGCTTTTTGTATAAAAACGCTGCCTGCAATTCAGGGCCAGTATTTCATTGTCGACCCTGAAGTGAAGGGTCCTTTTTTCATTACCAGGTAGGACTAGTTTCATTACCAGGTAGGACTCGTTACTTCAACTTGTGTAGAACTTGAACTTGAACTTGGTTACATAGTATCAGCCAGCAATTTGGCTGCTCGCCGTCTTTGGCAGTAAAACAATCACCAGAAAATGTAAACGCGAACAAATCACTGTTTCATCCCCCCCCCCACCCCACCCCACCCCCCCTTACTCTATTTTCCTCCTCTTCTTCTAAACGATAAATAACAGTACAGAAAAGCTAATCATACCTATCAAAAAAATGACTTCATCCATTCATGGGTGAACAGAGGATGCTTAGCTCAACCTTTAACTTCTGGATAGCACATCAGGTAATTTAGAGGAATCATTTTACTCTCAGATTGGGAAATCAGGTTCTAATACTTTCTTCTCGAATTCAGTAAGGCTTCGTCAGTAAATTCAAAGACCACGTGATTTTCATCTTGAACGGTTCCAGAATCACTTAGATGACACACTCGATCCTTTCAAGGAACGATTGTACGTTTCCATCTATCAGTTTCCACCTGAAGGTAGTTGGAGGGAGTTATAAATCTACACACATTACGCACCACCTTGTGAGGTAGGTCTCGGATGAGATAATTAGACATCTCACTCATTCCATAAGGAGGACATCCAAATCTGGTACACAGCATTCTTCTTTCCTTGTTATCCCGAGCTGTCATCTCTATGATGCGTATCTGGTGACTTGGTGCTATAGTAAAAGAAAACATAATTGGAGAATAGGACCTTCTCCACTTTGTTCCAGTTAACTGGTTTAATTTCTAAGGTCCCACACCTCCATGTAAATTGGTGGTCAGAGATTCACACAGGGAATCTACAAGGGACCACGTCGCTAGGCACAACTTGAGTTCTAGTATTCGTTACGAGCTAAGAACGAGAAAAAGCGTGTGTGGCTTAAATCTGGCTTAAACGACAAACACACACAAAAAAACTGTTTTTTCGGTACTCGGAAAAGGTGTGGACACGTAATAATTAAGCTCCAGTGGTCTCAAGGCTACTAAGCCATGTTTAGGGAGTACACCTAAATAATTGTCATGGCACTTGGCTCAAACAAGCATGGGACATGTAGTGTAAACGACCTAAAACACCCCAAATCCCACTCTCACACACACATGCCTAGTAATCTGGGTAGTTTCACTTTGAAAGCTCGTCCTCATCACATGTTGGTCTCCAAGGTGACGGCGTGAAGGACGGTTTGTACACCTTTAATGACAGGTGCGGACAATGGGGGGGCAACTTCTAACCAAAATGACATCATCACCCAACTTTGCAGATATCATTTAGAGGATGAAGAATCCGGTTGTATCTCTTAATTTGGCCCAGTAGAAAAAAGTGCTGGTCCTCCAAAGTTTGGGGCCGCGGAGGGGGGGGGGGGGGGTCGAGGGAAAATCTGAAATTTTCGAAAAATTAGGTACTTTCCAGGCACTTTTTTCTAGCCCTCAGAATGACATGGGAGTGGACGGAAGTACGGTGTTCCTCCAAGTGTTCCTCTACTTAATACCAGTCTATTTATGTTATCGGGGTAGAAATCCACCACATATTTTGCCCAGGACAGAGGAGGGAGGGGGGGGGGGGGGGGGGGGGGGTCCATGGTCTCTCTCTCTCTCTTTCTCCACACACACACAACGCCCTAACCAACATGTGTACTACGACGTACAGAGCAAGACCTCATGGTAGATCACTGCTTCTTCTTTTTTGACTGACTTTTTTGACTGACTTTTTTTTGACTGACTCTTTTTTTACCGACTGCCTGACTGACCCCCAGGCCCCACCCAAACAATTTAACATTGATGATGATTATTTTCTATGTTTCAAACATTCCCCATTGTCTCTAGACCAACCTCAATGGATAGGCCCTTAAACCCCCTGTAAAATGAGCCTAATTAGACACCATAACACTAAGTGGTGGCTGAGATAGTGGCTGTACAGTGGGTTCCGGAGCCGAGGGGGGGGGGGGGGGGGGGGGGGGGGGGGGGGGGTCTGCAGAAGGGTGCCTCAGCACTTTTTTGTGATGGTGTATTTCACTTTTTTTGCCCCCACCCCCACCCCACCCCCCTGGGTGCGGACGCAGCTTTCAAATCTGTCATCTCCCAAACTGGGTTCAGAAACCGCAACTTTAAATCAGTGACCTCGTCACCTCGATGTTGGTGATGTTGTTGGTGTCATTCATTGCCTGCACTACCACGATGCGTGCAGCCTTTGTTGCCAACATACCGGTATATGTAGGCGGCTTTGGGCTCTAGCTTTGTCATCCTTCTTCTTGGCCAAACGGGTAGCTTTCTCGGAAACTATTACGGCAAGCACTGCAACAATGAGCGAACTTGAACAGGGTTGTTTAGGATGCTCCGTCGCAGACGCAACGTCGAAGAGTCCATGGCGTTGCAGGACGCAGGCTATACAATTGGTTAAGTCTCAGGCATGAGAGCTGGGGGTCCTCCTGAAGAACCCTGCCGCCAAGTACTAAGAGCGCCAACAATTCAGGCGCTCAAGGTACCCGGTATGTAGAGGGTGTTAAGTGAATCCACAGCCCTGCTGGTTTGTGTAGGGAAACCCGCCTCCTGGGGTGATACCTTTCGCATCTGAAAAAAAGTTATGAGATGCAATGGCGCTTCCATTCTTGTCGTATTTAGAGGGTCTTCAGTAATGGGAGCTGGTTCTGCCTGCTTGGAGCTACTACACGAGTATAAACCCTAGTTGTAATTCTTGATACCTGGGGGTGCAAAATCTTCATCTATGCGAGAAGAGATGCAAGTTGAAATGGTATGCGGCAACGCGAGTTCGTAAGAAAGGGTGACGTGAGCTGCCATAGGCCTGCATACAAAATGGACTGAGCAGATGAGTGTGTGTGTTCAATCTGTATGTATATGTGGAGAAGGTGAAGTGTGTGTGTGTGGGGGGTGTGGGGTGTGGGGTGGGGGGTGGGGGGGGGGGGGTACAGATATGAAGGGAGGTGGGGCAATACAAGCATGGGCGGAGGATGGGGGCGTCGTGATGTTTCTAATTGAGTGACTCTGTGCGCCCCCAGTGCTATGCGCTGACCTCCGAGAACTCCGGGGGGGCAATTCTGACTAGTTAGGCCAGACCCATGATGAAATGGCACAACGTTGTCGGGGGGGGGGGGCAGTGAGCGTAGTGGCAGTGTGGAATGGGGGGGAGGGCAAACGTGTAGGGATTATAGATTGAATGTTTTACAAAAGCTTTCCCACCCACCCCTTTTCTCTTCCTTCTTGTCCTCCCTCTCCTCGCGCTTGGGCTGATGATCCAGTCCATTAATCAAAGTAGGCATCAGGAATCAAACACTTGCCGTCAATATTTATCAAACTAGGATCAGGATCAAACACTGATGTCAATAATTTCATCCAAACTAGGATCAGGATCAAACACTGATGTCAATAATTTCATCCAAACTAGGATCAGGATCAAACACTGATGTCAATAATTTCATCCAAACTAGGATCAGGATCAAACACTGATGTCAATAATTTCATCCAAACTAGGTAGGATCAACACGAGGTCAATAATTTCATCCAAACTAGGATCAGGATCAAACACTGGATGTCAATCAGTTTCATCCAACACTAGGATCAGGCTCAAACACTGATGTCAATCATTTCAATACAAACTAGGATCAGGATCAAAACACTGAATGTCAATCATTTACTCCAAACTAGGATCAGGATCAAACACTGATGCCAATCATTTCATCCAAACTAGGATCAGGATCAAACACTGATGTCAATCATTTCATCCAAACTAGGATCAGGATCAAACACTGATGTCAATAGTGTCATCCAAAATAGCGTCAATTTGAAACACTGATGGTTTAGGTCTCCCCTAGGCAGGGAACCAGTCTACGGCAATAGGAGCACTGTTTATTTTGTTGCCTACATGCTGCAGCTTCTAGGCAGCTCCGTTTCCCAGTCCTACTGCCAAACCTGAAGCTAGCTAGTGCGTCTTAATGCTCACACGACAGGTAGTACAATGCAGCTGAAAGCTTTTGGCTTGACCCAGAGGCTGGGTAATGGAGCGGGCTGGAAGCTGCTACTCATAAACCCAAAATAAAAGTGAATAGAAGAAATACAAGCTCTAGCTATCAGAGAGAAATGACACACATGTGGCACTTATCTCTGAGAGATTCAGTTGGAGGGTGGTTGGGTCCTTCTGGTCAGCAAGGGCCGCACTTCAGTTGGGTCCAGCATCCCCGGGAAGAAGAGATGCTTGCTGAGGAGGAAGTACAGCTCATCTGTAGTGCAGCTATAGGGTGGGACGTGTACTGCTCAGTGGCCCTTGCCAGAGCTGATGCTAGATAAGGAGGAAGTACAAGTAATCAGAGGAGGGCAAAGCACGTCCATCCAGCACCTCGGCCAGAGTTGGAACTATGCGACGAGGATGAACAGCTCAGCAGGGGAGGGCAATGCGTATCTATTCATCCAGCAGTGCACATCCAGCCAGAGCTAATGCTAGATGAAGAGTCGAAGCAGCTCGTCAGGGGACACAGCAGACATCCATCCATCCATCCAGCAGTGCACATCCAGCCAGAGCTAATGCTAGATGAAGAGTCTAAGCAACGCGTCAGGGGAGCGCAGCGGGCATCCAACCAGCAGTGCACATCCCAGATCTGATACTAGGTGAAGGGAAGGGCTACTTATCAGAGAGGGCTGTGGACTATCTGGTAGCCCCTAGCATAGCAGGTGCAAGCTTGATGCAGTAGCCTGACGCTAGAAAAAGGGAAGAGCAGCACTGAGTGGATGGCTCCAGGGGGGCTGAGGAACAACTGAGCCAGGGAAGCTGTAGTAAAAGCTCCAGCAGTCCATCCATCCAGCTCTGCAGCAGTGCTCTGAGTGGGCTGAGGAACAACCTGGCTAGTGAAGCTATGGTAAAAGCTCCAGGAGTCCATCCATCCAGCTCTGCAGCAGTGCTCTGAGCGAGCTGAGGAACAACCTGGCTAGTGAAGCTGTGGTAAAAGCTCCAGTAGTCCATCCATCCAGCTCTGCATCAGTGCTCTGAGCGAGCTGAGGAACAACCTAGCTAGAGAAGCTGTGGTAAAAGCTCTAGTAGTCCATCCATCCAGCTCTGCAGCAGTGCTCTGAGTGAGCGGAGAAACAACCTAACTAGGTGAGCTGGCGTACAACCTCCAGAAGTCCATTCATCCAGTTCTGCAGCAGCGGCTGGCAAGCTCACCCAGCAGTCCATCCCGTTCAGCAGCTCTAGCTGGCCAGCTCACCCTTGGTCGCGATGAGCTCTGCTTAATAGAACTCAAGCTCATTAGGCAGCACAAACGCCTTGTCCTTGGTCTCGGCAAACAGCATATTGCGCTTGGGGTATCCGTTACGAGAATCTGATTGGCGCATGGCGAAGACTGCCAAGGCGTAGAAACCCACGGTGAGGCCTACAATGTAGTAACCAACCTCCACGGTGTTTCGCACGGTCCAGGAGAACTCACGCTCGAAGTGATCGCGTCTCCAGACCCAAGCCTCAATATATGCGTTCTGAGGCATAAAGGTGGAGCCACGATCGACAGGTTTCTCCTTGCCAAAGAGCTTAGGGGAGTAGCGAGCTGCATCATTGTGGGCTTTTCGCACTAGCTGGAGGCTACCAGAGGACTCCGCCAGGGCGGAGTTGGCAAGCCTGCTAAGCAATCGGAGAGACGGCCTCGACATGATAAGGGGTCGATTGGAAATGACTCAGTAACTCCCTCGGAATCACAGTATTGAAAATATGTTGCGAATCGAGAATTGGCGTGGTTCCAGAAGCAGTACCAAGCACTCACAAGGACAAGACTCAGCCAGTCAGCCTTCTCCATGACCCTGGCCAGAGGAGAGGACACTAGGACAGTTGAAGTAGACGGGCTGGCCAGTGGCCAACCTACTGCCCTAGTCTTGACGACTTATTCTACCGGTACTTCAGGCACCTGTACTGCGATTGACTTAAGAACCAAAGTTGTTCGGGGGTACTTCAATTCTTCAAAATCTACGTTTTGAGAAGTAACTGTTCACAACATCTACGTTTCATGGGCAAACATCTACGTCTTAATGGTGAAGTTTCTGGTTATGGACATAGCAAACCCTCCAGAATGTACAGGTTGGGACATGATACCGTACATGACTTTGTGAACAATCATGTTGACAACACGGAAATGACACCAGGGTTGTTTTACAAAACTTTAAGTGGCAGGGGAGGAGAAACGCTGCCAACGCCCCCCAGCTCTGGTGTTCGCTTAAGAGGACAGTGAATTTTCACAACAGAAAAAACGTACAAAAAAAAAAAAACAGCCTGCGGGGTCCTGAGAGCCCGCAATCCAATTTTCGAGGGTTCGGTCCTTCGACCGCAACCCAAACCAGCATAGCCTTCGCGTCCATTGAATACCGCGAAAAAACGCCGGAAAACCAGCCATATAGCCGTACGTGCTAAGACGCGAAACCAACACCCCATAGGCCTGCATTCCTGGGGACGCCAAAAAAACCAACAACCCGACTGCAGGGCTTGTTTGCGTCCTGATACGCAACGTACGGTCTTTGGGGTGTCCCTCCACGTTTGGCGTCCTGCGATGTGCGCAGGCGTCCGTGACAGCAAACCATGCTGCTTAAGCTGGAGGTAAACTTGGGGTGACAATCCTTGTTCCTTTCTGACAAGAAAACGACAGCGTGCTTGGCCAGCTCACCAGGGAGGACAAGACGAACTGCAGTCTGAAAGTCTTCAACACGTGAAGTAACGGTAGGCTGCCATAGTCAAGATGGGTGGTTTTGGGTTTGGGGATGTTGGGGGTGGTGGGTGGGATTTCCGGGCGTTTGGGTTTGTGTGGGTTGTTGGGTGGGTTGGTGGTGTGGATGGGGTCTTGGTTAGTGTGTTGGGTGGATGTGAGGGCGTATGGTGAGAGGGTGTTGGTTGGTGGGTGGGGTGGGGATGTGGTGCTTGGTTATTGGTTGTTTGGTTGTATTGGGGCTTGGTTATGTTATGTTTGTTGTGTTTTTTGTTGGATTGGTTGGTCTTGTTATTCTTTATTTTGGTTGGATTGTTTTTTACCTTGCTTTTTTGTTTCTCGTTTTTTTTTTTTTTTGTTTTTCTTTTTTTTTCTTTTTTATTTCTTGTTTTTTTTTAGTGTTTTTTTTTTGCTTTTTTTCTTTTTCTTTTTTTTTTTTTTTTTTTTTTCTCTTTTTTGTTTTCTTTATTTTTTGTCTTTGTTTTTTTTTTTTTTGTTTTCCTTTTTTTTTCGTTTTTTCCCTTTTTTTGTTTTTTTCTTTTTTTGTATTTTCTGTTTTTTTTTCCTTTTTTCTTATGTTTTTTTTTTTTTTTGTTTTTCTTTATTGGTCTTTTGTTTCTTGTTTTTTGTTGTGGGGTCGTTGCCCTCGTCCCCGTGTCGGCGGTAGGTTCTTCCATAGCGACGAGGGTGGGTTTGGGGAAGCTTGGGGGTGAGTGGGTTGATTTGGGGTTGGAACGGGGGCTGGGGTGTTTATTAGAGGGTGGGTCCGAAGTATGGGGCTTGAAGTGGTGGTTGATTTTGCTTGTACGGGGGGCTGGGCATTAGAGGGTAAGGCCCGGTAGTGGGGCCTTGTGGGGTTGGAGTGGGTAGATGTGTGGGGTTGCGTGAGGTGGGGGCTAAGTGCTGGGTGGAAGGGGTTTTGGTGAGAGGGTGGTGGTGGGTGGGTGGATGGGGTGGGTCACTAGTGGGTGGGTGGAGTGGGGCTTGGTGAGTGGATGGTGGGTGGAATAGGGTTGGGTGAGAGGGTCCTTGATCTATTGTTAATTCCTTCACACGAGGGGACCCCGCAACAAATTCCCTAACGTTGTTCCTCGGGCTTCCTCCTTGACGGTGAAATCAGCAAAAACTTAAATGTGGCTCATCCAGCTTTTTTGAAAAGCCCTGGCCCTCGAGCAGGGGGCAACAATTTTCCTTTTCTCCTTTCTCCTTTTCTTTTCTGTCATACATTGTCTAGGGTAGCGCAGACAAGTATACCATTAATAGACGGGGGAGCAAGCATATGATATCATACAGGGATTTAGTCCAGTTCAGAAAGCGGGTCAATTTGTTAGCTTCATGGGTTTAAGCCTCCTCCAGGAACAGGACGGGGAGGGTGGGGGTGGGGGGGCATGGGGAATCATGCATCTTTGCTTTGTAACCAGCTGAAAACATCTATGTAATCTGAAAGAATCACCCAAATAACCTGTGTTCCATTAGGAAAGCTGCCTTTGCTATAGCCTGCACCCGCTTGGTGCTATGCCCCAAGTAGGCTTACACATGCTTGTTAGTGCTCTTAAGGAATTGGAGGAGGATGCAGATCAGCAAGGCTGAGACTTGGTGACAGCCTTTATTCCTTCCGACACAGCGTGCTTGGCCAGCTCACCAAGGAGGACAAGACGAACTGCAGTCTGAATCTCACGTCCAGATCTGCAAGGCTGCACAAGCCAGGCTGCCTTTGTGGGCAGCACAAAGTCAACAACATATTGCTGTCGAAAGTGTAACTGCATGTAGAGCATCTAATCTTCCATCGACCATCTCATTCCCCAGCACAAAAGAGACAAGCACACCCATTTATCGAGCCAAGATTACTTAAGCCTGACTGACCCTTCTCAAGCCAGGCTGCCTTTGTGGGCAGCACAATGATTGTTCTGCAGCTTGGGGGAGTACTTGCGCCTCAGCCTGGCCACAATCCCATTGAACTCCCCACAGTTGACGCTGGCCCCATCAGCCCCATTCTCCACATGCTCCTGACATATTTCCTCCCTCTCCATGCCAGTGCCGTGAACAAGGGTGCTGATCAAAAGCTCAGTCAGATACTCGGCATCTGGGGCTGCTTCCACCTTTGCCAACTTCAACAAGTTCTATAAAGCGTCGCATGCGATTCTAAAAATTGGCGGAGAGTGTTCACAATGGAGCAACAGGTGGCAAGGGAAGCGAGTTAGTTACGAGACCGTTGGCTGACGTGCCAGGCTTCGTCTCAGTCAGACGGATGGTCAGTCGGTCAGACGGACAAATGGGTAACCCTGGGGGCTCCCGCCCCCTTCAAGAGGGGGCTCCGCCAAAACGTACGGCACTATGTTCCAGGGATCGCCAATGATGCTGACATGGATGCACAGAACGGTGAAAAGAAGAGGGTCAGGTTCTGCTCTTTTGTAACATGGCCCACTTTTGTCAGAACTACTAGGCTACGAGCGCTCTATAGGTTTTTGCAAGATGTCTATAGAGCAATCGTAGCCTAGTAGTTATGCCCACTGTCTTCTCATGATTCTTTCCAACAAACATCGTGCTGTCAAAAGTAGAACTGCATGTAGAGCATCTAACTTTCCATCGACCATCTCGTTCGCCAGCACAAGAGAGCCACGGACGCCCATTGGGCCAAGATTCCTTTAGCCTGACTGTCCCTTCGTTCTGATACCAATCCATACTGTATTCACCATTACTGTGACCTTTCGGAACCATCAACCGCTTGGGAACATGTGAGTCTGAAGGCACGTTTTGAGGCAGCATGCTAGAGACCCTAAAACACAATAGGACGATACTTTGTTGTGATACCAATTCTTGCACTCACCATTACTGCGACCTCTAGGAACCTTCGCCCTCTTGGGAACATGCGAGTCTGAAGGCGAGTTTTGAAGCGGATTGCTACAGAACCTGAAACACAATAGGACAATACTTCGTTCTGACATTAATCCCAGTATTCACCATTGCTGCGATCTCAAGGACCCTTCGCCCTCTTGGGAGCATGCGAGTCTGAAGGCGAGTTTTGAAGCGGCATGCTAGAGAACCTAAAACACAACAGGACGATACTTTGTTCTGATACCAATTCTTGTATTCACCATTATCTCAGGGAACCTTCGCCCTCTTGGGAACATGCGAGTCTGAAGGCAAGTTTTGAGGCGGCATGCTAAAGAACTTGAAACACAATAGGACGTCCAAACCATCAAGCTAGCTATTTAAATGCGGTCGAGATCAAAGGGTCGAAGACTAAAGGTTCAGACGATGAGTGAGAAAAATGAGCTGCAAAGGGGGTCGACAATATCCATCCATCCAGAAAACATGCATTTGCACATGGATGACATAACTTACACTGGTTTGTAACAACTTTGTCAAGCCTCTAATTGTACAGAAAAGTAACCACTGGTCAACTGGGTCTAGTACTACAACCTAGCCCCAACATTCCAGCAAATATAAAACATAATCACTTTTAAGTTATCATCAATACACATTCCTTGCGCATCATAAGAAAAGGGTCTGCTCGATCATATCACACAATGCAAAATGTGATACTATCAACTGTGGTGTAAACAACATCAAGTAGCTAGTCAGCTACTCAGCTGTCAGCTAGTGTGTCCAATTACGCCATTAGCGCCCTTCCTTCCTCCAAGCACCTATGGCTTTGGTGTATGGGAAGGACTCCACGTTGTAGAAGTCTTCGAGTTCTGTCAGTTCGATCATCGAAGCAAATCATCAGGATACTCACTTCCTCTTTCAGCTAGCTCTAGGAGCTTCCCCTGCTGCAGTGGGCTGGACGACCTCTGCATCCGGCAGAGCATCGGCAGCTCTGGCTTAATCTGGAGACTTAGGGGCAGTTGTCGTTGCCACGACTGCCTTTGGTTGATACACACTGCGCAAACTCTGCTGTCTGAACACGGGTGGCGCAGACGAACGCGGTCTAGTTAAATCTATTTCGGGCATACCTCATGCCGTTGCAATAATTAACAAATCAACCAGGTAAGCTTGACTGGATCGGTGCCGACCCCTTGCGGAAGTTGGAACGCAGAAGTAACTGCACTACTGTACTTTCTGGCTTGGGCAGTTGATCTCAGGGGTCACTTTCAGTTCTTTCAATTCTGACAAGAGCTGGCTTAGAGCTAGCTAGCTAGCTATCTACCTGGGCTGGGCCTATGCTCTTGCTGGGCCTGTGCGACCCAGGTGCGACCAAGGTGGCGACCCAGGGCACAAATCACTTACTCGCGGTCGCATTCGCGGCGACCAAGGGCCGATTTCGCCTTAAACTCGCACACCTGAGGGTCGCACGGTGGTCGCCACTGGGTCGCCGATTTGGCGACGGGTCGCACAAAAAAGAAAACTGGTACCATTAGTACCTGCTTTCCATGCTTTCTCCAAGGACGCAGAAAGGGAGCTGCCTAGAAGCTGCTATGCATAGCCCAAAAAGGAAAATGTGCCCACATCTCTTTCAAGTATGTTTTGTTGCACTTCTACTTAACATATGTATTACTCTGCCACCACCCACCACCCTCTTACCAAGCCCATCAGCAAGGAGTCGGTCCTATACCGTTGCAACCAATCAATTGTTACTGTTGTATGGTATCGATGCGCCATTGTTGAATGATGTCGATATGTTACTGTTGTATGATATCGATAGGTTACTCTTTGATGATATCGACACACTCCCATCCTAGTACCCATGGGATACAATATTACCCTCCCACCAACCAGTCAACCACTCACCTGCTCGACTCCCACAGGGACGTGTATGATGAGTGTGTGTGAGTGTGCATGTGTGCATTGTGTGCAGGTGTGGGGCAAGGATGTGTATGGGTGCGGAATGTGGATGGGGTTATGGACGTGTGTGGGTGCAGTTCTGGGTGGGTGTGGGTGTCCTTGTGTGTGTTTGGGTTTGGGTGTGTTTGTGCGTGTGAGGACCCAAAGGGTGCAGGATTACAGCTCCATTATTTTAGCCATACCTTAGGTTGTGAGTCACCTCTTCCAATCCCTGGGGCTCTTCTATTCGCTGCGAGAAACAGCTTCTAGGCAGCTCCCCTGACAGGTTTTTCAGCCAAACCTAAAGCCACAAAATGCAAGTGGAAACTGACAGAAACAGCTTTCCCGTTCTGTTGCATTCTTGGGGCTCAGCCCAGTGGCTGGCTCAGGGAGCTACCTCGAAGTTTCTGCTCAAAGCTGAAAAGAAAAGCTGTGGCTCATACTGCAACTGCTCAGTCTGGCTGTGACGGTCACTGTGACTCGCATCTCAGCATGTCGCACCCACCTTCTTGTTGTAGCGAGCCAGGCGTGCGGCCTCAGAGGCGATTTTGTCGAAAATGTCGTTGATAAAGGAGTTCAAAATGCCCATGGCCTTGGAGCTGATGCCAGTGTCGGGATGCACCTGCTTCAGCACCTTGTAGATGTAGATTTTGTAAGTCTCCGCCTTAGCCATCTTCTTAGCCTTCTTCTTGCCCTCCGCAGTTTTAGCGGGAGCGGCCTTCTTGGCGGGAGCCTTTTCTGCTGCCTGCGCAGCAGATCACACCAATTCGAGACTTCGGCTTGAGCTACCCCATTCCATTTTTTCAACTACAAATAAGCAGCATGCTGCAATTGCGCAACTCAAAGAAACGAAATTTGCACGGAAGAGGTAACCCACCTTGGGAGCCATTTTGAATATTTAGCGGACAGGTAGAAGAATGCAAACAGCGACACCGACGAGAGGAGTTGACGAGAGGAGATGCTATCCGGTGGAGAAGTTATTCACCTTGTTGATGAAGGAAGCTAGTTTTGGGATCCGAGGTTTCTTCGTTCCGGGTGGACTGTAGTAACGATACGTATCACCCAGACAGCCTGGCACTGTTTCAGGACCCCCCTATTCGCTCAGGCTACTTCTGAGGGATGAGGGATGAGGGATGAGGGATGAGGGCGAATGAGGGGATTAGGTGCCTCACCCGACCCTCAGGCCCGACCCTCACCTGGTTGCAACCCAGGCCCGGGCCCAGGGTTGCAACCCGGGCGGGGCGGCTTGGGGCGTGTTTCCACAGAGACTTTTCCCTTGCCGCGAACTCCCTAGTTAACCCTAAGGGGGGCCAGGTCAGCATTTTATTTTTCCACACAGGGGTATTCGGGGTCTCCTCGGGGGTCTTTCCGGCGATCCAGGTAGGCGACAGGTCGGCGATTTGTCATCCCAGGGATATATTTAAAGATTTCGTATTATTTTAAAAAGCGACGGTTTCAAGGCAGAAACGAGCGAAAAACAGGTATGGCCGCGAAGACTTCCAGATGGGGGTCGACCCCCATCTGGAAGTCTTCGCGGCTTTCCGGGTGACACATCAGCAATTCCCCCGAAATCCACGTATGCAGCGTGACACAAAAATACAACAGCACGTACAGTCTCTGCATTGTGAGACTTCTATTGCTTCCACACCAAGATTGTCTTTGTTTCGCTGCAACTATTATTTGTAGCATGGAGACGTCTGCTGATCTCCCCGATTTGGGGCAAACCCGAGATCTAGGGAAGTCCGCCTCCATCGTCGGGGGAGCAAGTGATGCGCAGCTACATGCCGATCCAGGGAAGTCTACCGCCGTTGGTGCAGTAGCGTCTGGTGTGCCCAGGGCGTTGATGCCTTTCGGCGGATTGGGCGTAACGAAGGAAGGGAGGAAGGAAGGCCGGAAGGAAGGAAGGAAGGAAGAAAATAAGGAGGGTAGGAAGGAATGAAGGGAGGGAACGCACTGCGGCGTGGGGATGGAGACGGATGGAGACTGCATAGAACAAACGAAAGACGGCCTGATCCTGTAGCGAAATGACCAGTGGAAACAAAAAAGGGCGTGAACGTGGCCTGCCTTGCCGTGGCAGACAGCGTAGGGCAGCGTGGCACCAGAATGCCCCAGGGAATAATTCAATATGGAATTGGGAATGCGCAGTTGTTCAACCCAACGATCCCGGGGAATCCACGTAGATGAAAATTCGCTGCCAGGTAGATCCCCGAACCCCAATCTGGGGAAGGCCCAAACTCGTATGTGGAAACACGCCCTTGGGCCCGGGGCCTGGGTTGACTAGAAAGCATCAGGGAATCATCCCTGGAAATCATGGATCACCGTCGTACCGCTGTTTCGAAACTTTCAAATTATAAGGGGCGCGCGAAAGTTTTTGTTCGAGCTACAACTGTACTGTATTCTACCCATATGGATTCTCCAGTAAAATTGTAGTACTATTGATATATTGTATACAAAAATCCTTCGACGCTCCCGTCTCACCAACCCAAACCCCAGCAAGCTCCCTCCGGCCGTCATCTATCTCCTGCACGAGAATCAAGCTCAACTAGCAGCGCATTCTTTCAAGCGCTCACATTTCCAATCTGAGTTATCAAGTCCTGATCCAAGAACGTAGCAAGATGTCTGCTGCTTGTTTGCTGGTTGAGAGCATGACACGGATGACCGTCGGGGAATCTAGGTGCGTCTAGCTACGAACTCATGCGATCTAACACTTCCCTCCTGTGTTGCAACGATTTCTTCAGGCCGATCCATGCAGTGGCATAGAATTACTGCACACCCCTTGCTCGATCCCTTCACCTTTCAACCTGCACCCCAAAACGCGTAAGCACTTCACAACGCATCGCTCCTTTACCCCCCTGCCAGCGAAACCCATTCGCCAACTTCAGAATCCCACTGCCATTTGTCCGAAATGCTTGCTACGTGTCTCCCTGTCCACGCCCCGTGCCTCCCTCAGCGCATGCGACCCTCTAGAAAGTTGGACACGGATCACCCTCGGGCTAGATGCCCTCCCGCGCCACTTTCTTCGAACTCCGTGACAGCTGCCGTCGTGCCCTGTAGTGGAGGGACAAATTGTATCCTGCAGACGGCTAGAGGTCTTAAAACCGTGTGAAAGTTCCAATTCAAATTCTGTAGTGGTTCCAACCTTGGTTTCCTCTCCACCTTGTCGCCCATGGTACCTTGTCGCCCATGTAATTAGACTGAAACATTGGGGTGTGCTTCGAATTCGGGCTCCCACTAATCCTGAGTAGAAGTCTGGTCAATCCTGAGGCCTTGGCGCATACCCACTCCCCTCCCCCCCCACCACCACACGATCATACACACGCACACACCCTGCCTTGCCCTTCCTCTCCCCCTCCATTGCCATCGCCCACTGCATTCCCCTAGCCCCCTCCACTCCCTCTACCCCACTCCCCCCACCCCTCCTCCTCCGCCTTCCCTCCCCTCCATTCAAAACACTCACCTCTTCTGGCCTCACCCCTCCCCTTACAGCGCCTATGTGTCAACTTCCACGAGCGCACCCGATCTGCAGCAATTCAACTACATGCAGCACTACAACCACGTGCAGCAAAGCGCGCCAAGCTTTGGGTCTCCCCACCAAAGCGGAATCTCCGCCCGCCCTGCCAACCTTAGAATCACTATCCCGACTGAAGATGCGTCGCAACAGCCTGCCCCACAATTAGAAAGCCATGTAGAAGCTAGCGTCAACCACAATAACATGCAAGTGGGTGCACACTACCCTCAGAATGTCTATGGAGCCCCTGGCTGGTGAGGTCTCTGCCAGAGCTTTTTATTTTCAACTGCAAGCAGCAGCTTCTAGGCAGCTCCCTGACTCATCCACTGGGCTTAGTGCCAAGATTTCAACAGGTGAAGAAAACGGATGGCGTCATCGTCCAGGCGCAGTAGACTGTCCAGGTTTGACTGGAAAGGCAAGCAGAGGAGCTGCCTAGAAGCTGCGGCTGGTAGCTCGAGGCGGCCTCACAATCTCAACCCTGGGTGGTGAGATGACCTTGGCCTGACAAAGTTGGTCGTTCTGACTCATCCCCCTACCTACATGATGTGCGTTACTGCACATTACACAGTACCATCTTCGTTGTGACCTTCCTATCGCCATGCAAAAGTGATGGTTCGGGATCGAGCCTCGCACATCCACCTAGCCTGCCAGATGTACTCTGAGCATGGTACAACAGATGTACAACTCGTAGTACATCTATAGTACGGTACACCAGATCTACTATGAGCATGGTACAACACCTAGTACCAGCTCCTTTGAAGTCGTGCACACAAGGTCGTAGCTTTTTATTTTCAGCTACGAGCAGCAGCTGCTAGGCAGCTCCCTGAGCTATGCACTGGGCTAAGCCTTAAGATTTCAACAGTATATATTGGAAATATGATTCTGTCAGTTTCCAGATGAACTTAGTTGCTATATGTTTGGCTAGGTAGCAAGCCAGGGGAGCTGCCTAGAAGCTATGCTGAACAAATGCTATGCACACGTTGACAGTCATGTTGATAACTTTTCCTTTTTGAGACTACGCATATTATCGCCCTGTAGCGTAGACATATTACAGCCTAGACAGCGTTTACAGACAGATCACAGTCTATAATTTACTAGGCTGCTTAGTCTAGTCCAGAATACTTCAATGACCCCGCACTGTTATTGCAGCGTGTAGCCCATCCCCCCAGAACAGAACCCCGCAGCCTCCCGAGTTGCATGCCAGGGACCTACATTCATTTTTGCAGAGTATGGAAGAGAGTACTGAACAGGCAGTACATGCCTTTACAAGGGGGCGGTACATGCCGTGTAGTAGAAAGTTTAAAAACTTGTTCAGGTCTGGTCTTGTCTGGTCTTGCTCAGTGCATATTCATCCTGAACGCATATTATTAGCAACTGGCAAATGCACTGCTCTGTGGTGTGTATTGTCAGAATTTTTGTTGTTTTTTGCTCAATACGCTGTAAAACAAAATGTGATGCATTTGTCTACATCTCCCTCCCCAGTGATTTTTCTTCCCGAGCAGGCAAACAAAAGGGTATGAGTTAATGGTGCGCCAGGAATGGTAGACTAACAAAGATAGACGGAAACCATGTAGGGTTTCGTTTTCTCACCCAAAATGTAACCGCGGGTCCATGTTGCATCGGTGAGACTAACATGCTCTTTCGACCTGTTGGGAAATCGGGGTTTTCATGATGCCCTTCATGAGAACCAGGTGCTATTCGACAAGAGAGATTTTTACAGCTTTAACCTTTCACAGGACATGAAGAATTGCGCAAAAGGGCATATGCCTGTCGGTCTGTATCAGCTAGAATACACTCCGTAGAGTGGACAGAGATGTTGCAGCGGAACAGACGCGCCAATCTATACACGGAGACGAGAATAGCGTTACAAGGACAGGCGGACGCCAAAGTGCACCATCGGTGGAAGAGGCGGTAGCCAGAACCTGAGTCTAGAACCTAAGCCTGGAATCTTAAGCTGGGCGCAGGCAGTATAGCGCGTGTCAGGGGGACAGGTGACGCAGCCAACAGGAAGCTGTCACCGTGTCATGAAGGATGACACAGTCTACGGGAAGCTGACACAGTACAGACAGAAACACTGTCTGGACCGATAGTTCTAAGGAAGTACATAAGTAGTCACCAAGTCATAAAACGCGTGAGAGCACCGCAATTCATGCTGACACTCCACCTATGACACAGGTGACATACAATACGACTACTCCACCTATGGCACTGGGTACATAAAACTATACGTAACAGATAAAAAAAAAAAAAAAGAACTCCGAAATATCGAGAGAACTTCAAATGAAACCCAAAGGGTGAAAGGAAGGAATGAAACAAGGCAAAAACAAAATTTTGCCAAGTTAGAAAAGGATGAAAAACCGAATATCAAAGATGGGTAACAACGGTATAGAAAACCCGATCCGGGAATAGGAACCTAATGCCAAACAATGATAACCAAAGAAACCGATGTAGCAAAAACAAATATGACCCTAAGGAGACGCGGTCATTCCAAGCATTCGGACAAACCGCCAGAACACAGCAGGATCAAGGGGCTTGGTGAAGGGGTCAGCACAGTTGTCCTTAGTGTTAACATAGGCAACATCCAGTTGGCCATCCTCCACCAGCTCCTTGATGTAGTGATGAATAACATCAATTTGCTTGCTGCGAGGGAGCAGCTGCCAGTCATTGGCCCAACTCAGAGACCCTAAGTTGTCACCATGAATGGTAACCAAACCACAAGGCAGACCCAGATCCACCCTCAACTTCTTCAACCATTGCACCTCCCTGGCAGTCTGAGACAGGGCCTGATACTCAGCCTCACTAGAGCTAATGGCAACAGTAGGCTGCCTCTTGCTCATCCAGTTCACTATGCACCCCCCAGCAAGCACAGCAAAGCCAGTCTGAGACCTCCTGTCAGACCCATCATCAGCAAAGGATGAGTCACTAAAGACAGTAAAAGAGAACTCAGGGCTGTGGGTGTAAGTGAGTCCCAGGTGGGAATGTGACCTCAAATACAAGAGCAAACGCTTGGCTGCCCCCCAGAGGGGGACGGTAGGGTGAGCAGAAAACCTGGACAGGTAGCTCACAGCAAAAGAAATATCAGGCCTGGTGCAAGTAGCCAGGTATAGCAAAGCACCCACAAGAGATAGGTACTGGCTATTAGAGGGCAGGGGGTCTCCAGGTGGGTCAGTGACGGTGGACTTGGCCATGGGGCCAGAAAACTTGGGCTTGGCAGCAGCAGTAAGACCAAACTGCTCCACCAGATCAACAATGTAGGAGTGCTGGGAGAGGTTGATCTGTACACACCTGCCTTCAGAGTCAATTGTAACGGCCATGTCCAATGAGAGGAACTGAACCGGGACACCCATCTCCTTGACCTCCCAGCCAGCTTTCTCCATAGCCTTGATCAGCAAAGCATATAAAGCCAGCTCACTAAAAGCACAGATAAAATCATCAACATAGGTCAGGACATAGCTCCACGCACCAAAAGAATCCCTCCTAAAATACAGAGCAGGTTCTGCCTTGCACATAGTAAACCCATATGCAACCAAAACCCGCTTGACATCCATACTCCAAGCCCTAGGCGCCTGCTTCAAACCATAAAGGGACTTGATCAGTTTGCACACAAGGGGAACACCGTTAGGACCAAGTACCCTCAGGCTGGTGGCAGTACAGGTCCAGACCAGGTTCCAGCTTAGCATTCAGAAATGCAGTCTTGATGTCCAGCTGCCGAACAAACATTTTCCTATGAGTGATGGCAGCAAGGAGCACCCTCAGACCTGCTTTAGAGGAGACGGGGGCATATACGTCACGAAAGTCCAGCCCAGGACGCTGCAGAAAACCACGGACCACAAAACGTGCCTTAAAGCGCACAGAACCATCAACCCCAACCTTCTTCACAAATAACCACCTGCCAGACAGGATCCTCTGCTTAGGAGGCTGTGGAGTGAGTGCCCAAGTACCATGGGCATGTAGGGACGCCATCTCATCCTTCATAGCAAGCAGCCACTGATCCCTGTCAGGGTTGGAGGAAAGCATGGCAGCTTTATAGGTTAGTTCAGTGGAGGTGGAAATGTAAGCTCCCACGTACAAGCAGTTTACTTGTACATGAGCAGCAGGGGTATCAGGAATATCAGCAGTAACCGGTAGTATAGCCCCCAGTGCAGAACTACTGCCTGGTTGAACAAGGCCGGCATTCTTTGCCTCTATATCAACGAATCCTGGGTCGACCGGAACACCCCAGCCATACGCAGTATCGGAACCAGACCAATGTTCAAGGTCATCACTCACACTTTCGGTGACGGCTACATCATCACATGGGCTTGACCCGGATGATCCACCAGGGACGGCAGGAGGCGAAGGGAGTAACAACGCCTGCGAGCCATCCGAGGTGGCCGGAGGTTGGCGACTATTAGACAATGGACCTATGACAGGCTCCACTATGATCTGAGACTGTCTTAATCCTAGAGCTTCGCCGACGGAACGTGGCGCAGAGGAGGGCCTGGCGACCCCTTGAGATTCGGGTAAATCACTGTCTGAAGGAACTTCGGAATCCCGCCCGCCCAGTACCTTCACACGCAATGCAACACCATCAGCCCCTGACCTGGGACGCAAAGTCATCCCATGACCAGGGCAGCGGTCGACAATTGGGGTTGGTAAAGGATCTAAGGCATTAATCGCAGACTCAGGCATGTGTCCGTTGATAGCGGCAGGGATGCGTGAAACATACGGAGACCCGTCATAAGGGGACAGCCCAGGTATGCAGTTATAGCTAAACTGTTCATAGAAGAGTACATCACGACTCTCTACTACCTGGCGCAACTTAGGAACCCAAACAAAATAACCCTTACTCACCAGGGAATACCCAACCAGTCTACCAGATAACGCCCTTTCGTCTAGCTTGTTGCGTTTCTTCCCATTGACTAACGTGACGTAGCAAGGGCACCCAAACACACGCAACAACGACACATCAGGCGCAACCCCAAAGAACAGCTCGTATGGAGTTCTGTCTCCCTGATTGGGCAGCCGATTACGTAGGTAACAAGCAGCTAGGAAGGCATAGGGCCAGAAAGACTTAGCTAGTTTAGACTCCAGGTGGATGCTCCTAGCTACAGACTGTAAGACCCCATTGTACCTCTCCACAGTTGCATTCTGCTGTGCAGTGTATGCCAACGATAACTCATGCACTGCGCCAACCGATATCAGCCAATCCTCGAACCACTTAACTTTAAACTCCTTAGCCCTGTCAGATCTCAGACACTTAAAGGCAAACCCATGCAGCTGATTCATCCATCTGAGGATGATAGTTTGGACTGCTAAGGGAGCTTCATCCCTGGTCCTCAAGCACAATACCTCAGCATAGCCAGAGTATTGGTCTGCTGTGAGGCACAGAATATAAAACTCCCAGCGCAGGCCCCTAATATGAACTGGTCCCATGATGTCTAAGTGAAGGCGTTGGAGAGGTGCACGGATCTTAGTGGTGCTTTCTTTAGGAAAAGGGAGACGTTTGCCCTTAGCCTTCTGACAAGCATCACAAGGGATCTTAGCCAGTTTCTGCACCTGCCTGAGAGAGAGGGGTAAGTTCTTAACCATACCTTTTTTGACACGTCTGCGCATGGCATCATAGCCGGGGTGACCCAGCCGCCTATGCCACAGCCATTCAGGAGTGGTAGGTATAACAACTCCACCGTCCTCATCAACATCAAGTGCAAAAACTGGGCAATGGTCAGCACTACTCAAACAGCCACGGGTGGTGCTACAAGGCCTACAGGTAAACTTGTAAACACCATCACTGGAGGCAGGGAAAGACCAGAGAACAGAAGAGCCCTGAGTGGCAGTGCAACTAAGACTATCAAAAGAAACCTGGCAGTGGAGAGAATGAGCCACAGCATTTACCGACAGGAGGTTCACCGGACAGCGAGGTATGTAGAGAACATTGGTCAGAGTGATTGAAGTTGGTAACCAATCACTACATAACACAATGGATCCCATACCCTCTGACCGTTGAACCACCCCATCACCAAATCTAACTGCAGGACAATGTTCAGAAGCCTTATACACAGTGAACTAACAAAGACTTATCACCTGTGATAGACATTCCAGCTCCAGAGTCCACATGCCAGACACCCTCAGATAGGCTCGGGCTACACACATTAGAGAACTTCGTTGTGCAAGAGAATAGGACAGAGCGTACCTCCTAGTTCTTGGACATGGCAAACTCGTCAATCTGAGCCTGCAAGGAGGACAACTGCTTTCGAGTCAGCGAACCTGGAAGGGCCAAGGCAATGGGCACGGGTCCACTGCCCGGTGCACCAGCCTTGGTCTTTCGCAGGTGCGGGTGCTTCGTCCAGCAGCGTTCCTCCGAGTGGGTCGTTTTGTGAGGACAAGGTCCCCAAGCGCAATCCAGGTATCTCTTGGCAGCCCCGGAACGAACCCTGAGCACCAGGTCCCCGCCCACGCTGGAAAGCAGCATTGGCAGGGACTTGGGGAGGGTCGCGGGACCAACCAGGATGCCTGGAGTCCGACTTGGGGAGCGACACATTCAAGAAATCTAACGACCTATACTCTGCAAGACAGGTCCAGTAATCAACAGGCTGCGATTGGTACAGCAACGTACCAAATTTGATCCGCAGGGAGTCGAAGCGAGGAAGACGAATACCCTGAACGATAGTGTTCATGGCATGACGCTGAGTCTGTGGATACCCAGCACTGCGGAGGTCAGTGCACAAACCACGGACCATGCGAAAGAAATCATCCACACGTTCAGAGTGGCCCATGGATGCACCTTGAAGCTCGATGAGCATTTTTTTTTAAGTTGTGAAAGGACTTTCACCCCAGGAGGTGGGTCTCCCGACACAAACCAGCGACACGGAGGATTCAGTTCGAATGGTGGTGCCACTCCTACAATATGCAAAGTAGGCGCACTTAGGGTTGGTGAGAGATACCAACCCACGACCAAACGAACATTCACCACTACCCCTGTTGACCACGGCAGACAAGCTCCCTGCCATGGTAAGCATGAGAGGGACACGAGCGGCAAGGGCATCAGACTGCTTCCTCCGGATATCGATCAAGATATCCCGAGGAGTGGCAAAGTCCTGATACACCTTGACCATCGCATCCGTCATATGAGCAAGCATCATGGTGAGACACATGAACTCCTGACGGTCCAGGGGCAGGGCACTAAAACCCAACAGTGCAGGATCTACACGAGACTCACCATGACTCCATGAGAGGCCGAAGTTCCAGCAGCAGGAGCAGGGGTCAGGGGTGCCAAAGACTTACGAACCTCCAGAAAATACTCAGCCGCAAGACCAGCGTCATACGCGCGCTGGTCATCTATGTTCCTAACATCAGGCAGGGACCGCGCAAAACTCACTACCAGCTCGAAATCAGGCTCTACAGGACAGAGAGGGCGTGGAACCTTCAACCACTGGTACCCCTTCAAATCAGCATTCCTACGCCCCACACCACCAAACGTAACCCCATGAGCAGGAGGATATCTAATCCCCTCCGGAACAGGCCCTAGAAAAGACCGGCACTTGAGACCTAGCTCAGTGAATGCCATCACACGCCGAACACGACCCTTGAGATCAACATTGGCCTGAGTGGCCTTATAATCCAGCCTACCGTACAAGATGCCATCCAGAGATCCAAGCTCGGATTGAGCTCGGCGGACAAGACGGAAGTCCCGCAGCTGTAGACTAGGAGGAGGTCCACAAGAGAGCAGATGCTCCCAAGAATCGCGAGACCGGGAAGTCAAGACTGGAGGGTGTCAGCGTATACTACTAGGACACGAGTGCCTTATTGGCATCTGATCAGATGCCAATAAGGCACTCGTGTCCTAGTAGTATACGCTGACAATAATGCATGTCCCGGGAGGAGAACAGATTACCCAGAGGTTCCATTAATCCACAGCCAACCTTTCGGCTATGGTCATACGATTGGGGGCAACTTAGTACAGATCAGACCCGCACCCCGCCTGTGTACCGCGACCTTCTGGAAAGGATCGAACCCCCCCGTTTTGCATGATTCAGATGCAAATCAGGCATTCGTGTCCTAGTAGTATACGCTGACAATAATGCCTGACTCGGGAGGAAAACGGGGGGGTTCGATTCTCCCCAGATGGCCGCGATATACAGGCGAGTTGCGGGACTGACCAGTACTAAGTTGCCCCCAAGACTATAGTCGTAAGACCATAGTTGTATTCTGATCAGACGTCAATAAGGCACTCGTGTCCTAGTAGTATACGCTGACAGAGGGGGTGGGATCGAAGGAGGAGGCAGATATCTAATCCCCTCCGGAACAGGCCTTAGAATAGACCGGCACTTGAGACCTAGCTCAGTGAATGCCATCACACGCCGAACACGACCCTTGAGATCAACATTGGCCTGAGTGGCCTTATAATCCAGCCTACCGTACAAGATGCCATCCAGAGATCCAAGCTCGGATTGAGCTCGGCGGACAAGACGGAAGTCCCGCAGCTGTAGACTACGAGGAGGTCCACAAGAGAGCAGATGCTCCCAAGCATCGCGAGACCGCGAAGATACTGGAGGGGGCGGGATCGAAGGAGGAGGCAGATCCACAGGCGGTGGCGGAGGGGGGGTTCCCGCGAAGTGCCAGCAGCAAATGTGCGGACAGCCGTGGCAGCAGCTTCTCGAGCACGAGTGTTGTAGCCAGGAATACCTCGCTCCATAGGGTTGGTGGTGGTGAAGGACGCAGAACTTTGCAGCAAAGACGGCTTGGCCACCTCCGGGTTGACCGGTGGAAGTGGCGCAAGCAGAGGTGCATGCACACTCGGGGAAGTCGACAGATCGCTAGATGCGTACGAGTGGAATGCACGCGGGCTCCGCGATTAGTCATAGTCCTTTAATGACCTGGCACTTCTGACTCTAGCGGTAAGCCCTATACCCGCGTCGAGTGTAGCTCAGGATCCCGAGACATTTCGCCTGCATTTCGCCAAGGCGGATTGTCATCGAAATGTCTCAGACTTCTGAGATATTTCGACGGCATCTCGCCACGCACGGCGGCTTGTGCACGGTAATGAGGCGAAATGTTCTTCTGAGACATTTCGCCTGTACTTCGCCTGCAGGGCCGTTTGGGCATGGTGTTCGGAGAGGTCACATTTTCAGGAATATTTTCTAGGAGCCTTTCTCAATTACATCAGGAGTCGAGAAGATAGATTACATACATAATAAACTATGCATCCATTAACCTATTGATCTACCTATATATCTATGTAAGCATCCTTACACATGTACATCCACTACAGCCCATATATTTCCTCTACATCCATTAACCATAGATAGACAGCAAGCAAAAACGAGCAGCCAAATCGCTGGCTGGAGCCATGTAGCTAATTAAGTTCAAGTACAAGTATATACGCAGCCTGCAGGCAGCTATCTATTTGTCTACTTATGAAAACATAGGCCTATATATCCACCAAGAAGAAACGCCCAATCAAAGCTATACATCTATATATATTCGCTGATTCTATTTTATATTTCCATCTTCAGCATGTGTAGTTCCTTCGTGGCAACAATCTTCATCGCAGCCGTAGCATTTCCATCCATCCTTTTGCTCTGCAAGACATGCAAAGCAGGGCATGCGTTAGAGAGCAACCAATGGCAGGGTTAATGGCAAGGGGAAGGACGGTGATGAGCAGAGCATGGCCTGCGTTACATAGCAACCAATGGCAGGGAGCATGGCAAGGGGCATGCAGGTGCTAAACAGAGCAGAGCAGGCATTATAGAGCAATGAATGGCAGGGAGCACGGTAAGGGGCATGGATGCGATAAGCAGATCAGGGCATGTGTTAGAGAGCAAAGCAGGGAAGGGAGCAAAGTACGCCTGGAAAGTGATGATTAAAGAAGGGCATGCGTTCAAGAGGAAGGAAGGGAAGGGAGCACGGCAAGGGGCAGGACCACAGTGATGAGCATAGTAAGGCATGCATTTGAGAACCAAGAGCATGGATAATGGCAATTAATGGGCGTTCCTGCTTCCGAACGGATTTTTTATTTTACTGAAATCTTACGATACATTTTGTAAGATCGTTTTCGCAAATTAGTTGATTTTGATTTTTTGGTGTATTTTTACGAAAATATCTTACAATTTATTTTGTAAGATCGTTTTCGAAAATTAATTGATTTTGCTTTTTTGGTGTATTTTACGAAAATATCTTACAATTTATTTTGTAAGATTGTTTCGTTGTATTCAGGAGAAAGAGACTATTCCCTTCAATTTCAGTTGTAACATTGATTTGCTCGTTTGGAGAGAGAGAAAGTTCCTTCGAAGTATTCCAATACAAAATCAATTGTAGAGGACAGTCAAGAGGAAGGTGAAAGCTGTTTACAAAGTCTTGAACGCATTGCTCATAATTATTTATCTCACAACTCACAACTCAACAGTTCAAAATTACAACTTAGTACTTATGACTCCGAAATCTGTACTTATGTGTACCTCACTTGTGTATAACTCACAACTCAGAACTTATATGTACCTTATACAAGTCAGAACTAATAACTCCTAACTCAGGACTTATTATTCATAATTTCATACCTCATAGCCTCATTATGTACATAACACAAATTTATATCCTTAAATCTGCAAACTGCCATCCTAGAATCCTGAAATTACTCAAAATGTGTGTTGGATAAGGCAAACTAGTACACTCGTGCAAACTTGTGCACGGTGCTAATGTTGCACTGCTGCCAACAAGTCCATTGGTGATAACTTCTGCACTTGGTGCTGACAGATCATGTGCTAACTGACGCCATGGTGCTACCTGACACAATACTGTCTACTCTAGATTGTGGGAACAGGCTATCACGTTGTAGAAAGAGGGCCAATGCTAACTTGTTGGGTAACAACAGCGCCTGTACAATCGCTGCACTAGAATCTCCTCCTCCATGCCCCCATCCCCATCTTCCTCCTCCTCCATCTCCTCCTCCTTAGCAATGTCTACATTGTCTCCATCCGATTGCACAGCCTCTGCCTTGGTGTCCTTCTCAATGGATTGGCAGCTTGACCCCTTTGCATGACTCCTTGCTGTGCATTGATTGCCATGCCCAGCACCTTCTCTGGCAGCTTGACCCCTTTGCATGACCCCTTGATGTACATTGATTGACCCCCCTTGCCGGGCCCCCCCTTGCTGCGCATGCATGAAAGACTGTTTTGATAAGTCGGAAAGGCTTTGCTTCATGCCTTGCGCTTTCACCTCTTTTCATGCCTTGCGCTTTCACCTCCTTTCATGCCTTGCGCAAATTGCCTTTTGCATCCTGCATTGCTTTGCTGCGCATCTGCATTAGCACCGGGTGGCCCTGCATGGTCCCGAGTTGCACCTAATTCTCGCACCCTTTGCGCAATGCATTTCACTGCTATGGGAATTCACTTCAGCTCTGTTCTCATGATCTGCTGCTTTGCCTTTCGCTTTCTGCATCGCCTTGCTGCGCATCTGCAATAGCACCGGGTGGTTGTGAATAACCCCCGAGTTGCTTCTAATTCTCGCACCCTTTGCGCAATGCATTTCACTGTCACTGTCCTGCCTAGCAACTTCTCTGGTGGATGCTGGGCAGATAGCCAGGAGCACTGGCGCTCGGAGCACTGGATAGGTCTGCCTACCTGCATGGCGGTTACCCGCCTGCACCTGCCAGACCAGACCAGGACACGCGCCGGGCCAGCACCTGCGCCGGAGTACTGGCGAACAGCTTTGCACCCGCCTGCACCTTCCTGAGGCCTGCCTACCTGCATGATGGTTACCCGCCTGCACCTGCGTCAGAGTACTGGCGGACAGTACTACATACCCATATGGCATGCATCCTTAGCTACCGTTCCAAGATTTCCATAGCGTCTGGTTTGGTTATGAATTGCATTGTAGTGGTAGACTGCAATTGTAGCCCAGTCTTAGCTGCCTTGTGCCTGTGTTGACCAAGTTACTGCTTGCTAACAGGTTGCCTTGTTTATTGGTTAATCTTTGCCGGGAGTGTGGTTGGGTGTTTATGTTGTGATTGGTACTTTACATGACACTGACATATGGATCATGTACACCTGCATTTCTTCTATTTTACTGTGTTCTTGCCCACCTCGGCCACCTACCTATTTACTAGGTTTGTTTTAGTGGCCCAATACTGCAATAGGTAAAGCAAAGATGTGTAGTTGAGGCCTGCTTGACTTGCATAGCATGACTGATAAAATGTCATAGCCCAGAAGAATTTAGCCCTTTTGCCTGTTCCGTCTAGGCATTCGGTGGATAAAGTTTTCTTTGACTGGTTTTAGGATTGATTTTTTTATGATCGGGAGGACTGTGTGTATTCCGAGTTTGGTTTTCTCAATCATTCGCTCGTTGGGTTTGACAATGCTCCCGATTATATGATCGGGAGGACTGTGGGTATTCTGAGTTTGGTTTTTCTCAATCATTCGCTCGTTGGGTTTGACAATGCTCCCGATTATGATCAAGAGGACTGTGGGTATTCTGAGTTTGGTTTTTCTCAATCATTCGTTCGTTGGGTTTGACAATGCTCCCGATTATGATACGGAGGACTATGGGTATGCCGAGTACAAAAAAAAAAAAAAAAAAAATGCCGAGTACATGTTTTCTGAATCATTCGCTCGTTAGGTTGTCAGTGCTCCCGATTCTGATCGGGAGGACTGTGCGTATTCCGAATTTTGTTTTCTCAATCATTCGCTCGTTGGGTTTGACAATGCTCCCGATTATGATCGGGAGGACTTAGTGTATTCCGAATTTGGTTTTCTCAATCATTCGCTCGTTGGGTTTGTCAATGCTCCTGATTATGATCGGGAGGACTGTGGGTATTCTGAGTTTGGTTTTTCTCAATCATTCGTTCGTTGGGTTTGACAATGCTCCCGATTATGATAGGGAGGACTTTGTGTATTCCGAAGTTGGTTTTCTCAATCATTCGCTCGTTGGGTTTGTCAATGCTCCCGATTATGATCAGAGGACTGTGGGTATTCTGAGTTTGGTTTTTCTCAATCATTCGTTCGTTGGGTTTGACAATGCTCCTGATTATGATCGGGAGGACTGTGGGTATTCTGAGTTTGGTTTTTCTCAATCATTCGTTCGTTGGGTTTGACAATGCTCCCGATTATGATAGGGAGGACTCTGTGTATTCCGAATTTGGTTTTCTCAATCATTCGCTCGTTGGGTTTGTCAATGCTCCCGATTATGATCGGGAGGACTGTGGGTATTCTGAGTTTGGTTTTTCTCAATCATTCGTTCGTTGGGTTTGACAATGCTCCCGATTATGATCGGGAGGACTATGGGTATGCCGAGTACAAAAAAAAAAAAAAAAAAAAAAAAAAAAATGCCGAGTACATGTTTCTGAATCATTCGCTCGTTAGGTTTGTCAGTGCTCCCGATTATGATCGGGAGGACTGTGTGTATTCCGAATTTGGTTTTCTCAATCATTCGCTCGTTGGGTGTGACAATGCTCCCGATTATGATCGGGAGGACTCTGTGTATTCCGAATTTGGTTTTCTCAATCATTCGCTCGTTGGGTTTGTCAATGCTCCCGATTGTGATCGGGAGGACTGTGGGTATTCTGAGTTTGGTTTTTTTCAATCATTCGTTCGTTTGGTTTGACAATGCTCCCGATTATGATCGGGAGGACTAAGGGTATGCCGAGTACAAAAAAAAAAAAAAAAAAAAAATTGCCGAGTACATGTTTCTGAATCATTCGCTCGTTGGGTTTGTCAGTGCTCCCGATTATGATCGGGAGGACTGTGTGTATTCCGAATTTGGTTTTCTCAATCATTCGCTCGTTGGGTTTGTCAATGCTACCGATTATGATCGGGAGGACTGTGTGTATTCCGAATTTGGTTTTCTCAATCATTCGCTCGTTGGGTTTGACAATGCTCCCGATTATAATCGGGAGGACTATGGGTATGCCGAGTACATGTTTTCTGAATCATTCGCTCGTTGGGTTTGTCAGTGCTCCCGATTATGCTCGGGAGGACTGTGTGTATTCCGAGTTTTGTTTTCTCAATCATTCGCTCGTTGGGTTTGTCAATGCTCCCGATTATGATCGGGAGGACTGTGTGTATTCCGAATTGGGTTTTCTCAATCATTCGCTCGTTGGGTTGACAATGCTCCCGATTATGATCGGGAGGACTATGGGTATTCTGAGTTTAGTTTTTCTCTATATCTGAATCTGATTTTGAATCTGAATCTGAATCTGAATCATTTGCTTTACCAACCTATTTGTCTTCCGCAGGGTCTACAATGACAGTACCGTGGAAGTAAAACTCCAATCGGACGGGAAGGATTTGGGATGCAGCGTCATGGACGAATGGACCAAGGAGCGCCAAGTGCCAATGAACATCAAAGTCGTTGTTGGTGGACCAGACTTCTATGTTACGGCTACGCACGCTCACTGGTTGAGGTTTCGCGGCGAATGCAGGCATATGTGCGGAGCATTCTGGTCGACACTCACCCTTGCGGAAGTCAAGACAGCCCAGTTGCTTGAAGTCACTAGCATCCGGAGGCCCATGTCAGGAGCTGGGCTATAAGGAGATAACAATTTGAATACGATGACCTTACAAAGTTGTCAGCGATCTGTCCTCTTCGTTGATTGTAGGAAGCTGACCTTAAGTTTCCTGACTTCTTCGCGGAGGCTGTAGGAAATGTAAAGAGTGCAGAAGTTACGCAATATCCTATCGAAATTGAAAGCGGCAAGTGCGGTCAGCACACAATGATTGTTTCGAACGGTGTACATCCCACCGCGTACGTAACATTCGAAATGTACCTGTCAGATTTGAAAATTTAACCTGAGCCACGGTGCAGCAGTACAGTCCGTTCGATTGCTCTCTTACCGGCGTCAGGTGAAGGCCCTTTTGGTGTACATCGAGGTGACGTCCTCCTGTCGCTAGGACCAAACTCCTCGAAATCGCTCCTGAGCTTTCCTTCGCATGTCTCAACCCACGCCCTAGTTTCCTCGAGCTCTTTGTCGGCGATAAATTAGCCCTCGCCGACCCTGACAGGCTTGCTGCGCATTGTCAACCACCAACCCAAGAGCCTGAATGTGAACTGGTATCCATGATAGGGCTCCTAACATGGGCCTCCGAATGCTAGTGACTTCAAGCAACTGGGCTGTCTTGACTTCCGCAAGGGTGAGTGTCGACCAGAATGAATCTGCTCCGCACATATGCCTGCATTCGCCGCGAAACCTCAACCTGTGAGCGTGCATAGCCGTAACATAGAAGTCTGGTCCATCAACAACGACTTCGATGTTCATTGGCACTTGGCGCTCCTTGGTCCATTCGTCCATGACGCCGCATCCCAAATCCTTCCCGTCTGATTCGAGTTTTACTTCCACGGTACTGTCATTGTACACCCTGCGGAAGACAAATATGATGGTAAAGCAAATGATTCAGATTCAGATTCAGATTCAAAATCAGATTCAGATTTAGAGAAAAACCAAACTCAGAATACCCATAGTCCTCCCGATCATAATCGGGAGCATTGTCAAACCCAACGAGCGAATGATTGAGAAAAACCAAATTCGGAATACACACAGTCCTCCCGATCATAATCGGGAGCACTGACAAACCCAACGAGCGAATGATTCAGAAAACATGTAGTCGGCTTTTTTTTTTTTTTTTTGTACTCGGCATACCCATAGTCCTCCCCATCATAATCGGGAGCATTGTCAAACCCAATGAGCGAATGATTGAGAAAACCAAATTCGGAATACAGACAGTCCTCCCCAGCATAATCGGGAGCACTGACAAACCCAACGAGCGAATGATTCAGAAAACATGTACTCGGCATTTTTTTTTTTTTTGTACTCGGCATACCCATTGTCCTCCCGATCATAATCGGGAGCATTGACAAACCCAACGAGCGAATGATTCAGAAAACATGTACTCAGCATTTTTTTTTTTTGTACTCGGCATACCGATAGTCCTCCCGATCATAATCGGGAGCATTGTCAAACCCAACGAACGAATGATCGAGAAAAACCAAACTCAGAATACACACAGTCCTCCCGATCATAATCGGGAGCACTGACAAACCCAACGAGCGAATGATTCAGAAAACATGTACTCAGCAGTTTTTTTTTTTTTTTTTTTGTACTCGGCATACCCATTGTCCTCCCGATCATCTTCGGGAGCATTGACAAACCCAACGAGCGAATGATTGAGAAAACCAACTTCGGAATACACAGAGTCCTCCCGATCATAATCGGGAGCATTGTCAAACCCAACGAGCGAATGATTGAGAAAACCAAATTCGGAATACACACAGTCCTCCCGAGCATAATCGGGAGCACTGACAAACCCAACGAGCGAATGATTCAGAAAACATGTACTCAGCATTTTTTTTTTTTTTTTTTACTCGGCATACCCATAGTCCTCCCTATCATAATCGGGAGCATTGTCAAACCCAACGAACGAATGATTGAGAAAAACCAAACTCAGAATACCCACAGTCCTCTTGATCATAATCGGGAGCATTGTCAACCCAACGAGCGAATGATTGAGAAAAACCAACTCAGAATACCCACAGTCCTCCCGATCATAATCGAGAGCATTGTCAAACCCAATGAGCGAATGATTGAGAAAACCAAACTCGGAATACCCATAGTCCTCCCGATCATAATCGGGAGCATTGACAAACCCAACGACCCTATTCGCTTGAAGTCACCTACTACACTGCTAGCTGCCAGGCAGATGCCTGGCAACACCCTGCTAGAGTGGGTTCCCTCGTGGGGAAAGAAGGTCGGGTCTCTTCAATAATCGGGAGCAATACAACCATTTATTTTAAACACTTGAAATGATTACTTTCTTATTTACTTTTTCTATGTTTAACAAAATAATTGCTAATGATTCTGACTTCATGATTTCCTTTCCTAAATGGTTAACTCAGGAAATTATTCTCCCAGGGAAGGAGGCCTATCAATGGTTTATTTGGGCCTTATTGCATTTTATCCTACTCATTCTCAGTCCATCAATCTGACTATAGTCATGCTTCCAACATTTCTAATTTCTCTCAAAAACAAAAAAAAAAACCGGGTTCCTTGGAAGAAGAGGGGCCCAAGCTTCCCAACGTATTTGGCTTCTTGCAAAAATGGACAACGCGGCAAAAGGACAACAAGAAACTCCCTTTTCATGTTTTCGCAGCGATACTTGTCCCTTTTGTTGGTTGATATGAACTGGTGTGAGGAGTGTACGTCCATTTCCTCCCTCCCGGACACACACATAGCAATCTTGACCAAAAGTACTCTGTGATCTCGCAAGGGTTAAAGAACATGGAAGTGTACACCCTGGACCATCTGATGGGCATTGTTGGTAACTTATTCAAGAAAATGGGCCCTTACACAAGGCAAGACGTCGTGACCTCTATTGGGGACTTCTCCGCTGTCCTCCTAGACAACGTTTACAAGTTGTTCGCTCATGGCACTAGCACCGTCAAAGGAGTTAATCGCCGTTTACACGCATTCAAGATAACGAAAGGTCCCAACGGGAGAGTCGGTAAGAATACTTGATATACTGATATTTACAAATTAAATGCTACCGTGCGTGTATGTACTGTCTGCACAATGCTCCCGATTATGCTCGGGAGGAATATGGGTGTGCCATTTCCTCATTGATTTACATGTACAGTCTTCAATAGAAATTAAATGATACAAAGGAAGTTGTACCTAGGACCTAGGATTTATTATCCAAGGGATGCTCCCGAGTATAGTCGGGAGGAATATGGGTGTCCTAAATGATTCACTAATATACGATACATGTTTGCACACCAACAATTGCAGGGTTCTATTACAAGGAGTATGACGAGTCAGGATCTTGGAGAGGACAGTGGGACAATGACGCTGAACCTATTTACGTCCTCCAAGGCTTCCCACTGGTGGACACCAGAACAGTATTTAAGGAAGCCCCCAAGATCAAGATTGAAGACCTCAAGAATATCGAGGCAAACTGGGCGGCTGTCTGGAAGACTATTCATAATGAGAAGCCCGGAGGTGACGTCCTTGCAGGCCACATGGCCGATGGTCCTGTACAAACCGCCGGTGACGACCGTGCAGGACCCGTAGCTGATGTCCGTGTACGAAACGCAGCGGAGGACCTTCTAGAACCAGCAGCCGATGACCAGCAGCCGATGGATGAACCAGCAGCCGATGGCCCATCCCATGCCCAGTCCTTCAAACATATTGCCGAGAAGCTTCGTGAAACTTGGGAAGCCAGCAATAAGTGGTGGACTGATTTCTTCAACGTTGAGAAGAGTTATTGGAGCACTCAACCAGATGATTGCTGTGACTGGGGAGTACCCGAAAGACCAACATTTTGTCGACTTCCCATCGGAGTTGTCAGCAACCAGTCGTGTTCTGACACAGTCTGAGAAATCAATGGCCAAGCGCTTGATAGCAGCATTGGATGACTTGTCCATGGATGTGTCAGACATTTTACCTGCAAGTAACGAGATTGCCAAGACTATGAAGGTCGCACAAACTTTGGAGACTAATATGGAAAGGCCAGAGGAGGAGGATGTGTTGTACTTATATTCTTCACAAGGGACGAAGCCGGATAGAAGAATAGCCTACCAGCCCACTACTGATTTGGTTGTTGGTCATGTCGCTGTGGTCAAGGTACAAATGGATGACTCTAGCGGATTGAGAGGATGGGACGTGGTGGAGGTCAAATCACTACCAGTGAATGGAGAAGTGGAATGTGTGTATTTAAAGCCCTTGTACTCTGGGGCTCAGAAGTTGGTGTACACTGAAACACAATACCCAACTTGGCCAGAAGATTGGATGGACCACAAGCTTGTGCCTATTTACCGTGGGGGTAGGAGAAAGAAAAGCAACATGGACGGGCGATATTCCCATTGACGCATTTCAATTTAGCTGCAGAAACCCACCAAGAGTATGAAGATCCCGAGAAAGTACCACACATAGCATGCTCCTAGCTTGATCCATTGAGAAGGACACCAGGGCCAGAGCTGTGCAATCGGATGGAGACAATGCAGACATTGCTGGAGGAGGAGGAAGATGGAGGAGGAGGAAGATGGGGATGGGGACATGGAGGAGGAGAAGGAGGAGGAAGAGGAGGACGAGGGAGGGGGGGGGGAGGAGGAGGAGTAAGATGTTTGACACATAGCCGTTTTTTTACTAAATTAGAAAATTAAATGAATTATACTTACGATTTTTATTGTAAGATGTAAAAGCTGAATTCTGCCTGCCGACTTATAAACCGTCCGCTTTTCCCTTTATTTCTTACAATTATAATTGTAAGACACGAATTGATGTGTAACACCCTTTTGTTACAAAATATGCATTCAACGTTTTGTAACAATCCTTCGCAATCTGTACGTTTTTTCCCTCCTTCCTTTTTCTTTTGCTCCCGTCTTTCAAGCCTCAATTCCAACAGCCATATTCGGTTCGTCAAATTGACTACAATCTTAACGTTGTTTATCGTAAGATTTGCATTTGAAAAAAGCAAATCAAAAGACCCCCCAAAAAGTGATTGTAAGAATTGGAAATCCGTTTTCGGAAGCAGAAACGCCCATTATTTAATTTGCCAGTGAGTAATCCAATGCCCCCTCCCTTTAAAAAAAAACCTTTAACTTTAATTTAAAAACATTTTAAAAACACGCCTCATAAACAAAAAAATTAAAATTAAAACGCCTTGCCCTGCTCATTCTAACACTTGTCGTCCTGGGGCCCTTTGCCTTATCCCCTGCCACCTCTTTGGCTCTCTAACGCTGGCCCCTGCTCTGCTCAATCAAAACTGTCGTCCCTGCCCCCCTTGCCATTAATCCCTGCCCCTCTTTTGCCTCTCTAAATCCCGCATGCCCCTCTGCTCCTGCTCTCCCCCTGTCGTCTTGGGGCCCTTTGCCGTTGCATTCCTCCCTGCCCCCCCTCCCCCTGCTCCTTAACCGAACACGCCTGGCCTGCCTCTGCTCATCACTGTTCGCCCTTGTGGCCCCCTTTCCATTATTCCAAAATTTGCCCCCCCTCCTTGCTTCTCTTAACGCCTGCCCTGCCTTGTTTCATCATTCACTGTCCCTTCCTGCCCCTTGCCATTATCTCATCCCTCCCTGCCCCCCTCGTTGCTCTTAGTCTCTAAACTGGAAAACGCAACAAACGCCCTTCCCTTTTCTGCGCATCATGTCTCCTGCCCCCTCGCCAAATTATCCCCTGCCCCTCTTGCTCTCCATAAACCAACCAAATAACAAACCATACACCCTGCCTGCTCTGTCTGCTCCATCACTGTCGTTTCTTCCCCCCTTCCCGTTCCCCTGCCCTCCGCCATTATTCCCCTGCCATCAATGGTTTTGTTACTCACGAGAGTAAATGAGTGGCAGGGAATAATGGCAAGGGGCAAGACTGACAGTGGATTACAAGATCGGGGGCAGCCGTAAGAGAGCTAACTGAGTGGCAGGGATCATGGCCGGGCAGACCGACCAGTGATAAGCAGAGCGGGGCAGGCTAAGAGAGCAAAGAGGGGCCAGGGGGAATAATGGCAAAGGTGCAAGACGACAGTGATGAGGCAGGGCAGGGCAGGCCGTTTTAGAGAGCAAAGAGGGCAGGGATATGGCGAAAAGGGGCAGGATGCAGTGATGCTCAGAGCAAGGGAAATGCGTTAGAGAAGCAAATAGGGGCAGGGATAATGGCAAGGGGCAGGAGAACAGTGTTTTGAGTAGAGCTGTGCAGGCGTTATAGGGAGCAAAGAGGGCAGGGATAATGGCAAAGGGGCCAGGACACAGTGATAACAAGGCAGGGCAGGCGTTTAGAGAGCAAAGAGGGGCAGGAATTAACGGAAAGGGGGCAAGGGCGACAGTGTGATGAGCAAGCATGGCAGGCCGTTAGAGCGCAAGGAAGTGCAGGGAGCACGGATAAGGGCAGGATGGTGATTAGCCAAGGGCATGGCCCTGCCGAACGAGCAAGTGACGCAGGGAGAAATGGCAAAGTGGGCCGACGTGACGTTGCAGAGCAGGGTTAATGCGGTTAGGATCATGCAATGACGGGGCAGTGCATAGACAAGAGCCATAGTACAGATGCAGTAACAGAGAGACAGAGATGAAGAGACGATTGGCAGAAACAGTGATACAATACAAAACATAGAACAGATGCACGTGGGCACCACGCTAGGAATGAATCATTACATAATTCCCATTCGCTATGCCCCACACAATTGTTTTTGCGACACGAACCCTACAAGCCAAAGCCAGCTTTCAACTTATTAGTTACGTTTTTTGTTGTCCAAACGCCTCATGTTACACAGTGGGAACACTCAGAACTGGGAGAAAGACAGAGCAATGGTGTTTCTGCAAATACGGATGCGGCCAATAGTTAATTAAGTCGCACCTTTACTCTTCTTAATTTTGATGATAGTTAATTTAAAAAGCCACACCCTTCTCTTGTGTCAACAATTGGCCCAAGCGCCTCAAGCCGAAACTGACAAGCAAGTTAATTCATGCTTAACAACAATGGCCCAATGCAGACACCAAGCCACTTTCCCATGGCTGAACACTCTATGCCTAGCACCTCCAAGCCTTGCAGTCACCATCCAGATAGTTCATCCACTCATTCCCCACAGGGATGAAGACAGAAAGCCAAGGCAATACAGAACATGATGCACAAAGGATGCATGCAAGCGGTGGACACTATTTTAGGCCCATATGATCAAGTAGAATTCCCCTAGGCCCACAATTTGTTGTGAAACCCCTACCTACACAGCAACCTTCCAGACCGCTACCCAGACAGAGCCTGGTCCCTGCAAAAAATGAAGGGCGGGGCATAGTTTACATTATATTGACACCCTTTTTGTGTTGTTTTTTTTTGTTTTTGCCGTCTTGGTCGGGCGCTTACCCCCCCCCTTGCCTTCCCCCCCTCCTCCTCCCCCCTCTTAACTCCCAAACTACTGCCTAAGCTTAGGTAACCTGAAAAACCTCAGGTCCCTACACCCAACCCCCAGGCCCTTGGCCTTGCATTGGTCCCACACCTGCCTTGAAGTTTATAACCATGTGCAGAATGGAATTCTCTGATTGGAAGACGAAAGACCCCAATCATAAAGAAAGACAAGGTGGCCCTGGGGGACCTGTAAGTCCACCCACATTACGACCACACAATACCCATCAAATGCCCCAGCAAAGAATGCAAATGAATACCATTTCCTCCCCCTACCCCACCGCAGCCGACAACACCAACTGGCCTAGTGCGAAGCAATGTGCCATAGAGGACTTAGGCTCTTTGCCCACAGGTCCCAAATGAGCCCCGTACCTAACCAAACCAAGTAATAACTACCAGGAGGTGAACGCCAAATTGTGGAAGAATTCAAAAATTGCGCATGTACCATAGGGTCTATAGAAGTGCGGTTCAAAATGTAGTGTCTAGTAGTTGCGTCAAGCCAAATAGACACAGTTGCCTACAAACACAAGCCAACACAGCATCAACACAGGGCCCCCCAAGTTCTTTTATTTCCAGCCTTACTATCCTACCTATCAATGCCAGGGTCTCAAGCTCACTCAGAGAGGGATAATTGGCCCAACGCATGATCCATCCCTGAATTTACAATGCTCAAACAAGGAGCAAAAGGTCAAAAACCCTTGGCAGCCAGGGGATGGCAGTGCATGATCCAACTAGAGTGTTAAGAAGAAGTGTGTAAGTTGTCTAAGTAAGAATTCCCCGTGTTTCCTTTTAAAAAAATTATAAATTAAAAAAAAAAAAAAACTACAAAATTTAAAAAAAAAAAGTAGGAGAAAAAACAAACAAAGAAATAAAAAAAAAAAAAAAAAAAAAAAAAAAAAAAACCACAAAAAGCTCTACTCGGATAACTCACTTCTATCCATATGGTCAGGCCCCACAGGAAGATAACAGGGGAAGTATGGACTCCATACGAGTTGGGAGCAAGTTGTCCCAGCTTTCCTACTTTTGGCCCACATGTGTCCAACTAATCATGCCTGCCGATCAGCCAATCTGAAGAAGTCATGGCTCCGGCATCACGCCAGACTTCCCACCATAACCACTAATATTTGACCGTGTACAATAGAGCCAACCAAGACAAACATCGAGTGGCTGCCGAGATGCGGGTCTGCAAAACCGATATGCAGCTTATTTCATGCGGTGGCAGTACAAATACAGGGGCCGACCGGGCTTTCTGGTTGAGGGTTTGGAGACGACGCAAGGGCCGCTGGGGGCTCAAGATACCATGCCCCTCACCAGCACTGATAACCGACACAGGTCTACTAGAGCCTAGACGGGATCGTTGCGAGAATTAAGCCTTTAGATCAAAATGTAGCGGCATCAGTTTTGGCAAGCAGCCAAAACCCCCAGAACTGGGCAGTTTTTGGGCGGAACCAGGACCCCCGAAAAGAATACTTGAATGGGACTGTGTCTGACAACAGCAAAAGATTCATTAAAAAATTTTTTTTAAAAACGGAAAACGTCCCTCAAACCTCAGGAGAGATGGCGTTGGAAAGAAGGAGAAGAGTCGAAGATGGAGATATGAACTAGGGGGGGGGGGGGGTGGGGCTTTTTCCCCGATGGCGGAGGAGACTCCCTCCCTCCGGCAGCAAGACAGCAGAGGCCGCTGGCCCCCGCGCAATCATCAAGAGCCATCAGTAGGAACCTTAAACTAAACTCCCGGATGAAGGATAAAGGGTCCGCAGCCATTGCCTAACGATGGTGCTGAGAAATGCCGCGCGGCCAAGAAAACAAACCATTTTTGTTTATTGAGTTTCTCAAAAGCCCCGGCAGCATTACCAGGCCCCTCGCGTAAGTTTTCATTTGAATAACAGTTGTTAGAAAATGAGGAACCCGTAACCTATCAGCTTAGAAATAACACTCCGTAGAGTGGACAAGAGTGGTGCACAGCGAACAGACGCCGCCAATCTATACAACGGAGACGAGAATAGCGTTTAACAAACAGCGGGAAGCCCAAAGTGGGCGCAAAGTGCCACCATCGGTGAAGAAGAACAGCGGTGCCATAACCTGATTCTAGAACCTCAAGCTTGAATCCTTAAGCCGGGCGCAGGCAGTATAAAATCGCGTGTTCAAGGGGGACAGAGTGACCAGCCCAACATGAAGCTGTCCAACCTCACCTGTGTTATGAGGATGACATAGTCCCCTACGGGAATCTGACATAACAGTCCAGACCAGCAACGACTGTCCCCCTGGACCAATAGTTTTTCTAAGGAAGTACATAAGTAGTCACCAAGTCATAAAACGCGTGAGAGCACCGCAATTCATGCTGGCAGTCTGGAAGCGCATTACATTGTCGTACCTGTACTGGAGAAGACGGTGGGGGTCCAATTAGAACTCCTACGCCTTGTACACAGGTGATCCCCCCGCCTATATATTTACTTTAGTTTTGATACCCGCTGTTTCGTAAATCCTTGGTATAAAGATGAAAAAAGCCCCCCCCCAACCCCCTCCCCCCCCCCTCTCCCTCCTTATGATCTGGAAAAGCTAAAGCTACCGGTGTAAAAGGCTTAATTCAAAGAAATCCACTTGCAGAATTTGAAGCAAGCCCTGCGCTAGTACCGACCTGGCAATGGCATGGCCCTTGGTCTTGCAGTTCTTTTGCTGAGGAACGGTGAGGTTTTGATACAGAGCCAGGAAATCATTCGAACCCACCAATCAGACAGAGCAAACATAGTGAGCTAGGGGGAGTCCCATCCTCTGCCCTACGTCTGGGTGGCATAGCAGAGGCCCACGCATATTAGCTTGGGGGGATTGGGTCGTCCTGGTTTGCAAAAGCGTTGAACTTTGAGCTTGTTAAAAAAAAAAAAAAAAAAACAAACATGGCTCCCCCCCCCCCTTATGGTAAGTCCTGGTCGCCCGTCCTGTACCTCCGTAGTAGTGCAACTCGTAGTGAAACTCCGTCAGCACCCACTTCCAGAACATTGCCCTGCTTGACCAACTAACAAAAACTCACCTGCCCTTGACCGGGCCGATCATTCTTGTTTGTCTGGCTGGAGGTGTGCGTTTCAAGAGGGTAAGGAATATAGAGTCCCTTCCTGGTTGGGTCTCTCAGTGGGAAGGAAGGGGCCCCTGATGGGGGAATAGTTCTTGGGGAGGGTTTGGAGGTAGGGAGGGTGGAAAAGTAATCTAAAATCTAATGTTCAAATCGTTCTTTTTTCAAAAAAAATCGTTACTAAAATGTTCAAATCCGTGTCGAATCGTTTTCCCGGCGGAAATAACGCCACCTATATCGCACTTTTCGATGGTAGGGATAGAGCCCTACCATGGTGGTAATGGGTGGACGGAGGTTAGGGTTTTCGATTTCCGGAAGAGGGAGCCTGAGAACGGCTACCACCAAATCCCAAGGAATGCAGCAGCCCCCGCGCCAATTACCCAATCCCCGAACCAACACGGGGGAGGTTGTCGACAATATAACATAACCGGGCTTTATGTCTGGTAAATTGAATGAGTACATCTAAATCCCTTAACGAGGCTCACCATTGAGGTCAAGTCTGGTTGCCAACGCAGCCTCGGTTAATTCCATGCTCCAATGGAGCGGTTATATTTACGTTGTTGCAGTTTAAAAGCTCCGTAGTTGGAATTTTTTCGGGTGGGTTTGTTTAGCGGGTCCGGCCCTCTCGAATTCATTGAGTTCCCCTTTGTTGCATTGGCACTTAGGTGGATTCGAGCCCTCTCGAATTCATTGAGAGTCCCTTTTGCTTGCATTTGGCACTTATTGAGAATTTGAGAGGGGCAACTCCCGATTGTCCTCCCAACTCTTTTCTTTAACCTAAACTTAACCATTGTTATTTAAAGCTTTTCACTTAGGTTCATATCCATACAACTGGTTTGCAAACATTTTTATGTCTTATACGTTTGAGTACTTAAAGTGATTTAAGTAAGGCCCCTTATTAATTTACTCTATTGTTGTAGTGGTTAACTTTATAGCTGTTTTTGTACAGTGTGCCTGACGTGAATCAATATTAAGGGTCTACAAACTGCACTTTTTTTTTTTTTTTGTGTGGATGGGCGCGGCCCCTGGGCGCCGGCTTCCGCCCTCCAAAACGCTTCCGCTAATAAGCCTCGACAGTTCTAAGAGTTCTTTCTTTCTTCTCGCCCCCCCAGGGCACCCCGTGAGGCTGGCCGGCGCCCCCGCGATGCAAAAAACCCCGTTTATCGCGCACCCCGCGAGTGCCACCCCCGGAGGCACCCCGTGGAAGGGCACCCCCCGTGAGGCAACCCCTGGAGGCACCCCCGTTGGGGCACCCTTTTGGCGTCACCACGTGGGGCCACCCCCCGGTTGGGGCATCCCGTGAGGCAAACCCTGATTTCATCGGATACTTGGCACGATACGACTTTTCCAGCTATCCCCTATGGCTACTCAGGCCCTATTTTTGGGCGTTATTCTATTTTTTTTCGGTTTCGGTTCCTTCAGCTTTTTCCAAGCTATTTTCCGATACTTTGCCGAATACTTCGAACCACCGTCGCTCCTAGGCTTATTTTCGGGTTAGTTTCAAGCTATTTAGTCTATTCAGGCTTTTTCATCGATCCTCGCCCTTCGCACGTTTAAAATCACCGGGTCTTTCCAGGCTATTTTCAAGCTATCCACACAATTCCAGGCTTTTCACATCGCTCTCCTCGCACGGTTAAAAAAATCACGCGTCCCCTTCCGCAGCCTTAATTCCAGGCTTTTTTCATCGATCTTCGGCACGTTAAAAAAAAACTCACCGTTCTTCCTTCCCAGCTATTTTTCATGTCAGGCTATTTCAATTCATGCTTTTGTCATCGATCCTCCAGCACGTTACAATCGCCGTCCTCCCCAGGCTATTTCAAGGCTTTTCACCCTGCATTTCACGGGCCTATTTCGGGCTATGTTTCGGGCTACTTTCAGGCTATTCACCAGGCCTATTTCCACATCGATCCTCGCACGTCATTTTTCCACAATTCACCGTTTTTCCCCCAGGCTATTTTATCGATGATTTGTCCGAATACTGTCCGATATGTCCGATAGTGTCCGAAATAACCTGTCCCATGTTGTCCGATACTTGTCGAATTGTTCCGATATTGTCCGATATTGTCCACGTCAGTGAGTGCCGTTCTATTTCACTCCTGCCTCCCTTCGGTCCTAATTTTTTTCATGGTGTTTTCCAGGGCTGTTTTCCAGCCCTATGTTTAATGCTTTTTTCCAGGCCTACCCTAATGTTTTAGGGCTCAGTCTTAAGGCGCGTTAGTCTATAGTTAGTGGGCAAAATGGCTCCAACCCAAAACATTCTGCTAATGTGGGGGAATGCTTCCTTCTTTTCTGGTCAGCCTTTCGGTTATGTGGGACTTCCATTACTCGTGCCTCACCCTAACTCTTGTCCCCTTGGCCACAACTCCAAGTAAATGCAATATCCATTCCTAGCGCTTACAAAGTTTTTGGGAAGAACATTTGAGCCAGGGTGACCCTCTCTCGTCTCGTCCTTTGATAAATGCTTCCTGATGGTGGGTAATCAAACATGTATTTTTGCCCTGAATCCTGGCCGCAAAGCCAAGGGAATATTGGTTGTTATATGAGTGTTGCATCATAGCATGTACTTGCTAGCCTGTTTTTTTAGATTGCAGGATATCATGTATGAAGGTGCAGGAGCGTGGAGTACTCAGTTCACATAAACCTGAAGATAAAATAAATTTGAATTTTCTTTTTAATTGTAAATTATGTATCTTCGCCCTCAACAGAAGTATTACGTGTGAAGATGCAGGAGCTGGAGCACATCAATTCAATACCCGAAAGATAATATAAATTTGAATTGTTTTTTTTTCATCTGAAGATAGAATACATTTATTTATTTTATTTTTAAATGTAAACAAATGAAATTCTTCCCCTCTGTTTGCATAACCTGAAACCTAACCTACTGACCCCCCCCCCCTAACACTTACTGCCCCCCCCCCCCCCCCCCACCCCTCCCCTCCCTCCTCCGCGAACATACTAATGTCCTGAATATGCAGGAGCGTGAGTGCATCAAATTCATACCCTAAGATTGATTGTTTTAATTGTTTTATTTAATTTTTAATTGTAAAAAAATGTCATTCTCGTATGTGCAATAACCTTTAAACCATAAACAATACTGATTTCCCCCCCCCCTCCCCCTTCCCTCCTCCCCCTCAGCAGAAAGATACTATGCTCCCTGAAGATGAAGGAGCGTGAGTATAATCAAATTTCACTTACCCAAAGATGAGTGAAGGTCCAATCAAGCAGCCTGATTGCTAAGATCGACCGGTGCGTGTTGAAGGAGATGATGTGGCTAGCCCATGACAAGGCTCTTCAACCAGGGGGGGGGGGGTTTAAGCTGGGGCCAGACATCCCAAAGGTGGGGTTTCACTTTTTAACACATTTTCAATGTTGGCAATTTTTTCATTAAGCTGGGGCCAAGACTCGTTAAGGTGGGTGTCGCTTTGCATTTTCAATGTGCAGCATGGACAAGGCTTTTTATTCAACCGAGTTTTTTTAAGCTGGGGGCCAAGACATCCGAAGGTGGGTTTTCCCAAACTTTACAGCTTGGGGGCTACGCTAGCAGCTTCTACGGCAAGCTCCGTTCCCCTGTCCTTCCAAAACCAGAACCTGAACAGCTAACCAGTAATGTAGGTTAGGTAGGTGGGAAATGTTGTTACAGTTTCAGGGGTAGGCCCAAATAGTCTAAAAGACTTGCCCAGCCGTGAATAGGAAGGGCCTTGAAAATTACATTACATTTGACATTACTTTACAGTTTACATTACAATGTTCCAGTCTAGTCCTAGATTTACATTAGTCTAAGACTAGAGTCTAAAGACTAGTCTAAAATATCATTACATTACCTTACATGTTAAAGTTCTAAAGACTAGTCCTAAACTTACATTACATACATTTAACATGTTTTAAAGTCCTAGTCTAGAAAAATCAAAAAGCAATTGATGAATGACTGAAAACCCTAAACAATCTTCAACCGACGGGGGTCCTGAGTTCGTACTTTTTCAGTGGAATCATTTAACTCTCAATATAATTTAAAAAAATTAATTCATCGTTTTCAAACCAATTCTCATGTTTTGTTTGTTTTTTTTTTTTGCAGCTGGCTGGGTGGGGTAGGGTGTTTGTATATGTGTGTGTTGGGCAAGGTGGTGGTGTGGTGTGTGTGTGAGTGTGTGTGTGTGTGTGTGTTTGTGTGTGGGGGGGGGGGGTACAAGCTTGTGGGTGGGGTAGGTTGTGTTGTGTGCTGGCTGGTGGTGTGGTGGTGGTGGTGGTTCCAAAACCATATGCACACACTCACGATACATTCTTCCTGCACTCCCCACCAACAGGATGAGGGGCTGAAGGCGATGATTTTGATGACCCAGCACATACCAAGGGACTTTTTGGCAAGGTGGGGGCACTGGTGGACGCACCAATCCGGGCAATTGCCTGTTACAAGACATTGAGGAGAGGGTTGCAGCCGTAAACTTTCAAGTACCACCAAGAGACAAGCGTGAGTAGGGTTGGAATACACAGCAAATTATTTAAAATGTAAATTCAAATGTAAACTTAATTATAATAAAAAAAGGTTGGCCACCTTAAAAACGTCAAATATGACAAGAGTTTGAGGAGAATGGGTTTGCCGACGTCAATTGCCGACTCATCATGCAAAAGGTTGGCCACACCAAAACGTCAGTACAACCGCGACACAAGTCGTGTGTAAAGGAGACATCTTGTACTGGTTTTCGGATTTAATCCCTCACAGCCCTCGCCCTCACACCTCAACCTTCACCCCTCCACCCCCTTCTGCGCCCCTTCGCACCCCCAAACCTCCACCCTCGCACTCCTGCTACCCCTCCACCCTCGCACCCGCTCACCCTCCCACCCCCCACCTCGTAACCCTCCACCCCCACCCTTCCCCTCTTCTCCCTCTTCGCTTCGCGCGCCGCAA
>JACBWV010000610.1:112862065-112907456 GCA_013435795.1 Chlamydomonas sp. ICE-L | reverse complement strand
CCCCCCCCCCCCCCCCCACCCCCAACCTGTCTGTTCAGTCCCACGTCGAGATCCACACGCTGTCCTGACGAAACCGAACGACGGATGACACGGATCGTCAAATATAGACTCGCACTGAAAAGCACCGTCATCCCAATACATGAAAGATGGTGGGCAACGGGAGGCATAGAAGCGCCTATAGCAGGACCCAGGAACCCCCAGGCACTCGTTGACCTGCACGATCGACTTGCTAGCCCACGGTCTCAAGAAAACTATGAGTTGATTGAACGGCCGAACTATACCAAACTATCGAAGACGGCTCTGGTTTGTCAAGGATCTGGGGATGCGATCTCACCAGACTTACAGAACATTGTGGTCGGCGTTATCAGAGTCCACGCAAACCCAAAGACTACAAGATGCCCCAGCCGATTTTTTGGATAAGATATGGCCATTGAACTCACCATCGACGATCAGCACAGGTCCAGCGAAAGTCAAGGCCCTTGTTCAAGAGTGCGCGATGGTGAGGGGAAAACCGGATTAAAATCGTGATGGAACGCCTGGGACTGTGTGCGTTCGATACCCTAAGAACCTATCAAGTCCATGCAGGACACGATTTGGACCCTAAGCAATCCTGTACACCGCAGCACAGGCAACAGGTAACTATAAAACCTGCTTCTAAGCTTTCTGGGGTATAAGGCTGCCCGCGACTATATGAGGTCCAGTGAGAGGGGCCTTCACAAAGAAATAGGGCTAGCGCAGGCGCCCGAGCTGTGTCGAAACGAATGAAACCCATTCGGTGACATTCGGCAAGAGCAGTGGACAAGCTAGAAGCTTGGCTAAGGGGGTAAGTTCGAAGGATGCAGTCTTAGCCATAGCCCCGCAGATCAAAAGTTCCCTGGATTACCAGAAGGAATGGACTGAAGCGAGGGAAGTAAGGCGGTAGGGTGGTAAGTTGCGGGCAACCACTGTGGGCATTTGAAGGCCACCCGGCTGACAAAATGCTACAAAGCAAGACCAATAGGCAAGGAACTCGCAAAGAGGGATTACAAGAATGAGCCTTTAACAAGGACGCCTCCCTTTGATTCATTGTAGGTGAGAAGAGGGAGTGTGGGAAACTGGTGGATAGATGTACCAAACCCCTGCTTGGAAGGACAGGGAAAAGTGGTTTCAACTCGTCTGGGATGCAAGATGAATGCTGAGAGATGGATATTCTGGGCAGATACTTAGGGGTCCCCTCTCATGTAGCAGCCTTAGCCGATTTCGTGGGAATGGAAAAGACCACCCCGCCAGGCTCCCAAGAGGTGAACAACACCACCAGTTGCCTTGCTCAACCTTTCCCCCCCCTTGTCTCTGAGTAGATAAGGCTGAGAAGCTAGGCTCTTGATAGGAGTTTTTGCAGGCAGATCAGGACAGGCAACTTTGTTAGCTGCATCTGTAACGTAGCATAGATCCCTTCACGGGTCTCGCCTTCCAGCAAGGCAAATGACGGGTACACTTACCGTAAGCCACGTGACGAACGCGACATGAACAGTAACATACCCAATGTACTGGCCATCTCTCAACAACCGCACCGTTGCCGTACATAGACACGAGCCACTCGGGACGACACCTTCTTACTCTCCAACGAAGAACGGGTCTTCCAAGCTACTGACATCCCTACTAGGTAACGCTCCCTGTTCTGCTAGTTCACTCAATATCAACATACACGAAAAACAACAATCAACATGACATCGTTTACCTAAGATACCCCTCAAGCTGCTGGGAGGGCTCCTGAGTGTTACAATGGTAGCGGAGTGGTTTCGTTCCTTAGGTGACCTAACGCATACACTACGCCAAGCATACGAATTTTTCTTCGATAATCGGCACACCAGGAGCATCCTGTCGGCTTTCGGGACATTTGCTGCTCGCCATATTCTGCTCTACCTGTTGGCTTAGAGGCTCGTAGCGCCTGGTTAGGTTCTCGGCAGGTACTGTTCCTGTGCAGCTCGACACCGGCCATAGCCGCCTGCGACTGTCTTGATGGGCATCTTTCCTAGCCTGCACACCCCTGTACGGCCTACGCGCTCGATTCTGGCTTCACGACCTTGCCCTTTTGGTAATAGCTTATTAAGCGCCATTCCCGGGCATCCTGAGCGGGGTTTGAGCAATTGGACGCATAGGCTCCTTTGCCAACCTAGGCCGTATTGCTTAATTAGCGTACTCGAGCTGTCTGCTACCCGAATCTTCTGTTGCTGCATCATCTTTGTTATTATGCACCTGACGGTTTTGCTATTCTGTCGCGGGCATTTTCGGTTCGTCGTTGTACTGTCTGGTTGCCATGTGATACGGGCATTGCAGTGCTTTATCCCTCATCGTATTCTGACGAACGCGTCATACAGTTACGCTTGAGGCCATTTTTCCCAGCTCATTACGCTTCGACAAATTTAGTAGTCCCTGTGGCAGGTGAATTTCTTGGCATCCTGAAGTCGCGAGTAATTCTCCCTCTCTCGCACACCACTCTCCGTCCAGCCTACTGACGTGTTAGGCGATGGTGTGCGAATGGCACCACAAACCCACCTAAGGCGAACCTACGACTTGACCGGCTGACACAGCTACTGGCAGTTTCAGTCACGTGTAGAACCAAGCCGAAAGGGATGGCGCGTCTGACACTGAGTCCCGACACTGGAGCGCTGTGGGAGACGGGCTGGAGCAGACCGCATGCGCGAAGCAGCGGCCCTCGCGTCTTCAGGGGTACGCTGTCAACGCCTGCGGTTGACGCCTCACACTGGTCTGGGCGGCACCCTCGGGTGCCCCGCGGCGGCTGCCCCGCTCCCCCCCCCTGCGCAAAAGGCGCCCGGAGCGGGGGCATGGCCCGAAGCGACGACGGCCTTACACACGACTGCTGCGACCGAGACACTTAATGCCTCGAGGAGCTCACGCTGCGCTATGACGCGGGCGCGAGCGCAGGCGGGACATCAGCATTGGGGGGCCAACCTGATAGCGGAGGAGTCAATGGACAACTCCGCGCGCAGCTTGGACCAGTGCGCCTACATGCCACGAACATCGAGCACCTTACCGAGCAGTACTTATGGCGAAGATATCCGCTAAGGGACGCACTCGAAAGTCGCTGGACCTAGTTGCAGCTCGCCTCGCACGCCACCCATCCGCGCGGGCTACTGATACATGCCACACTGGCCAATGGCGATCCTAACCGAGAGGCAAGAGCTGTTAAAACAGCCAGCTACTCTCCTCAAAGGATCTGGCTAAGATTTCAAAGGGTGTCGTACCCTCCAGGCCGCGTCCACTGGGCCGCACGGCGACCCGCCCAGGTCCTCCTGGATGATTTTGTGCATCGAGCTGGGCGACTAAGAGATCCGATCAAGGCTGCGCAGCGCCCCTTGCATCTAACCTTCATCTCAAGCAGCGTGAGCATAGTTTGAACGCTCCCTGACGAGATTATCGAACAACACCATAGCTTTTCTCCCGTTTGCAATGCCATTCGAGTATCAGTGGAGGGACTCAACTCCCCCGCTTGGAGAACTACACCGCTTTCCAATGTTTTGCCCGTGAAGTCGAACAACACCTGTTTAACCGCTCGCCGACGCATGGTCTAACGCCTTCGCTTTCTCCCCACTGCAAGCGCTCGGGACCCCGCTCTCGCGTGAATAACGCATTGCCATGACTGAAGGTCCATCGCGGAGCTGAACTCCGCGAGAACATCGCCTAAGTAAGCGACCATGACTGCTCCCGAGCGCGAATCTCCCGCCGCCATTACCAGGCTGATGTCTGGCATGATCGCGGGCAGCCAATCTACTGTGGCGTCGACACACGAGCACGTGCCGAGGGACACTGACGGACCCTGGCACGGTTCTTCAGCGCGGTCCCGCTTACGATCCTGAGTGTTTGAACGGCCAGGACTTGTGGGGCGCAAGCATGCGCTTCATCAGCCGCTCGTTGAGGACGACGCCGCGCCAGGAGGCCATAGCTGTGCGCAAGCAGGGTTTCTGCGCGGCGCGAGATCAGGCGTCGCCCAAATATGCCAAGGTGCGAAGCGTCGGATGTCTTATCTATTACCACTCCGCGGACACCCTGTCGACGCCTTTATGCGACGCAAATGGCGTGGTGCATAGAACGCTTCGCTGACATGCTTCCTCCTTGAGTGGCGATCCGAGAACATCTGGACGCGCTGACAGAAGGTGATGATCTCCGCGCCAGCAATGACCCGTTTGTAACGGGCATCAGATGCGAAGCAAAAGTGGATGGAAATGATGCCTTTGACATCCAAGACATTGCCGACAAGGACGCCGCCCTCAAGGGGCACTAGATGAAGGGCCCACTACCCGGGGCGGAAGCTCATGCGACCAGGATGGAGGAGACGTTTTTGCCTCGTGCACCTGACACGCAGGTGCGGGTTGCGGGGATTCAGGGTTGTTTGATAACTAGCGTCGCCAGGTAGCCCCGGCGTTGAGCCAGAACCCTTTAGCCTCCCCGCATCTATGCCCTCGGGTGGCCGTTACATGGCAAAATGACAACGTGGTTTGATCCCGCGGGGGGGCACCTATTCCTGCCACCGCCGACAGCACCTACAGCCGGCTGCACCACACCCGAACGGGCCCCTTCGGTCTCGACACTGTCAGGCCCGAATTAGCCGATTCCCAGGTTCGCCCCCACCAGGTTTCCATCCTGTCGACCGACCTCTTAATAGCGCTCCTCGGGATACGCAGCCTGAGCAACCCCCAACGAGCACCCAACGACGCCCGCAGTAACCTACGGTGGCTTCCCCGGCCGCTGTTCGCCCTCGGTGCAAGCGCGCAGCTACGCTGCCCGCAGACGCCCCCTTCTCCGACGCGACAGATTCGCGAGGGCACACACCTGGCCCCGGCAGGCCCGCCAGGTGAGGCCCGTCTCGCTACCGCCAATCACCCCCTCCTCCAGATAACCGCGCCGCTCGTCACTCTGATCACGACAATGGGTTCGCCAAGCGTGTTACTGAAATGAGAAAGGAACTACGTCTCATTGAACACAAACTGTCGGACAGATGCACTAGGACTAAGTTGCGCCGATGGGTTTTCAATGTGGCCACGATCATGGAGCTCCAGTTCGCGACGGTTACCTTGGTCGTTCGAGCGCATTGTTCCACACCTGTCGGGCGCTTTCACTGGCAACTCCGCATCACTTACGACGAGGCATGGGCTAGCGTGAGTTGACGGGGTTAGATTTCAGGGAATAGTCGCATGGGCGGAGTCGCTCCTCCTGCCCGAGCTTTTAACGGAATCACACGTCGCTCTCACCACAACTGCCACGAAGGTGGCTTCCGCCAAGATACTCGATCCTTGCAGAATTATTATCATCCATCAAGTCGGAATTTCGCAAAGTCCCCAATCTCACCGATCGCGAAAAGTTAAACTTGTTTCGCACGGGACTCTCCGATGAACTCCGCGCCGGTGCACACTCTCGGCGCGAGTCTGGTACTATGTTCGAACGATGGAGGATTTGTTCCGCTATCTGCAATTGGACGAAGCGAGGCAAGTTGTCGCCGCTCGTGGCAAGTCCTTGACGGACAAGCACGATCGCCCATCAGAGGGGAGGTTACGCTAACAAAAGTCGAGGTATCCATTCAAGCGCCCCGCTGATACTAAATACCCGGGTAAGGACCTTGCATTCAAATCGCGTCCTATTTACCAACTCACCCCCCTCCGATTCTGACCCTGATTCTTTCTCTTCGCAGGGAGTAGCCACCGACGACGGCGGGGAGATGAACTCTCGCCCAGCCAAGAGCCCCAAGCTGGCGGCAAACAGTAGTCGCAACCCGGCCGGTGGCCGAGGTGGTGGAGGACGTAGTGCGACGCAGCCAGCGCACAACGGCAAGCTGGGTGGATCGCCAAGGCCGCAGGTCCTCAGTTTGCAAGGTGCTGATCGCACGTTCGGGAAAGGCTCTATTAGCCGCGGCGCGGGCCGTGGTGGTCGCGGAGGATACGGACAAGGTGCGGGTCGGGGCCGTTCACAGCCCAGCGGGCCGCGGACCCCCGACTTTTCGGGTCAAGACCCCCAAAACGCCATGCATATGAACAAGTCGGTCAGCGTCGGCCAGACCATCTGGCTTCAGAATGGTGCTCGCTGCTTCTTCTGCTTCCGCTACATGAGGACATGTGTGCGGTCGCTGAATGCTGACGGACGCTGCCGCACGCGGAACTTGCCAAACTGGCCGGCCCTCAATGAGACTACGTGTCCCGACTGGGCCCTTGATGGCAACGGTCCCATCCCGATTTGGGAATAGGAACCGGCCGGTCAGGTATTGACAAGCCTGGGTCGTGTAATTAGCGGCGATAAAGTAGTAGTAGTCGAGCCACTTGAGCTCTTGTTACAAGTTCAAGAGGAACTATTTTCTAACTTGGGCTTAACCCCAACCATTGATGTAACTTCTACTAATGCCTTGTCGTCCCCTTGTCCACTGAAGTTCTCTACGGAGTTTGGCATGCGTGTCTCCATCGCAAACGAGTTCATATACGCCCACCCCATTCCGGAAGACGTCGTGTCGGTGTTAGAACACTATTGGGAATGCAAAAACGATGCACCCTTCGACACATCCGGTATATTCATCCTCCCGAAAAACGCAAGTAACGATAAACATGTCTCCAGTCTCCTCCAAGGTATGGAGTTATTTAAGGAGTATCAATCGTGCGATCACCATATGAAAACCCGCCCCAAGGGGTCACCTTCGAATAAAGTCGCCATCCAAGTATGGTATGACCCCCCCGACTCCGAACGGGCCGTCCAAATCAAAAAGGATTGGCATGCGATCAACGACGTGACCAAGGCAGTATACTTTGGCCCCGCACCTGAGGAGGGAATCCCCAGTCCGGTTGAAACCCGTCGAAAAAAACACTGGTGGTCGGAGGTATTGGATCCCAAAGTTCGCGAAAAACAAATCGCTGCCAGACGGTCAACGAAGTGCATCCGTCGCAATCACGCGCAACGAAATACGAATTCTTCCCCCGTGCTCATGACGCGAGCTAATCGGGTATACGAAGTCAACTCCGCTGCTGCCCCCGATATGCTATTCAACGCCCGATCAGGAGCGAAGCAATTACTCACATTGGCAGACTCCGGCGCGACAGGTTGTCTTATGGAAAAGCAAACGGCTGAGGATTCGGTTTGCACATCCGCCCTTGGGAAAACGAACGCGACGGATTCACTTGCGCTAACGACGGGATTATCAATATCCGCGGGACGGTCTCGCTCCCTATACACATACAACGATATGTTGGCAAAGTGTTCGTCCATGTCGTCGACAAACTTCCCGGAGGATTAGACCTAATCCTCGGATCCGACTGGATGCGCGACGAAAAGGCCGTCCTAGACTACGATCGCATGACATTGTCGCTCAAACGGTACGGCTGCTGTTTGACACCTATAAACAGGCAGCGGGACGAAACGGCTCATTCCTTCTTCACTATGGCGCTTTCGGGCAAGTCGACTGATGACCCAGTCATTACTGGTCGCAAGGCAGCAAAGCTTTTAAAAGCTGGCGCTAACCATGTTATGGTCAATGTCCGCGAATCCCGAGCGGATTTACCGGCGTCTAACGTAACTGCCGATGAACGGGCGAAATTGCTGACGAAATTACTGCCTTCCGACGGGCCTTTACCTGGTCCCCTGGTGGCAAGCATGGATTTCGAAAATTGGATCCGCGACAACATACTGGACCACGACGATAAAACGCTCATCTCGGCCAGCGACCTGCGCGCTCTCCTATGGAAGTATCGTAAAGTCTTCAACAATTTGCCTATGGGGACTCCTAACCATCGAGTTACACCTCACGTCATCAAAACGCAAGACAATGCTTACGCACCATATCGCAGAAATCGTCGCATGAGTCCAGCCGAGACTTTACTATGTGAGGAATACGTCTCCGACCTGTTGCAGCAAGGATTCATCGCCCCGAGCTTGTCCCCGTACGGTGCGCCGATTATGATCATAGCAAAACCGGGTGGAACGGGATACCGTGTTGTTTGCGATTGGCGAGCACTCAACAACATCACGATTAAAAATAGGTATCCCCTTCCCCGTATTGATGAGACGATTGATCGTCTAGGTGAAGCTACTTTGTTCAGTTCCCTAGACCTCACGTCTGGTTATTACCAAATACGAATTTCGGACGAGGACGCGCCGAAAACTGCGTTCACTACCCCGATGGGTCAGTTTGAATTTAAAGTCCTTGGGATGGGTTTGGCGAACGCGCCGGCCACATTCCAAGCGGTCATGAACCAAATATTCGCGCCTTACTTGCACAAGTTCGTCGTGGTCTACTTAGACGATATCTTGGTTTACGGACGCACTCCGGCGGAGCACTTGGCCAACTTGGCCACGGTCCTCCAGGTCCTCTAGGACAACGAATTCTACGCGAAACTCTCCAAATGTTCCTTCAACAAAACGGAAGTTAAATTCCTAGGTCATTACATTGGACGCGACGGAATTAAAGTTGATCCACGCAAGGTTAGCACAGTCCGTGACTGGCCTACTCTGAAAACGGCGAAAGAGATCGGCTCATTCTTCGGGTTGTGCAATTATTTTCGCAAATTTATCCAAGGCTATTCGTCTCTCGCTGCCCCTCTTCAAACCTTGTCTAACATCAAGGGTGAACTAGGTTCCTTGTTCAAAGAAGAACATCTCGTCTCATTCAAAGGCCTCAAAGAAGCTTTGCTATCCGCACCAGTCCTCGCGCTGCCGGATTTCAGCAAACCTTTCGAAGTCATTACCGACGCATCTTTGCTCGGTACCGGCGCGGTGCTCTTGCAAGATAAACACCCCATCGCCTTCGCCAGCAAGAAGTATATCCCAGCGGAGCTGTACTATACTACGACGGAACAAGAGATGCTAGCAATCGTTCACGCGTTGACCGAGTGGCGATGCTACCTCGAAGGTTCCCACATAACATTAGTCACTGACCACAATCCGCTCACGTATTTTGACACCAAGGCTGTCCTTTCACGACGCATGGGCCGATGGCAGGAGGACCTAGCGCCCTTCAGCTATACTTGGGAGTATCGCGCGGGTCGCAATAATATAGCAGACCCGGTCAGTCGCAATCCCAACCTCTCTGCCCCCGCCAACGTCGCGGTTGCGCACCAGCTGTTGGTCTTCTCTCTCTTGGTCAGCGAATGCCGGCCTCGATCGAAGAAGCAACGTCCTATTGCTGTCGGTCCCGCGGTCGTGGATATCCTTCCCCGCCCACCGACGGTCCTCCCCGTACCTTCGGTTCCGGTTAAAGAAACGCGACGACGCAGTCGGCATACGCCCGCTGCGTCGACTCCCTCCTCTTCGTCCATCATGGATCGAATTTTGGCTGGATACAAACTCGACTCAAACTTCACGCCGGGCTGCAAACGCCTCCGCGATAAGTTTTCCAGGAACGGTTACTGGTTCAAGAAGAACAAGTACGGACGCGAGTTTTTGTGTGTTCCCCTCGACGCAGCCCTTCGCCTGGATATTATCCGCGAAGCTCACGACCCTGTTTACATGGGCCATTGCGGTCGCACCAAGACATTGGAGCTGGTCACCCGCACCTTTACTTGAGCCAAAGTCACGGCGGACGTTACTGCCTTCGTCCACCAATGCCATAAGTGCCAAACAAACAAGCCCGGAAACGCAAAGCCTAACGGTACCATGGTTCCCGTGGAAATTCCTGAGAAATTCTGGGAATGTGTCTCCACAGACCTCATTACGGCGCTTCCGCCAACGTCTTCTGGCCATGACGCCATCGCTGTATTCGTCGACTGTCGAAGATGGTTCATGTCGAACCTTGTCATACTACGATAAACGCAGAGGAATTCGCTTCCCTATACCTCAATCGTGTCATCCGCTATCATGGTATCCCAAAGAAACTCCTCAGTGATCACGATGCGCGATTCACAGGGCATTTCGGCGTGGCTCTCCATCGATTAATGGGCACGCGACAAGCGTTCTTGACTGCGTTTCATCCTCAAACTGACGGTCAAACGGAACGCATGAACCGAGTCATCGAGGACATGATTCGCCACTACGTGGGGCCGTACCACGACGATTGGGATAAGTCCTTAGCGCTGGTGGAATTTGCAATCAACAATTCCTACCAAGAGTCGATTCAAAACACCCCATTTCGGGCGTACCTTGGTTACGACCCTACGACGCCGCTAAAAGCTGAGGTCGAATCAAAATGTCCGGCTGCCAACAATTGGTGGGCCGATCACATTGAACGACAAGATCAATGCAAGGCATGCATGCAAGCCGCTCAAGATCGGCAGAAAGCCCATTACGATAAACGACGAACGGAGGTTTTCTTCAACCTTGGTGATAAAGTTCTCTTGTCCACCCGCAATATGAAGTTCAAAGCAACAGGTAAACCAAAATTTACGCCTCGTTTTGTTGGCCCTATACGATTACGGAATGCATTGGTCCAGGCGACAACATCACCGGAGTCGTACGGCAAGTCACGGCGTGCCGCTTGGCTTTGCCCAAGATGATGCGTATCCACCCTGTGTTTCACGTGGGTTTGATCAAGCATTGGCGCTCCGATGGCGTTGTCCATGTGGGACAACCGCTCGAGTTCGACTCCGACGGCGCTCCAATTTGGAATATCCAATGCATCATGCGCGAGAAATCGCGTGTCATAGGCACATCCAGCAAACGACGTCTCGAATACTTGGCAACGATGGCAAGACTTGGGTATTGAGCAAGACACTTGGGAACTCGCCAAGGCGGTCAAGAAAAGTGCCCCTCACATCGTCGATGCATGGAAATCACGTGTTACGCCCGTTGTGTCCCGACGTACGTCGAAAAAAACGGGCCCATCACCAACCCATCGCACTCGACGCATACGATACGGCGGTCAGATTGCTTTATTCATAACGCTATCTTTCCCGGAGTACTCAAAAGGGATGTTAAATGGTTCTCTCCGAAACCAACTTGATTCATCAAGTATATTTTGAGCACGGCACATACGACTACGACTGGTATTCACATCCCGCCTTTTTTACGATCAGATGCGGGGTCCGCATCTCTTCTGGAGGGGGGGGAGTGTAACGGTACAGATGCCTTCACGGGTACTCTGGCCTTCCAGCAAGGCATACGGGTACACCTTACCCGTAAGCCACGTGACGAACGCACATGATACAGTACCATACCCATGTACTGCCTCATCTCTCACAACGCACCCGTTGCGTACATAGACACGAGCCACTCGGGACGAACCCTTCTACTCCTCCCACGAAGACGTTCCTTCCAAGCTACTCGACATCCCTACCTAGGTAACCCTCCCCCTGTTTTGCTAGTTCACTCATATCAACATACACGTAAACACACATCACGCATAATGTTACTCTAGATAACCCCTCAAGCTGCTGGGAGCATCCTGAGCTGTTACAGCATCAACCCGTTCAAGGTTAGGATCAAGCCTAATGGCAAGGCTAGGATTCTAGTAGACCCCACCATCACTGGGGTAAATGGTTGTATGAACAAGCTACCTTGCTCACTCACCACCCCTGAAACATTCATGAAGACGCTCACCACAACAGACCTGTTGGGTAAAAGAGATCTGACGAATGGATTATATCATGTCTCCCTGCATCCTTCAGCTAGGAGGTACATGGGATTCAGACACCCTGTGACAGGTAAAATTGGTAGATGGATAGCTCTCCCTCAAGGCACAGCCCAGAGCCCCCATTTTTCTGTGAGTTGACCAACTTCTCCAAGTTGATCTTCAACCACAGTTTCAATGAGCATGGTGTCAAGGCCACCTGTGATGTCTATGTGGATGATAACCCCATCAGGGCTGAGACACACGCTGGCATGCAGAGGGCATTTGAGATCATGGACAGAGAAGCTGAACTGCTAGGACTAGATTTCAATCCCTCTAAAGATGAAGGTGCCACCCAACCCACAACCAGACTTGAAGTGCTAGGACTTCTGCTAGATGCACCTCTCTTGAAAATGGACCTCCCGGCCCACAAGAAGCAACTGTACAGAACAGAAGTCCTTAAGACACTACAGTTAAGGAAGGAGGGAGGCATCGTCAAAAGGAAAGAACTTGAATGCCTAGTGAGGAAGCTAGTCTGGGCGTCTAAGGTAACACCTTGGGGATACTTGCAATCCAACACCTGTTTGATGCCCTATATCCTGTCACCACCAACCATACCACTTTCAAATCAATGGCTGTAATTCCTTGGACACAGGGCACACTAAGTGACCTGGAGTTCTGGGACAAGGCTCTGGAGATGGAATGGCATGAGTCGGTAGGGGTACATGAAAGCATGTTGGCCAGGAAGGATGTACACGTGGAAAGTAAAGCCTTCAAGGTCCACATGTACACAGATGCCAGTAAGGTATTCGGTGCAGGTGGAACTTTGGGCGATGACACATACTCCTATCCCTGGCCAGAAAACAGGCAACATGTGCATATAGGCATCCTAGAACTCGAAGCATGCATGATTTGCTTGCAGCACTGGGCACATGAACTGGCAGGAACGTCAGTACTTTGCTACATGGATAATGTCCAAGCTGTTTCAGCTGTGAATAAGGGGGGTTCTGGGATACCAGGCATCAGGGATGCTCTGGCGCAGATGGCACTCACAGGCCTTAAGTATGGGTTCACTGTCAAAGCCAAGCATTCATGAAGACGCTCACCACAACAGACCTGTTGGGTAAAAGAGATCTGACGAATGGATTATATCATGTCTCCCTGCATCCTTCAGCTAGGAGGTACATGGGATTCAGACACCCTGTGACAGGTAAAATTGGTAGATGGATAGCTCTCCCTCAAGGCACAGCCCAGAGCCCCCATTTTTCTGTGAGTTGACCAACTTCTCCAAGTTGATCTTCAACCACAGTTTCAATGAGCATGGTGTCAAGGCCACCTGTGATGTCTATGTGGATGATAACCCCATCAGGGCTGAGACACACGCTGGCATGCAGAGGGCATTTGAGATCATGGACAGAGAAGCTGAACTGCTAGGACTAGATTTCAATCCCTCTAAAGATGAAGGTGCCACCCAACCCACAACCAGACTTGAAGTGCTAGGACTTCTGCTAGATGCACCTCTCTTGAAAATGGACCTCCCGGCCCACAAGAAGCAACTGTACAGAACAGAAGTCTTTAAGACACTACAGTTAAGGAAGGAGGGAGGCATCGTCAAAAGGAAAGAACTTGAATGCCTAGTGAGGAAGCTAGTCTGGGCGTCTAAGGTAACACCTTGGGGATACTTGCAATCCAACACCTGTTTGATGCCCTATATCCTGTCACCACCAACCATACCACTTTCAAATCAATGGCTGTAATTCCTTGGACACAGGGCACACTAAGTGACCTGGAGTTTTGGGACAAGGCTCTGGAGATGGAATGGCATGAGTCGGTAGGGGTACATGAAAGCATGTTGGCCAGGAAGGATGTACACGTGGAAAGTAAAGCCTTCAAGGTCCACATGTACACAGATGCCAGTAAGGTATTCGGTGCAGGTGGAACTTTGGGCGATGACACATACTCCTATCCCTGGCCAGAAAACAGGCAACATGTGCATATAGGCATCCTAGAACTCGAAGCATGCATGATTTGCTTGCAGCACTGGGCACATGAACTGGCAGGAACGTCAGTACTTTGCTACATGGATAATGTCCAAGCTGTTTCAGCTGTGAATAAGGGGGGTTCTGGGATACCAGGCATCAGGGATGCTCTGGCGCAGATGGCACTCACAGGCCTTAAGTATGGGTTCACTGTCAAAGCCAAGCATGTTAAGGGAGAGTTAAACCCTGCAGACGCCCCCAGCAGGGGAAAAGCATGCAGCACCAACAACCATTACATGTTCAATTTTTTGACAGGCATAACAACCCCCCAGCCACCATTGACTGCTTTGCTGCAGCTGATGGGTACAACAAGCATGACGGGTGCACAAAATGGTTCTCCATCCAATACCCACTTGTATTACACTGGGAATCACTTTCTGGCCAAGTACCCTGGGCCAACATCCCAAACTCTGCATTAGGAACAACTTTGGATCTCCTGTATGCGGCTTGGGTAGCCTCACCCACTGACACAATTTGCACAGCACTGGTGCCTAAATGGCCAGATGCAATCTGGTATAGGAAGTACCTTAGGGGCAAGAACCCCAAGTTCAGGGTGCTAGCAACTTACCCTAAGGGCGCCAGGATTTTCCTTGACCCCAGTTCAGGAAAAACCACTGGCCCAACTCCACACACCATGCTTGTGATCAGGTCTGCTCAGTAACTTACCCCCCCTTCCTATCTTCCTCCCAACCCCCATAGGATGTACCATCTGCCAAGGCACCAAGGGAAGGATGCTTAGGTGCACCAATTGCGACCAGCACAGCCACCCCCAGTGCCTCAGCTTGGGCAAGAATGCCATGTCCTGTGGTACATTCAAGTGCCCAGCCTGCATATTAATTGAGTGCAACCTCCACATCACTAGCGCCCAAGGCCAGCAAGGGGCCAGGAGGTTAGTGATGCTGGAGGGCTCAACCCTGGCTGTAAGTTCGCAAGACACTTACGCAAGTGCGCTTAAGCGTTACACCAGGTGCATGGCTGAGGTATACTTAATTACTGAGCAGGAGGCACTCCCCCCTGGCCCCAAGGAAGAAGTGCCACTGACGCTAGTAAAGTTGTTCATGGGTTGGACGGCAGGTCATTACAAACCTGCCACCATTCAAACAACCGTGTCAGCACTAGCAGAATGGCACAGGTCTAAGGGACTGGACCTTCACAATCTGAACTCCAGTGTTGTGGGACAGTTCTCACAGGCCATTAGGGTGTTCCAGGGGCCTGAGGGAGTCTCCTCTGGTTAAGCAGGGCATTTGTAAGTCCCTCATTATTGAGTGTCTGGAGACCATGAGGAAGCTGAAGACCCTGCAGCCCCACATGGAGGACTTGTTTACTAGAGATGCAGCTTGTCTAGTGATGGGTTTCTTTGGCCTCCTTAGAAGGAGTGAGATTATTGCTTTGCGTTTGTCAGATGTAGTGACCAAGAAGGATCATGTAGTGGTCCGTATCAGACGATCTAAGACAGACCAGGAAGGGAAGGGAGCCACTGTAGTGCTCCCAGCCCAGTGTATGGACTCACTTAGAGTCAGGAGGATTATAGATGCCCTCATTCAGCTTAGGACCCGTCAGGGCGCCACGTCAGAGGACCACCTCATCACCGCCTGGGACCTAGACTCCCTTAGCTTGTCTTCCTCCCCCCTTCTTTCAGGTCAGGCTTTGTCCTATCGACTGATGTCTTATCTCACTGCTATTGCACACTCTCACCCCAAACTGGACATAGATCCAGCTAGGTTTGCCATGCACAGCCTCAGACGGGGAGGTGTAGTAGCAGCTTGGGCTAATGGGGCAGATCTAGAGGCCATTAGAACTCAAAGTAGGTGGAAATCAGATGCCATTAAGGCATATCTGATCCCAGACCTCTCGGTCAAGTTGAACTTTGCCTCCAGCCTCTGAGCCTAGCTTTTCCTTTCCTTCTTTTCTCTTGATACCCCATCACTTAGCCAAGCCTGCTGTCATGTACATGCTCCTTACTCCTACACCTTTCCCCCAGTCCCCCCTTTACACTCCTTTTCCTTGCATAGTGGGACTGATTTTTTATTATCCTGAGGGCACGTGTGTGTGAAATTGCAGTGACTCTTGCATATGGTAGTAGCACAAAGACAGACCTGAACAGTCTGGACTTACAAGCTAGATAGTGCAGCTGACTTTATTTCATGGTAAAAGCTGATAAGACCAGTAAAGCCAGCCAGTGTTGTGGTATACCCCCTAATTAAGGGAAAAATCGCACACAAAGCTAAAACTTTACAAGGCCCAGCATACACCTTACATATGTCTACTAGCACTTGTACCAATGGGGGCCCCATCTGAAAGATCGCTGGACCTCTTGTGCAGTGTCTCAATGTCCAGCAAGCAGGCCCCCCACTTTTGCAAATATAAGTACTGACAATGATGAAGCCTGCATGTGCTTATTTCCTCAACCCTTCAGGGTAAATTATATGTATTGGAAATATGAAAAGCAACTGTAAAGGAATCTGAGTCAACCGTCTGAATGCCGCATTTCCCACACAGTAGTGGGAGAAATGGATTATTCAGACGCGCGACGTAAGATTCCGCAGGACGCCTTCATATTTCAAATATCCGTAAACCCCCGGGCAAAACCAGGAGTAACCACCGCCAGTTTTTTCCCAGCAGTACTGTCCTGCCCGGTATATAATCAAGTGCACAGTCACTGGGGGCACTAAAATTTTGGTTCCCCAAGCTGCCCAAGCCTTGATCTTTACCAGCTTTTCGAGTTCCCACCACCATCCCTCTGTCCCACAGGAGTCATATCTTCTAGAAGCTACCAGAGCCCCCCAGGGGAAGTGACTCTGTTATTATTTGACAGTACCGACTCTATTGGTAGTAGCACAAAGACAGACCTGAACAGTCTGGACTTACAAGCTAGATAGTGCAGTTGACTTTATTTCATGGTAAAAGCTGATAAGACCAGTAAAGCCAGCCAGTGTTGTGATATACCCCCTAATTAAGGGAAATATCGCACACAAAGCTAAAACTATACAAGGCCCAGCATACACCTTAAATATGTCTACTAGCACTTGTACCAATGGGGGCCCCATCTGAAAGATCGCTGGACCTCTCGTGCAGTGTCTCAATGTCCAGCAAGCAGGCCCCCCACTTTTGCAAATATAAGTACTGACAATGATGAAGCCTGCATGTGCTTATTTCCTCAACCCTTCAGGGTAAATTATATGTATTGGAAATATGAAAAGCAACTGTAAAGGAATCTGAGTCAACCGTCTGAATTGAACAAATTCAAGTGAATTTGAACTCAATTTGAACTCAATTTCAAATTCAACATCAATTTGATTAGGCGAATGCAGCACACCTGCGACGCTAAAAAATGGCGGAGAGTGATGGCGAGGGAGCGACAGGTGGCAACAGAAGCGAGTCAGTTACAAGATCGTTGGCTGACGTGTCAGGCTTCATCGCAGTCAGATGGATGGATGGATGGTCGGATGGATGGTCGGACGGACAAATGGGTAAACATGGGGGCTCCTGCCCCCTTGAAGAGGGGGCTCCACCAATAGGCAAATGTAGCATCACTAATCAGAACCGAATGGCTCAGTGGCAGAGCAAAGGGGCAAAATCGAGGCAGGTGCGGGGTTCGAACCCCCTTGGGTGCGCTTGGGCCCGTCCGGAGGGTCGTCGACCGGCACGGTAACTGGTATCTAGATGCGATGTCGGCTCGAGCATCGTATACTAACAATCCGGTTCCCTTAATCCCACTGGGCACGACCTTAGAAGTCATTGTGACAATTCTTGGATGTTAACGTTTTATATATATATATTTTTTTTTTTTTTTTTTTTTTTTGCAAATTTAGCACACCTGCAGGGTGGCCTCCTCAGCCGCCAACAATTTATCGGTATTGGGCATAGCCCCCATTGCTACCAGGGGGCAGCTCTCCTGCACTGCCGAGCCGTCATCTACTGAACACACACTCATGGAAGAGGTGAATACAAAGGAACCACTCCCATCCCATAGCGACATCGCCTCTTTCACCTGTTGGCAGGGTTTGGGGGTTAGGGTTTTGGGGTTCTGTGTTTAGGTTCTTGTATGTTGGTGGTGGTGATGGTGTTGGTGGTATTGATGATGATGATGATGATGATGATGATGATGATGGTGGTGGTGATGATGGTTGTGGTGATGGTGATGGTGGTGGTGGTGGTGGTGGTGGTGGTGGTGGTGATGATAAGGTTTCGTAGCACACACTAATGGATGAGGTGAAGGGGAAGAAGCCGCTGCCATCCCAGAGTGACATCGCCTCTTTCACCTGTTAGTAGGGTTCAGGGTTTAGGGTTTTAGGGTTCTGTGTTTAGGTTGTTGTTGGTGGTGATGATGATGGTGATGGTGGTGGTGGTGGTGATGATGATGATGGTGGTGGTGGTGGTGGTGGTGGTGGTGGTGGTGGTAATGATGATGATGATGATGATGATGATGATGATGATGATGATGATGATGATGATGATGATGATGATGATGATGATGATGGTGGTCGTGGTGATGATGGTGTTGGTGGTGATGGTGGTGGCGGTTGTAGTGGGGGAATCTAAACTGGGATCTTATTAGCATGGACATCATCAAAGAGGTATCGCTCACATTGTGTTGGTGTTGGTGTTGGTGGTGTTCGTGGTGGTGGTGGTGGTGGGGGTGGGGGTGGGGGGGGTGGTAGATATGATGATAGGTTTCCTAGCACACACTCATGGATTAGGGGAATCTTAACAGCATGGAAAGCAACAAAACAAAAGAGGAATCACTCACATCAGCAGCATAGTCTTCAGAGTGTGTGGGAGGGGCGCTAAAGACGACGTATGGGAACTTTTTCTGAAGAGTGGCAACATCCTGACGAACATGAGGCTCAAAGCCAAAATTCTTCAGTCTGCGGTGAGGGGTGTGAGTTGGGTGAGAGGTTGAGAGAGGTGAGAGGGTGAGAGAGGGGCAGGGGCAGGGGGGTGAGTGCGCGGGATGTGAGCAGGTAACAGGGGTGAGAGGGTGAGAGGGGGGGCAGGGGCATGGGGGTGGTCGCAAGGGATGTGAGCAGGTAAGAGGGGTGAGAGGGTGAGAGTGGTGAGTTGGGTGAGAGGGGTGAGAGGGGTGAGAGGATGAGAGGGGGGCAGGGGAATGGGGGTGGGGTGTGCGGGATGTGAGCAGGTGAACAGGGTGTAGAGGTTGAGAGGGGTGTGGGAGGGGTGTGAGAGAGGTGAGAGGGAATATATAGTGAGAGTAGGGGCATGGGGGTGGGTGAGAGGGTGAGGGAGGTGAGAGGAGTAGAGAGGGTGAGAGGGGGGCAGGGCATGGGGGTGGGTGAGAGGGATGTGAGCAGGTACCAGGGGTGAGAGGGTGAGAGGTGTGTGGGAGGGGTGAGAGGGAATAGGTAGTAAGAAGGGGGCAGGGGCAGGGGGGTGTGTGAGAGGGATGTGAGCAGGTAAGAGGGGTGAGAGGGGTAAGTTGGGTGAGAGAGGTGAGAGGGTGAAAGGTGTGAGAGGGAATAGATAGTGAGAAGGGGGCCGGGGCACGGTGGTGAGCAAGAGGGATGTGAGCAGGTAAGAGGGGTGAGAGGGGTAAGTTGGGTGAGAGAGGTGAGAGGGTGAGAGGGTGTGAGAGGTGAGTTGCGTGAGAGGGTGAAACGGGTGACAGGGGTGAGAGGGAGGAGAGAGGTGAGAGGGTGAGAGTGGTGAGTTGGGTGAGAGGGTGAAACGGCGAGAGGGAAAATATATAGTGAGAAGGGGGCCGGGGCATGGCGGAGAGCAAGAGGGATGTGAGCAGGTAAGAGGGGTGAGAGGGTGAGAGGGGTGAGTTGGGTGCGAGGGTGAGAGGGGTGAGAGAGGTGAGAGGGGGACAGGGGCATGGGGGGTGGGTGAGAGGGATGTGAGAAGGTTACAAGGGTGAGAGAATGAGAGGGGCGTAGGAGGGGTGAGAGGGTGAGAGGGGAGTGGGAGGGGTATGTGAGGGGTGAGAGGGAATAGATAGTAAGAAGTGGGAGGGGCAGGGGGGGGGGGGGGGGGGGGGGGGGGGGGGGGGGGGGGGGGGACGGAGGGATGTGAGCAGGTAAGTGGAATGAGAGGGGTGTGGGAGGGGTGCTAAAGACGACAAAGGGGGGCATCTTATGAAGACTAGCAACATCCTGACGAACATGAAGGTCAAAGCCAAAATTATTCAGTCTGTTGTGAGGGTGTGAGTTTGGTACCAGGGGTGAGAGAGGTGAGAGGGTGGGAGAGGGGCAGGGGCATGGGGATGGGTGCGCGGGACGTGGGCAGGTAAGAGGGGGGGAGAGGGATGTGGGAGGGCGAGACGGTTGAGAGGGGGGAGAGAGGAGCGAGGGTGAGAGGGGGGCAGGGACAGGGTTATGGGGGTGGGTGAGAGGGATGAGGGAGGGGTGCTAAAGACGACGCAGGGGGGAATCTTATGAAGAGTAGCAACATCCTGTCAAACATGAAGGTCAAAGCAAAGATTCTTCAGTCTGTGATAAGGGTGTAAGCAGGATTGAGGGTAAAGAGGGCGGGAGGGATGAGGGTGGGAGGGGGGCAGGGGCATGGGGGTGGAGGTAAGGGATGTGAGCAGGTATGAGGGTTAAGAGGGTGGGAGGGATGAGGGTGGGAGGGGGGGCAGGGCATGGGGGTGGAAGATAGGGATGTGAGCAGGTCAGAGGTGTGAGAGGGTGGGAGGATGAGAGTGGTGAGTTGGGTGAGAGGGTGAGAGGGTTAGAGTGGTGAGGTGGGTGAGAGGGTGAGAGAGATGAGAGGTTGAGAGGGGTGAGAGAGGTGAGAGGGATGAGAGGAGGGCAGGGGCATGGGGGTGGGGTGAGAGGGATGTGAGCCGGTAAGAAGGGCTGTGGGAGGGGAGTGAGGGGGGTGAGGGGGGGTGAGAGGGGTGAGAGGGTGAGAGAGGGGCAAGGGGCATGGGGGGTGGGGGTGCGGATGTGAGAAGGTTACAGGGGTGAGAGGGTGAGAGCGGTTGTAGGAGGGGTGAGAGGGTGAGAGGGGTGTGGGAGGGGTGTGAGAGTGGTGAGAGGGAATAGATAGTGAGAAGGGGGAAGGGGCAGGGGGGGGGGGGGGGGAGAGGGTGAGAGGGAATAGATAGTGAGAAGGGGGAAGGGGCATGGGGGTGGTGGAGAGGGATGTGAGCAGGTAAGAGGGGTGACGGGGTTAAGAGGTGAGAGCGGTGAGAGGGAGAGAGGGTGAAGGGGTGAGAGGTGAGAGGTGAGAGGGTGAGAGGGTGAAAGGGGTGAGAGGTGAGAGGGTGAGAGGAGAGAGGGTGAAAGGGGTGAAAGGGGTGAGAGGTGAGATGGTGAGAGGTGAGAGGGTGAAAGGTGAGATGTGAGAGGGTGAAGAAGTGCTAGCGTCGTGCTGGTCTAACCCACGACTGAGCCTGGGAGGTTGAATTGAGTGACACCCGAGCACGAGAGTTGGTTAGGAGTTGGTTCAGAGTTGGTTACCTTTACTTCCCATGGTTGGCATCAGTTCTGGTCAAACCATAGCATGATACTATGATAGGTTTGGTGGATAAGGGGGGGGGGGCGGGGGGGGGGGGACATCCATAATAGCCATGTTAATTGTTGGTTGTGAGTTGGTTGTAAATTGGTTAGGAAGTGGTTAGGGGGTGGTTCACCTTTACCTTGCGTGGTTGGCATCAGTGTTGGTTAATCCCGTGACAGAGCTCCCCGGGTGCTCTTCTTTCCAAATTTTTCCCAGGTAGCCACCGAGCACCCCGGGTCCCACGACCAGGAGGTCCTTGGAGGAGGGAGCAGCAGATGGGACGGTGCTGGCCATGGGGCCGGGCTTCTGGCACGCCGACGGGTGCTGCGCTGAGTGCTGGGAGCTGGCTTGGGCCGGTGGTAGGATCTAGGCTGCAGCGAGGTGGGGAGTGCTGGGCGAATGGTGGCAGCGGTTGGAAAGCTTGCGACGAGACTGCTTCTTAGAGGGGGAGGGGTGTGTGGTGGGGCGGGGTGGTTGTGGTAGTGGTGGTTGATTGGTTGAGAGGGGGTGGTGATATCTAATGGCCTGAGGAGTGTATCTGGGTGGGGCACCGCTATACTACGCCTTCAACGATATCGTTGACGTCAGCAAGGCTGGGGGGGGCGGACCCCCTCACCCTCTTGGAGGGGGCCGCAGCGCAGGACTTACTCAATATTCTATATGCTATACCGGTATGCTATATGCCATATGCTAGGGCCAATACTTGGAGGTCTTAAATAAGTAGACGTATTCCGTTTACCTGGCACTAGGACGAATTTTCAATTGCGTAAATAAAGAGAGCTGAAAGTGGTGGGGTTGGTGCGATTACATAGTGGCCAATCTGGCCATGTTACCATGTACCGTACACACGTATGGTTTGCTTTGTAACTTGAGGTTGGCGACATGGCCTTCAGACATGAATATGCTAGCCACCAATGAAAAAATTGACTTGTAAACCCTGAACCCTAACGAGAGTTTTTGACCTTCAAAACAGTGCGGTTGGACCGCATAAAAAAACAACATTTAACGTCACAACTGCGGTCCTGATTTTTGGGGGGGATTGTGACCGCAGTAAAAAAACAATAAAACACAAGTACCGGTAAATAGGCAATGTAAACAACAACAATAAAATAAGATTCAACAATAAGTAAAACAAACCCACAAGAAACTGTCCTACCCTGCTAACGGTAGTGACCTGCAAAAAGGATTGCGTTTCTAACTACTGTAGTGTTAGATTCTTGAAACATGAGATGTGTGCACATTTTTGGCTGCTGTGGGGCAAAATATATGGGGATCGCAACATGTATGATATCACATGATATCATATGATGCCAGCAGTCTGACTAGGCTAAAGTTACCATTTACATACAATATCATATGATGCAATTTGAATGATAACATATGATATCATACTCGCCTTTGGTCAGTATCATATGATTTGCTGATCCCCTCAAATATGGGATAGCTGCCTTGTATAGCCTGTAAAACAAACAGTGGAATTTCAAATTTCTTGTAAGCGTTGTAAATCATTACGATAGGTGTTATGGGGTCGAGATCAAATTTGGGGTGGAACAAAACTTACGAAAGTGTGGAAACGTTTTGTTTTTTGCCAATTTCTGGCTTCCGCCATGTTGAGGGAAATATTTGGAATTGCTCAGTTCAGTGTAACTGGCAATATTTGTGCGATACTTAACCAGGCAGGTCTCGACCGACTGTACGTCCATATGTCCTAAATTTTCGGTTTAGGTGCTAAGTTCAAGGCTAAATGAGGTCCATGTAAAATCTAATTAAGGTCCGATTAAGGGCTCAATGCAGGGCCACATTAGGTGTCCATGTGCAGCTGAAGGGCCAATTAAAGACTTATGAAGGGCTGACAAGGGTCAATTCTGGGCTACGAGAGGGACAATACTAAAAAACGGGTCAAATAATCGGGGGTTCACGTTATCGGGGGTTCACGTTATTCATTTGGGTCCGAGCAGGGGGGGGGGGGGGGGGGGGGGGGGGAATCGGCTTTCGGTCTGTCAGAATGCCTTAGTAAACGATAAGCCTTCGGTCGCTCAGAATCCTCTTTTTCGTCTGAGCCCCGTCCAGTGATAGTTAATCTGGCCCCCTTGGACTGCCTCCCACCCTCATGTACATGCCTCCACCCTTGCTCTTTTACCCCTGTCGCCAAACTGCGCCCCGACATCCTCTTCCTTCCCGGTCTCTCGCCTTTTGACGCCCCCTCCCACGACGCCACCCTCCCCCAGTCCGAACTTCCTTTGGACAGCTTCGTTAATCACGCCGACTCGGCGTACTGCTTTTTCGGTGGGGTGGGGGCATTACGTAATTTGCCCCCGAACTTTGCCCCCGTGATCTCCAGGTTGGTGTTCTTGAGCAGCACTGCGCTGAAATTTGCTTTCAGTTGCAAACAAGGAATCGCGTTCGTCATCCCGTCGTCAGCCCACGTCATGCAAAGAAGTCGACTCTTCCGATACCAAAAGAATTACGATAATATGCATACCATGAAACGAGCAGGCACGAGTTACGCGAATCGCAAAACAATGGGAAGACGACCTGCCGCGGCAGCTGTCGTGCATGCGCAGCACGAGCACTTCGAACCTGCCACGTGTTCCGAAATTGTTTTGGAACGCGAAACGGACGTACAATCCCGTACAATTCCCCATTTTCCTTCGGTCATGACAGGGACAGCACTCGGGTATCCGGGTGTCGGGTATCTGTGTGACTTCGTGCACATACGATGACCTGTCAGTGCTCGTAGTAATTTTGATTGATGTTTTCGCATGGTGTGGCGAACGTTCGCGACTGTTGTGCTGGTTCAGGCGTCAATAGGACATGTGTGATATAAGTGCCAACTAGTGCCATAGTAACCGGGCCATCACACTGCCCTCCCCGACTCAGAGCTCCCGCAGAAGTTTTTTGCATTCCGCTGAAGTCCACGTAGGATCCGCTGAAGTCCACGTCCGTGAAAACGAACTTCAGCGGAACCCCAGAGGAAACACTTCGTGCCAGCGTGGACTTCAGCGGAACTTCAACCGTGACCGAAGACTGGAAACACACCCTAATAGCAAGGGCCTGTAAGAGATAAGGTCCCCCGGGACTACAGGGCATTTCCTTACCGAGCATATTTTCATTTCTTGTCTTGCAGTACTTTCGCGTTCTTATCTTTTCTTTTCGTTACGTCGTAAGCTATTCAACGCTGGGGGGGTTCAACTGTTACGCAGCACCCAGATCCTCCTGCTTTCTGCTTTCTGGGAAAGTTCGCCTCGGATCACAATAGTAGAGAGCCTCGACCTGACTGCTTCCCCATGACAAGATGAATGGCGAAGGTAAGCAGTCATCTTGCGCCAGTAGTCGGGAGTAGTCATCTTGCGCCAGTCGTCTTGCGCCCAATATCTTGCACAAGTCATCTCGCGCAAAGCTTCTTCCTGTAATCTCATCTGTGAATGCCGCAGCCACCCGAGTAGCTGCTAACCTACCGACTTTCAATTCCAGATCCATTGAGCCTAAGACGAATACTGACCGCTCATAATGTAGTGCTTACCAACTCCGGTCTTGCTGCCTGTTGTTTTGCTTGGGTTCTTCTCCTTCCCCACCACGGCAATGACCACCACATCTGCCACCAGCGCCTGCAATGTAATCACAAGCACCACCACCACACACTAGCAAGATTCATACCATACGATGATTACAGCCACATCCTTGTGCGCGTATTATAGTCATTCGAGGGCTTTCGATACGTCCGTTTGACTCGATTCTGCTTCTGCTATCTCCGCTATTTTTTACCAGTCGCGTCCATTCGTACGTCACGAGTGTTCGAGCCGTCTGTTTTTTCACTTAGTCATTTAGCTTGTCGTGATTCCCTCAGCACAGGCAATCTCGCTGCGTCGAAATGGCGCACTATCATCCCCTTGCCACCGCTCGGTGAAGAGACATTCCACCAACTTCTCTGTCGCTGAAGTTAAAGTTTTTAGCATCTTCCGCTTTCCACTGTGGAAGATGCTAGAGCAGAAGCCTCCCTTGCCACCGCTTGGTGGCCGTGGTGCATGTATTTCCTTTGCTTAGGTGGCCTGCTGTGCCTCCATCATGGATAATCAGAGAGCATGGAGGCTCCACTAATTTTAGTTCAAGAGCTTGCAGTATGCCGTATACGGTCATGTTCTCCTTGATTTTATCTCACATCCAAATACAAGATTATGCCCAGGTTCAAACTATCTGAATAAGTCTGTCTTGACTCTGTCAAGCCGCGAGCATATTTGGAGTCTATTAGGGCACCAGGACAAATGTCATCATCATAATGAGAATCTGAATGTTCCCCAAATCAGCATGTAATTTCACGCACCTGAACCCGTAGGCACCAGTATGCAGATTCTCAAATACCAACCCACAGCCACCTTCATTGCTAGTCCTCTTGGGCAACCCTAGTTCATGCTCTTCCCAATCAATGTGTGCCTTCTCATCACGAGGCGTCTCATTCCTTCTGCCTGCAATGGACTTAGAAACTGAATTTGAATTAAATTTAAAGAACTCACCTGATCGCGTTTATCTGTCTGTCCCTATCCCTTGTTCTTACCCCTTGCCTGCTGCCTCTCACCTTTGGTGTGCCTCACTGTTTCTTTTTTGGGCTGCAATTAGCAGCTTCTAGGCAGCTCCTTTCCCTCAACCTTGGGCCAAACCTGAAGCTTGCCAGCGCGTCCGAAAGTTGATATTATGTTCATTCCAATGCAACTGCAAGCATTGGATATGAGTTTATGACCCAGTGACTGGCTATTGGAGCTGGGGGGAAGCTGCCATGAGTGGCCCAAAATAGTGTAGTCGTGTGCTTCTTCCATTCCTTCATCTAGTGCTCCTTTCCTCCACTCCTCACTTCCCCCCGTGGAGCATGTTAGCTGTCTTCACAGTTTCATTTTGGGGCTATGTGTAGCAGCCTCCACACAGCCCTGTTAGACCCTTCCCGGATGGTGTGGAGTTGGCTTGTCTTGGGCCAACAATGGCCTGTCGATTACAATTCAATTAGCCAGTGACAAAGTTCAGCCCACAGATAATGGCTGCCACTGTTTCATTGTTGAGCTACTCATGGCAGCTTCCCCCCAGCTCCAATAGCCAGTCCCTGGGTCAAATCGAATGCTCGCAGCTGCATTGGAATGCACGTCATATCAACTTTCAGACGCACTGGCTAGCTTCAGGTTTGCATCAAGGGCAGGGGAAAGGAGCTGCCTAGAAGTTTCCACTTGTAGCCCCCAAAAAGAAACAGCGACCGCTGCTTTACAATGCCTGCCGTGCTAGCTTTGAGACACCCAAGCTAGCTTCAGCTTTGGCCCAAGGGTTGGTGAAAGCAGCTGCTTAGAAGCTGCTACGCGTAGCCCCCAAAATAAACAGTGGCTGTTTGCAATCCTCATACCTAACTGATTTCCCGCTTTTCTTAGCCCTATCCTGCTGCCCACTCCTCCTGGCTCTGTCTGAATCGCACGAACCACCCAATCACTACAACAATTCCACCACCATCCCACTCAACCTCAATCACCACATCCCACCCGACCACCACCACTATGCCCACTCGCAGGTCCACGATGAAACCAAGCTCAAAGAGCTCGAATGGCTTCATATTAGTGATGAGTATGGGGGACGACAGGCTTCCATAGGGTTGGATGAGGATGGCCCCACCTTGTCGCACACAAGTGGGGACATGTCTTACCCCATTGTGTATACGCCTGTCCTTACGACAGAGCCTTTTACAGCTTGCCCTGAAGCTACTCAGGGCGCAAATCGCCCAGAAGGTTCTGACTTTGCCTGGCATGAGGAAGGGCAATTCTCAACGGACGACCCGTCCGCCAGCGTGTTTCAGCCAGTAATGTACAGGACTTCAAATCTGGCAGATGGCGCGCGGCCAAGAGATCCATCATTTCTAACTTCCCGTCAGGCGGTGTCACTGCCAAATTTTGATGCCCCTGTTACTGTATCAGAGCGGCTGTTTCCCAAGGACAGGTAAGAAATCAAAAGCATGTATTTGAATCCAGTAGGGCATCAGGAAAACTGTCATCATCATCATCATCATCACCACCACCATCATCACCATCACCATCCTGTTGCGAGCCGCGCCAATGCATATTGAATCTGGTTGCACATGTCACCTGAGCTAGGTAGGAAGAGCATGTGATGGAGTGTCATTAAATTAAGATGGCTGCATGCAGGGATAAGAGAGCAACACACACACGCACACACACACACACACAAACACACACACACACATAGCAAGATATCAAGAATACCAGGTTGGAAGTCCTATTAGTCATCACTAGGGAACAGCAATGTGTCATCATACAATATCATATCATACTCATACGATGCTGGCAGTCTGACTAGGCTGAAGTTAGTATTTGTATACAAATCATGCAGGGGGTTCGCCCACTATAGATAGCAATCGCTACTTTTGACCCCGTTATGGCTCAAATTACCTCTATATAAATGATTAAAAATTACCCTTATTGGGTTTGCTGTATACAAACAACTTCCTAGCCCCCCCCTTTCTGCACCCCTACGGCACCCTTCCCACCCAGAAGGCCCTTTTAAAAGCCCAATAAAAGGGTGCCGAAGACCCCTCAAAAATGCAGTGTTTGGCTTTCTCCATCTCGGGAACGACCCGCTTTGCTCCCTGCAGGAAGCTTCGGAGCATCGGCCCCATCATTCCCTCTTGTTTCTGTTAGATGTGGTGTACTTAATTACTGTCCTTCTTTCCTTCACCCTGCAGAGGCTACCATAACACCTGCAACCTGCATTTCTGTTAGATGTGGTGCACTTATATACGGTCCTTCTTTCCTTCACCTTGCAGAGGCTACCATAACACCTGCAACGTGCATTCCCTCTTGTTTCTGTTAGCTGTGGTGTACTTAATTACTGTCATTCTGTCCTTCACCATGCAGAGGCCACCATAATATTTGCAACGGGCATTCCCTCTTGTTTCTGTTAAATGTGGTGTACTTAATTACTGTCATTCTGTCCTCCACCATGCAGAGGCTACCATAATAACTGCAACGTGCATTCCCTCTTGTTTCTGTTAGCTGTGGTGTACTTAATTACTGTCATTCTGTCCTTCACCATGCAGAGGCTACCATAACACCTGCAACCTGCAATCCCTGGCTGCCAGTGGGCAATATGCCTTTTTCGAGGCAGAAGGAAGCAGCACTGGCAACGCTTTGGCTCCAGGCTCCAGTAGCCAACATGCCTTTGTCCAGCCAGATGTGAGCAGCAGTGACAACAACAGCTCCGGCAGCCATGTAGGTTATAGCTCGGGCAGCCAATGGGCCACTAGCAGCCAATATGCTGCTGGAGCTGCAGAATTCAACTCCAGCAACCAGTGGGCTGCCGGACATTGCTCTCCCGAGACTAGTAGCCACTTCAGTAACCTGGCAACCACCAGTGGCCCCTACGGTAACCTCGTTGCTGGGCACTGTCCTATTTCCACTGACCATGGTGGTCACTTCAGTAACCTCACATCCACTAGTGGCCGCAGTAACCTTGCCGGGCCTCCGCCAACGAGCACGAGCAGCAACTTTGCTACACTGTCCGCCGGCCGCTGGCCTGTTGGTATTAGCCCCGCAGGAGTCAACAGTGGCAACCCTTTCCCCCGGCCTGTCGGTATTAGCCCTGCGGGTGTCAACAGTGGCAACGCTTTCCTTGCGCCCAGCGGTATTAGCCCTGCGGGACTCAACAGTGGCGATTCTTTCCCCATGGGCTCTCCTGCCATTCCCACTTCTGGTACACAAGCAGGACTCTATCAGGATACTATCGGGATACAAGCTGTGCTCCCGGGTCACTACCTGGACGCTAGCGGGACCACCGGGATACAAGCAGTACAACCCGGTCACTACCAGGACACAAGCGGTACTACGGGGACAAGACCGGGACTCCCAGGTCAGTACCGGGAGGCAGGCGGGCTACTCCCTGGACACAACCAGTTTGGCTTCAGCCCGTACCCAGTGCCCTCTAACGTTCGCAATATGATGGCCATGTTGGCCATCCCAGCAGCCACCAACTCCATCAACCGGCATGGTCAGTCCATAGCAGGACACCCCAGTGGGAGCACGGTAGACTGCGCGCCGCAGTGGACGGGAGGAGCCCCCCTCCAAGCCACTGATGCATCTGATGAGATGCAACAGATGAACAGCCAACACCAAGAGAGGGTGCATGTTCCAGGGAAAAGAAGTGGAGCATCACGACGAAGGAAAGCTAAGATATACCAGGTGAATGTCGTGTGAATGCATTGTTTATTTTTGGCGGAGCCCACTCTTCAAGGGGGCGGGAGCCCCCATGTTACCCATTTGTCCGATTGTGCAACTGGAAAATTGAAGCCTGACACGTCAGCCAACAGTCGCGTTACTAACTCGCTTTGGTCAGCTCCATTGTTGCCACCTTTCGTTCCGTTGCCAACCCACCAATTTTCTGATTGCTTGCGACGCTGAGGACTTTTTTAAATACAAGGAGCAGCTTCGGGCAGCTCCCTTTCCCTGTCCTTGAGGTAAACCTGATTCTAGCTAGTGAATCTGAAAGCTGAAATGACAGGCATTCAAATTCTGCTGAAAGCCATTGGTTTGCCCTTGTGGCTGGCTAATGGAGCTGGCGAGAAGCTGACATGTCATGCATAGCCCCAAAAGATAGATTGAGTGAATGCTCAAGTTAGTTGTAGCACACTCGCAAAAACAGGAGGTTTGATTTCACTAGCCCCCTGGCCCTTGTAAATAAGTAAATAAATAATAAATTCATTAATAAATTTATGGTTCGAGGATTTTGAAGGGGCCAGCCCATTTGCTTGCACTGGGGCCAACCACCTGTAGGGAGGGGTATGTCGGGGGGAGGGGGGGGGGGGGGGGGGGGGGGGGGGGGATGGCTGAGGCACGGCACGTTCAAGAAACCCCGAGCCATGATAAGGTCACCTGCGCGCATGGATCACATCAATCTGAACGCGCAGATAAATGATATCTTCACCACACTGTTGAATACCATAGGTGGTGTAGGTGAAGTGGTACATGTTATCTTCATACTTGCAATCGACCCAGCACTCGTATTGATCGCGAGTTTTCGCACTGCACATGTTTTGCTCAAGGGGGGGGGGGGGGGGGGGGGGGGGGGGGTGTGGGAAAAGTTGGGATAAGTACGAAAACCCTTGGTGGATTTCGTCGTGATGCGGGGGCTAATTCGTATGTCCTGTAGTTATGTCCTGTAGTTATGTCCTGTAGTTATGTCCTGTAGTTATGTCCTGTAAAACATAAAACTGACCTGACCTGAAAACCTGATCTGAACCTGGGAACATGACATGACCTGAAAACATGATTCTGATCCCTTCCAGGCCCTGATGTCAGCTATTTCAACTGCGGACAACGCTTCAGCAGGCGACTTCACTGCCCAAGACGGTAGTCAATCCACACCCCCTGCTCCGTCCCCTGCTGCCGAGTCGGCCATCAGCCAAGCTCGCCTTCTTCTACAGTCTGGCGGTGAGGATGGGGGTGGGACGATGGACATGGCCACTGCCACAGCACTCCTAGGCCCCTTGGCAGAGTCTTGGAGTGAGATCTTACCCCTGGCTCCCTCACGAGCAGCTGGTGCAGGCACAGGTGCAGGTTCTGCCTACTTGCAAAGCTCCTCTGCAGAGACCCACCGCAGCTCACGAGCAGCAGGTGCATGGGCAGCAGGGGCAGGCTGCGCACGGGCACCAGGGCAGCAAGCGCAGGTTGGCTCTACCAATTGCCCAGGCTCCATAGTTTTAGATATGCACCGCAGCTTGGGGAGTGGATATACTGCCACAAAGGGTTTAGCCGTCAATTCAGAGGGCCTGGGTGTAGGGGTTAAAAGCCAGGAGAGGCCAGGTGAAGAACGTGACATAAGAAAGCAAGTCCCAAGCCGGTTCTACGACAACATTAACCCTGAACTAGTTGGTGTGGGTACATCCTCCAACCATCCCCGTGTCTTGAGCAAATCCCACAGCTCCCTCGCAACTTCAAACAGTCCCCCCCCGACGATAAACAGTGCCCCCCACCTGTCTCCAAACAGCTCCTACCTGTCTCCAAACAGCTCGTACCTTACTTTAAACAGCTCCCATCTGAATTCGAACAGCTCGCACCTGAATACGAGCAGTACCCACCTGAATTCGAACAACTCCTATCTCACTTCGAACAACTCCTACGTACTGCCATCGAACACCTCCTACCGTAGTTTGAACAACTCCTACCTCACTCCGAACAACTCCTCCCTCATGGCATCAAACAACTCCTACCTCACTCAAAACAACTCCTCCCTCCTGACGTCAAACAACACGTCCCACTGGGCTTCAAAACGTGCACAGGTTCCCTCAAACAGCTCTTCCCACATGAATCCGAACAGCTCCAACTACCTGACGTCGAACAGTGCCTCCCAAATGACTGGGTTGGTATTTTACCAAAACAGCCAGAGCGGACAGGGCAGAGCAGCCGGATCTTCTATTGAGGCGGGGGTACGCGATGCCGCTGTAGCCGCTAATCAAGTCCTCCAACCTCACTTGCAGCACCAGCACCAGCTCCAGCATCAGCACCAGCTCCTCCAAAATGATCAGCAAATGCAGGCTCAGTTAAATGCTCTCATGCAACCAATGCCCCCCCCCCCACCTAGGCCTCCGAATCACAGTGGCAGTATGTCAGGAGTGTTCAACGTGAGGTCAAACAATTAGTGCCCTCCTCATCCTACCCTGTGTATCCACAAGGTGATGCAGGCCCCCTTCACTTGGCTACTACACCTAGACCTGGTGCATCTGGCCGTCTCAAACCTTTGGCCTTGGACTTGGACACCGCAATTAACCCCTCGCATGATAGGTCTGGCACCTGGTGGACATCCAGTCCTTTGCTCCCCCCCCCCCCCCCCCCCCCCCCCCCCCAGTGCTAGCCCCCCTAGTATATATATAATAAAGCAAACCATGGTGGACAGCTAGGCCCCCCCTGGTGGACAGCTAGCCCCCCTCCCCCCCAGTACCGAACAGCCCGCATGGCTTCAACATCCCGAACAGTCCGAACAGCTCCAACAGCTCCAACAATAGTGCTATGGCCCCTGCTAAATTATGTACCGCCAACATGATGTACATGTGCTATGGCCCCCTGCTAAATGATATTCCCACCCATATGGCCATGGTAGAGGTCCACACCCACCCGTACGGCCATGGTAGTGCTCCACACCCACCCATACGACCACGATAGTGCTCCACGCCCACCCATACGGCTGCAGAAGTGCTCCACGCCCACCCATATGGCCAGGGTAGTGTTGTTCACCAACCCATACAGACAGTGATGTACACGCACCTATACAGGCATGAGAGTGATGTAAACCCACCCACCTACCCATGCAGACATGGCAGTGGTGTACACCCACATATACAGGCATGGCAGTGATGTACACCCAACCTTACAGGCAGGGCAGTGATGTACACCCACCCTTACAGACATGGTGGTGATGTACACCAACCCATACTGACAGTGATGTCCATGCACCTATACAGGCATGATAGTGATGTGCACGCACCTATACAGGCATGGCAGTGATGTACACGCACCCACCCAAACATACAGGGATGGCAGTGATGTACACCCACCCTACCAGGCGTGGTAATGATTTGTACCAACCCATACAGACAGTGATGTACATACACCTATACAGGCATGAGAGTGATGTACACGCATATGTACAAGCATTACAGTGATGTACACCAAGCCACACATACAAGCATGGCAGTGATGTACACCCACCCTTCCAGGCATGGCAGTGATGTACACCCACCCTTACAGGCATGGCAGTGATGTACACCCACCCACACAGGGATGGTAGTGATGTACACCCACATACACAGGCATGGCAGTGATGTACACGCACCCACCCACACATACAGGCATGGCAGTGATGAACACCCACCCTTACAGGCATGGCAGTGATGTACACCCACCTATACAGGCATGGCAGTGATGTACACCCACCCTTACAGGCATGGCAATGATGTACACGCACCAATATAGGCATGGCAGTGATGTACACCCACATGCACAGGCATGGCATTGATTTACGCTCACCCTTACAGACATGGCAGTGATGTACACCCACCCTTACAGGCATGGCAGTGATGTACACGCACCCACCCACCCTTACAGGCATGGCAGTAATGTACACCCACCCTTACAGGCATGGCAGTGATGTACACGCACCCACCCACCCTTACAGGCATGGCAGTGATGTACACCCACCCTTACAGGCATGGCAGTAATGGACACGCACCAATACAGGCATGGCAGTGATGTACACCCACATGTACAGGCATGGCAGTAATGTACACGCACCAATACAGGCATGACAGTGATGTACACCCACCCTTACAGGCATGGCAGTGATGTACACGCACCCACCCACCCTTACAGGCATGGCAGTGATGTACACCCACCCTTCCAGGCATGGCAGTAATGTACACCCACCCACACTGGGATGGCAGTGATGTACACCCACATACACAGGCATGGCAGTGATGTACACGCACCCACCCACACATACAGGCATGGCAGTGATGAACACCCACCCTTACAGGCATGGCAGTGATGTACACCCACCTATACAGGCATGGCAGTGATGTACACCCACCCTTACATGCATGGCAATGATGTACACGCACCAATATAGGCATGGCAGTGATGTACACCCACATGCACAGGCATGGCAGTGATGTACGCTCACCCTGACAGGCATGGCAGTGATGTACACGCACCCACCCACCCTTACAGGCATGGCAGTAATGTACACGCACCAATACAGGCATGGCAGTGATGTACACCCACATGTCCAGGCATGGCATTGATGTACACTCACCCTTAACAGGCATGTCAATGATGTACACTCACCCTTACAGGCATGGCAATGATGTACACTCACCCTTACAGGCATGGCAGTGATGTACACTAACCCTTACAGGCATGGCAATGATGTACACCCACATATACAGGGATGACAGTGATGTACACCGACCCATACTTATTATGGAATGCGCAACTGCTTGACATCATCCATTGACCACTTCAGAAATTCACAACTTCTTGACATCATCCATTGACTTCAAAATGAATCTATGTGTTCTTGCTACCTACACTAGTTGTATATCCAAGGTTGGATGCTCACCTCCTTGACACTTCCTGTAGTTTTATATTCAAGATTGGATTGTTACATGGGTTTTCAGCCAATTCTGGGCTGCTTACTGTACATACCGTCATATCACACTCCGTCCCATTACGTACCGTCCCACTGTTTCTTTTTTTGGCTACTCATGGCAGCTTCCCCCCAGCTCCAATAGCCAAACGCTGGGTCAAATCCAATGCTTGCAGCTGCATTGGAGTGCATGTCGTATCAACATTCAAATGCACTGGCTAGCTTCAGCTTTGGCCCAAGGTCGGGGGAAAGGAGCTGCCTAGAAGCTTCTACTTGTAGCCCAAAAATAAAACAGTGGTAATTTATATGCCGCCTCATTACACACCGTCCCATTATGTTCCGTCCTATTATATAATGCGACTTTGCCCCATTTGCATGGTTGAGTTGGCAGCCAACTGCTGGCTGGGAAACTGCAAGCATCGGTTGATTCTCTGAGCTAATTATTTGAGATCGTATTTGATCCCAATCAAATACCTAAACAAATATTTGGGTTCACTTGTCTCAGTTGATCCCAATCAAATACCTAAACAAATATTTGGGGTCACTTGTCTCAGTTGATCCCAATCAAATACCTAAACAATATTTGGGGTCACTTGTCTCAGTTGATCCCAATCAAATACCTAAACAAATATTTGGGGTCACTTGTCTCAGTTGATCCCAATCAAATACCTAAACAAATATTTGGGGTCACTTGTCTCAGTTGATCCCAATCAAATACCTAAACAAATATTTGGGGTCACTTGTCTCAGTTGATCCCAATCAAATACCTAAACAAATATTTGGGGTCACTTGTCTCAGTTGATCCCAATCAAATACCTAAACAAATATTTGGGGTCACTTGTCTCAGTTGATCCCAATCAATACCTAATTGGGTCACTTGTCTCAGTTGATCCCAATCAATTACCTAAACAAATATTTGGGGTCACTTGTCTCAGTTGATCCCAATCAAATACCTAAACAAATATTTGGGTTCACTTGTCTCAGTTCATCCCAATCAAATACCTAAACAAATATTTGGGTTCACTTGTCTCAGTTGATCCCAATCAAATACCTAAACAAATATTTGGGGTCACTTGTCTCAGTTGATCCCAATCAAATACCTAAACAAATATTTGGGGTCACTTGTCTCAGTTGATCCCAATCAAATACCTAAACAAATATTTGGGGTCACTTGTCTCAGTTGATCCCAACCAAATACCTAAACAAATATTTGGGGTCACTTGTCTCAGTTGATCCCAGTCAAATATCTGGACAATAGTTGGTTTGAGTGATCTCTGGTGATGCCAATCAGATATCTAGAAAATAGTTGGTTTAATTGATCTATATTAATCCCAATCAAATACCTAGACAAATATTTGGTTTTAGTAATGGTACTCTCCTCGTACCCAGGACAGAACCGGCTCAATCATGGGTGATGTGGTGGTTTTGGTAGGATTGAGTTCACTGTTTCATTTTTGGGCTATAAGTAGCAGCTTCCAGGCAGCTCCTTTCCCCCGCCCTTGGGCCAAACCTGAAGCTAGCCAGTGCATCTGAAAGTTGATATGACGTGCATTCCAATGCAGCTGCAAGCATTGGATTTGAACTAGTGATTGGCTATTGGAGCCGGGGGGAAGCTGCCATGAGTAGCCCAAAAATGAAATAGTGACTATGAAACAGTGAGTTGAATTGATTGCATGGCCCAACAGCCTTCAGGCGGCTCACCGTCTGTAGGTGGAGTGAATATGGGTGGTACAAACACTGCTGCACCTCACTCCTGAGCGCATAATGCAATCACATGTGTGGTACAAACACTGCCGCACCACACTGCTGAATGCATAATGCAATCACATGGGTAGTACAAACATTACTTCACCTCACTCCTAAGCGCGTAATGCAATCACATGTGTAGTACAAACACTGCTGCACCTCACTCCTGAGCACATTATGCAATCCCATGTGCAGTAAAAACACTGCTTCACCACACTCCGGAGCGCGTAATGCTATCACATGGGTAGTACAAACACTGCTGCACCTCACTCCTAAGCGCATAATGCAAGCACATGTGTAGTACAAACACTGCTACACCACACTCCTGAGCGCGTAATGCAATCACATGTGTAGTACAAACACTGCTACACCACACTCCGGAGTGTTTAGTGCAATTAGATGTAGACAATTGAAGACATGCCCAGTTCAAGGGATACAAGTCCTATGCAGCAGCGTCGCAAGCGACGCGGAAAATTGGCAAAGTGTGTTAGCAACGGAACGAAAGGTGGCAACAGACTGGAGTTATCCGAAGCCAGTTAATTATGAGACAGTTGGCTGACCTGTCGGGCTTCAATTTTTTTGTCAGAGCACAAACGGACAATGGGGTAACCCTGGGGGCTCCCGCCCCCTTGACGAAGGGGCTTCGCCAAAAAACATCGCATGAGTAATGTCGTCAAGCGGTCAACCAATGTAGAAGAATATTGTTTTAAGGTTAAATGTATGCCGGCAATCCAACGTCTAACCGTCTGCAAAATATAATACTTCCCCCCCGTGCGATAACATCTTTCGTCTTCCACACTGTGCCATTCCGGGAGTTTGGGGTCTAAACTTATTGCGCTGGGTAGCAGCTTTCTCTGGCACCGAGCCAGGTCCACTGGTGACGTTTTTCTGGGTGATCTATTGCAAGGCTCCAAACCTGTTTCCCTGCGTAAGCGCTATCCGGTCCTCCACAGCGCGTCCAGGCAAGGAAGGGTAGGTGTTTCTCACATGGTGGGTGTACTAGACTCATCTTGCATGCACATGGGCACGCATTCAAATTCGAACTGACTAATGAGGATGGGGCTCCATGCAATGGGTCAAGTGCTCATGTAGAGGGCTACATGCTGGGGTCCATACACATCTAGGTCAATGTGTGTGCCCACGACACACACTAGCATCAGAGTAGCACGACATGCTTACTATTCTGACCCCCTAAGTACACCTATGGAGGGAACAAGAAATTTGGGGTTGGTGTGCCTTGTGAAATATAGGGTACTTGTGACATGCCCCCACTCCTATGGCTATCCTGGCAGTGGCACACAGCACTGTGCACGCACACACACACATCTGGCTATCCTGGCAGTGGCACACAGCACTGTGCACGCACATACACATACATCTGGTATGTTAATTTGACTTTCGAAGGGGGGGAATGGAGGGACTAGTTTACAGCTGCTTAGTCATTGCTTCATGACAAATGGTGACCCACTCGATGGCCCATGCTTAATATGAGCCATCATTTGTGTTATTTTTGGCGGAGCCCCCCCTTCTGGGGGGCGGGAGCCCCCATGCTTACCCATTTGTCCGTCCATCCATCCATCCATCTGTCTGACCGTGATGAAGCCTGACACGTCAGCCAACGGTCTCGTTACTAAATCGCTTCCGTTGCCACCTGTCGCTGTCGCTCCCTCGCGATCACTCTCTGCCATTTTTTAGCGTCGCAGGCGACGCTGCATAGAACTTGTCCTAAGTATCACCCATGTAGTTTACGATGGTCGTTGACATGTGGCCATTTTTAGAAGATGAGTCATACTTGCGAACACTGTTTAATTTTTTGACCACCAGCAGCAGCTTCTAGGCAGCTCCTTTCCCCCAACCTTGGGCCAAACCTGAAGCTAGCCAGTGCGTCTGAAAGTTGATATGATGTGAATTCTAATGCAGCTGCAAGTATTGGATTTGACCCAGTGACTGGCTATTGGAGCTGGGGGGAAGCTACCATGAGTAGCCCAACAAATTCTATGCAGCGTTGCCTGCGACACTAAATGGCGAAGAGTGATCGCGAGGGAGCGACAGGTGGCAACGGAACCGAGTTAGTTACGGTCTCGTAACTGTAAAGCTGACGTGTCGGGCTTCATCACGGTCAGACGGATGGATGGATGGACGAACAGACAAATGGGTAACACTGGGGGCTCCCAAAAATGAAACAGTGCTTGTGAACAAGCTTGGCTTATCTCAAATACAAGTTAACAAGGGTTATTCTGGCGGGCTCCATACTTTGCAATCTGAGGCGCAACCGGTTTCAAAATCTGCGTCATACTTTGGAACAAGCGTACTTCAAGGGTTCACAACCTAAAAAGAAAAAAAAGAAAAAAGATTTTTCCCAGCAATATTATGAATCTGAATTGCTGTATGTATTTCAGCCAACTCTGGACTGCTCATCGCCTTTCAATGCCGAAACCCCGCCATGCGATACCCATGGAACCAGGGAACGTACTGACGGTACCTTTCTATTGGACTTGACTTGACCACTTGACTTGCGTTAGCGCCTGTAGTACACGTGTTGTACAGGAATTGACTATTGCGTTTCCATTGGACTCAAACTCTAGTTGACTCGCGTCCCACTCTTTTTGAATCCGTTTTTTCTAAGCGAAGTGAAGTACATTTCAACCCAATTTTAGTAATCTCAACTTGAGTCTCTTTTTTAGACCCAGCCCTTATAAGGGGCTCGAGTTGGCTGGACTTTACTTGAGTTGTACTTCTCTCTTGCTCGCTAACCTGAGCAGTACAGGTGCGATCAATGGAAACACAAAAGACTTGACTTGAGTTAACTCGCGCAACTGCTAAGTCAAGCTGTGCAACTGCTAAGCCAAGCCTTGCAACTGCTAAGTCAAGCCGGGCAACTGCTAAGTCAAGCCGTGTAACTGCTAAGTCAAGCCGTGCAACTGCTAAGTCAAGCCGTGCAACTGCTAAGTCAAGCCGTGCAACTGCTAAGTCAAGCCGTGTAACTGCTAAGCCAAGCCGTGTAAATGCTAAGTCAAGCCGTGTAACTGCTAAGCCAAGCCTTGCAACTGCTAAGCCAAGCCGTGTAACTGCTAAGCCAAGCCCTGCAACTGCTAAGTCAAGCCGTGTAACTTCTAAGCCAAGCCGTGCAACTGCTAAGTCAAGCCTTGCAACTGCTAAGCCAAGTAGCGCTAATGCGAAGTCAAGCCGTGCTGCTAAGCCATCTAGCGCTAATCCGAAGTCAAGCCATGCAACTGCTAAGCCAAGTAGCGCTAATGCAAAGTCAAGCCGTACTGCTAAGCCAAGCTGTGCAAGTGCTAAGTCAAGTCCGACTAACTGAAGTCAAGTGGTTTAGTGACAATGCACAGGCAGTGGATTAGACAGTTTAAAGAAGAAAAAAATCGATATGATACAATGTTTTCAGCCAACTCTGGGCTGCTCACCGTCTTCCAATATCAAATCCCCCATAACGGACGATACCAACGTAGCAGGTACTCAATGGGCATAGTAAGCGTGTTTGATAGTTAAGAAGCTTGTCCAGGCCGTGTGGCCAAACCGCAGTGGAACAACAAGTCGAGTGGATTCATGAAGTGAACTCCAAACGATTGTTTTGCCGATGGAGGCCCTCAGTTCGTGCCACAGTGATAGTAATGCTACTGAGGGGTTGGGATGTCTTTCTTGATTTTGGGCTTGGGAGGTTGAGAGGAGCTGGAGAAGGATTTCTGTAGTGGAGTGGGCACAATTTCATTTTTGGGCTACTCATGGCAGCTTCCCCCCAGCTCCAATAGCCAGTCACTAGGTCAAATCCAATGCTTGCAGCTGCATTGGAATGCACGTCATATGAATTTGCAGATGCACTGGCTAGCTTCAGGTTTGGCTCAAGGATGGGGCAAAGGAGCTGCCTAGAAGCTGCTATTTGTAGCCCAAAACAAAACAAAAATTCCAATGCAGCTGCAAGCATTGGATTTGACCTAGTGACTGGTTATTGGAGCTAGGGGGAAGCTGCTATGAGTAGCCCAAAAATGAAGCAGCGGTTGCTAAGCTCCAAAATGTCAGCAGCGCTAGAAAGCTGATGACGCCAGCTTCAAGGTGCAATAGGTTGCTTTAGGTTTGGCTGATTACCCAGCTAGGGGAGCTGCTTAGAAGCTGCTGCTCGTAGCCGAAAAGAAAAACAGTACCCCCATGACAAATCACTCTTGATGCGAGAGTGAACCAATTCTCTTAGTCTGCCCCTAACGTTATGTTGCTGGAGTCTGAATATGACACTTCCCCAAGTCTGCAAGTCCCAATTATGGCAATTCAGGGGGATGAATTGGGTTTAGATAATCAGATGTCATACTTCGAACGTTTCTTGGGTCATGTCTGCAAGAATTCTCCCAGAATTGGCAGATATGAAGCCAAATTTGAGATATGAGGTCTGAGGTCCAACATTTTTCGAAAAGCCAACTCCCAAACCAGTTGCTGAACTACTATGAAACATAAGCCGCACTCATAAAGTTGTTGTTGTTGTGTTTTGAAGTGCGGCTTATGATTATTGGTGAAGTTAAGTTCCGGTTAAGCTGCGGTAATGATTATCGGCAAAAACTGCATTGCAGCACTACAGCATTGTTTTATTTTTGGCTCCTAGCAGCAGCTTCTAGGCAGTTGGCTGAGCTAGCCACTGGGCTAAGCTCCAAAATGTCAGCAGCGCTAGAAAGCTAATTACGCCAGCTTCAAGGTGCAGTAGGTTTGGCTGATTATACAGCCAGGGGAGCTGCCTAGCAGCTGCTACTCGTAGCCGAAAAGAAAAACAGTGCAATACAGTCAACCTGTGTTCTCGCCAGCTTCCTGTCGCGTAGCCAGTTGTAGCCCTTATGTGTTTCCAATTGTCCCTCAAATCTCGAATATGGGTTCATTGATAGGGTAATGAGTTGCTCGATTGCTGTAACAGAAATTGTTCCCGAATCTTGGAAATTCTGAGTTGCGCCGTTCTAGTGAACAGAGTTGAGAGCCAGCGCAACATGGGTGGGGGTGAGAGTGGTAGGATGAACCTGACAAGGGCACCAGAGCCTCCATCCGCAGTTCAGTGAGTAAGTGTTGGTGGTGGATTGGGGTGGATGGGTGGTGGTAGTGTGAACTAAGGAGATTGCCAATGTACTTCGAATGTTCTGCTAGTCCCGGGAGATCTGAACGGAGAGAATACTCAGCTCCCGTATGTGACGTGTCAGGTTTAAGAGCCAGCATGGAACCATGGCGCTGTCGGGTTATGCATAACTGGGGGGGGAAGCCAATTATGTGTAACCGGACCAGGGTACTACATTTTGTCAAATTGGTCAGCGCTTAAAGCGCACAAACGTCAAATTGGTCAGCGCTTTGCAGTGCAAAAAGCGCAAAAACTGCACGCTGCGCCCACATGGGGTTGAAAAAACTGCGCGAAACGCATAGTGGGGCTCTAAAAGCGTGCGCGAAATCGCGGTGCCGAGTGCGCTTTGTATTACCCTGAACCGGACACGCCATCAGCTTCTGCTGGAAGTACTTCGAAAATTGAAATTGAAAAAATAAAAACTGCGCTTTGTAGTGCAAAAAGCGCAAAAATTGCTTGCTGCGCCCATAGGGGGTTGCAAAAAACTGCGCGAAATGCGCTGTGGGGCTCAAAAAGGCAGCGCGCCTGCAAGCAAAAGCGCGCGCTTGGAAGTACCCTGCTTTGTACGAGTAGCACTGTTTATTTTTTGGGCTACAAGTGGCAGCTTCTGCTGGAAGTACTTTTTTTTGCTACTCTTTTAGATCTGAGCTTGAGACAGTTAAAGCCTTAGACCCCTTTGCCAAGTCAGTTTTACCATGCTTTTCTGAGACCCATTTTAGGGGGGAAATGACATTTGCCAATACTTAATCTTGCCAATACTTACTTACTGTGAGCAGAGTAGACTCACTGTTTCTTTTTTGGGCTACAAGTGGCAGCTTCTAGTCAGCTCCTTTCCCCCAACCTTGGGCCAAACCTGAAGCTAGCCAGTGCGTCTGAAAGTTGACATGAAGTGCATTCCAATGCAGCTCCAAGCATTGGATTTTACCCAGGGACTGGAGCTGGGGGGAAAATGCCATGAGTAAAAAAAATGAAATAGTGACGAGTAGGTACTGTGTAGTACTGGTACTGCTATCCCCACTACCGGTATATTAAGGCCTTGGCACACTAAATAGGGTTTGACAGTGGTACAGACTACTACACTAGGTAAGCCTATGCAAATAGAGCCTAGATACCAGGGTTGTGCAGGACGCAGCGTGCTGCGTCGCAGTACGCAACATGGGAGGATTTGTTGTGTCCCTGACGCAGGTTCAGGATGTTGGTTGCATCTCACCCATCAGTTGATTGGCCCACCACCACTCCATTTCCGTTTGCTACGGGTTCTGTTTATAGTAGTACGCAGCCTAGAGATTCGACTGTGTCCCAGGACGCAACCTACCGAATTAGGGTGCGTCCCAGGACGCAACCCCTGGGGTCCGTTTGAAGTGCCCTGCTAGATATTACTAAGAATAAAACTAAATAGTAAAACCGTACTGACAGCAAAAATTTACGCTTCAAAAATCGCGTTTTTCTTTGGCGGCAACGGGAATACCCCTCTGACGGGGGCGAAGGTAATACTGCATCCCTCATACCTATACCTGACGAATCGTCATAATAGTTTTGCCCAGTCAGGCGCACCGTGCAACCCGGGTTTGATCCTGCAATACCCTGTTATGACGGGAATACCTCTCCGACTGCAGCAACGTGAATACTGCACCCCTCGTACCATACGGACAAATCGGCATAATGGTTTTGCCCAGCCAGGCGCACTGTGTGACTTGGGTTTGATCCCGCAGTACCCTGTTTTGACCCCTTCGCGTCACCCCCGAAGAAAATTTGCGTTAATGTTTGCTTCCAGTGCGGTACGTGAAGGTTTTGTAGGAGAGATCCAAGCACAGTTGTAGGTCACCTGGTAGTGATCGTACAGATACGATCGCACTTCAATACTTGCTTAATTCTTATGATATCTTAAATAGATACGATAGCTGTAATACTTAATTTGTAATGGACCTAATTAAATGCTTACTTAAACAAGGGCTGTAATTACTTATAGCTATTCTATTCAGTTGACGACTGCCTTGGAGGCACAGGTTGCCTTGGCGGTTGCATACTAACAGCCAGTACATCACAAAGTACGTCGCAATCTACTCACTGTTTCATTTTTGGGCTACTCATGGCAGCTTCCCCCCCAGCTACAATAGCCAGTCACTCGGTCAAGTCCAATGCTTGCAGCTGCATTGGAATGCACGTCATATCAACTCTCAGATGCACTGGCTAACTTCAGATTTTGCCCAAGGGCGGGGGTAAAGGAGCTGCCTAGAAGCTGCTACTTGTAGCCCAAAAAAGAAAGAGTGAGTCTACTCTGCTCACAGTAGTGATTTGTTGAAGTTTCTTTGCATAGACTTCATCGGTCACATCATCACAGGGTTCAGGGTTGTAGCCATTAGGGGGATTAATCCACCTGAGTTAGGGGAACCCAACACCTGAATACTGTAGCCAAAGGGCTGTACCGAACCCATCCAGGGTTTCAGGGCTTTCCAACGCATGAATTGACCAATACACAAAAATGCGGGAGGCGGTGGCCTACCAATACCTGAATAGTAAAAGGTTTGGCCTGATCTTGAATTAAAATAATACGTAAATACAGCCTAAATGTGTACATCAGGGGTGGGGGGCTATCAACTAGACTGAACTAGAACCTGGCCTAAACAAGTATTTAAACTATTTGAACTGCTCAGTGATTATGCTCCCTAATTTCAGTGGGTACCGCAGGGGGGGGGGGGGGGGGGGGGAGATTGGTCGGCAGTGAGCAGCCCAGAGTTGGCTAAAGAACGGTGTACTAATTCAAATGTATAACTGGTCTCAACCGAAGCCTCCACTTAAAGGTGCGTGCGTGACATCTCAGTCCAGCCCCTGAAGGGTTCGTCAAACTTGAACTTGGTTACATAGCTTCAGCCACCAATTCGGCTGCTCGCCTTCTTCGGGGAGGCTACGTCAAAAGGGAAGGAGTGTGCGGGGAACAGGCGGCGCTTGGTGAACAGGTTAATTCAAAGCGCGCGCTTTTGCTGACTTTTTGACCCCCTCTGCGCTAAGCGCAGTTTTTTGCAACCCCTTGTGGGCGCTGCAAGCATCTTTTGCGCTTTTTGCACTACAAAGCGCAGTTTTTTTGTTTTCAAGTGCGCTAAAGCGCTGGCCAATTTGGCCATTTGAAGTACCCTGATGGTGAATGGTGCAGTTCAGACGGTTTTCTTCTAGCCTGTTCCTGGTGCTGCGCTTGGTGAAATTCATATCTGAGAACACCCTCTCCTCCTCAACAGAGCCACCCTCCATAGTCATCGCTATCTTCAATCGTTTTTTTCTTTTTAGGACTTTCACCCCAGGAGGTGGGTCTCCCGACACCAACCATGATGACTTGTACCATTGTATGTACAATGTATGCAAACAGTAAACTTGAGCCACTCTGGGAACCGGAAGCACCATGATCAGGGTAATTCAAAGCGCGCGCTTTTGCGCTTTTGAACGCTGACTTTTTGACGCCCTCTGCGCTTTAAGCGCAGTTTTTTGCAACCCCTTGTGGGCGCTGCAAGCATCTTTTGCGCTTTTTGCACTACCGTACAAAGCGCAGTTTTTTTGTTTTCAAGTGCGCTAAAGCGCTGGCCAATTTGGCCATTTGAAGTACCCTGACCATGATGCACCAAAAACAGCCAGTGGCAACAAAAACAAAGTTGTATGAACCTCTCTCAAGGGCATGGTCAAGCCTTCTGCCACCATCTTGGCAGTGCGCATATCCTTGAAAAAGACATCGCCTATCAGCACTATCTCCTTGGCAAAGCGGTGAGCAATGTCGAAGTGCCTTGCTCATGCAGAATCAACCGTGCCGGCGTGCTCTGTAGCAGGGCGATGGCAGGCCATTTGTGTGTGTTGAGATTCACTATGATTAATGACAACCTGGCTGCCATCGCACTGCGTCGGTACATTTATTAAGACTACGTAGTCTTTCTCCCCCCCCTCACTGCGCTAGTGTGGCTGACGATAACGCCATGCTGTCAGGGTTGGGCTTGCCTTTCGTCTGACTCAGAGGGGCAGGGGCCTGTAGCTTCCTCCCTCCGCAGGGGCCCCATCTGCGGAGGGGTCTGACTCTTTTTCGTCCGACGAACTTGATACCTACCTGCCTTGCTACATACCTACTACTGAGGATTGTCGTACTATACCCTAACTGTCGGCAGTTAATCCCAATTCCAGAGCCATGACTGATGACTGTATATAAGCAGAGGGTACTGCATAGCGGAACGTCAGAGATTGACCGGCTGGCTAGCTGACTGGCACACCGAGAAATCAAGCGCGGTCCGGCTGACCGAGAATATTTTCGCTTTAGCCCCCTCTGGACCCCCCAGGAGTCCCGGGGCTGAAGCCCCAAGTTCCCCCCGTGTCTCTCTC
>JACBWV010000610.1:112822540-112851660 GCA_013435795.1 Chlamydomonas sp. ICE-L | reverse complement strand
CACACACCACACACACACACACCTTCACACAGGTAAACTTCACACAATACACCTTCACAACATACCACACACACACTTAACACACACACGTCAATTCACCACAAACACTTCACACACAACACTTCAATCTCACACACACACAACCACAACACACACACCACACAACACACACACACTCACAAACACACACACACACACACACACACACACCAGGAACACACGCCTTCACACCACACTTACCACAACACACTTCAACTCCCACACACACTTCACAGTTCACACACACTTCACACACATACTCACTTCACAAACACACTTCGCACACACACACACCACACAACACACCACTTCAACAACACACACTTCACGACACAGGACACACAACACACAAACCCGCACACAACACCACCTTCACACACACCTTCACACACACACACACACACACACCAGCACACACCATAGACACAGCACACACAGGCCCACACCACACACAAACACTCAATCACACACACCTCACACCACCCACACACAACACACACACCACACACACACACCACTTCACACACACACTATCACACCACAGAACACACAGGACACACACACCCACCAGCAACCCCACACGCACACACACATGACACTTCCACACACACGTCCCACCCACACACCACCCACACACACACACACCCCACCCACACTTTCACACAGTCCCTTCCCACGCTACACTTCCCCCAGCACACACACACACACCTTCCAACACCCACCTTCACACCCAACTTCACACACACCTTCACACTACACGCACACACCACACACACACACACGTCACACCCACACTTCACACACACACACACACACAACACAAACACCCCAGACACACACACCACACACACACCACTTCACAACACACTGGACACACTTCACACACACACACACACACACACCACACTTCACCCGATCACTTTCCCACAGATACACGTCACACACTTAACACACACATCACACACACACACACAAACACACCACACACATGCCATACCACCACTCACACATACACATTCACACGAACACAACACTTTAACACACACACACTTCACGCTCACACCACACAACACACACCAACCCCACCCCGACCACTCCACACACTTCACACACACACGACTTGCACACACCACACACACCCAACACACACTTCACAACACAATACCACTTCACACATCTCACTTCAACCCACGCACAGCACACACACACACCCAACACAACCCACCCCACAAACCACACACACCACACACAACACACACTTCAACAAACCACGTCACCCACACACACACACACGTTACACGATCCTTCACACGATACAGCTGTCACACAACAAAACAGGCACACACAACACCCACACGCGCCACACACACTTTCACACCACACACCACACAACACACCAACACACACACTGCACACAGATCACGTTCACACAGAGATACCATTTCACCACACCACATACACACACACACAACCACACACACAAACACACACACACAAAAAACACCACCACCCACAACACACACACTTCCACAACACCCAACACCACACACACACACACACACACAGCACACTTCCCACACTGCACACACGACACTTCACACACACACCACACACACACACACTTACAGACACCAGACACAACACTTTCCCACACGATATACACTTCAACCCCACACACACCACACACACACACACACACACCACACACCACCACACACACTCACACAGATACAACTTCACTCAGATACACTTCACACCACACACACACACACCCCACACACACACACACACTTTCACACAGATACACTGCAAACAGATAACGTCACACACACACACAACACAAACACAACACACACACACACACTTCACACACACACTTCAACACACAAACACACACACACCAAACACACACACACACACACAACACTTTAGCACAGATAACACTTCACCAGATACACTGCACACAACACACACACACAAACACACACAACTTCCGGTCAAACACCCACTTCACACACACACGCACACACACCACTTCACCACCAAACCTCACACGCTACACTTCACCCCCGCACACCACACACACACAACATAACACACACTTTAAACCGCACACGTCACACACACCACACACTTCACACAAACACCCCACACCACAGCACCCACCCCCCCACAACACGATCAACACCACACCTCCTCCGCACTCCCACTAAACGGACACTCAACACATATACACATACATACACAGGCGGATAGCTGCAACGTGGATGCCATGGTCAACTTGGCCCAGGGCAAGGTGGAGCATAAAACCATGATCTTCTCACTTCACACACACACACACACATGCACATACACACACAAGTCAATGGCTGCTGATAACACACACTTCACACTTCACACACACACACACACATGCACATGCACATACACACACAAGTCAATGGCTGCTGATAACACACACTTCACACACACACACACACACACACACACACACACACACATGCACATACAACACAGTCAATGGCCTCTGACGAACCAGACAGTCACACCAAAAAAGACTACAACACTACAGGTCAATGGCTGCTGATAACACACACTTCACACGCACACACATGCACATACACACACAGGTCGATGGCTGCTGGTAACACACACTTCGCACTTCACACTTCTCACATGCACAAACACAGGTGGATAGCTGCAATGTGGATGCAAAGGTCAACTTGGCCCAGGGTGAAGTGAAGCGCTTGTTGGCAATCTCACAAGAACACAACAGCATGGCTTCCATCTTGCAAGCTTCCCTGATGAGTGCAGAGGCTGAGGTCGAGGCCCTGTCTAAAGTACAACTGGTTGTGGTGATAGAGGTGGTGGTGGTATTGATGAAGGGGGTGGCAGTGGTAGTGGTGGAGGTGGTGATAGTGATGGAAGTGGTGGTGATGATGGTAGTAATGGTGGAGGTGGTGGTAGTGATGATGGTGGTGGCAGTGATGGTGGTGTTGGTCTGGATGAGGAGGTGGTGGTGTGTGGTGTGTGTGTGGGGGGGGGGGGGGGGGGCAGGAGTGATGGAGGGGGATCGTACCCTTTCGCTGCCTCTCCCCCCTCCTCCTTGCAATTCCTCCCGTCCGGCGATCGCCGTCCTCCCCCCCACAAGGCCCTCCTTTCTCCCATTTTCCCCTCCTCCCTCCTCCCTTCCCTTTCCCACCTTCCTCTTCTTTCCCTCCTCCCACCATCCTTCCCCTCCCTCTGGCCCGCCTCCCGCCCGCCCCCCCTCCCGCCCTCCCTCCACCAGCCCTCCCGCGGGCCACTACCCCCCCCCCTCCCGCCCGCCCCAGCCGCCCTCCCCCCATCACCCCGCCCACTCCCGCCCCACCATCCCGCCAGCGGCCCGCCCCCCGCCCCACCCTCCCGCCACCCCCGCCCGCCGCCCACCAGCCGCCCGCGTTCCTTCCCGCCCCCGTCACTCCCTCCCGCCCATCCCTCCCCTCCCTCCTCCTGCGTCCTCAACAGGTACAAACGGAAGTCCACCAGCAGGACATGATGCAGCTGGGCACCCCGGGCCCAGTTGGTTACTCACCCAGCTGAATAAGGTACCAAACCAATCACGGCAGTACCAGCAGGTGCAGATCCAGGTATGTATGTATGTCAGTATGTATGTATGTACGTTAGGATTTATGTGTGTTTATGTACATAGCTATGTCAGTATGAATGTATGTTCATATGCGTGTATGCATGTTTGTATGTGTGTGTATGTATTTAAGCGAATGTATGCATGTATGTACTAGTGCATTGGCATTTGCATTGTGCTTCGGCATCAACCCAAGGATGCATGGGTCATACCTTTGAGGCCATTGTCTGTTGGTGAATTGGTACCCTACTAGGGATTTTTTTCAAATCAAAAAGAGGCAATCTGATTCCTTTTTATTTTTTCCTTCCTAAATTCCTCCCAAAACAGGGTCCTTATTCCGATTTTGATCGATTTCGGTCATTTTTAGTCAATTTCAGCAGGAGGAGCCCAGGCCTCAAAATTTTCAGTCATGCCTGTCGATTTTTTCTGAGCACAGGGCTGTAATTGCATGTATCATGGCGATATTTAAAGTCACTTTTCAGGTCATTCTGAGCACCTCATTTCGGGGGGGGGGGGGGGAGGGGGGGGGGTCAGCCCTCATTTTGTTTTTTGCTAACTTTTTACTCAGACCTCCAAATGACATTCTGAGACCACCCATAAGTAGGCCTTGGTAAGGGTAGTCTATTGGCACCACTATGGACCTCGTGCAATAAGTATTACCCCCCCCCCCCCCAAACCCCAAACCCCAGCCCAGAGTATGAGTGAGTGAATGGCTGGGTATGTGTTGATAATCTGGGTGGGTGAATGGGTAGGTAATATGGGTAGTCTATTGGCACCACTTTGGACCTCGTGCAATAAGTATTTACCCCCCCCCCCCCCCCCCCCCTCTCCCCCCCAACCCCCAGCCCAGCCCTGAGTATGAGTAGGTGAATGACTGGGTATGGGTTGATAATATGGGTGGGTGAATGGGCAGGTAATATGGGTGAGTATGGGTGGGTGAATGGGTGAGTGGGGGGGGGTGGGGGGGGTATGTTCCCATCCCCCCCCCACCCCCACCCCCACCCCCCACACACACACCGCCATCATTCGCCTGATTGGGACGAAACCTGGATGGCCTCCGGCCATGGCCCATTTAACATTGGGGCCGAGTTGGGTGGGACCCAAGGGGAAGAGTAGCTGAACCATGCTGAGAAAACTGTCCTCCTACTGTTTTGTTTTAAATAATAAGGACTCCAGTTTTGGGCCCTGCAAAGGTGAAGGGTGACCACGGTACTTGGGCAACCCAGAGGGGGTGCATAACTGTTATTTTACCATTTCGCAATTCCCATGTGGGAATTCCGAGGATGCCATTATGTGCGCCATACTGTAACCCCCCAGAATCCATATCTAAGTTTTTCGAAAAGGGGTTATTTCTATTTAAGAGGGGGGGGAGGGGTCAGCCCTCACCAGGTTTTTAGGCAGGGTGTGGCCTATCTTTTTTTTCTCCTCCCGATTTCAGTAAAAACAAAAAAAAACTTTTTTTATTTTTAGGTTTCTTATTCCGGCAATTTCGGCCAAAACGGGGTCTCGTATTCCGTTCGGAATGTATTCCGGAAAACATATCCCTGTAACCTACTACTGCAGGCAACACAACATGGCCTCATTGATACGAGCACCTTGGGCGCATACCTGCTTTGCGCATTCTCGTGCACTGCCTGTTCTTGTTTGCAACTGAAATGTATGTACTAGTACATTGCCCGTGTGGCCGTTGGCCGTCCCTTACCCCTACCCACCCACCCACCCAGGTCCTGGGTCCTAGTCTGCGTTACACCCTTGTACGCCCCCACCCAGCCATGATATCAGGAGGGGCTAAACTGAAAAAGCACTGATGAACTGAACCCCAAACAATTGTTTGGACATGTGATATTCCTGTTCCGACGAATGGCTCAATGGTTGAGCTCCTAGGTAGAATGAAGAAGTTGCGGGGTTCGAATCCCCATGGGTGCAATTTCGTGTTTGCGGTCTTGGGCAGTTGGTTACATGGCCTTAGGTAGTTGGTTACATGGCCTTAGGTAGTTGGTTACATGGCCTTAGGTAGTTGGTTACATGGCCTTAGGCTGTTGGTTACATGGCCTTAGGTAGTTGGTTACATGGCCTTAGGTAGTTGGTTACATGGCCTTAGGTAGTTGGTTACATGGCCTTAGGCTGTTGGTTACATGGCCTTAGGTAGTTGGTTACATGGCCTTAGGCAATTGGTTACATGGCCTTAGGCAGTTGGTTACATGGCCTTAGGTAGTTGGTTACATGGCCTTAGGCAGTTGGTTACATGGCCTTAGGCAGTTGGTTACATGGCCTTAGGCAGTTGGTTACATGGTGTTAGGCAGCAATTTGGCTGCGCACCATCTAAGACAGTAAAAATAATTACCGTGCAAATGTTAATTGTTATCAATACTATAAAAATCTGAAATCAACCAAAATTAATCAAAACCAATCAGAATCTAAGCATTCTTATCAAAATATACTTGATCCAATCTCTGCAGCAGCAATCTCCTCAGCAGCAATTTATTCAGCAGCCCAGCAGCCTAGTAGCAGGGGGTGGGAGCCAGCCGCGCCATTACGTGTTGATGCCCGCCTCGCAGTGTTTCAGCAGAGGATCTCACCAAACCTCTGAGAATTCCACAAGGTCCAATTCAAGTACGCAGTTTCTTCTGTTTCATACAGGTGGTCTGCTGGCGTGGTATGCTTTCTGTAGGGGTTTATGTAGGTGTGTGGGTGTTGTGTAGGTGTAGGTGTTCTGTTGGTGTCGCATGCTCTCTGTAGGGGTTTATGTAGTTGTGTATGTGTATGTGTTATGTTGGTGTTGTATACCCGCTGTAGGTGTGTAGGTGTTTCTGTAGGTGTTTTGTAGGTGTACATTTCATGTTGGTGTTGTATGCTTTCTGTAGGTGTTTCGGTAGGTGTTATGTAGGTGCTGGTGTTCTGTTTGTGTTGTATGCTCTCTGTTGGTCTTTCTGTATGTGTTTTGTAGCTGTAGGTGTTTCGGTAGGTGTTATGTAGGTGCTGGTGTTCTGTTTGTGTAGTATACTCTCTGTTGGTCTTTCTGTATGTGTTTTGTAGCTGTAGGTGTTTCGGTAGGTGTTATGTAGGTGCTGGTGTTCTGTTTGTGTAGTATGCTCTCTGTTGGTCTTTCTGTATGTGTTTTGTAGCTGTAGGTGTTTCGGTAGGTGTTATGTAGGTGCTGGTGTTCTGTTTGTGTAGTATGCTCTCTGTTGGTCTTTCTGTATGTGTTTTGTAGCTGTAGGTGTTTCGGTAGGTGTTATGTAGGTGCTGGTGTTCTGTTTGTGTAGTATGCTCTCTGTTGGTCTTTCTGTATGTGTTTTGTAGCTGTAGGTGTCTAGTTGTGTAGCAAACGTTGCGACGCAAGCCATGATGTCTTAATCAGGTATGCCATTGTTTTACAAGCAGGATTTTTGCCTCGAAGGGTGGGTCTCTGTGTGCTAGGTCTCTGTGCGCTAGGTCTCTGTGCGCTAGGTCTCTGTGTGCTAGGCCTCTGTGCGCTAGGTCTCAAGGATTTTTGCCTCGAAGGGTGGGTCTCTGTGCGCTAGGTCTCAAGGATTTTGTTATGTGAACAGTAGAGTCATAATGAGAGAGTAGGCGACCCTTTAACCTCCACCCCAACTCAGGTATGAGCAGCCCCCCCACCTCAGGATCTCTTCCCATGTTTGCCTCCACTGCAATTGCTTACATAGCTGCAGAGCTACCCCACCATCCCACACTGCCTACTGACCCTTTCCACCCTCCACCCTAACTCAGGTATGAGCAGCCCCACACACATAAGGCTCTCTTCCCATGGTTCCCTCTACCCTATGGCCATCAACACCAGAGCTACCTCACCATCCCACAATGCCCACTGAGTCACTGACCCCTTTCCACCCTCCACCCTAACTCAGGTATGAGCAGCCCCACACACATCAGGCTCTCTTCCCATGGTTCTCTCTACCCTATGGCCATCAACCCCAGGGCTACCTCACCATCCCACACTGCCCACTGACCTCTTTCCACCCTCCACCCTAACTCAGGTATGAGCAGCCCCACACACATCAGGCTCTTGTCCCGTGATTCCCTCTACCCTATGGCCATCAACACCAGAGCTACCTCACCATCCCACACTTCCCACTGACCTCTTTCCACCCTCCACCCTAACTCAGGTATGAGCAGCCCCCTCACCTCAGGCTCTCTCCCTATGGTTGCACCCACTGCAATCGCTTACACAGCTGCAGAGCAAATACAGAGATCTGTACAGCAGCAGATGCCTCTGGTGGCCACTGTGGGAGTTGTTAGCCAGCAGCATGCTACCACCCTGGCCCACTTCCAACACGTGCATCTGACCCCCCAGACGAACATCCACATGAATGGCTTGGTCTCAATGCAGCCTAACAATGGCTTGGCCACGCTGCAGCAGAGGGGGAATCTTGTCAGCAATGCTATTGCCAACATTGGCATGTCCAGCCTTGTCCAAATGGGAGGATCGGAGAGCTCTGATAGGCTTCATGGTGAGGGCAGGTTTTTTTTTCAAATCTGAAATGTTTTTTTCTAGCTAAATGGATATAGGCCTCCTCCAGGGATAGCGCTTTACAGCTATATGTAGCTTTTAAAACCTTTACAGCCTTTTAAGGCCAGTTAGATGTCTGAGAGCTCTGAAAGGCTGCATGGTGAGGGGCTCCGTGTTCTCGTTTGTTTTTCGTTTTTTAGGCCCCCCCTTTTCATAGCTATTCTGGTTCCGGAGCCATCTGGTCAGTCTTCATTTGTAGCTATTCATAGCCATTTTCAAATTGGCTTCTTTCAACATTCTAACTTCTAATTTAACTTGGCCAAGGATGGCCGAGCTTAAGTGGATCTAGGTCAGGTCCAGGTTTACCCTAAATACACACACACTCCATAAGTTCAGATGATTTAACCCCTGCACTACTGCTTACCCATTCCACGGTGTTCTTGGCAGGGAGGGTTGTTGGCAGATGTTAAGGACAGGAATGAAAGGAACAAGGAGAGGGAGGATAGGATAAAGTTACATTGACTGAGGGACGACTTATGTATAAACGCTGATAAGGGTCTGAGAGCACTGATAGGCTGCATGGTGAGGGACACCGTGTTCTTGGCAGGGAGGGTTGTTGGCAGATGTAAAGGACAGGGATGAAAGGAGCGAAGAGAGAAAGGAAAGGATAAAGTTACAGTGACTGAGAGACGACTTATTTATAGGGATCGGCATATCATATGATGTTGACCAAAGTCGAGTATGATATCAAATGATAACATACAAATTACTTCAAATGATATTGTATATGAATAGTAACTTTGGCCTAGTCAGACTGCCGACATCATTTGATATCATATGATGCCATGCTGCCGTTCCCTATGTATACACGCTGATAAGGGTCTGAGAGCTCTGATTGGCTGCGTGGGGAAGGGCAGATATGTAGGGAACGGCTACTAATATTAGTGTTTGATAAACTATGTTTTACCAATATTATTACAGTGTCACAATAATATTAGTTTTTCAAAAAAGTTCGAAGTTCTGGTGAGACTGCTCGTCCGAATAGTATGATCTAATATTATATGATATTATTTATTATCTAATATTGTATAACATAGCCGACCCCCACAGATATGCATGGGGGCCCTTTTTTCTTGGGACGATCTGAGAGCTCTGATTGGCTGAATGGGGAAGGACAGATATGTAGGGGTCGGCTATGTTATATAATATTAGTTAGTTAAATATTAGTTGCCATTCCCTACCGATATTCAAGGGGGCCCTTTTTTCTTGGGACAATCTGAGAGCACTGATAGGCTGCATGGGGTTGGGTATGTTATATAATATTTAGGCTTCGGAGGTTAGGGCTGACGGCGATCAAAATTAGCAGTAATAGCGCTAATAGCTAAATTAGCCCTACTTGTAACAGCTAATTAGTGCAAACTTAGCCAGAACGACCCAGAAAAGTGCCACGTTTGTATGAGAGTGACGTTATGCATCCTACTGACCTATGTGGCAATTGTGTATGATCTGACCGTCATTATCCATGATGAAGTAGCTCATAATGTACAAGAACATGGCAAAATACCGAATGAATCTGATGTTTGGGACGGGTGTGGCCACCATGCCTTGCCCTCTTAAGGCACAGAAACCTTGCTGCGCTGCTTTGCAATGCGTGGGCTACTCCTCAGTTCCACCTTCTCCACCCCCACCAAATCCTCCTCGTCAGAGTCATCAACACCATTCAGCAGCTCATTCAGTGCTGGAGCCAACTTCTTCTTGTCTTCAGCTAGTGACCCCTTACAGTTAGATTTTTTGGTCGGGTCAGAATGCAATTTTTAGGATGCCTGGGGGGTCGAAGGGCTGAATACCCGACTGCATTTCGTGCAAGCGACGACGCACTGCTCCTCGATCCCATCCATGTCCATCCCATCTTCACAAGCTTGCATCTCAGGTCAAAAGAGCTTCTTCCAACCTCCCTTGACTATTCAGTCGTCCGAAAAGCTGGGTACGCGGCAGCGTCGTGCTCATGAATACCTGTTTTCCGCCTCTAACGTGCCACGACTTGGGTGGATTGGAAACGGTTGCCATTCGCGAATGAGAATTACTGAGCGACGCAATGCGAAAATTAGCGAACGAGAATACCTCAGGCTTTGAGTAACTGGCAGAGGACAGATATCTGTACTGCCTGCCCTCTTGTCGGACTGTTCCTGCGGGACCTGCTACTTGTACCCTCACCCCTCTGTTACCGTCGCGTTTTGTTTCCTAAAGCCACGCCGACTTGGCGTTAATCTTTCTTTCTTTCCAGCCACGACGACGTGCCACGACGACGTCTTCTGTCTTTTCTCTTCACCCCTAGTTAGTGCTAAAACTCCGGGATTTGTTTTAGCGCTATTAGGCTAATAGCGCTAAGGAGCTATGATCCCCCCTCCTAACCCTAATAATATTAGTAAATAAATAATAATACACAATATTATATTATATTAGTCGGACGAGCTATCTCACCAGAATTTCGAATTAATTTGAAAAACTAATTTGTTTGTGACACTGTAATAATAATATTTAAATTAGTTTTTCAAATACTTATATTAGTTGCTGTTCCCTAGGAAGGACAGATATGCATGGGGGCCCTTTTTCTTGGGACGATTTAAGAGCACTGATAGGCTTAGTGGTGAAGGGCACTGTGTTCCTGGCAGGGAGGGTCTGACAGCACTGATAGGCTGGATGGGGAAGGGCACTGTGTTCCTGGCAGGGAGGGTCTGACAGCACTGATAGGCTGGATGGGGAAGGGCACTGTGTTCCTGGCAGGGAGGGTCTGACAGCACTGATAGGCTGGATGGGGAAGGACAGATATGCATGGGCACCCTTTTTTATTGGGGGGATCTAAGAGAGAATCTGGTTGTGGTTTCTGGGTGGGTTTGGGTAACAACCGCAACTACAACCCCCAAAGCCAACCATTATCCCATGTATGTAGCTAGTGCCAACTTCCAACCCTAACCCGGTGTGCAGCTAGTGCCAACATCCAACCCTAACCCGGTGTGTAGCTAGTGCCAACTTCTAACTGTGACCCTACACATTGCTATGCCAAATACAAACCCTAACTTGGTGTGCAGCTAGTGCCAACATCCAACCCTATCCTGGTGTGTTGCTAGTGCCAATATCCAACCCTAACCTGGTGTTTTGCTAGTGCCAACATCCAACCCTAACCCGGTGTGTAGCTAGGGCCAACTTCTAACTGTAATCCTGTACGAAGGTATGCCAGATTCTAACCCTAAGCCTGTATGTAGCTAGTGCTGACTTCCAACCCTAACCATGTATGAAGCTATGCCAACTTCCAACCCTAACCATGTATTCAGGCCAAGCAAATTACGGACATATCAGCGTTGCCCCTCCTGTAATGTTCTTTCAGCTTCCTATGGCACGAGGTCCAGGAAACAGCTTTCCCAGCCCCGGGGCCAGCTAGCATTACCCCTCCCGTAATGTTCTCTCAGTTTCCTATAACACAAGGTCCAGGGAACAGCTTCCCCAGGACCTGGGCCAGCTAGCGTTGCCCCTCCTGTAATGTTCTCTCAGCTTCCTATGGCACGAGGTCCAGGCAACAGCTTTCCCAGGACCGGGGCCAGAGCCAGCTAGGGTCGACCTAGGCAGCAGCTTGGCCAGCCCTAGGTCCAGCGGCAACTTCCAGCTTGGCCAGACCCTGGACCAGGACCAGCTGGGGTCAACATAGGCAGCAGCTTGGCCAGCCCTAGGTCCAGCGACAACTGTCAGCTTGGCCAGACCCTGGACCAGGACCAGCTAGGGTCAACATAGACAGCAGCTTGGCCAGCCCTAGGTCCAGCGACAACTTCCAGCTTGGCCAGCCCCCGGTCTAGAGCCAGCGAGGCCTGCCCTAAGCAGCAGCTTGGCCAGCCCCCGGTCCAGGGCCAGCTAGGGTCGACCTAGGCAGCAGCTTGGCCAGACCCTGGACCAGGACCAGCTAGGGTCAACATATGCAGCAGCTTGGCCAGCCCTAGGTCCAGTGACAACTTCCAGCTTGGCCAGCCCCCGGTCCAGGGCCAGCTAGGGTTTACCTAGGCAGCAGCCTGGCCAGCCCTAGGTTCAGCGACAACTTCCAGCTTGGCCAGCCCCCGGTCTAGAGCCAGCGAGGGCTGCCCTGAGTAGCAGCTTGGCCAGCCCCCGGTCCAGGGCCAGCTAGGGTCGACCTAGGCAGCAGCTTGGCCAGACCCTGGACCAGGACCAGCTAGGGTCGACCTAGGCAGCAGCTTGGCCAGCCCTAGGTCCAGCGACAACTTGCAGCTTGGCCGGATCCTGGACCAGGACCAGCTAGGGTCGACCTAGGCAGCAGCTTGGCCAGCCCTAGGTCCAGCGACAACTTGCAGCTTGGCCGGAACCTGGACCAGGACCAGCTAGGGTCGACCTAGGCAGCAGCTTGGCCAGCCCCCGGTCCAGGGCCAGCTAGGGTTGACCTAGGCAGCAGCTTGGCCAGCCCTAGGTCCAGCAACAGCATGCAGCTTGGCCAGACCCAGGTTAAGGGACAGCTAGGGTTGACCTGGGCAGCAGTTTTGTCATACCCAGATCCTGAAACAACTTGTAGCTTTGCCAGCCCCCGGGCCGGGGAAAGCTCGTCTTGGCTCTCTTGTGATGTGTGCAATGTGTGCACATAAGTTCTCCTTGGCTCAGTCAAGCTGCGACCTGCGGGCACATTTGGAGTCCAGTAGGGCACCAGGAACAAGTCCTTTGCAGCGTCGCAAGCGACGCAGAAAATTGGCAGAGTGTGTTGGCCACAGAACGAAAGGTGGCAACGATGGAGCTGACCGAAGCGAGTTAGTTACACAACTGTTGGATGACGTGTCAGGCTTCAATCTTCCGGTCGGACGCACAAACGGACATATGGGTAAGCATGGGGGCTCCCGCCCCCTTGAAGAGGGGGCTCCGCCCAAAATGTGATCATCATCATTGCTTGACTGTGTCAATACCCAGGCTTGAACGTCACAAAAGGAAATGGCTGTTTGCTGGCCTGGTGTGACAGATGAAGGTTGGCGTTGTTGCTGGGAAATCACTGAACCACGGCATTGCAGATGTTGCAAGTTATCACTGAGGGCTCTGGTGTGGAAGGTGCATCGGCTGGAGTTGTGTGCAATTTGGCCTGGGCTGCTCTAGCCTCGGCCTCAGCCCTGGCCCTGACCTTGACATTATTGTCATCCGTTGCTGTGATAGAGCTTGACGGTGTCGATACCCATAGGCTTGAAATTCACATAAGGAAAGTATGACTTGTTCCATCCAGGGTACTGCATTTTGTCAAATTGGTCAAAAACTGTGCGCCGCGCCCACAGGGGGTTGAAAAACTGTGCGAAACGCGCAGGGGGGCTCAAAAACCGTGCCACGCGCGCTTTGTTGTACCCTGGCTCCATCACTGAAAGTCACTGTTGTGATTCAAAGAGTCACTGTGACCCAGCAAACAGTAACTGCTTTTCTTTTTGGCTACGAGCAGCAGCTTCTGGGCAGCTCCAACAGCCTACCACTTGGCTGCGTCCCACAATTTAAGCATTGCTAGAAGGCTGATTAAGTCAGCTTCAAGGAGCACTAGCTTGCCGTGGGTTGGGCTGAATAGCCAGCCAGAGGAGCTGCCTAGAAGCTGCTGCTTGTAGCCGAAAAGAAAAGCCATGCAAACATTCGTTGTTGTGATCCAAACAGTCACCAAGAATTAAACAGTCACAATGAAATAACAAACAGTTACTGTTGTGATACAAAGGTAATGATAACTCCCGGTGGGGCGTGGTGTTAAGGTAGCCTGTCGTACGCGGTTAGGGAGTGGTTTTCTACCTCAACTGGACAAGCTACCATCGCGGTTGACAACGACCTGCAACGCCAAGAGCGACGGAAGGGGGGATCGAACCCCCGTCTCTTCATTCTCAGAGGGTTTTGGTCTACCAATAGACCAATGTGTATCACTGAAAGGGGCTAGTTGTGATACAATTATACAAAAGGTAATCATAATGAATCATTACAAAACCAGACCAATGTGTATCACTGAAAGGGGCTTGTTGTGATCCAAACAGTCGCTGAGAAATAAACAGACACTACAAAACAACAAACAGTTACTGTTGTGATACAATTATACAAAAGGCAATCATAATGAAGCATTACACCACCATTGAAAAACAGTAGCTGTGAAACAAACAGAGGCTGTGAAAATTCACATAAGGAAAGGATTACTTGTTCCATCAACACTCGTACCTAACACTCGTACCTAACACTCGTACCTACCCCCCCAGAAGCACTTTTACTACAATTAGCACATTCCATTAATAGGGAAGTTCACACATGGAAAGGATAACTTGGTCTGTCAGCACTTCTGCTACCACTAGCACGCTGCATATACAGACTTGAAACGCTATAAAGGAAAGGATTACTTGGTCCGTCGGCACTTCTGCTACCAGTAGCACGCTGCATATACAGACTCGAAATGCACTACAGGAAAGGATTACTTGGTCAGTCAGCACTTCTGCTACAAGTAGCACATTCCATAAATAGGGAATGGCAATATGATATCATGCCATCGTATGATATCACATGATGGCGGCGGCCTGGCTAGGCTAAACTTACCATCGATGTACAATACCATAGCAACTTGTATGATATCATATGATATCAAACAAACATAGCAAACACAATTAAGTTTTGCAGGTTGCCAGGGCTTGATGGATAGGGACCGGCATATCATATGATGTTGACCAAAGGCGAGTATGATATCATATAATATCATACAAGTTGCTATGATATTGTACATCGATGGTAAATTGGGAATTAAATAGTATGTTTGCCTGTCATCATTCTCGATGGACAACTTGGAATGATCAGTTGCAGGGTACTTCCATTGACTAAATTGGCCAGCGCTTTAGCGCACTTGAAAACAAAAAAACTGCGCTTTGTAGTGCAAAAAGCGCAAACATTGCTTGCTGCGCCCACAGGGGGGTGCAAAAAACTGCGCGAAACGCACAGTGGGGATCAAAAAGGCAGCGCGCCAGCACGCAAAAGCGCGCGCTTATAAGTACCCTGATCAGTTGTTTGCCAAACCGTCATGTCGCATGACTTATCATTCCAAGGCATCCCTCGGGAAGGACAATAGGCAATCATAATGAATCATAACACAACCCATTGAAAAACAGTAGCTGTAAAACAAGTAGTAGCTGTGAAAATTCGCATAAGGAAAGGATGACTTGTTCCGTCAACGCGTGTACCTATCCCCCCACCAGCACTTCTGCTACAAGCAGCACATTTCATAAATAGGGAAGTTTATATGAGGAAAGGATCACTTTGTCTGCCAGCAAAAAAACAAACAATAGCTGTGACGAGTCCTATGCAGCGTCGCAAGCGATGCGGAAATTGGCGGAGTGTGTTGGCAACAGAACGACAGGTGGCAATGGACTGGAGCTGACCAAAGCCAGTTAGTTGTGAGACAGTTGGCTGACGTGTCAGGTTTCAATGTTTCGGTCGGTCGGGCTGTCTGGCGCACAAACGGACGATGCGGTAACCCTGGGGGCTCCGGCCTCCTTGAAGAGGGGGCTTCGCCAAAAAACAACAGTCGCTGTAGAAAAAAACAATCACTGTGATACAAACAGTCGCTGTGAAAAAAGTAACAGTCACTGAGAAATAAACAGTCAATGTGAAAAACAAACAGTCACTATGAACCAAACTGTTGCTGAAAAAGGTAATGATAACGCCTGGTGGGGCGTGGTGTTCTACCTCAACTGGACAAGCTACCATCGCGGTTGACGACGACCTGCAACGCCAAGAGTGACCGAAGGGGGGATCGAACCCCCGAATCTTCATCCTCAGAGTGATTTAGTCTACACAGTTGCTCAAGTGATATAAATAGTAACTGTGCTGATGACATGGTCTGTCAGCAACATGGACAGATGTCACTTTCGAAATTATGAGTTTCTGACATCCACCTGGGGTGGCTCTAGGCTTGCTAGCCCAGGCCCAACCCGGGTGATGAAAAAAGTAATGATAACGCCTGGTGGGGCGTGGTATTAAGGGAACCCGTCGTACGCGGGCAGAGAACGGTCTACCACCTTGACTGGACAAGCTACAATCGTGATTGACAACGACCTGCAACGCCCAGGGTGACCGTAGGAGGAATCGAACCCCTGACCCCGCTTCGTTTCAGTGATTTGGTGTACCACTATACCAATCGGAAAGTCAACCCAGGTGACGAAGGTGCAACGGAGGGCTCAAATCATTCACTGGCGTTGCAAACGTCACGGGGCAAGGCCAACTTCCGGGGAAACGTTCACACCTGGGCATCGCACCAAGTCGCTCAATTTGCACCAAGTTGCACAAATACAAAACTGAACAAGGCCGGTCTGTCAGCAACATGGAACTTGGTTTGTTTACATGGTGCATCAGTCTACAGCTCACCGTGTGTGGGCGGAATAAACAGGGATGGACTGTCAGCAACATGGAACTTGGAACTTGGTTTCATGGTACATCACTGTATCAGTTTACTGCTCACCGCATGTGGGCGGAGTCAACATGGATAGTCTGTCAGCAATATAGAACTTGGCTTGGTTACATGGTATATCAGTCTACTGCTCACCGTGTGGGGGCTGAGTCAACATGGATGGTCTGCCAGCAGCATGGGACTTGTTTTGGTTCCATGGTATGACACGATATCAGTTTACTGCTCACCGTGTGTGGGCGGAGTCAACATGGATGGTCTTTCAGCAACATAGAACTTGGTTTGGTTACATGGCACCTCAATCTACTGCTCACCGTCTGTGGGCGGCGTAAACATGGGCTGTATAAACGCTACTACATGGGTAGTACAAACACTACTACACCACACCCCTTGGTACATAATGCAATCAGATAAATTAAGACAGCTTGAAGTCATGCCCAGGGGTCACGAAGGGTGCTCACTGACTGCGGATGGAGTCAACATTGGGAGTATAAACTCTTCTACATAGGTAGTATAAACACTACTACACCACACCACCGCTACACCACACCACTACTACACCACACCACTACTACACCACACCACTACTACACCACACCACTACTACACCACGCCACCACTACACCACTCTCCTGGGTACAGATTGTATTCACAGGGATGTAGACAGTCAACATGACGTGTCCAGGTCAGCAGCCAGGTCAGCAACATGGGTGGGATCGCAGCAGCAGGGACTCTCAGCACCGCTCTGTTTGAGACCACCCCATCTTGTGCTCTCCACTTCAAGTGGGCCATTTTTGGTAAGCAGAACTGGTGGTAAGGTGTGTGGGGGTGGAGGGGGGCGGGGCTACTGGCAGCGGTGCCCATTAAACCTCAGGGTTCAATGTCAACGAAGGCCTTCGTCCCATGCAAAATCAACTGAGGCCTTCGTCCCATGCCAATGGGCCGAGGCCTTTGTCCCATGCCACCAGCACATGAACCAGCACAAGTGCTAAATTACACACCTTCGTGTTTTGGGGGTGCTACGTTCGGTCCTTTTGGGGTCGCCTTTATAGTTTATACACCCAAAAGTGCTAGGAGCACCCCTTAAGCTACGAGGACCATGGAGCTAAGCAGCATGGTGCAAAGTGAAGACACTGGTTATTTTTCTTGCAAAACAAAAACTGATTTCAGGAGGGGCTGAAACGAAATATCTAGGCAGGTCCATTATCCAGCCACTCAGATCAGCCACTTAGCTTCTAGGCAGGTCCACTATCCAGCCACTCAGATCAGCCACTTAGCTTCTAGGCAGGTCCACTATCCAGCCACTCATATCAGCCTCCCAGATCAGCCACGCAGCTTCTAGGCAGGTCCACTTTCCAGCCACTCAGATCAGCCACTTAGCATCTAGTCAGGTCCATTATCCAGCCACTCAGATGTCCAATCATGTGTATTGGTGGAGTGTGTGGAATCCTGACAAAAGGAAACTACCTAGAAGCTACTACTCGTAGCTAAAAAATGCATTTCAGATTCTATACTGCTGACAGGTATCAACACTACCTGTTCGACCTTGATTCTGATGGTCGCGGCATTGTATGTATGTTACAGTCCAGGGGTAGCCAAATAGGTTGAAGGGACTTGCCCAAACCTCGATTTCTGGAGGGGCTAAAGCGAAAACAGGCTCTGATGAATGTATGTATGGATAGGTTGCACTGCCCACTGTGCATTATTCTGCTTATTCAAATGTTTTCCGCGTCAAATCATCCTAGGGTAATGATAACGCCTGGTGGGGCGTGGTGTTAAGGGAGCCCGTAGGTATTCGAACCCAGCACCTTCTTCTGTCAAAACGAGATTTCGTGCTGTTGGAGTGGCTACACCATTTCATGATGTTGGAGTGACTACACCATTTCGTGCTGTTGGAGTGACTACACCATTTCGTGCTGTTGGAGTGACTACACCATTTCGTGCTGTTGGAGTGACTACACCATTGCATGATGTTGGAGTGACTACACCATTTCGTGCTGTTGGAGTGACTACACCACTTCGTGATGTTGGAGTGACTCCAGTGAGTAACGAATCACATCATCAAAATCCTTCAGTCCCACCCTTTGAAGCGAAACTCCTTATTGTAATAAAAATGCATTTCATCACGGTATCAGGATGGTTGGATGGCCCACCAGGGTAATTCAAAGCGCGCGCTTTTGCGCTTTTGAGCGCTGACTTTTTGACCCCCTCTGCGCTTTAAGCGCAGTTTTTTGCAACTCCCTGTGGGCGCAGCAAGCAATTTGTGCGCTTTTTGCACTACAAAGCGCAGTTTGTTTTGTTTTCAAGTGCGCTAAAGCGCTGGCCAATTTGGCAATTTGAAGTACCCTGTGGCCCACCCACCCACCCATCCCACCCCTGCCCCCCTCACCCTCCGGATGAGGAGCTGGTTGCTTTGTTTGTACGTTACAGTCCAGGGTTAGGCCCAAAAGACTGAAAGGACTTGACCGGTTATAATTCATGTGTGTCGATGCGGAACGAAGCCTCCGTCTCTCGCCACCTAAGGATGCCAGAAAATCACTACCGTACGCCACCCTAAAATCACAAATAACCACCCCATCCCTTTTATTGGCGCTAAATATTTCAACATTTAAAGGCGGTCAAGTTGTTTCTGATCATTTTTCAGATGCTACATCTTGTTACATTACATTATATTACATCGACAGGCCATTGTTGGCTCAAGACAAGCCAACTCCGCACCATCCGGGAAGGGTCTCCCAACAATTCCTCAAAAAAAGAAAGGCAATATTGCAACAAGCAAGCAAGATTGATGTAAGCAAGGATTATTATCAGCACTGGTTCCATATTTAGGTATTAGACATTTCTAGAACTGCTCAGTAAGTCATGTAACAGATACAGGGTTTAGCACTTTAGGGTGTATATTATAATTGCCTGTCTGGAATGCAGTCCATGAAAGAGAAGCAGTGAGAGTGTGCTTTAGTGCTTCATTCGCTTGATTGCAACCATTTCCATACCATTTGGCGTTCGTTGCGCTATATCTGCGGGGGAGAAAGAGAGAGAGAGAGAGAGAGAGAGAGAGAGAGAGAGGATATTGTTACATACGCAGCAAAAATCAATGCCGAGACTGAACAGCGCCGTGTCAGCTGGGCATGTTTATAACAGTGGGTTTTTTGGCAACATACACCTCAAAAACTGGTCCAGGAGGTAACCTCCAAAAAGCATAAGAAAAAGCAAGAGAAGGAGAGGACCCGCCTCTGACCCTACTAGTGGGTCTTTTGGCATAACTGCACGTTGAGCTGCACAGTCCACAGCTCCTATGATCCCTGTTCACCGAATGCCTCAATGGCAGAGCTCCTTGAACGACGTAGGTGCCGGGTTATATTCTCCATGGGTGCGTTGAAGTGATCGCGATCACTGTCAACCGCTATGGTAGCTTTGTCCAGGTAAATTAGCAGCCCATTCCCTTCCGCCGTAAGGCCACGCCCTACCAGGCGTTATCATTCTTTTTTATAGCTCCTATGAGTAGTTATATAATTTCCTCCTGCTTTTTATCGCTTTTGAGTCCTCACAGACCCACTAATAAGGATTCGTCAATTAATTGTTGTAATGAGTCTGAATTTATTTGTAGTTGTGAATGGACTTCTGAAATTTCGCTGCTTGCATGGCACAAGTGTTTCCAGTGGATGCAACATTGGGAATTTGTGCCCAGGTCGGCCCAAAGCCCGAAATTGTCCAGCCCCCCCCCCCCCCCCCCCCCCCCCCCCTCCCGCCGACCGCATTTGAGAAAAGTGCTTGATCCCAGCTAGATCCCATTCCCCAAATAGCTTAGACACTCCTATGAAGACACCCACCCACCCCGACTCCGGAACCCGCTTTACAGCCATTATCTCTGCCATCACTTTTTATTGTGGTGTCTTGTTCCAGCAATTGTGAAGGCCTATTAATTAGGGACCGGCACATTATATGATGTTGACCAAAGGCGAGTTTGATATCATATGATATCATACACATCGTAAAATATGATATCATATATGACTATGAGTGGTAACTTTGGCCTATCTAGACCACCGTCATAACATGCTACCTATCATATGCTATCATATGATGACATGATATCATATGCTAAAAGGTAATGATAACGCCTGGTGGGGCGTGGTGTCAAGGGACCCCGTCGGACGTGGGTGGGGAGCATTCTCCTACCTCAACTGGACAAGCTACCATCGCGGTTGACGACGACCTGCAACGCCAGAGCGACTGAAGGGGGAGTCGAACCCCCGATTCTTCTTCCTCAAGCGATCTGATCTACCACTAGAACATTGTATATCACTGAAAGGGGCTTGGCATCATATGCTAGCATATTGCCGTCCCCTACTATCCATTGGTGTTGTACTCATGAACAATGGGCACGTGTGGACAAAGCAAATAATCACCATCAATGTTACATTGTCTGGTGGGGATCGGGGGTTAGGCCCCCATGGGCCCTCATGTGCCCACCCTCAAAACTGGGAGGACTCCAATCATCATCAACTATGCAGCTACGGAAAGTGTGAAATCCGATGACAAGCACGGATAGTGCTCTTAGTAGCTGGACATACAGTAAATATAAACACGAAAGGAAGCACTAGGTATCAGCCATCTAATCAACCCCATGATAGATGAAGTACAGTTAGCCATCGAAGTATCATATAGTGGGGAACTTCTTTCAAAATCCACTCCGAATTAAAAATTAAAGAATGACAAACACCTTGCATACTGTCAAGGTGTCTCTCTCTCAATCTCTCTCTCTCTTTCTCTCTCTCTCGCGCACTCACTTTCGCCCCCGCCCCCAAGACCTACCCTAGTCTACTACCAGGGTTCTTCTTCCTTGCATACTTCCAACAGATGCTCTTGCGAGAACATTCGGTGCTGCACATGCATAGCTTTAATTTTCAGCTACGTGCAGCAGATTCTAGGCAGCTCCCTGAGTCAGCCACTTGGCCAAGCCCCAAGATGGCCACAATACAGGAAAGCTGATTATGTCAGCTCCAAGGTGCACTAGGTTGCACCAGGTTTGCCTGACTAGCCAGTCAGGGGGGTTGCCTAGAAGCTGCTGCTCGTAGCTGTAAATATGAACTCATGAACTGATGAATATACATACGCCTGGTACTGAAGGTAGCAGTGGCCAGCTCCTGCTTCTGTCCCGTTATGTTGGTGGTTGCCACCCCACGAGCCGGTCACACATGAGTTTACCTACTCCAAGTACTGACGGTTGCAGTGGCCAGCTGTCGCTGCTGCAGTCCCATTCCGCCAGTCACCCCACCCGCCTGCAACACAGTAATGTAACTACGCATAGCACTGACGGTGGTAGTGGCCAGCTGTTGTTGCTGCTGCAGCCCCACATCGCCGGTCAGCCCACCAGCCGGCAACACGGGAGTTTACCTACGCCAAGGACTGGCGGTTGCAATGTCCAGCTGTCGTTGCTGCTGCAATCCCATGACGCCTGTCAGTCCAACAGACGACAACACAGGAATATAATTACGCCTGGCACTGGCAGTGGGCAGCTCTTGCTGCTGCGCCATGCTGCTGGTCACCCCATCCGCCTGCGACACAGGAGTTTACCTACGCCAAGTGCTGGCGGTTGCAATGCCCAGCTGTCGTTGCTGCTGCAGTCCCATGACGCCTGTCACTCCAACAGACGACAACACAGGAATATAATTACGCCTGGCACTGGCAGTGGCCAGCTCTTGCTGCTGGTCACCCAACCCGCCTGCAACACATGAGTCTACCTACGCTCAGCACTGAATCGAACCCGGCACCTTCGTTGTTCAATGAGCTCTGCCATTGAGCCGTTAGTTGAAACGGAGATTGCAGCACATGAGTCTACCTACGCCTAGCACTAACAGCGGCAGTGGCCAGCGGCTGCTGCAGTGTCAAGCCTCCAGTCGCCCCACCCGCCTGCAAGCGGCGAGCCACCAGTCGACGGAATGAAGGCAGCAAGGGGAACAGCGTCTCAGCTGGCACTCCTGCTCGCTCTGCTTGCTTGGAAGCCAGCTTCTCCACAACTTCTGAGGCGATCTCATTCAGAGCCTGTTGTACCAAGGGTAGGGAAAGGCTTAGTTAGTTCATATTAGTGAATGAATAATAGTAGAAAACGCTAGTTAATATTAGACGTCCGAGCCAGATTTCTGAATTTATTTGGAAAACTAATATTATTCTGTCAATTACATTACTTAATATTAGCTTTTCAAAAAAATTACATTCGATGCCATTCCCTAATCAAGATAGGAAGGAATTTGTTAGATTGTCATTAAGCAGAGGAACCCACGCTTCCCTCCATCCCATAACCATCTGTCCCCCCCTCCCCCCCCCCCCCCCCCCCCCCCCCCCCCCCCCCCCCCCCCCCCCCCCCCACACCACCTTCTCCTATGCTTCCCTCCATCACGTTAACACTTCTTCCTGCCCACCTCTCTATCCCCCCACCCCACCACAAGCCATACCCTCTTCCACGCTGCTACCTCACCTCTCATACCCATCTCTCTGGCCCTCCCCACCCCAGCTAACACACCTATTCCTACATCCCACACTCGACCATGCGGCTCACTCTTATACATCATCTTTCCATTTTTGCTGCATTAGCCTCCACACCCCCACCCACCTACTCCCTCTCTCACACGGTCTCCATCCCTTCTTAACCATATCGTTCGGGCCCTCCACCCACCTACTCCTCCTCACACGGGCTCCCCTCAACTCTCTTACCCATATCTTCTGGCCCTCCCCACCTACTCCTCCTCCCACGCTCTCCCTCCCTCTCTTACCCATCTCTTCTGCCCTCCCACTGTAACTCCTTCCTCCATCGCCTTACTTTCCCTGCTCCTTACCCATCTCTTCTGGCCCTCCCCACCTACTCCTCCTCCCACGCTCTCCCTCCCTCTCTTACCCATCTCTTCTGGCCCTCCCCACCTACTCCTCCTCCCACACTCTCCCACGCTCTCATACCCATCTCTTCTGGCCCTCCCCACCTGCTCCTCCTCCCACGCTCTCCCTCCCTCTCTTACCCATCTCTTCTGGCCCTCCCCACCTACTCCTCCTCCCACGCTCTCCCTCCCTCTCTTACCCATCTCTTCTGGCCCTCACCACCCACTCCTCCTCCCACCCACTCCTCCCCTCACCTTTGATGTACCGGAATCACCAGCCACGGTACTCAGGGCCTGCCTCAACTCATTGATCTGCTCCGTTGGGTTGAACAAGAGGCGAAGGACCTCATCGGCCGTCGGATCCTCCAGCTCTTTAGCGTCAGTGCCTGAGGATAGCACATGCAGGATGGGGGTGTGTTTGTGTGTTTTGGGGGGAGGGCAGAATTGGGAGGGGTGTTTGTGTGTGTGTTTGTGTGTGTGGGGGGGTGGGGGGGTGGGTGGGGGGGGGGAGGCTTTTTGTGTGTGTGCGTGTGTGTGTTTGTGTGTGGGTGTGTGGGGGGGAGGGCTTGAGGAACTGGTCCCTGACAAATGGTCAGCTCTATATGTACGACGGAGGACCTAAGTTTGAGTGCTACAAATACATGTTGACGTAGTGCTCCTCTCCTGGTTGCTCACAGGCCTCCCCCTGTTGGTGGTTGGCCCCCTTAACCTCACTCCTGATGATAGGTAGGGGTCAGGGATGTTATATAATAGTAGCGAATAAATTTTAATAGATACTATTGTAGAGGATATTATATAATATTGGTCGGTCAAGCCGGCTCACAAGAAATTCGAATTTCTTTGAAAAACTAATATAATTGTGACACTACAATAATATTAGTTCATATTAGTTTAGCAAACACTAATATAAATTGCCGTTCCCTAATTATCAGGCATCACTATTTTGGGGGGGCTACAAGTTGCAGCTTCTAGGCAGCTCCTTTCCCCCCCCCGCCCTTGGGCCAAACCTGAAGCTAGCCAGTGTCTGAAAGTTGATATGTCGTGAATTACAAAGCAGCTGCAAGCATTGGATTTGACCCAGTGACTGGCTATTAGAGCTGGGGGGAAACTGCCATGAGTAGCCCAAAAATGAAACAGTGTAAGGCATAACTTTTATTGATTTATTTTGACTTTGTGAGCGCCCACCTATCAAGCTAGCAGTCAGCTGCACCAGGCTGTTTAGGCACACCAAATAGTGATATATTTTGATTGTGTGTGCCTAAACAGTCTGCTACACCAGGCTGTTTAGGCACGACATATATTGATTTATTTTGACTTGGTGAGCGCTCACCTGTCAAGCTAGCAGTCAGCTGTACCAGGCTGTTTAGGTAGATCTGCTCTGCCTGGCTCAGTGCTGGTGCCAGCTTTTCGATAATGTCAGCCATGGGGAGGAGACCCAGGCCAGGCACAAAGACAGGGGGGAGAGCTGGGAGAGGGATAGCACCTGGTGATGAAGGTGACGGGGATGAAGGTAAAGGGTATGGGGAGTGGGGGGTGGGTGGGTTGGGTTGGGGGGAAGGGTGGTGGTGGTGGTGGAGTGTGTGTGTGTGTGTTTGTGGGGAGGTAAACAATGTTAAATAAATTATTTGATACCATCATTATTAAACTGCTTAAATAAGCGTGCATTGGCTCCCAGGGGCCAGAAAAGGAAGAATCAGAGCAGGGATTTCCCCCCCCGTAATATATTACATTCTAATGTCAGACCTCGTTTTTGCCAAAATTATCGGAATAAGAGACCTAAAAAACAAAACTGAACTTGACTAAAATCGACTAAATTCGTGATAAGGATGCTGTCTTGAGAGGAGGCAAATACAAAAACGTGATAAGATTTGCTCTTTCAGATTTGAAAAAAATATCACTGAAACGGGAAGAGTACCCACGCCTGGCACAAAGACAGGGGGGGGAGCTGGAAGGGGCAGGGCACCTAGGGACAACATATGCAAATACTATAACAAGACTTCACCATTGAAGGGACATGATGATGTTCCAATACAACTTAATTGAAACGAAAAGGGACGTAAGCAGGTTCCCTGGCAACTCAATTGAAACACCTGCACGAAAGGGAGGTGAGGGGCATAGCTTGGGAGCAGCGCAAACAGCTTGCGCGGTCTGTTGCCGCTGTTTATGATTGATGATGTGCTGACTGTAGTTTAATTAGCAATTAGTAATCGAGGTTATTATCGTGGGTGATATTGACTCTAGTTGTTACTGAGGTTGTTACTCTAGTTGGTATAGTTTTACATGACCTAGACAGCCTGAGGCTAACAACTATTAGTTTCAGGCTGTCTAGGTCATGTAGTTAGGTCATGTAAACCTCTTGGGTTGAGAAGAGGTTGCTGGTAATTGTCTGTTGGGATTCGCATAGCAGCTTCTAGGCAGCTCCCTATCCCTGTTATTGAGCCAGTGCGGATGCTGGCTGGTGCGCCTAATGCCAATGCAGCTGCAAGCTTTGGGTTTGAACAAGTGCCTGGATATTGGGGCTGGCGGAAAGCTGCCATGAGTAGCCCCCCATAAGAAACAGTGACCGCCAGACTGATGGAGCTGACAGGAAGCTGCCATGAGTAGCCCTCCATAAGAAACAGTGACTGCCTGACTGATGGAGCTGACAGGAAGCTGCCATGAGTAGCCCAAAAAAGAAACAGTGCATGTCGCATCCTAAGTGGTCTAGGCCTCAGCAGAAAAAGGTAATGATAACGCCTGGTGAGGCGTGGTATTCAGGGAGTCCCGTCTTACGGTGGTAGGAAAGGCTGCTACTTTACCTGGACAAAGCTACCATGGTGGTTGACAACAACTGCACACTAAATCAACACTAATTCGCACCTCTGGGGATTCGAACCCGGCAACTTCTTTGATCTTTCTAGGAGCTCAACCATTGAGCCATTTGTCGGATCGGGGATTAGCCAAGCCTGCAGGCCTCAGCATAGGAGTACAAGTTCTATGCAGCGTCGCATGCAACGCTTAAAAATGGCGGAGAGTGATCGCGACGGAGCGACAGGTGGCAACGGAAGCGAGTTAGTTACGAGACCGTTGGCTGACGTATCAGGCTTGATCGCGGTCAGACGGATGGATGGTCGCTCGATCGATCGGTCGGACAAAAGGGTAAACATGGGGGCTCCCACCCCCTTTAAGAGGGGGCTCTGCCAAAAAAACGAGATTGAGACATACCGAAGAAAGGGAGGCGAGGGGCAAAACTTGGCAGCAGCGCATACGCCTTGCGCAGTCTGTCACGGTTCAAGTGATCTAGGCCCACGGTGAGCTGGTCCACTAGGAGAGGTCTTAGATCACGTGCCTCGGGACTCAGCAGGAATTGGAAGATCTCCTACAAATTAAAAAGACAGTGAGTGTGTGTGTGTGTGTGTGTGTGGTCCACTACAAGAGGTCTCAGATCATGTGCCTCAGGACTCAGCAAGAATTGGAAGATCTCCTGCAAATTAAAAAAGACAGTGTGTGTGTGTGTGTGTGTGTGTGTGTAGGGGGGGGGAGGGGGGGGGGGGGGGGGGGGGGGGGGGGGGGGGGGGGGGGCACGGTGAGCTGGTCTACTAGAAGAGGCGTAAGATCATGTGCCTTGGGACTTGGCAGGAATTGGAAGATCTCCTGCAAATTAAAAAGGACAGTGTGTGTGTGCGTGTGTGTGTGTGTGTGTGTGTGTGGGGGGGGGGGGGGTCAACTAGGAAATGGAACAGGACAGTCTGTGTGTGTGGTGTGTGGTGTGGAGGGGTTTGGGTGGTGGTGGTGGCGGTGGGGGGAGAGATATGAAATGAGATGGAATGAAAACTGAAGGTCATTCAATCTTACACTCAACAATTGATTCACACAATAATCTTCACACAATAATTCATTCATTCAGTTTTGTTCCACTCATTTGTTTGTCTGCCTGTCCATCCATTTCTTTGTCTGCTGATTCATTCTCACCTTGCGACCAGCACTGAAGCAATCTCATCAGGCACAATCTTGCTGTGACAAGATAGATCTGGGTGGGTGGCAGCAGGGGTTTAGTCACACAAACAGGCACCGTCGCAATTTCAACAGTGATTTGTTCGTCTGTTCATTCATTCCTCCATCCCCACCTATCTATTTGCCCTGAAGCAAACTCTTCAGGCACCGCATCAAATCAACTAAGTCAACCGTGATGTGTTTGTCCATTCATTCATTCCTCTATTCCCATCTACCTACTTGCACTGAAGCACCATCTTCAGGCACAGCGGCTAAGTCAACAAAGTAAAAATGAGATTTTTCAACTTCTTTGCTCAACCCAGGGCCGCGTTGAGCAAAGCAGACATCCGTTTTGCCTTGGGGGCACCCCAGCGAAGTCAACAGAGTAAAAGGCGCTTTTTTTTCCATTCCTCCATTCCTACCTACTTGCACTGAGGCCCCCTCCTCAGGCACTGCATCAAAGTTAACAAAGCCGTCGGTGCGGTCTGACACATAGCCCAGGGCCGCGTTGAGCAGAGCCAACCACCGTGTTGCCTTGGGGGGCACGGCAACGAAGACAACAGAGTAAAAGTCGCTTTTTTTCCATTCCTCCATTCGTACCTACCTGCACTGAGGCATCCTCCTCAGGCACTGCATCAAAGCCGTCTGTGCGGTCTGACACATAGCCCAGGGCTGCGTTGAGCAAAACCAACCTCCGTGTTGCCTTGAGGGCACGGCAACGAAGTCAACAGAGAAAAAGGTGCTTTTTTTTCCATTCCTCCATCCCTACCTACCTGCACTGAGGCACCCTCCTCAGGCACAGCGTCGAAGTCAACAAAGCCGTCGGTGCGGTCTGACACATAGCCCAGGGCTGCATTGAGCAGAGCTGACATCCTTGTTGCCTTGGGGGCGCCATCCTCAGTGAAAACAATGTCCCTGAGCAGCCCGGAGGATGATTCGGTGTCACTCCTTAGCACCTGGGAGAAATGGGAAGGCATGCTTAAAGGGTTGTGTGATCAGTTTGGGGGGAGGGGTGAATGGGAGGGAGGGGGGGGGGGGGGGGGGGGGGGGGGGGGGGGGGGGGGGGGGGGGGCAGGGAAAACTTCCCCCAGAACATAAGAAACTGGGAGGATGATTCAGTGTCACTCCTTTGCACCTGGGAGAAGTGGAAACAGGGAAGAAATATGCGGGTGTGGTATGGAGTGGGGTGTGTGTGGGTGAAAGGGAGGGTCGGGGGACCGGGGAAATTTCAACTAGTACATAAGAAACTGGGAGGATGAGTACAAGTCACTACTTAGTATCTGGGAGAGATGGAAAGGTATGCTTAAGAGAGTTGTGTGCCCCTCCCTCCCTCCTCCCCCCCCCCCTGCAAACCTTGCGGACCACGAAAGGGTATGCCTGTGTCACCATCTGGTAGTTCGGGTCTCCTGTGAGGGCAATGCCCTCCAGTGTGGCCACGCTCCTAGCTAGCAGGGACATGTAGGGAGGCACACTGAAGGGGATCTCTATCTCCCCTCCCCCCCCCCCCCCCCCCCCCCTCGCAACTTGCGGACCACAAAAGGGTATGCCTGTGTCACCATCTGGTAGTTTGGGTCACCTGTGAGGGCAATGCCCTCTAGCGTAGCCACACTGAAGGGGATATCCATCTCCCCTGCCTCTCTCCCCCCCCCCTGCTGCCTCTCCCCCCTCCCCCTCGCACCTTGCGGACTACGAAAGGGTATG
>JACBWV010000610.1:112715040-112817540 GCA_013435795.1 Chlamydomonas sp. ICE-L | reverse complement strand
AATTATATTAGTAAATATTAGTTTTTCAAACACTAACATTACTTTCCGTTCCCTAGCCATTTGGGGGGGAGGGGGAAACAAAGATGCTGGCAACAGCGTACTGCATTTTGCCAAATTGGTCAGCGCTTTTAAGCGCCCAAACGTCAAATTGGTCGGCGCTTTGTAGTGCAAAAAGCGCAAAAACTGTTCCTACTACTGGGTACTACAAAGCACGAGCGGCAGCGTGATTTCGCAAGCTTTTTTAGCCCCACTGCGCATTTCACACAGTTGTTTCAACCCCCTGTGGGCGCAGAGCGCATTTTTGCGCTTTTTGCACTATTAAGCACTGACCAACTTGACGTTTGAGCCCGTTAAGCGCTGACCATTTTGACCCTAGCGCAACAAATTAAACCCTAGCCCAGAAGCCGCTGCTTTTAGCTGCAAAAATGAACACTGACGGTTAGAGCACCTGTGCAGGGCAATTATTTTTAGGTTTGCTTGTACAAGCAGCTTCTATGCAGCTCGAAGAGCCAGCCACTGGGCAAAAAGAAAAACTATGCTCACCATCATACGCAGGGAGTTGAGCGCCTCATTTTCAAAATCCAATTCCGAGTAGAGTCCCTCAGCGAAGGTTGAAAGCAATTCCTGGTAGTCCGTAGTTTGTGCTGTGAACTGCGTAATGAGACGCTCATACACACCCACAGCTTTCCTCAAAACGAATAGGTCCTGCGGGTGGGTTGGGGTTTTTGATGCTTGTCGTGTATTGATTGAGGACACCTGTTAGCAATGCATGTGATGACATTTCTGCCATGAACTGTGAGATGAGATGCTCTAACACACCCACAGCTTTCCTCAAAATGTATTGGTCCTGCGGGAGCGTTGGGGTTTGAGGAACTTGTCGTGTGTTAATCAACAGGTTAATTGAGGGCATATGCTATTCGTGCCCTGAACTGTGTGATCAAATGTTCTTACACACCTATTGCTCTCCTCAAAACATACCAGCCCTGACGGTGGGTTTGTGGTGGTTGTTGGGGTTTGTGGTTGTTGTTGGGGTTTGTAGTTGTTGGGTTTTGTGGTTGTTGTTGGGTTTTGTGGTGGTTGTTGGGGTTTGTGGTGGTTGTTGGCTTACATGGTGGTTTTTGGGGTTTCAGGTGGTTGTTGGTGTTTGTGGTGGTTGTTGGCTTGCGTGGTGGTTGCTGGGGGTTCTGGTGGTTGTTGGGACAGATTAGGTTCATCGTTGTCCTCAGTCAATTTGGGACAGCTGTTAATCCGAACCCAACTCCCACTTCCTTACCAGGGAAATTGCAGCCAGTGCCCCAGGCCACCACCACCTCTTATCCAGATTCCTAACACCCGAATCCTTTACCAGTCTGACCCAAACCCAACCCCAACATCCCACGTCCCTACCTTGGAAATGTTCCCCATGGCCCCAGGGCCACCGCCACCTTATGTCCTGCTTCCTGACCCAAATCCTGAACCACTTTGACCCAAATCCAACCCCCAAATCCCACCTCCCTAGCTTGTAAATTGTCGCCAGTGCCCCAGGTCACCACCATCTCTTGTCCTGCCTCCTGATACCCACATCCTGAACCCCTGTGACCCAAATCCGACCCCCAAATCCCACCTTCCTAGCTTGTAAATTGTCGCCAGTGCCCTAGGCCTCTGCACCTTTACCACCACCTCCCGTCCTGTTCCCTGATACCCAAAACCTTACCTGGTCTGATCCAAATTCAACCCTCAAATCCCACCTTCCTAGCTTGGAAATTGTCGACACTGCCCCGGGCCTCTGCACCTTAACCGCCACCTCCCGTCCTGTTCCCTTATACCCAAAACCTTACCTGGTCTAGTCAAATTCGACCCTCAAATCCCTCGTCCCTACCTTGGAAATTGTCGCCACTGCCCCAGGCCTCTGCACCTTAACCGCCACCTCCCGTCCTGTTCCCTGATACCCAAAACCTTACATGGTCTGATCCAAATTCGACCATCAAATCCCACGTCCCTACCTTGGAAATTGTTGCCAGCGCCCCAGGCCTTTGCACCTTAACCGCCACCTCCTGTCCGGTTTCCCGCAGACGGGCTCGGTACACCTGAGCCAGTGATGCTGCCGCAATGGGCTTGTCGGAAAACTCAGAGAAGATTTCAGAAATGGGTCTGCCCAATTCTCTGACCACTGTAGCCTTGGCGGCGTCACTGTCGAAGGGTACAATGTTGTCCTGGAGCTTGGCTAGCTCGTTCATTACTTGAGGGGGGAGCACGTCAGGCCTGATAGGGGAAGGGGCGGGTTAGGGTGGGAGACAACGGGGGGGGAGAGAGGGGGGGAGGGGGGGGGGGGGGGGGGGGGGGGGGGGGGAAGGGGGGGAGCATATCAGGCCTGATGGGAGAAGGGTGGGAGAAGGGTGGGAGACAACGGGGGGAGCAGGCCTGATGGGAAAGTGTGGGTCAAGGGGGGGAGACAATGGGGGGGGAGAGAGGGGGGGAGGGGGGAGGGAGGGGGAAGGGTGGAGATAACAGGGGGGAGGGGGGGGAAAGGCGGAATGACAACGGGGGGGGGAGGGGAGAGGGGGGAAGTGGGGCGCACATCAGGCCTTATGGGGGCAGGGGGGAGTTTATCAATCATCTGACCCATTATGATTGAGACGTGACCCATTGTGATCCATATCTGATCCATAATGGTTGACATGAGACCCATGGTGATCCATATCTGGTCCATAATGGTTGACATGAGACCCATGGTGATCCATATCTGACCCATAATGGTTGACATGAGACCCATGGTGATCCATATATGGTCCATTTTGCGCCACACCTTCCCCATTTTAATCAACATCTATAACCCTTTTTGATCAATATCTGACCCATTATGGTTGGCATGAGACCCATGGTGATCCATATCTGGTCCATTTTGCTCCACACCTTACCCATTTTAATCAGCATATATAACCCTTTTTGATCAATATGACCCAATGTGATCAATATAACCCATTTTCATAAAAATCAGACCCATTTTGTTCAAAATGAGCCATTTTAATAAATATCAGACCCCTATTGATCAATATGAGCCAATTAATTAAATGTCAGATCCATTCTGATCAAAATCTGGGCAATTTTCATATGACACATTATAACCAATATGAGCCATTGTAATAAATATCTTACCCACCTGATACTCAAGATCTGCCCCAGCTTGATGAAGGTAGGGCCAAGCTTCTCCAAGTTTTCAACAGCAGTTTTAGCAAGACCGACCTGCCTCTCCTCAAGTTTTCCTTGGATGGCGGCATTGGCTAGTGAGGCTAGCCAGGGGGCTGGCAAGAAACAGGGTGGGGGGAGTGTGTGTGTTTCTGTGTGTGTTTCTGTGTGTGTGATTGGTGTTTAGGGGGGGGGGGGGGGGGGCGTGTGTGTTTGTGTGGGGTGGGGGGAGGGCGTCTGTGTTCTTGATGTTTAGTGGCGGCATTGGCTAGTGAGGCAAGCCAGTGCTGTGGGCTATCCAGTAATGGTGAGGGGGGGGGGGGGGGGGGGGGGGGGGGGGGTAGGGGGTCATTATTATTGATGCTTAATGGCGGCATTGTTTAGTGAGGCTAGCCAGGGGGCTGGTGTGTAACTGCAGGGGGGGGGGGGGGGGGGGGGGTCTGTGAGTTCTTGATGTTAGATGGCAGAATTGGCTAGTGAGACCGGTCAGGGTGCTGTCAAGTAACAGGATGGAGAAAAAATTGTAATTTTACGTTTGCATGCGCATGAATGAGTGCTTCAGTGCAGGGGTAGCTACGTAAGCTACCATGGACTTGCCCAGACTAAGAAATATTTTATTATATTTTTGTATTTTTGTATTTGTATGTTCCATTTATTTTATTATATATATTTTGTATGATAGCATCCAGGCACCCTCTAACTCCTACAACCCAATAAATATAATCCAGGCACCCTTTATCTCCTATAACCCAATAAATCTAATCCAGGCACCCTTTATCTCCTATAACCCAATCAATCTAATCCAGGCACCCTCTAGCTCCTATAACCCAATAAATCTAATCCAGGCACCCTCTAGCTCCTATAACCCAATAAATCTAATCCAGGCACCCTGTAACTCCTATAACCCAATAAATCTAATCCAGGCACCCTTTTGCTCCTATTGCCCCTATTCATATAAATATATAACTGTTATGACACTAAGTCCTCATGCGAGACAACGTTTTTGTTCGTTTGATGCAAGGAGTTCAAGTTCTACAACCAGTTGTAAAACAATGTGGTCACACCTGAGATGTGTGTTATGCATGTGATTATGCGAAACCAGGGATTTATTTTTCCGTTACATATAGCCATTCCTAATTTTAACCCCATTTCAGCAAATTTATGGCAATAAAAAAGGAAACACCGTGTCAACTTCTAGCCCTAAATGCATATAAAAACTACAAATAGCTATTAAAAGCTATCAAAAGCACTAAAAAAATGTCCCTGGAGGATGCCTACAACCATGAAGCTGGAAAGACCACTTTCAGAACTGAAAAAAGAGTCTGAAACCTTGTGAGCGCTCTCTGCGTCTTCACCTAAATAGCCAGTTAAAGGAGCTGCCAAGAAGCTGCTACGCATAGCCAAATAAGCAGTATCCCCTGAGATGGGTGTGACATGTGTGAAACCGTATACCATCTCACCTGATATTGAAGTAAAACGCGTGAAACGTGACGCTAGCTCCCCAGGCCTATTGCTCCAGAAGGCAGAGAGTTTCTCTTCATTGTACACGAGGGGCAGGCCCTCGTCATCGACAGCGTCAGGGTCAAAGTCGCCCTTGTCCATTCGGCGACGAGATACGTAGCTCACGCTCTGTGGGGTAGGGATTAGGGTTTAGGGTTCAGGGCATCGACAGCATCAGGGTCAATGTAGCCGGCATCCATTTGCCGACGAGGTACGTAGTTGACACTCTGTGGGGTAGGGTTTAGGGTTCAGGGTACAGGGCATCAACAGCATCGGGGTCAAAGTCGTCGGCGTCTATTCGGCGACGAGATACTTAGCTGACACTGTGTGGGGTAGTGTTTCGGGTTCAGGGTGTAGGGCATCGACAGCATCGGGGTCAAAGTAGCCGGCATCCATAAGGCGACCATTCGTAGCTCACGCTCTATGGGGTAGGGTTCAGGGTTTAGAGCACGGACAGCATCGGGGTCAAAGTAGCCGGCATCCATTCAGCGACAAGATACGTAGCTCACGCTCTGTAAGGTGGGGTAGGGTTTAGGGTTTAGGGCATGGACAGCATCAGGGTCGAAGTAGCCGGCATCCATTAGGCGACGAGATACGTAGCTCATGATATGCTATGTTTGAAGGGTGTAGGATTAAGCTTTGTGGGGTACAAGAGCTAGGTGCAAGCTGCAATGTGTAAAGTGTGTGTGTATGTGTGTGTGTGCGTATGTGTGCGTGTGTGTGTGTGTGTGTAGGGGGTGTACAGTCTAGGGGTGGCCAAGTAGTGACATACGCTGAAGGGATTGCCAACCAGACACGTAGCTGATACACTTTGTGGTTGGGAGGGTGTGGGATTAAGCTTTGGGGGGGACAAGCACAGCGCGTAAGCCATCAAGTGTACTGCTTTTTGCTGTGTGTGTGTTGTACAGTCTAGGGTGGCCAAAAAGTGACAAACGCTGAAGGGATGCAGTCCAGCTAGACCGCAGAAAGGAAGCTGCCTAGAAGCTGCTACACTTAGCCCCAATAAGAAACAGTGATGTAAAGCCGTGCGCTCTGTTTCTTTTGGGGGCTATTCATGGTAGCTTCTCGGCAGGTCTTTTTTCCTGTCCTTAGGTAGCTAGTGGGTGTGAAAGCTGCCATGACAGGCACTCCATGGAGCTGCCTGGAAGCTGCCATACGTAGCCCCAAAAAGAGACAGTGGCTTTATGCAGAGCTTTTTTTTACGGCCACAAGCAGTACCTCTTTTGAGTCAGCCGCTTCAGCAAAGCCAAATATTTCAGCAGTTTGGGACAGCTGGTTGCATCTACTTCAAGGTTCACAGGGCCAAATTTTATTAGCCTAAATAGCCAGTCAGGCGAGCTGCTTAGAAGCGGTTGCATGAAGCTGAAAGAAAAGCTATGGCCATGTGCTCTTTGCATGCATTGATAATTTTATTCTTGTGAAGGAATCAACACACCGAGCTTTTGTATTTTTTTAGAAAGATCTATGACTGTACCAGGTGAATATAGTTGCTGCTACTGCCAAGACTTAAACTGCTGTCTGGAGCCATGTAAACAAGTGCAGGTTAAAGTCCTTGCTCACATGCTCACATGGCCACACACATCTTGTTATCTCACTTTCAACCTCACTTCCCACAACCCACCTTCACGTCCCTCAGCTCTATCGTGCTCATGTCGACGTCAGCAGTTAGAGACATCCGCTTGGCAATCTCTTCCACGGAAGGGACGAAAGGGGACTGCACACGGCTCACGGTTAGCCGCATGGGCGTAGACTTCGGTCCGAACACGCCACGTCCAATACCCACGGACCCGAGTCTGGGCGAGGGTGTGCAGGCCATACTCGCATTCCGCCCATGGCTGCAAAGCGACTTGTGAATCATGGTGGTGCGCGTCGGTGTTTAAGGGGTGGGAGTGGAGACACTGCGTGAGTCTGTACTTGGGGGGTTTCGTGTATGTGAGGGAGAGAATGAGAGAGTGAGAGGGGGGGGGGGGGGGGGGGGGGGGGGGGGGGGTCGTTTAGGGAAGAGGGAAATGTCAAAAGAGTATAAGAGACTGGAAGAGGTAGGTTTGTCAAATATTTGTCTGCACCAGGAGCAGGTATGGGTTGAAATATATTGGGGGTGGAAGTCACGTAACGCGTGGATTGCATGGCTGAGGTTCGACGACGAGACTATTCGGGGGGGCGGCGTCCAAGAGCGCATTGACCTCAGCTTCCACCGACACCGACACGACCTGAATGCTGTACAGTGCGGCGAGCACACTAACGGGGGGCCGCAGAAGTGTAGCATCCTGCAGTACAGTGACGTAACGCCTTTACATATAGCCGCACAGCGGGTCAACCACTCATTTCCAAAGTCAAGCAAGACGGGTCTGTCTGTGACTTGACTATCGATTTCTTCCCACCCACCCACCACATTGTTACACGTTACACGTTACCTAAATTCCCAGATAGGGAAGGCGTTTGACATTTTTTAGAATCCTGGGGTTTAATGACAGGTAGCGAAGCCTTCGGGCGACCGATTATCGAAGAGCTTTACTGCAGCGTTGAGAAGCCTGAGATGAGATTCGACATGTCAGTGGGCTCAAGCAGCCATTTGAAACAATTCAGCGATTGCGTGTTAGCAGACGTCTGCTTACCAAGATTAGAAGCCTTCGAGCGAGCGACTATCGAAGAGATTCATAGCAGCGTGCGTGCGGAGAAGTGTACAGTGAGATGAATGTATGTCAATGGTTTTTATAGGTAGTCTGCGTAGCGTGTCCTTCCACTCAGCTTCCATAGTAGCGTACTGCGTTCATGGTAGTAGCGCTTCCCCTTCCGCTTAACTTCCGTTGTAGCACATGCGCTTCCCTCTCGAAACTTCATCTTCACTAGAGCGTGCCAGCGTGCCAGCGTGTCAGCGTTTGGCTGGCTAGGAGAAAGTTGCAGCAGATGCAGCAGAAGAGTGATTTTCTTTTGCCTTTCGAATTCTGTTCCCAGGAGTTTCGAAATTTATTTCGAGCGGATAGCGTTGGTCTACGCATAGAGTTTTCAATGTGTTGTGCGAAGGGTGTGTGAAGCATTGGACGATAGCAGAGTGCGTAAGTACTCGCTAGCTGGATAGAAGATTTCGTAGCTACATGTAGTAGCTGACAGATGAAAATGTGATTAATGGTTAGAAAAAATGGAAGGAATCGAGGAGTCCGTTTTCTAGCGGTGAGATAGGGAAGGCGTTTGACATTTTTTAGAATCCTGGGGTTTAATGACAGGTACGACACCTCCAGACAGCTTTCTGTAGTAAAAGGCAAGCGATTAATCTCCACAGATAGCGTCCGTCGACTATCTAGCAATTTTATTAATCCGCGGATTAATGAAATTGCTAGATAGTCGACGGACGCTATCTGTGGAGATTAATCGCTTGCCTTTTACTACAGAAAGCTAATCTGGTAAGTATTATCTTGGTAAGTAAATTAGTGCCATATTGCTCTCCCCTCCACTGATCTAGGTTAGCTTTCCTGCAAATATCACATCCAGGTATGATCGTTCCATGCAATTGGCTCCCACAGATCGTTCCGTTGTGCAAATAGCTCTATCCAGATAGTGTGGCACACCCATTGATCGTTCCTTAATGCAAATAGCACAGTCCAGATAGCATACAATACCTACGATCGTTCATTATTGCAAATCGCACCATCCATATAGTGTGGCACACCCACAGATCGTTCCTTCATGGAAATCAAACTATCCATATAGCATGGCGTTGGCGTTGCTTCACTATCCAAACGTCATGTATGTTGAAGAAGGCTGAGTCTTACACAGCGTATAGATTTCTCATAATGCTATCAAATCTGAGCTTGTATACAGTTGCAGCATGTAAGGGGTCCAAGGAGGGAGGAACTCCGGCAAAGACAGGAAGGGAGGAAGACAGGGTATCTATCTTCCTCCCTTCCTGTCTTTGCCGGAGTTCCTCCCTCCTTGGAACCCTTACATGCTGCACCTGCATATAACCTAACATATTGATTCGTCAACTCACGCAATCATGCTTGCTCGCCCAAGTTGAAACCGGGCTCCGGTGTCGGTCCAAAGCGATTCTTCACAAACCCTCTAATTTTTTAAAAAGTTAAAGGATTCTGTAAATGCAATGAATCTGAATATTGTGTAGATTGGAAGCTACCCGGAAGCTGGTCCATCAAACATCATCTCAGTCACAAACCTTCTGAGTTTTTTAAAAGTCAAAGGACTTTGTGAATACAATGAATCTGAATATTGTGTAGATTGGAAGCTACCCAAAAGCTGGCCCATCAAATACCATCCAAATCATGGTTTGTGATTCGGACGATGTTTGATGGGCCAGCTTTTGGGTAGCTTCCAATCTACACAATATTCAGATGCATGGTAGTCACAAAGTCCTTTGCCTTTTAAAAAACTCAGACGGTTTGTAACTTAGATGATATTTGGTGATAGTTTTTGGGTTTTTTAAAAGGCAAAGGACTCCGTGTATGCAATGCAACTGAATATTGTGTAGATTGGAAGATACCTAGGAGCTGTCATATCGAACATCGTCCAAATCACTAACCCTTTGGAAAATTATACAACACAGGTTCTTGTTTTGTAGATTAAATAATAAGTCAACCCGTACCTTACTACGTCCTTGCCACCCCCCCATTTACATTGCAGGTTAGACCTGTGACGCAGGAGGTCATTTGTGTGAAATGATGCATCTTAAGAAAAAGTGCACAACTGTTACCTGTGAAGAGACGAGACATCCAGATGGAAGAGTAACATCTCTTCAGAAGAAGTTCACCTCTGAACGCAACATCAGTTTGAAGAGAAAACCGGAGTCAGCTGACCAAGAAGCATCCAAGAAAGTCAGAATCAGCTGGGGTCATGACTTCATGCTCGCGCACACCAGCAGGTTCTGCAAGGGAAATGGCCACATCCCTCCCACGCTGGATCAGCTTAAAAGCTACAAGGCAGAGATGAAGTGTCCTGTGTACAACAAAATCTCTCATGAGTATTCAACAACTCTTCTGCCGAAATCTTTGTCGTTAGTACTACCTTTCCTGTGGCCGTCCCTTGCTACCGACGAGGAGGGTGATAGCCCAGAAAGACAAGGAGTACTTCGGAGGATTGTAGAGGCCAACGGCATTATTACATCCTTTGTATCAGTGCCATCTATCAGCATGAATAGCGGTGCTCTCGCTTGTTTTATGTCTTGGTGACTCCTTGTGTACTCCCTTAGAACTATCGGTCCTGACAGTACTATGTCAGCTTCCTGTTGACTGCGTCATCGGTTCTTCTGACACGCGCTGTCTAGCCTGTACCCTGATCAGGTTCCAGGCTACCGCCCCCTTTCCTCCACTGGTGCCCCTTAATGGGTCTCCTGTGCTTGTAACTTATTCTCGTCTCCGCATTTATAGATTGGCGTGCTGCACACACAAAGTCCACTCTCCGGAGTGTTATCCAAGCTGATAGGTTATACGGCCCTTTATTTACTACCACTGCTTTGCGATGCAACTTCCACGAGGACCTCCCGCCATTTTGAGAAACTCCATGACATGGATGGTCTTTCCTGGACGCGCGGGATGCGCAGTATCATTCTCAGCGATGGCTGCGACCAATCCTTCCAACGGAGGAACGGCTCCTCTTGATGATTGGCTAGACGTTTGTGCACCAGCTGCCTCTGCTAGCGGTCATGAGAGTCCTTCCGCCATCGTGGAAGTAATGTAACCCCCCCCGGTCATTCCTCCATCTTCTCTTCTTTTTCCTCCCCTGCCGTCTGTCGCCTCCTCCCGTCTGTCGTAGATGACTGTGACGTGCAGACTCAAGTCGGCGACTAGCCTGGACATCGGTGGAGATACCCCGTCTTCGTCTGCTCGCGTCCTTGACGTCGCTAACCTTTCTCCGGTGTTTGAGGCTCTGCCTGCATACCGGAGGTTGCCAAGCCGACCAAGCTCCCTGCTGATGTCTACGTCGTCTTTGCCCCCTTTGCTCTGCCCAGCCGACGGTCGGCTCCTGGCATGAGCTTGCGCTCTAGTGGCTCTGTGCTACCTTCTGGAGAAATTTTTCGATCAAACTGGCGGATCGCCGGCACTGCCGTAGGATTCGCCAGAGGAGGACGACCTACGCGTCTGGACCTGGAGATTCTGGAGGTGGTAGGAAGCAGGGGGGTATGGTCAGCACCACTACGGGTGCTTCTCCCTCTACCCCCCAACCGGGTGAGTCGAGCGATAGAGGGGGGGACTTGGGATTGACTGATCATCGACGGCGGGATATTAGGACCTTTACATGCCTCGGCTCTGCTCTTTGCATCCTAGCGATAAATGTTCGAATTCTGCCCTTGCGATTTGCGATTTTCTGCCATTGGTGCGATTTTCTGCACCAGGTGCGACTTGCTGCACTGTCATTCTCGTCTCCTTTTTTCCCATACCTCAAATCTCGACTTCGACCTAACGCTTCCCCACCTTCTGTGATCCCAGGTCTCGCAGCGCCGGACTTCGCCCATGCTACAGGCCGCAGTGGACGCCGTCCTGGCCCTAGTCCAGCGGCCGTGGAGGATCTTTGGCATTACATTACATTACATTACATTACATTACATTACATTACATTACATTACATGTTAAAGTCTACTTGACACCGCGAGGGTGTATGAGACTCTGTGCTTTAAACAAAAAGAAAAAGCACCCACAAAGCAAAAAACCCCATTACATCAGGGGTGTGTCGAGGACAAACAAACCAAACTCCCAACCACCGTTTTGGTGGCGTAGGTATTAAACCCCTTAGAGCAGGACCCAGATCTCAACCACTTACAGTGGCGGAGGTAAGAAGCTAACAAATGAGAAGTCTCAAGAAGAAAAAAAAGGGATAATAAATTACGGTGCCACTAAGCAGTCCAGGGCTTCCTGTCTTGCTCTTCTACAAGTAGAAAGATAGTCGGCTAGGTTGCTCCAAAAAGACTTAGTGCCATTTCCATTCATAAAGGTTCTGAATGTGGAATCGCAGAATTCCACATTCCATATGGTTAAGTCGGTATCCTCATGGACATGCCTATAAATATCTGTAAACAGATTCTGGTAGCGGAGGCGAATATCATTATAAAAAGGGCACTCAAACATATGCATTTCATCCTCAGGTTTTTGGAACCCACACATTTGACAGTGTCTCATTGAGCGAGGGATGTGTGCTCTATCCACCACCCTCATTCTTTCTGTGTTCAGCCAATGGGAACCCATTCTAAACTGTGCTATAGAACGAATCTGATCCTGCTTATGTAAGGCGGATGTAAAGGGAATCAAGCCATTCTCATCATTGCTGTTGGCTGCGAACCATTTTTGGTATCGGAGGCGTTTAAAGCCAACCCTTCTCTCATCAGGGATGTCTCTAACTGCATTGGTTTCACTTGGGTACTTAAACCTCCATGACTCAAAAACTTCAGACATAATACCTTCGACATCGACAGCCTCCAAAATGTTAATGTTTTTACTGGATCCTAGCTTGTGGAGAGCACAACGCAAGTCATGAACCCAGCCAGTGTTGGAGTCAAAAGATTCCTCAAGAGCCATTCTAATGAGATCCTCAGGTTCTTTATGTATGGTCTTGTTCCAGAAGCGCAAAGCTTGTTTAAGCCAAGCAAAACACAACGGGGTTCTACCCAGCTCTTCCATGATAATATTAGATGTAGTAGATTGGCAAACACCCAACATTTGTTTAAGTATACCTCTATGCCATTTCTCACAAGCATGGTCATTTGAGATAAGTGTGTTGTTCAGAATAGAAGGAGCCCACACCTCACAGCCAAAATTCAGGATAGGTTGTACAAGAGAATCAAACAGGTGGGTGAGAATATCAATATTGTATATCTCCATAGTATGGCATCGCCTACGAAGCATGTGGTGTGCCTTTTGGGCCTTAGTGAGCATCCTAGAAAAAGCAGCTTTTGCACGATAGCTTGAGTCACCATCCACAAAGAGGGATCCCAAGTAGATAAAAGATAACTTTGTAGAAAGTTGTGCTCCATCATAGACAAATTTGTAATCAGGATCCATGCGGGCCTCATCACAGAATTGTTTGTTGAAAACGACAATCTCAGTTTTCTTTATATTCACAGCCATCTTAGTAGCCTCGCAGAAATCTCTCAGGCAGTCAAGCATCGCTTGCATATCTGCCGGGGATTCTGCCATTATAGCTAGGTCATCAGCATAAAGTAACAGTTGCAGAATCTTTCCCCTAAGCTCAGCCCCTACATTTGGGAGCTTGGATTGGAGGAACGATTCAATTCTATCAATGAACAGACCGAATAGGAGTGGGGATAGGGGGTCTCCTTGTTTAACTCCTACAAGGGATGGAAAGGAGGATCCAATGTCCCCATGTAGGCGAACTTGGAAAACAACATGATTATACATGGACTTCAGAATACTGAGATAGGGGTCCTTGACTCCTAGCCTTGCTAAGCAATCCCATAGCAAGTCTCTGTTGACCCAATCATAAGCCTTCTTGAAATCAACAAAAGCCACAAAGAGTGGTTTTTTCTTTTCTCTATATTTATCTACAATATGGTTAAGAATGAATGATGCATCTGCAGTACCCCTACCACTTCTAAATCCATATTGGCCAGCGGCTCTGAGGTTGAATTCTTCTGACCAATCATCTAGTCTACGTAGCATGCAAAGGGAGAAGATCTTTCCTATGGAGTTGCTCACCGCCACCATGATGAGATGGATGAGGATTTGCATGATTATGTGCATGCGGGTCAGGATGATAGGGTTCTGATACCCATGCCTGGACAGATCTGTGTCGCGCTCTGTGGTAAGCCGAAGACGAAGAAGTCGAAGACGAAGACGAAGACGAAGACAAAGAGTGACTACATCATGCTAAAAGAAAATCTCTATTGCTACATCTGCCTTGTCAAGAGTGTCGAAGAGACCGATGCCACGTTCATCATCAGGGGCAATTACTTCACAACTGGTTCAGATATCAGAGAACCTCTGACAATGAAGGTGAAGCAGGAGCCGGTGTCCTTCAAACTGGAAGACTTTCTCATGGTACTACTACCTGCATCAGATGAGACAACGTTGCTATTGGATCAGTCCCAGGTGGAAGAGATTATTGCCGCAGCAGAAGATGCAACCCAGGTATCGGAAATTACCGCAGCAGAAGACGCAATTGTCTGAGTCGCAGCTGGAAGTCGCAACTGTCTGAGTTGCGTCTGGAAGTTGTGCTCTCATCCATACCATGATCCGAGGATCGAGCTTATAGTGATTCTTCTTTTGGGGAGGACCCTGAGACCTGCTATTAGCTGAATAAGCTATTTAGAGGCTTCAGACAAGCACATAGCAATTCGAAATTGTGTGCGCCTTGTCCTAATTTGCTTGCCATTGCTTAAGCAATTTATTGCCTTTGCAAGTATTGCATGTGTGATTTATTTGGCTGCAACTTGCATCCAGTGGATTTTTCTGTTCCTCGGAATTGATTTTATTTGATGAAGAAAGCATGTTTGTAAATATTGGCTGGGGTAGGGATGTAACCAATAGAGTCTCCAATATAAGCTGGTCTCAAATATATCATACAAATACCAAACCTTCTAAGTCTTTTCAAAATCACTATGGTTTTGAACAGACTTAGAGGGTTTGTGATTTGTATGATATATTGGAGACTAGCTTCCGGACAGCTTCCACACACAGATCACAATTTAATACCTAAACCGGACGCACTATGTATGAAAATACTCACAAGGTTTGGAAACTGACTTAATTGTTAGTGACCAGGTACCGGGCAGCTTACTATATATGAAGATTGAAATGAGGTAACCCATGTGACTATGTTTTTAACAAACCCCGGAAAGTCTGCGATTCGTATCATTTATGAATGACCAGCTTATAGGCAGCTTCCACCACGGCAATCGAGGGTAGGAGGAATGGGGAAGAAGGTGCTAGGTAGATGGTAGGTAAGGGTAGGGTGGGAGATGGGTGGGATAAGGGCTGGCAGGAGGGGGAAGGTGGGCGCAGGGTGGATAGAAGGGAAGGGTGGGAGGTGGGAGATAGAAGGGTGAGCAGGAGGGGGAAGGTGGGTGATGGGCGGATAGATGGGTTGGGTGGGAGATGGGTGGAAGACGGGCGAGCAGGAGGGGGAAGGTGGCAGATGGGTGGATAGAAGGGTAGGGTGGGAGAAGGGCGGGTAGGAGGGCATGGGGGAAGGTGGGTGGGAAGGAGGGGAGGGGGGAGGGTGGGTAGGGTAGGGGAGGGGGGAGGGTGGGTAGGGGAGGGAGGTTGGTGGGGATAGGGCAGGCAGGGGGTAAGAGGAGCAGGGGAGCATGAGAGAGGTGGTTGGCAGGGGATGGAAGGCCCAAGCAGGACCCTCCTCCAGCTCTTGCAGCAGTCCATCTGCCTCATCCCACGAGTCAAAGTGACGAGTGACAGATAGTTGCAAGCGGTTACTTGTGGGCGTACTGGAATAGATCGGAGGTCAAAGCGGAACCCTCCTCCAGCTCTTGCTGCAGCCGATACGTTGTGTCCCTCAACTAGCTGGCACGGCACGAGCCCACATAACCCTTTGTGATACGTGCACTCTGATCACAATGAGTTCTTCCCTTACATTCCGATTGTTTGTTACATGGGATCCCAGTGGCATAAGTTCTAGACGTATCCAAACCGCCGCCGCCGCCAGTTTGCCGCCCCAATGATTTAGTCCTTGGTTTTGTTTTTTGGGGCGCTCTTTTGGGTGTTTTACATGGTTTTGACAGGGGGACAGGTGACAAAACAATCTTACCACCTTTTTCATTTTTTATCGTGTAATTTTTCGGCGGGGTCATTTGTGTTATATATATTTGTTTTTAAAAAAACTCAAAAGGATTGTAAGCTCTTGCAGAAGTCGATCGACCGTATCTGTTGAGTCAAAGTAGCGAGTGATAGCCAGTTGTGAGCAATTACTTGTGGGCGTACTGGAATAGCTCGGAGGTCCAAGCGGAACCCTTGTGTCCCTCAACTCGAGGTGGCGAGTGAGCCAGTTGCGAGCGGTTACTTGTGGGCGTACTGGAATAGCTTGGAAGTCCAAGCGGAACCCTTGTGTCCCTCAACTCGAAGTGGCGAGTGAGCCAGTTGCGAGCGGTTATTCGCAGGCCGGACGGTTTTTTAGGGAATGAATTGCAACCGTATAAAGAATGATTTCCGCGGGTTGATTTAGGCTCGTAGCGCGAAAACTGCGCCAGTCACGCGATGGTGGGCAATTCAAGTTGTCTAAACTCAAGATCTGGGTGTCACACCAGGATGTCTTTGAGAAGCACTTCCAGGGTGAGCGGTTTGCGCGCGGGAATGCGGACGACTCAGTTTGGATATAACTTAAGGCGATGATGATTCATTTATGTGTGTAACAAATGGAGTCTAATCATGAAGCGATAAATGCGTTGCGGGTATGGTTGAAGGAAGAGCCCAGGGCAAAACGAACGGTGTTGATGCCAATGAAGAGTAAGAAAAAGGTGCCATTGAGACGGCATGCAGAGGAGAAGTGGGAGTGGGAGGAAGCAGACGCCTTTGTGGAGGCGAACCCGGACTATACAACTTGGGGGATGTTGTTGGACGGCCTATGCGTTGTCGACTGTGATGATGAGGAGATGGTTGCGTGGTTTGAGGGTGAGATGGGTAACGCAATGGAAGGGTGCGCGGTGCAAGAGACATATAAGGGGCGACACTACGTGTTCCTAAGACCAGATTGGGCAGACGAAGAGGGATACTATGATGGGGCGAGGCAAGTGAAGGGGCGTAATGTGGATTTGAAGACACTATGCAGCACAGGGTCGAGGGGGCTGCTGTCTGTGGCACCGACGGATGGGAAGAAGTGGCTCAAGGCTCCGTGGGAACTGGGAGCTATGGCATACATGTCAGCGAGCAACACGAAGTCCCGTATGTCCTGAGAGGGAACCCCCGATTGTATCACGGAACCCCCGATTGTATCACAGGGTTTTTTCATCCCTATACAAAACCCAGTTATGTTATTAGGGGAAAGAGTAGCAGAAAATTACTTACTGAAGATGGGGGGCTATAGAAAAACATGACATCCTAAAATTACACAATTACACAATTAAACAGTCATATAGAAAAACTATATTGAAAATATAAGTACCCATATATGGTATATACCCATATATATAGATACTATGTCAAAACTGGCGTGTTTTTGTGTTTTTGTGTAATTTGCTATACAGCTTCTCCCATCAACAAGTTTAGGAACCCCCTTCCATGCCTGACCCCATCGATGCAACATTGATCGTTCTTCACCGCCCCCATCCGTGCCAATCGGTCCTGTAGCTTAGTCTTGGACATCCCATTTAGCTTTCCCCATTGGTTGATGTCAGCAAGCAGCACAAAGTCCCGTTTGTCCTCAGAGACCTTGAAGACCTCCCGTACGAGTGTCAGATCGTCCCCTGCGTCCTCTAGAAAAGACCTTGTGTCGTTTTTGACCACCGAGCTCTGCACCACCGTATAGGGCTTGTAAGCATCCACCACCATCCAGATGAACGCATCAATGATATCATCACGCTTGCAGTACTCCGTTTTCAGTGAGGGGTCGGCTACCCTGAAGAATGCGAGTTGCTTGTCATCATCGTCAAAGTCCTCTTGATTCACAAACTTGTAAGGGAACTTGTACAACATCATCGTGTCAAGAGCGTCTGGTGGTGATACAGGAGGCATATCGTTCAAGTTCATGAACAACTTGGATGCGGAGTGGAACTGTCGCTCGTTTTGGTAGTTCTTGCGTGCAACGATGACGTCGCCCCCACTCTGGAACTGTTTGATCAGGTTGCCATCCACCTTGATATTCTTGTTCTCTCCATCGCATTTGAGTTCGTTTGTGTATGTCTGACGTGTGAATTCGCAGTCGAGGGCCCACGACATCGCCTTGGATGCATCGCCTGCTCCGAAGCTGTTGATGAGTAGAGTGTTTGATTCAACGGTGTTGACATAAGGCCCCCATGCAACCTCGTTGATACCCTGCAGCAACCCCTTTCCAGAGTTGCGCTCCCCGAACATGATGCACCACTGCTTGTCCTGGTACTCTCCAGCCATGGCACGTGCGACGGTTTCGAGGTATGTATTGGCACGGCCTTCATCGCCTAGCGTGCTGAGGAGGAGTCTCTGCCTCATTCCTGTGAGGAGCTCTGGCGTAGGTCGTGTGATGGGGAAGTCACGCTGCACAAACAACCGGGGGATGACATCGGGTCTTTCGTCGTAGGTGAAGAAGGTACCCTGCCTGAAGTCGAAAATACCATTGGCAAAGCAGACGACACCGATATTGGATTCCCATAGCCGTTTCTCAAAGCTAGTATCGTTCTCGATGAGTGACTTCATGGCCTTGACGATATTGATGGCCTTGTTGAACACGGCGCTGTACTTGCGTACAACGCCTTCGTTGTTGATCTGGTTGATGTTAGATACAAGACACCTCCTGTGCAAGATGGTATCTACCGCGGCCTTGTCGTCGGTCCATGCGATCCCGTCGCGTACATAGAGTCTGTATCCGCATGACACGACCGTGTATTTCAGATCTTCGAGCAGCATGAATCCAGCAGTCATATCATCTTGGACGTATCGTGGTGGTGGCATGGGTGGTCCTGTGTAGACGTTGAAAGGCACTTGCAGCATGTCTGTGGTCATGTCTTTGATGAGGATTGCCAGCCTCATCCCTGTTTTCCCATAGATGAAGTCACTGGCTGCATCGAGCACCTGTTGTGTGCATTCTGAGCTGCGTTCGACTAGGCATCCGTCAAACATGAGAACACCGACCTTCAGTTTGAGTCTGTCCGACTCTAGGAACTCCTTGAGTGTGAGCAGTGCTTCGTTTTCGATGTCACACAACATAATGCTCATCGCGGATCCCATTATGTTTCTTTTTTTCTTTGTGAGGTTGAGGTACTTGTGGTCCGGGGTTCCAGGTGCGAGTAGTTGTTTGGCTACGTCATTCATCTCCTCCTTGAACAGGCGCTGCCACATCATGGATGCTGGGTTATGATCATCTATAACGTTTCCTCCATTCATGACGGCAAGCACCTTGGTCTTTCCAGCACCCGGGTTGATTGGGTTGATTGTGTTGAGCACTTGCATCCTGTTTGCACAGTATTGGTCAAGGAGCGGGCACTCGATACCGCGTTGCCTACACCTCTGTGCTAGCAATGTAGGGTGGCAGTTGCAGAAGTCGATATCGATGTAGAATGGATGTGCGATGGCGTTTCTGACCTCCCGGATCATGTTTTGCAGTGAGAGTCCGTGTTCTGCGTACATCCTTCCGTGCCCATTTGAAGTTTTCCTGTAGTTTACGACATGTGTTCCATCATCGTTTGTGGATGCCATGTACCTCTGCAGGGTATCAAATGTGGCCGACTTGTCTGTTTCCGGCCTGAATTCCCAAGACTCCCAATTAGCGATGATGTATGAGAGTGCGTGAGTGGCAAACCGCTCTGTCAGCGTAACAGTGGGCTGCTTTGATCTTTGCTTTGCCATCAAGGCAAAAAAAGGCTTTGACTTTTGACACAATTCAGATAACAGGGTCACAACAATCCCTTTACACATGCATAACACACTAGATCATTCCATTGAATAATCACTTTCCTCATTTGTCGTGATCGTGTCACGCTGCAGCAGCCAACCACTATAGCACCAACGTGTGGCTTAGCTTCGCTTCGCTGTGTTAGACGTGATCGAGTTCACTCTAAACAGCCAACCATTATAGCAACCACCAACACCAGCGCTTCGCTTTGCTGTGTTAGTCGTAATCGTGTTCACAATGCAGCAGCCAACCACTATACCACCAACGTGTCGCTTCGATTCGATTCGATTCGCTTCGATTCGCTTCGCTTTGTCCAACACCAGCGCTTCGCTGTGTTAGACGTGATCGAGTTCACTTTGAAGCAGCCAACCAACGTAGCAACAACCAACGTGTCGCTTCGCTTCGCTGTGTTAGACGTGATCGTGTTCACTCTGAAGCAGCCAACCAACGTAGCAACGTAGCACCAATGTGTTGCTTCGCTTCGCATTGCTGTGTTAGTCGTGATCGTGTTCACTATTCAGCAGCCAACCACTATAGCACCAACGTGTCGCTTCGCTTTGCTTCGCTGTGTTAGACGTGATCGAGTTCACTCTGAAGCAGCCAACCACTATAGCACCAACGTGTCGCTTCTCTTTGCTTCGCTGTGTTAGATGTGATCGAGTTCACTCTGAAGCAGCCAACCACAATAGCACCAACGTGTCGCTTCGCTTTGCTTCGCTGTGTTAGACGAGATTGAGTTCACTCTGAAGCAGCCAACCACTATAGCACCAACGTGTCGCTTCGCTTTGCTTCGCTGTGTTAGTCGTAATCGTGTTCACTCTGTAGCAGCCAAGCACTATAGCACCAATGTGTTGCTTCGCTTCGCTGTGTTAGTCGTGATCGTGTTCACTATGCAGCAGCCAACCAACGTAGCAACGTAGCACCAACCAACACCAGCGCTTCGCTTTGCTTCGCTGTGTTTGTCGTAATCGTGTTCACTCTGAAGCAGCAAACCACTATAGCATCAACGTGTCGCTTCGCTTTGCTGTGTTAGACGTGTCGTAATCGTGTTCACTATGCATCAGCCAACCGCTTTAGCACCAACCAACACCAGCGCTTCGCTTTGCTTCGCTGTGTTAGTCGTAATCGTGTTCACTATGCAGCAGCCAACAACTATAGCACCAACGTGTCGCTTCGCTTCGCTTCGCTGTGTTACACGTGATCGAGTTCACTCTGAAGCAGCCAACCACTATAGCACCAACGTGTCGCTTCGCTTCGCTTCGATGTGTTAGACGTGATCGTGTTCACTATGAAGCAGCCAACCACTATAGCACCACCGTGTCGCTTCGGTGTGTTAGTCGTAATCGTGTTCACTATGCAGCAGCTAATCACCACTATAGCACCAACGTGTCGCTTCACTTCGCTTCGCTTCGCTTCGCTTCGCTGTGTTAGACGTGATCGTGTTCACTATGCATCAGCCAATCACAACTATAGCACCAACGTGTCGCTTCGCTGTGTTAGACGTGATCGTGTTCACTATGCAGCAGCCAACCACTATAGCACCAACGTGCCGCTTCGCTTTGCTTCGCTGTGTTAGACGTGATCGAGTTCACTCTGAAGCAGCCAACCAACGTAGCAACGTAGCACCAACCAACACCATCGCTTCGCTTCGCTTCGCTGTGTTAGACGTGATCGTGTTCACGCTGCAGCAGCCAACCAACGTAGCAACGTAGCACCAACCAACACCAGCGCTTCACTGTGTTAGACGTGATCGTGTTCACTTTGAAGCAGCCAACCACTACAGCACCAATATAGTGAAGGAGCTCGTGTGAGAGACACTTTGTTTAGATTAAGGACCATTGACAACCCGGAAAGAAAAAAAAAGATTACGGTGGCCATTTAAGTTTCTGGCAGTGGAAAGAGAGAGAGAAAGAGAGGGTGGATACACACAAAAAAACAAAATTATTTGTTATTGACCTTATCAAATTGCAATATGGCATCCACTAGGCAACCTCCTCTCGATGAACCGAGAAGTGCAAGGGGTGAAGAGGGTAAACGTGGGTCCCTATCGATACGGTAGTCGTGGGATGGATCCCCATGTAAGTGAGGTCAGTGCTACGCTCGCTTTTTGGTTTTGAGCACATATCGCAAGCAGCCAATCGTTCGTTTGTTTTTCTGTGTTAGAAGTGATCGTGTTCACTCTGAAGCAGCCAACCAACGTAGCAACGTAGCACCAACAAACACCAGCGCTTCGCTTCGCTGTGTTAGTCGTAATCGTGTTCACTGTGCAGCAGCTAACAACTATAGCACCAACGTGTCGCTTCACTTCGCTTCGCTTCGCTTCGGTGTATATATTTTATGGATACGTCACTATCCGCGGGCATCATAGGACCTCACACGTCCATATAGACATATTTTGACTCCCGCATTCTTGTCTTTTTAGGGATCCGTCACTATCCGCGGGCATCATAGGACCTCACACGGCCATATAGACATATTGGAACTCCCACAGCCTTGTCTTTTTAGGGGTACGGCACTATCCGCGGACATCATAGGACCTCGCACGTACATGTAGACATATTTGGACTCCCGCATTCTTGTCTTTTTAGGGATCCGTCACTATCCGCGGACATCATAGGACCTCAAACGTACATGTAGACATATTTGAACTCCCGCATTCTTGTCTTTTTAGGGATACGTCACTATCCGCGGACATCATAGGACCTTACACGTCCATGTGGACTTATTTGGATTGCCGTATTATTGTCTTTTTAGGGATACGTCACTATCCACGGACATCATAGGACCTCGCACGTCCATATAGACACATTTGAACTCCCACATTATTGTCTTTTTAGGGATATGTCACTATCCACGGACATCATAGGACCTCACACGTCCATAAAGACATATTTGGAATACCGCATTATTGTCTTTTCATGGATCTGTCACTATCCGCGGACATCACAGGACCTCACACGGCCATATAGACATATTTGAACTCCCGCATCCTTGTCTTTTTAGGGATCCGTCACTATCCGCGGACAGCATAGGACCTCACACGGCCATGTAGACCTATTTTGAATACCGCAGTCTTGTCTTTTTAGGGATCCGTCACTATCCACGGACATCACAGGACCTCACACGGCCATATAGACATATTTGAACTCCCGCAGTCTTGTCTTTTTAGGGATACGGCACTATCCGCGGACATCATAGGACCTCACTAGGCCATATAGACATATTTGAGCTCCCGCATCCTTGTATTTTCATGGATACGTCACTATCCGCGGGCATCATAGGACCTCACACGTACATGTAGACCTATTTGGAATACCGCATTATTGTCTTTTTAGGGATACATCACTATCCACGGACATCATAGGACCTCACACGGCCACGTAGACCTATTTGGACTACCGCATTATTGTCTTTTTAGGGATACGTCACTATCCACGGACATCATAGGACCTCACACGGCCACGTAGACCTATTTGGACTACCGCATTATTGTCTTTTTAGGGATACGTCACTATCCGCGGACATCATAGGACCTCACACGGCCATATAGACATATTTGAACTCCCGCATCCTTGTATTTTTAGGGATACGTCACTATCCGCGTACCCTTGTTACTCAGCTAACTGAATCGCCTGGGATTGTTGATTGAAGATCTTGAAAAGTACATTATCCCCCCTTAGAACGAGATAGTTGCCAATCCAGGTGACGATACAAAAATCATTTCCTATTCGTGCAGCAGGGATGGCCGAGTCTGCGACTATCAATCTGACCCCATCTGGAATCTGAATTGGCTGGTAGATGATAGAGGCATCAGCCTGTGTATCCTCAGGCGCGGGGAGTTGGACCTCAAACCGGATCTTGGCAATGTTAGGGTCCAGTCGCTCCATGACCATGTGCACGCCATCTCCGATCAGTCTGCGGTACAAGTTGTCATTCTTGTAGCTGAATGTACCGGAAAACGGTGGCATTTCTGCAGTCCGGACACACATAACTAGTATATAGTGAGTCCACAAACAAATGGCAAGATCAGTCACTCACCGTTTCTCAAGGGAAGCGAAGAGGGAACGCTGCTGCGAGCTCGGTGTAGACATCGATGACCCAGGCCTCCCAGTGGTGCTTGATGCGCAGGACTGGAAGCGCTGACAATAGCTCCTTGCAGCTCTTGACCTCCTCCTCCAGCAGCAGGCCGGTCTCCTGGTGAGCAACGCTGTTGTTGCGTCGATCCAGGAGCTTTTCAAATCGCTCAGCAAACTCAGGAGGCGACAGGCTTGCCTTGGTGGCCAGCCATGTGACCTCGGGAGTTGAAACCTTGTTGGAAATACGTGAGCTGCTGGTGGTTTCAAAGACAGCGCCAGTTGCAGCCTTTATGACAGTTGCTGCACAGGCGCAGAGCTGAATTCTGCCCGATGCCGTGGCTGCTTTCAGCAACAGCGCCAGCTCGTCCGCTTGCTTCTCAACCTTGGCTGAAATAGCAGCTACGGCATCTGCCTTGACAGTAGCAAACAACGGCTCCTTGGAAACACAACGTGTGGAGGTGAGATTCAGCAGGTCTCCTTGCGCGTTGCGAACCTCAAAGTCCCATGGCGGAGGCACATTTGAACTCGAAGCCAGCATATAGAGACTAACCTGGAGATTGTCGACAGGCTTGAACGTCTGCTTGGCAAGCCGGATGCTGGATGTTGACAAAACAATGGTGGTCATTCTGTATGAATTGGGAACAGAAAAACAAAGTTGGCGGAGGTTATCAGACAGTAACTGAGCCTAGAACCAGCGCTTCGCTTAGCTGTGTTAGTCGTAATCGTGTTCACAATGCAGCAGCCAACCACTATACCACCAACGTGTCGCTTTGCTTCGCTTCGATTCGATTCGCTTTGTCCAACACCAGCGCTTCGCTGTGTTAGACGTGATCGAGTTCACTTTGAAGCAGCCAACCAACGTAGCAACAACCAACGTGTCGCTTCGCTTCGCTGTGTTAGACGTGATCATGTTCACTATTCAGCAGCCATCCACTATAGCACCAACCAACACCAGCGCTTCGCTTCGCTTCGCTTCGCTTCGCATTGCTGTGTTAGTCGTAATCGTGTTCACTATGCAGCAGCCAACCACTACAGCACCAACGTGTCGCTTAGCTTCGCATTGCTGTGTTAGTCGTAATCGTGTTCACTATTCAGCAGCCAACCAAAGCAACGTAGCACCAACCAACACCAGCGCTTTGCTTCGCTACGCTGTGTTAGACGTGATCGAGTTCACTCTGAAGCAGCCAACCAACGTAGCAACGTAGCACCAACCAACACCAGCGCTTCGCTGTGTTAGTCGTAATCGTGTTCACTATGCAGCAGCCAACCACTATAGCACCAACCAACACCAGCGCTTCGCTTCGGTGTGTTAGTCGTAATCGTGTTCACTATGAAGCAGCCAACCACCACTATAGCACCAACGTATCGCTTCGCTTCGCTGTGTTAGACGTGATCGTGTTGACTCTGAAGCAGCCAACCAAAGCAACGTAGCACCAAACAACACCAGCGCTTTGCTTCGCTTCGCTGTGTTAGTCGTAATCATGTTCACTATGCAGCAGCCAACCACTATAGCACCAACCAACACCAGCGCTTCGCTGTGTTAGACGTGATCGAGTTCACTCTGAAGCAGCCAATCAACGTAGCAACGTAGCACCAACCAACACCAGCGCTTCGCTGTGTTAGTCGTAATCGTGTTCACTATGCAGCAGCCAACCACCACTATAGCACCAACGTGTCGCTTCGCTTCGCTTTGCTGTTTTAGACGTGATCGAGTTCACTATGCAGCAGCCAATCAATCAATCGTTATGTTCGTTGTGTTCGGCTGCAAATGCGGCACATCATGCCCCTCCCGACATGATGGATATCCCTGTGCAGCAGCTCCTCGATCAGCTGGTGGAGCAGAGGAGAGAGGTGTCCGACCATGATCCTGAGCTCTCGCGTCTGGATGGAATGATTATTTCTCTCATGACCATTACAAGAAAGATGTTCAGTGCTGGCCCCTATGACATCATACATGGGAGCCCTCCCTCGTCCCCCGAGGCGCCAGAGGGCTCCATGCTGCAAGACCTCAAGGAGATCAACCTGTGGGAGGAGGCATCGGGCTTGCTTGAGGTCGAGTACTTGTCTACAGCAGTTCCAGTTGTGGTTGGTGGGGAATGGCCGGTGCATGGCGTGCTGTACGGCCCATGCAAGCGCCCGCTCGTGTGCCTGCCGACCCAGTTGCGCCCGAATTTGCCTTGCATAAACGTCTTCTATCTGGTGGACACCGGGGCCCCCACGTGTGAGCTCAGCCCTGCCGCGTTCAGCGCGTTGGGCGCAGACGCAGGTCCACCACGGGCAACGCGCGCAACCATCAATGGCGTCCACTGCCATGTGCACCTGTGTGCTCAGGATGGCAACCACCCTGACATCCCTGTGCTCGGGGCTGACTTCCTCACCATGATGGGTGCGGTGCTCACCGTTACCCTACAAGCTCAGCACCGTCTCCCTCTGCCATGCCGATTAGTGGTGCATGGCTTTGAAGACGTCAAAATAGTTCACATTGATTTGTACTCCTACTACTACAGTCGAGGACACAAAGTTTGGGACACCCACCCACTCCACTGGTGATCTTTGAACCCATTGGGTGGATCAGCTAAGGGGATTTCATTTCATTTACATCCTTTCATCCTGTATTTCAGCTATCGAAAGCTGGCCCCAAGGATAACGATCGAGTGCTACCATGATTAAAACAAAGTCTGGAAAATGTTTTTCTGTATAAAGAAGTCCCCCTACAACTACACATAGCGACAATGAACTACGAGCCTGCTGACTCATTGCAAAGTGTAGAAGCTTTTAAAAAGCACGCCCGTTCTACATTGTGGAAAGTCAAGTCCTCAGATTCATGGAGGTGTGAATGTCCAGAACTTATTGAACTACTTGAGTGGCTCATTCGTTTTACATACGCCAATAGAAGCAATCCCCAAGACATCAAAGAAGCAACAGAATGGGTCTTAATTGAGACGAACATAATGGATATCATCGAGAATCCTGGTACACACACTACCTCCTCTCCATAACAACAACCATTTCAGACACTCAGAGCACAATGGATCCCGAGTTTCTTGTATTACTGGCTGTCACTACTGACGACATAAAATTACTAAGAATTGGGTTGTTGTTGCGAATGAATGACTATGCAGCATGTCTGAAGTCTGCAATGCTAGTTGCGTGTACCTCAGGCAACCTTGACATTGTACAAGAATTGCTCTCTGCCGGTGCACAACCAACGGAATCTTTATTATGGGCAGCATGCAGAGAAGGACACATATCCATTGTATCGGCATTGCTTGGGCAAGCTTCTTTTTCTGTTACTAAGCAAGACTTGCAATCGCAATTGATATTGCACAACGCCATGGTTATCACAACATTATGCTGTATCTGTCCAACTTCCCTTAGGTAAGCCTCGATCTTGCCAAGGTCACACATGACTGCATCCTTCTAGGCATGGTCATGGAGCCACTATTCAGCAGCCAACCACCACTATGGCACCAACATTTCGCTTTGCTTCGCTTCGCTGTGTTAGTCGTAATCGTGTTCACTATGCAGCAGCCAACCACTATAGCACCAACGTTTCTCTTTGCTTCGCTTTGCTTCGCTTCGCTGTGTTAGACGTAATCGTGTTCACTTTGAATTAGCCAACCACTATAGCACCAACGCTTCGCTTCGCTGTGTTAGACGTGAGTGTGTTCACTCTGAGGCAGCCAACCACTATAGCAACAACGTGTCGCTTCGCTTCGCATTGCTTTGCTAGACGTGATCGAATTCACTCTGAAGCAGCCAACCACTATAGCAACAACGTGTCGCTTCGCTGTGTTAGACGTGATCGAGTTCACTCTGAAGCAGCCAACCACTATAGCAACAACGTGTCGCTTCGCTGTGTTAGACGTGATCGAGTTCACTTTGAAGCAGCCAACCACTATAGCACCAACCAACACCATCGCTTCGCTTCGCTGTGTTAGTCGTAATCGTGTTCACTCTGAAGCAGCCAACCACTATAGCACCAACGTGTCGCTTAGCTTCGCTTCGGTGTGTTAGTCGTAATCGTGTTCACTATGCAGCAGCCAACAACTATAGCACCAACGTGTCGCTTCGCTTCGCTGTGTTAGTCGTGATCTTGTTCACTATGAAGCAGCCAACCACTATAGCACCAACGTGTCGCTTCGCTTTGCTTCGCTGTGTTAGACGTGATCGAGTTCACTTTGAAGCAGCCAACCACATTATAGCACCAACCAACACCATCGCTTCGCTTCGCTTCGCTTCGCTTCGCTGTTTTAGTCGTAATCGTGTTCACTCTGAAGCAGCCAACCACTATAGCACCAACGTGTCCCTTAGCTTCGCTTTGGTGTGTTAGTCGTAATCGTGTTCACTATGCAGCAGCCAATCACCACTATAGCACCAACGTGTCGCTTCGCTTCGCTGTGTTAGTCGTGATCTTGTTCACTATGAAGCAGCCAACCACTACAGCACCAACGTGTCGCTTCGCTTTGCTTCGCTGTGTTAGACGTGATCGAGTTCACTTTGAAGCAGCCAACAACTACAGCACCAACGTGTCGCTTCGCTTTGCTTCGCTGTGTTAGACGTGATCGAGTTCACTTTGAAGCAGCCAACCACTATAGCACCAACGTGTCGCTTCGCTTCGCTTCGCTACCACGCAACAGTACAACTTGTCGCAACACACTAGTGAACAGTGTGGGTGTGCCACGGAATGGTCACTTCCCATACCACGCAACAGTACAACTTGTCGCAACACACTAGTGAACAGTGAGGGTGTGCCACGGAATGGTCACTTCCCATACCACGCACCAGTATATATTGTCACAACACACTAATGCACAGTAAATGTGCGCAACGGAATGGACAACACCCATATATCCTTTCACGGTGAGGGTTATCAAGACTGACAACCACCTCTGATCATCTTACATGATGTTCTGCACCTCCAACTGTCTTCCCTTCCATGTCTTCTCCTTCATCACGGCGTGAGGACCCCTGTAACTTGAACGATGATGTTGCCTGCAGTGATAATGGAATGTACAGTGTAAATGTACAATGTCACATGTGAATGAACCTCATTACATATAACAGACTAGTGCACAGTAAGGGTGTGCCACGGAATGGTCACTTCCCATACAACGCACCAGTATAACCTGTCGCAACACACTAGTGGACAGTGAGGGTGTGCCACGGAATGGTCACTTCCCATACCACGCAACAGTACAACTTGTCGCAACACACTAGTGAACAGTGAGGGTGTGCCACGGAATGGTCACTTCCCGTACCACGCACCAGTATATATTGTCACAACACACTAATGCACAGTCAATGTGCGCAACTGAATGGTCAACACCCATATATCCTTTCACGGTGAGGGTTATCAAGACTGACAACCACCTCTGATCATCTTACATGATGTTCTGCACCTCCAGCTGTCTTCCCATCCATGTCTTCTCCTTCGTCACGGCGTGAGGACCCCTGTAACTTGAACGATGATGTTGCCTGCAGTGATTATGGAATGTACAGTGTAAATGTACAATGTCATGTGAATGAACCTCATTACATATAACAGACTAGTGCACAGTAAGGGTGTGCCACGGAATGGTCACTTCCCATACAACGCACCAGTATAACCTGTCGCAACACACTAGTGAACAGTGAGGGTGTGCCACGGAATGGTCACTTCCCATACCACGCAACAGTACAACTTGTCGCAACACACTAGTGAACAGTGAGGGTGTGCCACGGAATGGTCACTTCCCATACAACGCACCAGTATAACCTGTCGCAACACACTAGTGAACAGTGAGGGTGTGCCACGGAATGGTCACTTCCCATACCACGCAACAGTACAACTTGTCGCAACACACTAGTGAACAGTGAGGGTGTGCCACGGAATGGTCACTTCCCATACCACGCACCAGTATATATTGTCACAACACACTTATGCACAGTAAATGTGCGCAACGGAATGGTCAACACCCATATATCCTTTCACGGTGAGGGTTATCAAGACTGACAACCACCTCTGATCATCTTACATGATGTTCTGCACCTCCAGCTGTCTTCTCTTCCATGTTTTCTCCTTCATCACGGCGTGAGGACCCCTGTAACTTGAACGATGATGTTGCCTGCAGTGATAATGGAATGTACAGTGTAAATGTACAATGTCGTATGTGAATGAACCTCATTACATATAACAGACTAGTGCACAGTAAGGGTGTTCCACGGAATGGTCACTTCCCATACCACGCAACAGTCTAACCTGTCGCAACACACTAGTGGACAGTGAGGGTGTGCCACAGAATGGTCACTTCCCATACCACGCAACAGTACATCTTGTCGCAACATACTAGTGAACAGTGAGGGTGTGCCACGGAATGGTCACTTCCCATACCACGCACCAGTATAACCTGTCGCAACACACTAGTGAACAGTGAGGGTGTGCCACGGAATGGTCAACACACACTCTTGAGCATAGTGAAGGTGTGCCACTGTATGGTCAACACATCATACAAAACACTATTGTGCGGTGAAGGTGGACCTACAAGACTCTCAACCGCTCACTAACTATCGCCCCATTTTTGATTACAACTTCACTCTGGTCAACTCACATGATCTCCACTTCTTGCCACCTTCACACGCTTGGCAGGAGGGTCTGCTTGAGATGAGGAGGCTGGGTGCACCTCATCTGTCATGGGCATCACAATATCAAATGGGTCGCCATTGGCAACCGTGTCAATGCCCATGCCCCACTCCAGAAATAGGACCAAGGCAGCACACTTCTTAACGAAGTCTGCTCCAAGTTCACAACTTTCATCCCAAACAGCCTTCGCCTTTAGAGGTCGCTGCGATGAGTACATTAGAAGGTAGCATCAGAAAGTGCACTAATAATGGAAGTGACAGTTAACAAGTTCGCATAATTGCGAACTCCCCTACCTCTGATGGGTTAGACAGGATTTGTCTCGTTTCCTCGATGTCTTCTACCCAATGATAGGGGATTAGCTTGCTCTCGAAATTGGAGTGGGTTGGGGGTGAGGACCACAATTCATGAAGGCAGGCAAATCTCCACTAATCTCCAGAGTACAACATCTCTTCCTTGTGAGGGATGTAGGCATTCCACGCCCCTTCAAATCCCTACACAAGAGATGAGAAAGGTTGTTATGACAACATGCACACATATATCACAACCAACTACTCCTCATCTTACCTCTCGAGTAGATGTATCATGCTTCTTTCTGATGGCTTTTATGGTTGCCTTCAATTTCTTGAGAGTTCTGATTCGAAAACAATGCCAATGCTTTGTCTCAACGTCGAATCCTGTAAGTAGATCCGATAGTAAGGATAAGGATAGCAATAGATCGAGAGGCATAACGCAAGGGCGTACACTAAGCAGACATATTCAGTCTGAGACTTACCAGACATAGAGTCAGTGAGGTTTACGCAAGTCCTAGAATCCTGCAAGTAGATCCGAGAGATAGGATAAGGATAGCAATGCGATCGATTGCGAGACATAACGCGAGGGCGTACACACTAAGCAATTAGGCGTATACAGTCTGAGACTTACCAGATTGATCCAGCTAGCGATTTTCTGCAGATTGCGTAGTTCAGGCGGTTCGGATAAGGGAATCGAATTGTGAGATGCACTATATGGAGCAATACATGGGCTTGCCCCTCTTCGGAACGTGGTCCCCTTCGATAAGTGCCTCGGATGTACGGTGCGATACATGGACGTGGCCCCCTTCGATAAGTGCCTTGGATGTACGGTGCGATACATGGACGTGGCCCCCTTCGATAAGTGCCTCGGATGTACAGTGCGATACATGGATGTGGCCCCCTTCGATAAGTGCCTCGGATGTACGGTGCGATACATGGACGTGGCCCCATTCGATACGTGCTCTGGGTGTAACACCTGGTCTGGTTCAGAAACTTCTCGTTGCGTGAACTCTTTATCTATTTCCTGCTCTTGTCCTCTTGGCCACAGCTTGATTTCAATTACATCGATTATGTGCTGTGTATATAGTGGCAATACTACTAGTAATGCAACTGCATTGCACGTGGATGCATATGTCTTCTAAACTGCCGGAATTGTAATAATCTCTTAGTGAGTGTGACTGAGTGAGACGGGAAGATGTCGCTACTGATGAGCAGATTACAGTATATATTACATTACATTACATTACATTACATTACATGTTAAAGTCTACTTGACACCGCGAGGGTGTATGAGAATCTGTGCTTTAAACAAAAAGAAAAAGCACCCACAAAGCAAAAAACCCCATTACATCAGGGGTGTGTCGAGGACAAACAAACCAAACTCCCAACCACCGTTTTGGTGGCGTAGGTATTAAACCCCTTAGAGCAGGACCCAGATCTCAACCACTTACAGTGGCGGAGGTAAGAAGCTAACAAATGAGAAGTCTCAAGAAGAAAAAAAAGGGATAATAAATTACGGTGCCACTAAGCAGTCCAGGGCTTCCTGTCTTGCTCTTCTACAAGTAGAAAGATAGTCGGCTAGGTTGCTCCAAAAAGACTTAGTGCCATTTCCATTCATAAAGGTTCTGAATGTGGAATCGCAGAATTCCACATTCCATACGGTTAAGTCGGTATCCTCATGGACATGCCTATAAATATCTGTAAACAGATTCTGGTAGCGGAGGCGAATATCATTATAAAAAGGGCACTCAAACATATGCATTTCATCCTCAGTTTTTTGGAACCCACACATTTGACAGTGTCTCATTGAGCGAGGGATGTGTGCTCTATCCACCACCCTCATTCTTTCTGTGTTCAGCCAATGGGAACCCATTCTAAACTGTGCTATAGAACGAATCTGATCCTGCTTATGTAAGGCGGATGTAAAGGGAATCAAGCCATTCTCATCATTGCTGTTGGCTGCGAACCATTTTTGGTATCGGAGGCGTTTAAAGCCAACCCTTCTCTCATCAGGGATATATAAATTTGATTGCTAGCATACTGTGGTACTTGCACGACGGCACACAGTGTCACAGTGTGACTCACAGGGACACGTGTCCAGTGCAGAGCTCAGGCACAGTGCACTGGCTCCTCCGAGCAACAGAGTAGCCGGTATATAATACGATCTTTAACAGGAATACAGTCGGGGACATAAATTATGGGACACCTACCCGTCGACCTTTTAACCCAATGGGTGAGTCTAGGGCTTGTAACCATGATTCATATCCCTTCATCCCGTATTTCATCATTTAAGCTGATGCTCAGAGGATAACAATCGAGTGTGACAAATGGATTCCAAAGAAGGATCCACAGAACTCAAGTCCGAGAGAGCACTTGGCAACTAATAATACTGCTCCTCCAGATAGTCGGTCCGATCGATAGATCCGATGGCCTAATGGGAAAATAAGGCATCCATGAGGCTTCTGGGGGTCTGTTCTCCTTGCTACTCGTCGGTGACGAACCGAGTGGCGATTCCCATGGTCTGGATCTCCTGCATGAGGAGCTTCCCTGCGTAAGGGATGCGCACCTCCGAGAAGCGTGTGATATTCTTGCAGGCCTTGCAGTGGTATCTGCACTTTTCAGGATTCACATGCGCGATCATACCGCACTCTTTGCACACAAAGACCTTGTAGTTGTCCGAGCACTCCATGAACCTCTCTTTAAGGAATGACATTGCGCCGTGAGCCCAGAGGCACTCCATCTCCATCTCACCAAGACGCAGACCTCCGTCACGTGCGCGGCCCTTGGCTGGCTGTCGTGTTAGCAGCACTACGGGTCCGTTGGCGGCACGCGAGTTACCAGTCCGGCAGTCCACACAGCGCATCCGTTGCGACGGACATAGAATACCTCACCGGGAACGCTCATGCAGTAGACACGGACCCCTTTACCCCCCACTTCTCCCGTTTTGGTCACACTCACGGTCCGGGAAGGGTCCACGATGCCCTCGGATACATTGACTCCGTAAAAGCGGATGGTGATAAGGCCTTCCAGAGTCGGAGTCTCCTGGACGGAGCTCAGACCAGCGTGCACTGCAAGACGCGATACGTCTTCCGCCATGTGTGGATTATTTGTCTGGAACTCTGGTTTGTCAGTATTGGTCGTCGAGAGAAGGAGGACGAAGACATGGGACTGGAAGAGGGACAGCGTCCATGCCCACTCAGGTAGCCCTCCCTGATGATCAGAGATGGAGTAGGCAAACGCACCCATCATGTCCACATCCACGTCCACGTTGGGCTTGTGTCCCCACAAAACGTTGTTCTTGTAGGCCACAGCCATGTGGTCCTCAATTTCCTCCACAGGGACAAGGCTCCACCGAGGATCTGCACACAGTGAGGAGGATGAGACGAACATACGATGGCCCTCGGTCACAAGGAGGTCGGTCAGGCGGTCCTTGATGTGGAACAGGCGACCATGATACTCGGGGTAGCATATGAGCTCCAAGGGTTTGCTGTACTCAAGCTTTCCATCAGAACCCAACGTGGCAACACTGTCTCCCATCGACAGTTGCCCAATGGGCCGCCATCTGGAGGACGTCAGGACGTCGTGGTCACCTGTCAAGCAGTGCACTTTGTCCTCAACCATGTGCTTCAGACGCTGATAGTATGTGGGGCAGACAAAGATTGAGCAAGGAATCTGCTCGCCTGTGCGAGGGTTGTACATCACCTCGTTGCCATACCGCTCCATCCCATGTGCCTCTAGCTCAGCTGCAATGTCCTCCACAGTGCGCCCGTTGAAGGGGGATGCGTCACCACGACGACCGTCCATCGCGCAAGCCTTGCTGTCGAGGGCCTCCATAAGCTGTCCGATCGTCATACGAGAGGGGATCGCATGGGGGTTCATTATGATGGAGGGAACGATGCCACCCTCTGTGAAGGGCATATCCTCGTCGCTGTAGAGCATACCAATTGTCCCTTTTTGCCCATGGCGCGAGTTTCCACACCATACAGGGACTCCGTTCCGCCTTACATAGATGACTCCGGGTCCGTCGGGGACAGTGACACAGTGCACCTTTCCCTTCCACTCTTCCACAATGCGGTCATCCTCCTTGTACTTGTTGACCAGAGGCTCGTTCTGGTCCGTAACGACCGTGAGGCGGTAGGTCACGCTCTTCGTATTCCCCATGTGGCACGAGAACCCCGCGTGCAGGCAGAGGCGCTGGAAGTGGTCGGCCAGCTTGGTAGAGGAGGTGCAGTATAGCCTAGTTCCGTTCGTCATGGTGTGTCCGTCTCCCATCATAATTCCGTCGATGAGTGTACGGCACTGTTCTTGGTCGAGCCCCCACACCCAGTCCGGCAGCTCCTCGTCGAGCACTCCCTTCAAACAGGAGTTCAGGTATTTCCCAATGGGGGTTGTCCCATGTAGGTACCAAATCGCGTCCACGTGATCCTCGTCGTCATACTTAACTACTTCGATGTCCATGGCAGCAACCGCTAAGCCAAGGGCTTCCTTGACTCGTGGTGTGTGAGCTGCAACCTCCACAACGTTCGTGTAAATAGTGTTCATAGTACCCTTGGCGATCAAGATGCCGAATACGGTCAGCCAATGATCCAACGGGTAGTCGATGCCGTACTTGGGAACACAGAATCTCCAGCGCAAGCGCGGAAGCGCCAGAGCGGAAGCGCATTCTTCCACAAGAACTAGTTCGGGTGCCTGGAGTCGGTCTGGTTCGAAGAGGTCGGCATTCTTCTTGTAGTTCCTCAGCTTGCCCAGGATCTCCTCGGAAAGCTGCACACAGTACCTTGATGAGACATTGTTCGTCTGGTCTCGCTCGTGCCTCACGTACATGCGGTGGTTGGGTGTGACTAATAGGTCCACATGGTCGCTCCTGACCTCGTACATGGGTCCCTCGTAATCGTACGCTTGGATTTCCTCGGGGCGTTGGTACACTAGCCGTGATCCTCTGTCATCTGGGTCCTCTAGCAGTGTGGCCACTTGGTGGTCTGTCGTCACATCGGCAATGGGTATCCAACCGAGTGAGGTGAGAACATCGTGATCGGGTGAATAGCAAGAGACCTTATCTCCGATGGATGGTACACGCTCGTTGCTGATGCGCATTTTGGCGAAGGTGTACCCGTCACCCGTTGTGTTCGTAAAGAACCGGTCTCCGTGGTAGTTCCTGTCCACAAATCCACGCTCGTTGCTCTTTAGAACCACGCTCATGTCCTTGTTTGTGATCACGTTGCCCTGCTTCTGTGGCATGCACTTGCCGATGATGACGTCCCCAGCATCCACGAAGGTGCCCTCGGGAACGAATCCTGAGGGATCCAGTAGCCCGTAGTTGTACGGCTTCATGTTCCTTGTGGTGAGGGGATTTGGGCAGCAGAAGCTCTCCTCCTCCCCTGTTGAGTGGTTCTTGTTGTTCTGCTCTCTGAATGTCTTAAAAAGAGTGGTAACGAAGAGGCCGCGGTCGACCGCGGAGCGTGACATGATAACCGAGTCTTCCTGGTTGAATCCGTAAAGCAAGCTATCGCGACAATTGTGTTCACACCGCACGGGAGGCTGTCGCAGTTTATGATGCGTGCGGTGTGCGTGGACACAAGGGGCTCTTGTGGGTAATTCAGAATAAGCGACATGGTGTCCATGCGATGCCTGAAGTTTGTCGCGAAGATCCCAACTGCCTGCTTGCCCATTGCAGACTGGTACGTATTACGTGGTGCCTGGTTGTGTTCAGAGAAGGGGATGCTCCCCGCTACGATACCGAGAATCACAGAGGGGTCAATCTCAGCGTGTGTGTACCGTGTGTCCTTGCCCAAGTCCTTCGATGGGTGCATCGCGAATAGAGAGTAGTTTGACTCCTCGACGTCCAAGTACTCGATCACTGGCTCGGTGCATCTTCCAATGCCCAGAACGAGGTCTGTCCATGACACCTTTTTTGCAACAATGTCCTGTGCGAGGACCGTGTCGATACCAATCCGCTGGCCTAGGACAGGGTCCTTACTCACAATGAGCATCGGTCTGCAGAAGCGCCCCCCCTCGGTGCACACCACAACCTCGTTGCTCATAACGTTCCATGATACAGATGTGTACATGTTGATGTCACCCTGTTTCTTCATCCTCTTAAGCTCACTAAATAGGACGTCAGGGTATGAGTGCGCTCCTACGATGTCGCCGTTCACAATGATTGTGGATGCATCACGGAAGAGGTCGCTAGGATCCCTAAGATCTTCGTCGAAGAAGGTGACCCCCAGAAGCTTCATAGCACGGAGAACAGGCTGCGAGGACACGAAGATAGTCACGTTCGCTAGTAGGGACAGGTTCTTAACCAGCCCCACGGAAGCGCCCTCCGGAGTTTCAGAAGGGCAGATCATACCCCACTGTGTGGGGTGCAGCTTCCGCGGCTGCACGAGCTTTCCAGTCTTCTCTATCGCGGTGTTCACACGGCGCAAATGCGACAGCGTTGCTACATACGTCATACGGTTTAGGACCTGTGCCACGCCCTGACGCACACGCGTTGTCTTCATCCGCCAGTTGCCTGTGGACAGCCCATACTTCAGGCCAGACTCGATCACGGAGCTCTTGATGATTTTGTGCATGTACGCCTTGTTGAGAAGGTTGATCATCTTCGTGGCACGGAACTCTCCCTTGACAACGTTGTGTAGAGAGGAGCGCATGTCCTTGATGACCTTACAATAGTACTGACGGAAGAGGTTTGCCAGAAGGATCCCGGGGGTGTCGAGGCGCTTGTTGACATACGAGTCACGGTCGTCGAACGGTTGGATACCAAGGTTGCAGCAGATTAGCTTGTTCACCATGTACCCAAGGTATAGGGCCTTCTTGCGAAAGCAGTTGCCAGCGTGAGGAAATATGTCCTTCGTCAGTATATTCATCACAAAATGTCCCTGGCCATATTGGATAGGAGCCGTCGTACCCTGTGACTGCGTAAATTGCTGACCGGGTTTGGTGTACCGTTGGCTCTGTGCAGAGGAAGAGTACGATGAGGAGTACTGGATGTAGTGCGACAGAAACTCAAATGCCTCCTTTTGAGTCTTGACTATGCTGCCCTCCTCCATGCATCCAGCGAGTTCATTCACAATTGTCAGCTGTACTACTAGGACACGAGTGCCTTATTGGCATCTGAATCAGATGCCAATAAGGCACTCGTGTCCTAGTAGTACAGCTGACAATAATGCATGTCCCGGGAGGAGAACAGATTACCCAGAGGTTCCACAAATCCACAGCCAAGCGCTCTCGGCTATGGTCTTACGATTGGGGGCAACTTAGTACTGATCATACCCGCATCCCGCCTGTGTACCGCGACCTTCTGGGGAGGATCGGACCCCCCCGTTTTCCTCCCGAGTCAGGCATTATTGTCTGCTGTACTACTAGGACACGAGTGCCTTATTGGCGTCTGATTCAGATGCCAATAAGGCACTCGTGTCCTAGTAGTACGGCTGACAACAATGCGGTCAGAGTTAGAAGTGTCGTTGCGCAAGATGAAACCCACAATGTCTCTGTCACTTATGATACCGAATGCTCGGAATGTGATGAACACAGGGATGTCTGCACGGATGTGGTGGATGGTCATGCGGATGCACGCCCCGAACTGGTCGGACTTCTTGGATAGCTTCAGCAGAGTTGTCTTGGGAACGCTGAATTTTGAGTGCTTGACCGACCGGACCTCTGCCATGTGCGAGTAACACGACGAGGTCTTTGCGTTGTTGACGAACACGTAGGTCCTGTTCTCAGCGATCCGATCCTGGCTGATAACCACCTTCTCGTTTCCATTCACAACTAAGTAACCACCGTAGTCATAGCGGCACTCATCGTGCTCTGTTGGAATCGACTGGATACTGGTCATGCAGTATTTGCTGCGAACCATGACAGGGATGCGCCCTATGCTCACGTTGGATATTCTCTTAGAGCTGGTTGCGTACTCGTTGGACTCCTGGGAAAATGTGCGCACGGACACAGATATATCAACAGTGAGGTTGGCGGAGTATGTCATATTCCGTAGCCGCGCATCGTTGGGGAACATGACCTTTGAGCTCCCGTCCTTCTCGTAGATGGTAGGAACCGCTAGGACAGGGTTGATCATGCGAATGCTGAGGATGTTGCGGAAGCACTTGTGTTCTGGTAGGTATGTGTCGCTGATGTCCACGGGGTTTATGCTGTCGATGATGTTACGGATCTTGTTGGAGATAAAATCGTTGAAGGACTGCACCTGGTGCTTAACGAGCTGACCACCTCGAGGGTCCGACCCGAAATAGCACTCAATGATCGACCTCCCTACCTCCTGAGAGTAGCATCCGCTACTATTACTACTACCACCACCGGATGTCTGATGCGAAACCATGAATGGAGAATAAGGATAAAGAGAGAAACCCAAATAGGTTCTGCTACTCAGGTAGCAAGCCGATGATAAGAGGCTCTCCGTTATCATATATTGTCCATAATGGATAGCTTTACACTCATTCCAAAGGAGGATTGACCATTTGCAGGTCAACTCGTGAACCAGCGTAGACCTACAGGTATAGTTATCATTGTTTGTAGCCTTCGGGGTATTGACAACGTTGACGTATCAAAGATAAAGCATTATTTGATACATTCGCTACATGTCTAAAGTATCCTGAAAAGTTCAGGGATCCGTCCTCTTTGTAACCCAGGAACCTGTGTGATGGAAGCTGGTCTCATATAATAACATGAAGCTGGTCTCGTATAATAACATGAAGATGGTCTCGTATAATAAATCATACAAAACAAAAACCCTCTGAGATTTGTAAAAGTTAGAGGACTCTTTGTAACCAATTAATCTAAACATGGAAGCTGGCATAAATCTGGCCTCATAAATCATACAAATCACACCCCCTACAGTCGGGGGCATTAATTATGGACACATACCCGTCGACCTTTGAACCCAATGGGTGAGTCTAGGGTTTGTAACCATTATTCATATCTCTTCATTCCGTATTTCAGCATTTAGTACAGTCGGGGACATAAATTATGGGACACCTACCCGTCGACCTTTTAACCCAATGGGTGAGTCTAGGGCTTGTAACCATTATTCATATCCCTTCATCCCGTATTTCAGCATTTAAGCTGATGCTCAGAGGATAACAATCGAGTGTGACAAATGGAACCCAAAGAAGGATCCACAGGACGTAACATCTCAGGTGCCTCTCTGGAAGTTGTGATTTTATTTTCTACGCTGGTGTCCCATTTCTAAATGTCCGTGACTGTATGAGTTTTTCAAAAATCAACTGACTTCGTTAATCCCACCAAACAAGTTGTGTATATTTTATCATAATATATTAAAACAACTGTTTGTAAAATGAGCCAACCGGGTACGAAAGGTATGGAACGAGTGATACAATTCCAAGATGGAAAACCAGTTGAACTATGGGGATCGGAGGAATTAATTACAAAAGAAGAAGCATTAACAATTGTAGAACAAAACGAAAATACACTCTATTGGGGAAATAGAGAAGAAGAAAGACAATGGAAACCTAGTGGGATTTTGGTACTCCAAAAAACACCAAAACCAGACACACACATAAACAAATTACAAACAACTAGTCTTCAGATGCCTGACATGAAATTGTGGACTAAGACTGACAATTCCAGACAAAAAATTGTGGAAGATTTTTTTCTGGGCTTCTTCAATCAGGTTAACAGTACATATGGCCAAACCATCTTCATTCCTAAAGAACCGCCCATAGTCGTAGAATACATTCCTCCACCAAAACAAAGCTTGGGATCAAGTTTCAGAAGTTTTATGAGTGGTGGAGGATCTATGTATTCTACTACGTACGGTGGAACTGAAATATATACAAACCCTAAAAACTTTAATATTTTTATGACAGCATACGGTTTTGATTTTACCCTGGTTTGTTTTGAGATAATAGAATTCGATAGACTTCCTACATACGTCAAAAGTTTTTTCCTATACTATGCGATTGACACTTTAACTAAATCCATTAATAACATGTTGATGGATGTTCAACAATTAATTGCCAAAGATATAACAATTAGAACATACCGGAAATCATATATTTTTAGAGATCAAATAAATGTATCGTTTTTTAATATTAATCTTAAAATTATGAATAGAGGTTTAGGGTTTTTCGATGCAAGCAGAATAGATATAGAGGGTTTTAAACAAATCCTATTGATGGAAATATTGACTAATAAGAATAACCTATTGATTAATAATCATCTTCCCGAAGTCATGAAGGCATTGACTGATGTTGCGTTACAAATACTTGGTTGGGGAGTGTTGGGTAATACGAACCCTATTCAAAATATTGAAAATGTCCCTAGAGCGTACCAGTACCTCATTGTTACCGCGATAGTAATGACACTGACAGACCTTTGTCTAAACAACAGAATTAGATATATGAACGAGGTGATTGTTATTTTCGATACAATGCTACCAACTAAGTAGCTCTTTGTAACCTATTAATCTCACGATGGGAGCTGGCCTGCCATAGAGCATACAAAACACAAGCCCTCTATATATTTAATTCATTTTTAATTCGGCAGCGACACATTGGGATAGGGTAGCAATTAGTGAGATATTGAAATGAACCCTTACAGTCGGGGACATAAATTCGCGCATCATTCCCGTCGACCTTTGAACCCAATGGGTGAGTCTAGGGTCTGTAAACAATATTCATATCCCTTCATTCCGTATTCCAGCATTTGCTCAGAAAGCTTCCCACTCCCTTACCGCAGCATCATTACACGAGATCTACGCAGTGCGGACGTGTCTTCCATTGTTAGGACCCTAATGCTACTCCTCCTTCCGTCTTCAACATATTTTAGTTGATACAACAAGACGCTCTCGCCCCGTATGCCAGTAGTGGTGGAGAAGGACAGATGGCAGCCATCGTATCGGGATATCTCCCATGCGTCGTCCTGCAATTGCATTCTGATGACCGATTCCATCAGCTCGTGGACGTGCAGCCAATCCCGAGTCCTGGAAGGCATCGCCGGGACGTAGCTCTTTATCCAGTACTGAAGACCGTAGGACACAAGAATCTCCTCACCTGCCTTAATGTCACGGCCCGCAATGATCTGTACACGGGCCGAGCGCACCACCTGACCCACAGATCGGCAGTTCCCACAAACCGATTCATCAAGGTGGCAGTTGTTCTCGAAGCCGGTGGCAGTAGGGTGGATAGCGTCGTTTGCCATGTGAGCCAGGTACTCAGGTTGATTGGGACGGAAGTGGGATGGGTGGCCATCTAGGGTGGCAGATATGAAAGCCCCGTTGGGTACTTGATAGAGAAGGCCGTAGTGGTAATCACTGTTCAGAGAAGGAGGTGTGCGCAGGCTTCGACGGGATCCAACCCAAATTCCTCCATAGTCAGCCACCACGGACCCCTTCGCGATGTCATAATTAGCGAATATACCCTTCCCCGCACCAGGGAGGATAGAAGGTCCAATATGCACAAGAACCACTTGGCTCATTACAGACAATGGCAAATGAAATGGAAAATACCCCCCCCTTATACTCTAGGTATGGGATAAGAAGGTGAATTTCCTAACCTTTCCTTCGTAATTCGAATGGCCTCTAAAGGGTACAACAAACAGCGAAACAATAGCCCCGAAAGCATGATGATTGACCAAATAGGCTACAAACAATAATAAGTCTGCCTGTAGGTCTACGCTGGTGTCCCATTTATAAATGTCCGTGACTGTATGTTCAGAAGGGTCAAACTGTTGACCTCCAACTGGCACCCACTGATCGTGCAGATTCGAGTAGCATCTCCATACCTGCTGAAGTGACAGCTGAAGCTCTTCCAATATTCACACGGTCTGACACGACATTAGTATGTGTATAATGTTCGTCATATTCTTAAAGGTGGAACTTTCGGTGCTGCTGCTGAGATTGTGTTCCCTTATTGTTACTCAATGTTACATGAGCGCAGATGTGTTCAATATGTGAAGCTACTTGAAGTAATACGGAGGCGTCCTTGATATTTTCAGAACTCATAACAACAGGAGCAGTGTCAAGAACGTCCAACACCACGCTCGTCACGATTTCATTCATTGGTCGTGTAGTTGACATCCTACACAGTGCCCTTCTGGACTGGTGAAGGGTGTTTTTTCTCAACGGCCCTCTCTCACCCCCCCCTCTCTTTGCAACGCATCCGTCAAGTAGGTTGTGTGTTAAATTGTTTGAGAGAGGAATAGGTACCACTGTCGACCGACTCAGGAGGCCTGGGTCTATCGATGACAGACGTGTAGCCACAAGGACCATTAGAACATTGGCCATGTGGGCATCGATGGTGCTACGGATGGCTTTTTGGGCATGTCGAGGAAGGAAACTCCACTGGTGATCTTTGAACCCATTGGGTGGATCAGCTAAGGGGATTTCATTTCATTTACATCCTTTCATCTTGTATTTCAGCTATCGAAAGCTCGCCCCAAGGATAACGATCGAGTGCTACCATGATTAAAACAAAGTCTGGAAAATGTTTTTCTGTATAAAGAAGTCCCCCTACAACTACACATAGCGACAATGAACTACGAGCCTGCTGACTCATTGCAAAGTGTAGAAGCTTTTAAAAAGCACGCCCGTTCTACATTGTGGAAAGTCAAGTCCTCAGATTCATGGAGGTGTGAATGTCCAGAATTTATTGAACTACTTGAGTGGCTCATTCGTTTTACATATGCCAATAGAAGCAATCCCCAAGACATCAAAGAAGCAACAGAATGGGTCTTAATTGAGACGAACATAATGGATATCATCGAGAATCCTGGTACACACACTACCTCCTCTCCATAACAACAACCATTTCAGACACTCAGAGCACAATGGATCCCGAGTTTCTTGTATTACTGGCTGTCACTACTGACGACATAATATTACTAAGAATTGGGTTGTTGTTGCGAATGAATGACTATGCAGCATGTCTGAAGTCTGCAATGCTAGTTGCGTGTACCTCAGGCAACCTTGACATTGTACAAGAATTGCTCTCTGCCGGTGCACAACCAACGGAATCTTTATTATGGGCAGCATGCAGAGAAGGACACATATCCATTGTATCGGCATTGCTTGGGCAAGCTTCTTTTTCTGTTACTAAGCAAGGACTTGCAATCGCAATTGATATTGCACAACGCCATGGTTATCACAACATTATGCTGTATCTGTCCAACTTGCCTGAGGTAAGCCTCGATCTTGCCAAGGTCACACATGACTGCATCCTTCCAGGCATGGTCATGGAGCCACTATTCAGCAGCCAACCACCACTATAGCACCAACATTTCGCTTTGCTTCGCTTCGCTGTGTTAGTCGTAATCGTGTTCACTCTGAAGCAGCCAACCACTATAGCACCAACCAACACCAGCGCTTCGCTTCGCTTCAGTGTGTGAAGCCGTAATCGTGTTCACTATGCAGCAGCCAACCAACGTAGCAACGTAGCACCAACCAACACCAGCGCTTCGCTTCGCTGTGTTAGACGTGATCGTGTTCTTTATGAAGCAGCCAACCACTATAGCACCAACGTGTCTCTTTCCTTCGCTTCGCTGTGTTAGACGTGATCGAGTTCACTCTGAAGCAGCCAACCACACCCACCCCCCTAGCCACTGCCCGTATGAGAGCTCTGAAACATTCTCTGTTTCCGAATCCCCAGAGGCTAGTGGTGATACGAAGAGTGGTGGACCCGAGAGATGCCTTAATAGGCGTATTGTGCTGTCTAAGCTACAGGCTATCAGTGACAATGTTACTGACATAATGACAGACCTGCGGTCAGGGTGAGAAGAGGATAAATTATACTGACAATCGAATAAATTAAACCTTAAACAATACCTCAAAAAGCTGAGCTTTGACCAATTTGGCTTTGACCGTGCAATCAGGCAATCATCCCTTATATATGGGAAGACTTAACGACGCAGGATTTTCCACTTTGACGATGATATAGATTACCATTAAGCAGAAACACGTGGAGAACGCAGCAAACACAACACTCAATGATGACCCCTACGTGTCCCTACCTCCTTCTAGCCCCCAATAACCATACCTCTCCCAACTCTCCACCCACCCAGAGCCCCGATCACTCCTACCTGTCATGACCATATAATCCTCCCCCATTCCCATACCGCCGCATGACCAACAATTTCCTCACCCCTTCCTGTCACAACCCCTCTTCCCCCCCTTTCACTCTCTGCACACCATTTACACCTTGTCACACAGCTACTCTTCTCACCTGTTCGAGGTAAATCATTAGGCTCTTCCTGGCAGACTGCTGTGATTGGGTGTTCTTGGTTAGAAGGTCCCAACTGCAGGTGTTGACAATCCTCAGAGCTTTCGTCAAGGATGTCAATGCCTTGAAAACCATATCTGTCATGGATGGTACAACACTCTTGTGTGTCATCTTGTTCTCACCACCAATGCCGTCACCTAGAGCCTTGTACTCCTTGTGCTCAGATGGGTCATCGCGGCGCACTAGTTTGATCTCACTCAGTCCACTTCCGATGCTCCCATTTTGAAACACCTGAGTTGAAGTCTCACCTTTGACATCGCGCCCCCAGAAGTGGAAAACACGAGGGATGTGAGTTTTCAGAATAGATGAGGTCAGCTTCTCTTTACGATGATCGAGTATGCTGATGATCTGGGTGGATGGCACTGATACAAAGGATGTAATAATGCCGTTGGCCTCTACAATCCTCCGAAGTACTCCTTGTCTTTCTGGGCTATCACCCTCCTCGTCGGTAGCAAGGGACGGCCACAGGAAAGGTAGTACTAACGACAAAGATTTCGGCAGAAGAGTTGTTGAATACTCATGAGAGATTTTGTTGTACATAGGACACTTCATCTCTGCCTTGTAGCTTTTAAGCTGATCCAGCGTGGGAGGGATGTGGCCATTTCCCTTGCAGAACCTGCTGGTGTGCGCGAGCATGAAGTCATGACCCCAGCTGATTCTGACTTTCTTGGATGCTTCTTGGTCAGCTGACTCCGGTTTTCTCTTCAAACTGATGTTGCATTCAGAGGTGAACTTCTTCTGAAGAGATGTTACTCTTCCATCTGGATGTCTCGTCTCTTCACAGGTAACAGTTGTGCACTTTTTCTTAAGATGCATCATTTCACACAAATGACCTCCTGCGTCACAGGTCTAACCTGCAATGTAAATGGGGGGGTGGCAAGGACGTAGTAAGGTACGGGTTGACTTATTATTTAATCTACAAAACAAGAACCTGTGTTGTATAATTTTCCAAAGGGTTAGTGATTTGGACGATGTTCGATATGACAGCTCCTAGGTATCTTCCAATCTACACAATATTCAGTTGCATTGCATACACGGAGTCCTTTGCCTTTTAAAAAACCCAAAAACTATCACCAAATATCATCTAAGTTACAAACCGTCTGAGTTTTTTAAAAGGCAAAGGACTTTGTGACTACCATGCATCTGAATATTGTGTAGATTGGAAGCTACCCAAAAGCTGGCCCATCAAACATCGTCCGAATCACAAACCATGATTTGGATGGTATTTGATGGGCCAGCTTTTGGGTAGCTTCCAATCTACACAATATTCAGATTCATTGTATTCACAAAGTCCTTTGACTTTTAAAAAACTCAGAAGGTTTGTGACTGAGATGATGTTTGATGGACCAGCTTCCGGGTAGCTTCCAATCTACACAATTTTCAGATTCATTGCATTTACAGAATCCTTTAACTTTTTAAAAAATTAGAGGGTTTGTGAAGAATCGCTTTGGACCGACACCGGAGCCCGGTTTCAACTTGGGCGAGCAAGCATGATTGCATGAGTTGACGAATCAATATGTTAGATTATATGCAGGTGCAGCATGTAAGTGGTCTAAGGAGGGAGGAACTCCGGCAAAGACAGGAAGGGAGGAAGACAGGGTATCTATCTTCCTCCCTTCCTGTCTTTGCCGGAGTTCCTCCCTCCTTGGACCCCTTACATGCTGCAACTGTATACAACCTCAGATTTGATAGCATTATGAGAAATCTATACGCTGTGTAAGACTCAGCCTTCTTCAACATACATGACGTTTGGATAGTGAAGCAACGCCAACGCCATGCTATATGGATAGTTTGATTTGCATGAAGGAACGATCTGTGGGTGTGCCACACTATATGGATGGTGCGATTTGCAATAATGAACGATCGTAGGTACTGTATGCTATCTGGACTGTGCTATTTGCATTAAGGAACGATCAATGGGTGTGCCACACTATCTGGATAGAGCTATTTGCACAACGGAACGATCTGTGGGAGCCAATTGCATGGAACGATCATACCTGGATGTGATATTTGCAGGAAAGCTAACCTAGATCAGTGGGGGGGAGAGCAATATGGCACTAAATTGCTTACCAAGATTCGAAGCCTTCGGGCGACCGATTATCGAAGAGCTTTACTGCAGCGTTGAGAAGCCTGAGATGAGATTCGACATGTCAGTGGGCTCAAGCAGCCATTTGAAACAATTCAGCGATTGCGTGTTAGTAGACGTCTGCTTACCAAGATTAGAAGCCTTCGAGCGAGCGACTATCGAAGAGATTCATAGCAGCGTGCGTGCGGAGAAGTGTACAGTGAGATGAATGTATGTCAATGGTTTTTATAGGTAGTCTGCGTAGCGTGTCCTTCCACTCAGCTTCCATAGTAGCGTACTGCGTTCATGGTAGTAGCGCTTCCCCTTCCGCTTAACTTCCGTTGTAGCACATGCGCTTCCCTCTCGAAACTTCATCTTCACCAGAGCGTGCCAGCGTGCCAGCGTGTCAGCGTTTGGCTGGCTAGGAGGAAGTTGCAGCAGATGCAGCAGAAGAGTGATTTTCTTTTGCCTTTCGAATTCTGTTCCCAGGAGTTTCGAAATTTATTTCGAGCGGATAGCGTTGGTCTACGCATAGAGTTTTCAATGTGTTGTGCGAAGGGTGTGTGAAGCATTGGACGATAGCAGAGTGCGTAAGTACTCGCTAGCTGGATAGAAGATTTCGTAGCTACATGTAGTAGCTGACAGATGAAAATGTGATTAATGGTGAGAAAAAATGGAAGGAATCGAGGAGTCCGTTTTCTAGCGGTGAGACCACCACTACCTATGCTGTGCAAATGTTACCACCCATTCTAAGGGCCTCTTGATTCTTACCATCGGTAGATGATTGGCTACCTGTTTATTTTATATCCAGGATAGAGCCCCGTTAGTAGGATATGGAGATCCTCGATTGCTCGAATCCTCGAATCAGACGTTTTCATTTTTTTTTAACTTCGAAGTCTGAACTACTTTTACATCTAGTTAAATAGAAACCTAGTTAAATTGAAACCTTAGATGTGAATCTGAAACTAATCAAACCCGTTATATATTAGTAGGATAGAGCCCCCTCCCCCTTTCGAAGAAGAGGTGCTCATCAAGAAGTATCGGGGTACTTCCCCCTAGGCAACCCGCTTTCTCCAGGTCTGCACGTAGGGCCGGGCATCTCCTCCCCCCCCTATATGCATCAGCTCTGCTGAAGCTTAGATTTATCAACACTTATTATGCTGGATGTAACTAGCACTAGTGGTCCTTGATTGGATTGAACCGATCAGCACTGATTGTGCCCGGTATTATTAGCACTAATGGTGTTAGTATTATCAGCCCGAGCTTGTCAACTCTTGTGGTGCCGACTTTACTGGCATTTATGGTGTTTTATTATCTACTCTTAAGACACTGGAGAGTGTCAGTGACTGAAATTGAAATTGAAATTGTTACATCCGTGTAGAACCGTTACTCACAGGACGTGAAGTTAAGGACACCATAGCATAAGCCGGAGCTAGCTATAGTCACCGTAGGACCATCTCAGTAAAAAGAATTACCACCGATGCCTGGACAACAGGCACCGTAGCCCCATCATGCCAGTGCAGCTTACTACGGGGTTTTTTCACCCCGGTTGGGAAGCACCGGCACAATACAGCCGGTAAGACAAAACCTGAGAGGGGGGACGGTCTGTGAGCTAGTCCCCGGGTATCGACCCGGGGTGTGTTTCCATAAAGCGTCTGCACTGTAAAATACTCTGGAAACTAGTAATGGTGTGAGAATGGACTGTGTCCGCCAGTTTGAGGGCACAGGATCTCTGAAGTCCAAGAGTGGTCATAGAAGTCAAAAAAGAGGTAGGAATAGTACCAGTTGTACCAACGGTAATAACTTCATAGTGAACAAGGTATCCAGCCGATCGAAGGCCATTGACTAATTCAACATGTTGGGCATGTTTAGTAATAAACTTAGTAGCGTGATTAGTATCAGAGCAGTATCCAAGCTCAAGAATCCAGATTTCTTTATCAGACATACAGGTAGGAGAGTCTATGTCAGGTAGGACGGCAAGATCAGGTCTCATCCTCTTCCAATCCGCTAAAGTAATAGTGGAGGGGCGTAGCCAGTCGGGGAGACGTTTGCCCAGGACCCCCCTGGGAAGGTCCTCTTCCTTGCCAGCGTCCATGATCATTCTGCGAGATCCTAGGGCTCCTGTGCAGATGGCCTTGTGGATGAGTCGCACTGCGGCGTCATGTCTCTTGATGTAGAGCCCCTTGAAAGTCCGGTGTGTGCAACCCGCCAGGATGTGGCCCGCTCCGTCCTCACAGGTGTGGCAGATGGGGCATAGGGAGTTCGTGGGTGGGTGAGTGCTGGTAGTATAAGGGAGTTTCCAATGGAATGCAAGTTTACGGTTCCACAGTCTACCCCAGCGGGCTTTAAGGATGTGGAATTTAGTTTTATGCTGGATAAGGGTTGAGGTCCAAAATCTGTTACTTGCTTGAGGAAGTTGGTGGGGGGTGTTCTCAGCCCAGGTGGTTGCATAAATCCCTTTAAGAGGGTGTTGACCAAGGTGGCAGGTAGTGGGTAGGTTAGAGGTGATACCTTGTGTAAGGTTAGGTGCTAAAATTCATGGGAGGATATCTCCCATGGGTGTACGAGGAGGTTGAACTGTAGGCCAGTAAACATTGTGGCGGGGGATTTCCCCAGTGTTATCAGTAAAATTAGTTGAAGTAGGGTGCTCAGCTGCCTTGCGTGCCAGAGTGTCTGCTCTGTCATTTCCAAGGATACCTGTGTGGGAACGGACTTTACAAAGGGTGGTGTGTGAGCCATGCAGGATGCGTTGAATGAGGTGTTTTTGAATTGATTGCAGTAATTCAGTATGAATGGAACGGGTTGTTGTGGTGGGGTCATGAATCATTTTTTTATGAGTTGAAGAGAGCAGAGGCTGTCTGTATGAAGGGTAAGAGATTTGTCATAATCAATGTTGAGAAGGGCTTGGTGGATGGCTACCAGTTCTGCCCGGTTGTTAGTTTTGGTGGCCCCTATTCCCCCAGGGTTGATGGTGTAGCTTTGTCCTGCAGCCGGGACATATACTGCAGCACCTATTTTGCTAGGATGCCCTGGTTTACCTTTTATTAGGCTACCATCTGTGTAGACCTTTTTCGGAGGGGCCAGAGGAAGGGGGTAGCCAAGGTAAAAAACAGGGAGTGGGTAACATGGTTAAGGAGGAGAGGGGGGAGGGTGTTGGTGGAGTAGAGGTTGGCCAGGGATTTTTGGCCAGAGATTAAGTTTTCCGGAGGGTAGGTGGATGACAATTGTCAGTGAAAGTAAGTGTTGGAAGGTGGTGTGATAGTAGAGGGCTCCCAGGATGAGGAGAGGGCGTTGCATGTAGTATGTCCATGGGTAATAAAGGGTCTGGGGGAGTTTAGGGAAAGTAAGGTCTCTTGGGATGTGAGGGTTGCATATAAGGATGAGGTGTAATTTTTGAGTGGGAGGGTGGGGTATCTTGTTCTTTCTTCGGCTTGGGGCCCCCTTATTCGTTTGTTGTCTCTTCACTGTAATATCCTATCCTCTGGCTTTTTGGTTTGTGGGTTTATCTCCTTTCTTTTTGTTTCAATTTTTTTGCTGGTCTTTTTTCTTTGCTATTTTCCACCCCTGGGTCCTGTGGTCGTCTTTTTTCTTGTTCCTTTTTTTTTCTTCAGCCGCGTAGCGGGCGGTGTGTCTTTTCAGCCGCTGGCGGTTGTGTTACTGCCAGCTGTTTGTTTTCTTGGGAGCGGTGTTTTAATGGTCCTGTGTTCCTACGTGGTTTTTTGCTCGTTAAGGCCGGGGTGGGATGTGGGCTGCGTCCTTCTTCCTGCAGGTGGCGGCTAGTCGGATGGGGTGTTGCGTCGGAGTTTTGGGGGGATAATGTGCTGGGTTGTTCCGCCCACCCACCCCCTGCCAAACCCCCTACCCCCCATCCTGCCCACCCCCCTCCCCCATATACTCCACCCCCCACCGCCACCCCCAACCTCCCCCATTCCACTCTTGACTTTTCGCCGCTGTCCGGGCTTTTTGTTTTAAGTTCTTCTTGTTACCTGGTCACTCTTCTCTCCATCTATTCTCTTTTGGTTTTCCCTTCTCTTCCTCCCTCGTATGCGTCCAATTTCATTTGCAAGTCATATTTCAGAGGTAGTAATAAAATTCAGACTGTGGTCTAGAGTCAATGTAGTGGATCCCAGGAGTGGTGGAGGAGAGTTTTGTAAGGGGCAGCAAGGTCATCAGAGGGAGGAGCATCAGGGTGCAGGTAGGGCTGAGAGTAATTTTCAGCATGGTCAGCACTGGCTAGAGCCCACCTTAGAGCTTGGTGTGCTTGTGTGGTGGAATTGGGATGTCCACCAGTGAGCCCCCAGTCCAGATGGTAAGAAAGGGGTCTTGGTTTGAGCCAAAGAGCTGGTCAGCAGGCTGTTAGAAGAGAAGCTGGTGAGGCTTGGGTCGTAGCTAAGAGGATTGGAGGTACGATGGGTGAGTAATGGCCCAGAGCAGCTGCTGCTTGGTAGAGGAAGGGAGACAGAATGTTAGTGGCAGCAGGAGCAGCTCTGTATCTGGTGAAGAGGGCAGCTAGGTCAGTGTGGTATGCTCCTCCTTGGGGTCAGTTGGTTCCATTTGGTTGGGTGGTGATTTTAAAGTGGTCATAGTTTTTTTTAAGAGAGGTGAGCCTGTCGTTGGGAATGTGCCCAAGACAGTGACCTGTGGGGTTATAAAGATATGAAACGTTGGTATGTGTGTGTGTGGATTGGCCATCCAGAGTAGTAAGGATGCCTGTTTGTATAATGTAGGCTGAGGGTGGTTGAATGTCCCAGTCTGGGTGCCTGTCGTGTGTGTCAATTTTCAGAAGTTTGTGAACAAGGTTGTGGTTGTCAGCATTAAATCCTGGGGAGGTGGCCCATTGGCCTTGTTGCTGGAGGTTAGTGAGGTGGATGTCCTTCCTGGGATTGAGGTATGTGGTTATCGGAGGAGTGGTTTTAAAGGTGTGGGTTAATTGGTCATATGTTGGTTGTCCTACGAGTTCAAGAAGGTGAGCCGCATGGTGAGATTGAGGCTTCCAGTGTATGGTGGAGGTAGTGGGGGTGAGAGGTGTGCAATGGTGGATGCTGTATCCCATGCGTGTGTAGGAGTTGATATGGTCGTTGTGCATGATGGTTGGGGCCCATTGGACGTGGACAACGGTGGTGGTGGCAAGTTTGTCGTCGTTGTAAGAGCGCTTGCCCTGCCAGCTCGTAATGTGCAGGGCTCTGTACTGAGATCCGTAAGTAAGGTGAAGCAGGCGCGCCGGTGGTGCAGGTGCGCTGCTGGCTGGGAATGTCATGGCCTCGCGGATCCTGTCAGGGTGCGAGGTGGAGGTTATTTTATACGCGCGGTAGAATTTGGAGGAGGAGGAGTGTCGAATCCAGGATTTGCACAAGTAGTGGCGCGCTGACCAAGTGGCGTCACTGTTGGGGCAGCCCCATGCTTGGTGCGCGTGACTGCCTGCGATCTGCGTGGGCCACGCCCACCATTGGTTTCCTTCCAGGTCCCCAGTGGGGTCCGCCTCGTAATCTGCATCAGTAACCGAGGCGTGAGGTTGGTAGCGCTGGGTAAGTGGGGTGGAGGATTCGATAGGAGCAGGAAATTTAACGTTGTCTGTCGTGTTCTGCGAAATTGCGTAGCCAGGCGCAAGTTGCCTGTGGGAGAGGGGTAGTGGGTCAGAGTGAGTTGGAGGAGTGACGGTTTGGAAGGAGGAGAGGTGTGCGGTGAGGCGGTTCAGGGATCGTTGGTGGTGGTTAGTAATTTTGTGTGAAGTAATAAGAGAGGTCTGTAGTGCTGATAAGATGAGTTCCCATGGGGGTGACCAGGTCGTGGTATGAGTAGATGTCCAGGGTGTGAAAAGGAGTCATTAGTGAGACAGGGATTGCCTGTGGTGGAAGAGGGAGAGAGTGTATGTTAAGTTTGTCAAGGAGTTCTGTGTCATTCCAAGAAATTATTATGTCAGATTTTTTAATAATTTCCAGCTGGCGGGCTAGGGACATATATTTAAGTTGCTTGCTGGAGAGAGAGAGAGGATCTAGAGTGGTCATGGTGGAGGTTGATTTGTCAAGAAGAGCCCAGGTGAGAATTCCCAGGTGACCTTGGTCGTTCATGGACTGGGTGAGGCTGTTGCAGTAATCTGAGTATATTCAGTGAGTAGAGAAGGCACCCCTAGTCCTGCCTCTGTTTTAGGGAGGTGGAGTGCTCTTGTCGGAAAGGATCTAGGAAGGGAGCAGCAGAGTTTAACTGTTTTTAATACTGCTCTGTCAATGACATGAATGTCGGTTAGTGAGAAGGGAGCTACTATCATGGGGTATTTAATAGCTTGCTCTGACACATTGTGAGATTATTCGTAGACATTGGGTGGGGGTTGCCCTATTTTTAGCTTTAGTGAGGATACTCAAGCCTTTGTTGTGGATGGTTTTCAATAGTAGAGTGAAGTTGAGTTTCCAATTTAAGGTGAGTGAGAATGTGAACCCCCAGGTATTTATAGGCTTGGTCTGGCGGCTGGTAGGTAGCATAGGAATTACCTAGAGGAATTTTTTCTAGCCTTTGTTTGAGAGTGTTGTTGTGAGTAGGTTGTGAGGGGGTGTGATTTGTGGAGTATGCCACTAACCACACATTTAGTGGCGGTAAGAGGAATGCCCGACCAGATACTAAAAGTTTGAACTTTACCACAATGGATGCGAAGGTCCTCTGAGCTGCCGGTTAGGACGCAGTGTCAATCAGCATACCCCAAGCTGCTAGTTGGGTTTTCATTCTGCTGTGTGGAGGTAAGGGATCTGGCTCTGTATCCTCGTCCTCCGAACGGCCATCTGTGTAGGGGTTCTAGAAAAATAATGAAGAGTAAGGGGAGCGAGTGTCCCCCCTGGATATTGGCCCCTATTGATTGGGATGGGGAGCCAGAATGTATTGTTAAGGAGGATATGTGTCAGGGGGTTGTTCGATGTTTGTGTAATTCCTTTAATGGTAGCTCTATTAATCATGGGTATAACCCAAGCCTTGCATAATGCAGAGAAGTTTTTGGTGATCATCATTTTGAAGGCAGAGCTAAAGTCAAAGTAGGCCAGCATAAAGTCCTGTGGAAGAGGGCAGCATCCTCAATGTGTGGAGTAGGGGTCAATTAGGTTGTTAGGCTATAGGTACTTTTGTCTTTCTGAAACCCTCATTGGCAGGCACGAGAATGTGGATTGGTTTCAGCGTAGGTAGAATAGTGTTGTTAAAGAGAGGTCCAGAGTTTGGCTACAGGCATTGTTGAGGGCCTATTGCCTGGAATTTTGGGGAAGCACGGATCTGATTTTTGTGAGCCTGACTGTGTGGGGATTTGCCCACATTCTGGTGTTTCCCCAGGATCCATACTAGCTTCATGAGTTGTGTATGTGAGGTGCATTTCCTGTGGGGCACATAAGTAGTTCATTAGGTATCCGTCCTTGGCCTGTTGCTTTGTTAGTGGAGATTTTCCTGATGCAGTCATCATAGGTGGTTGAGGAGGATAGATAGGTGTAAGGGGGAGCAGTTGTTTGTATGGATTTTGGCTGGAGTTTCAAGGTGGTCTTGTGTCCTGTGTGTGGTTCCCATGGAGTGGGAGTGGCATTTCGGTTATAATCATCTAAATGGGTGGGTGTGGGAGGTTACATAATTTACCCATGTGTTTTTGGGTCAAACTTCAAGAGGCCCCTGGTACTGGTGCAAGTGTTTCGAGATGCGTCCATTAAGGGCAGTGGGTGTGTGTGTGTAGTTTTCAGAGAGAAAATATGACCTGTGAGTTTGTCGTGCCTGTGTGCTGAGGCGCGTCTAATTTCTTGATGGCGGCATTTGCTCGCTCCCTCTTTGATTGCAGCCTGCTGTGACGTGTTCTTAACTTTGTTTGAATACAGCTAGAGAGAGGCAGGTGGTCAGGGAGAGTATGTTTTGGAGTGTTTGTATTTTGATTTTAGTGTCGGTGAGTATGTACCCTGCCGGATGAGGTGGGCTTCTGACTCCATGTATTGTTGTTGGTTCAAGGTGGGTGAAGCTTGTTCCGAAGTGTTTTTTTTTTTCTTTAATGTGTTTAATATGGTAATTTAAGACGTCGTATTTTTTTTTTGTCTGGCAAAAAAAAGTTGGGTGGGGGCCTGGTGTGCTAGACTTAATGGGCAGATTTCAGTCCATGTGGAAAAGCTTGGTGTAAAGTGATCATAGATGATCTGCCAATGCTGTTAGATTTTCTGGCATGGTGGCTGTGAGTTTCCTTGCTAATAGATTGGATGTGTGCATATGTTTATCTTCTCCGCGTAAAGTTTGTGCTATAGTCCATCTTTATTTATGTTGAATGTGCGTGTTGAAATTGATGGAGAAATTTATTTGAGATTGCTCTTTGCTTGGGCCAGGCCTGTGCTTGAAGGGAGTTTGCAGTTTGGGTGTTTGGATTTGTGAGGTGGTGTGTCCAGGTTGGGCGGTGGAAGAGAGATGAGGTAAAATGTTTGTTCTAGGGTGAATTGGTCAAGTGTGTCTCCCATTTGGGTGTTGTTTCTGTCACCATGATTGCAGGGGAGGTTTGATGAGAATGATGTCATCTATCCTGCGGCGATAGGGAGTGTTGTCCCTGAATAATCTGGGACGGGAGATGGTTGGATTGAATTGAATTTGGTTATTAAGATGCTGGTAGTGGAGGCTGGTTCCTCCAGTGATGGATGTGTTGCTTCTATCAGTAGGTAGTAAAGCTGCATCAGTCAGTCTCCCCCCTGCAATAGTGGGGAGAGGGGTTCTGGGAATATGAATGTAGTGGAGTTGTTCATAGATGCGGGCTCTTTTGGCAATCAATTGCGGGCAATTTAGACCCTGGATGTGGAGTGATTGTTGGTTAATAGTTTTATAGTGAGATGCCAGCTATTCATAGGGATTCATGTTTTAATTAGGTGTGCAGTAAGAGTCTTTTTGATAAGTGTGATGACTCCAGCTGAGCGGGTAACAATGTTGTCTGCATTGGTAGCTTTCTTAATGGTTTTGCTGCTGTGATGAAAGTGGTAGTCAGAGAGGTCTTGTTTGATCATATTAATTATGCCTGTATTATGGGAGGTGAGTTTTGTTTCGGTGAGGATACATTGTCTGGCTCATAGTTCGAAGATGGTCATGAGTGTTTTCCCAGGATGAGAAAATGCCTCTGGGCATTGGATGTGATAATGGTTAGTGAGTAGGAGTGCAGTTTTGCTGTTGTTGACAGGATATGAAAGTAGTATGAGTAATTTTAATTCTTTTCGTTGGAAGAGTTTTGTGGTGAGTCTGGAAGAGCATTTTCTTTGTAGGAGGTTCTGCCCCAAAAATTCGCATTGGGCGAAACTTATGAAAGTCCAGACGACAACTTTGCTAGGTATAGGGAGAGGTGGTGGGTTTGTGCTCTGGTTGTGCAGGGGTGTAACTTTTGGGGTTTGTAGTACAAATTAATTTTTCTTTGTAGGAGATGTTGTTTTGTTTTGATCTGGGAGGTTTCCTCATCGTCAGAGACTAAGTAAATAGGTGCTGTGGGGATCTTTTTGTTTAAAGAGGGAGTCTATATGGGATCTTCTGATCTGATAGGGTGAAGTCTAGGAGATCAGAGAAAGTTAAGATCTGAGGATTATCCTGATCTGGTAAGTTTTGATCTTGTGGTTCTTGCAGGCCATGAGAAGTTATGTGTCCATACTGTTGGGAGAGGTCAGGACGGTTGTGAGTGGGTGTGTGTTACAGTAGGGGAGATCATGTCAACAGTCTCCCTAGTAGGGTGGCCTGGGACGGTGTTCATTTGCTGGTTTGACAAGGTGGTGCAAGGAAGGAGGGTGTGTTTTTGGTAAGAGTTGTAGATGTGCCCTTGATTTTAAATAAACATCTTGTAAGTGGAGAGACCTGGGCCTTTGTGGTTTCAGAGTTCTGTCCCACCCACTTCCCATTTATTTTGCTTAAGGTGTAGCCTGTCATATCCACGTTGTAGGGGATTAAACCTTGGCCGCTGGAGGAAGCCGAGATAAAATTTGCTGTTTAGTGCTGCCAGGCATAATCCTGCAGAATATTCTCAGATGTGTCTTCAGTTGTTGGTGTAGTAGGGGAGATGGGATGGAGTATATGTTTGTGAGTTCCTGTGGCTTGAGAGAGCCTAAGTGAGATTTCCTGTTAGCCATGTAATAGTTGACTAAAGGGTTGTGTAGTTTACCGGTTAGTTTTGAATTGAACACTCTGGGAACGACCGTTTTGCGCGGGGTGCGTTAAGGTTCCCGCGGTTGCGCAGTTGCGCATTCAGGTTAATGACTTAATGGGTACGGAAGGCGATCCGCGGCCCTAGGCATGATCAGTGATCACCTGACTAGGGCCCGTGGGTGGACTCTTGCGGAATTCACCGACATGCAGCCTTTCCGGACGTTCCAACTTAAATGCGGCATTGCGATTTGCCTGATCGTTGCGCATAATAGACGTTCCTCGTTCGATTTAGAGGATCAGGGACGGGGACGATTGTGGACCGTTATTCTGCGGTTGACTTGGCCCGTCGCAGAGTTGGCATAGTATGTTTCATTCTGGCGCCAACTCTTTAGTCTGGTTTAGTCATTGCGTTTCTCAAAGGATTTGTAGTCTGGCGCAACTCTTTAGTCTGGGTTGAGTTCATTGCCGTTTCTCAAAAGGATGTAAGTCTGGCGCCAACTTCTTTAGTCTGGGTGAGTTAATTGCGTTTACTCAAAGGATTGTAGTCGGCGAAACTTAGTAGTCTGGTTTAGTTCATTGGTTTATCAAAGGATGTAGTCTGGCGCAACTCTTTAGTCGGGTTGGTTCATGCGTTTCTTCAAAGGGGAGGAGTAGGTAGTCTGGCCCAACTCCAATAAGTCTGGGTTGAGTTCATTGCGTTTCTCAAAGGATTGTTAGTGGCCGCAACTCTTGTCTGGTTGAGTTCATTGCGTTTTCAAATGATGTAGTCTGGCGAACTCTTTAGGTTGGGTTTAGTTCTGTGCGTTCTCACGGATGCAGTCTGGCGCAACTCTTTAGGTCTGGGTTTAGTTCATCGCGTTTCTCAAAGGCTTGTAGTCGGCGCAACTCTTAGTCTGGGGTTAGTTCATTGCTTTCTCAACGGATGTAGTTTGCGCAACTCTTTAGTCTGGTGTGAGTCTTGCGTTTCTCAAGGATGTAGTTGGCGCAAACTCTTTAGTCTTGGGTTGAGTTCATTTCGTTTCTAACGGATTGCAGTCTGGCGCAACTCTCGTCTGGGTTGAGTTCATTTGCGTTCTCAAAGGATTGTAGTCAAGCGCAACTCTTTAGTCTGGGTGAGTTCATTGGCGTTCTCAAGGATGTGTCTGGTCGCAACTCTTTAGTCTGGAATAAGATTGGGGCACTTGACAAGCATAAAAAAATCATGCAACAAATCTGTATGTTTTTTCCAGTTTACAATCAATGGGTGAGCCCTGACAGTCTATAAACTGTTTAAATCCACTTCGGGTGCTTTCAAGTTCTCACCCCCAGAAATCCTCTGGAGTACACGTGACATTCCATCAGAGTGCTGTTCATCCTCTACTACTAAGAGGATTATTCTCCGTCACGATCCCCCTTTTCACAGCATCCTACAAATTTAGAGGGATTATACCACGACCCCATGTGTCAGATTCGCTCTTTTCGGATTCTATAACACGGATCTCTATGCATCCAAAACCAATATTTATGTCAATCGATGTAGGACAAAGTCTTGATCAGGTCCAATATGAAACTTGCATACCCCACGGTTTACCCAAACCTAATAGGAGGCAAGGAAGGAGGCCTGAAGATACTCCAACTGCCGGAGGTTGTGGCAATCCTAACCACTACTCGGAGGCAAGGATTTGACAAGAGGAAATCCAAACCGCTAGGAGAGGTCAAGGAAGAGGACCAGACCGTTTCAATGACGACCATAGAGCGTCAAAGAAGAAAAAACTAGCAAGTCCAAACCGCCCGCACATAGAGGGGAAGGAAGGGGGCTAGCAAGGGTAAAACCCGGATCATCGATTCAGTTCAGTTCGCTTACGTCCTCGCTGAATCGTATATCTGTAACATCATCCGCATTTTGTAGTTCTTCCTCCAGCATCTGCCATTCTCGATTACATTCCCTCCTCTCTTGGCCTGCACAGGAATCCTAACACGGAAGGAGTGATTCATACATATATTCGCAAGGCCAGTCAGATAATCATTTACTATGTAGTTAATTGATAATTATATTAGATAGTTACCAATAGCTAGTTTCAGATGCCTAGATGTTGCCAACTCGCCCAGAAGGCTGAGATCTGGTGAATGCAGATGAACTAGCTTGCAGCTCGTTTGGTCATTCAGATTTGTATCTCGTTAGAAGGTGTGTTTCAGACGCATTGCGGTCAGGTGGGAATACATTATTTGTATCCTTGCACGCTCGTTCAGGTGCTACCACATGGCAATTTTAGTAATGAAGTATATTATAAACAATAATGTGCTTGCATATTGACCATCTTTGCAACTAAATAGTTTCAATTGTCCTTCCCATGGCCTCTCTTATTGCCAAACTGTTGCCGTTTGAGGTACAAAACAGAGTTGACTTGCATTTCAGGCATAACCGAGCAAGATTAGCTTATGGTGGTAAGCAGGAATTTGCCTAAACACTAATCGGCCCATGAATGAAAACAGAGTAACCAACTTGCAAGCTGCCAGCAGGTAACTGCCCGGCTAGAAGGTTGAGCGCCAGGTACTAGATGATCACATGTTGCCCATTTAATCAAGTTAAATTAATTCCCTTGCTATACAACGTCGCAAAACGTGGGGGCCGCACCTGCATTGAGAGGGGGCAATATTCCTGCTAGCGATAAGGAGCACAGTCCCTGAAATAACTAAAGCCCAGATAGTAAGTCAGTTTGTTAGACAGGCTGTGAGTCAGCTAGTGGTCCACGTTGCAGAACGCAGTGGTGGACGCATCGAGGGGCAATAAGTAAGACAGTAGGGCAGCACAACACTAAGCAGGTAGGGCAGAGTAAGCTTGCTCTGAAAAATTACATCCGGGAGGCAGAAGTAAGCAACACCACACTCAGGCATTTAAGGCAGTACGCAGCCCACCTCTTTGCAAGCAGCAACCCAGCAAGACAAATAAGCAACACACATGTCGTAAAAGTAAGCAGTAAGCGGGCACCATGTAAGAAGCAAGACAGCCAGGCAGCACCTGCCTTTCACCTTTGTAAAGCAGCACGTCGCACGGCTGCAAGCATCAAAGCAATAAGATTTACAACACAATAAGCAGGTAAGCAGTACGCAGAATGTGCAAGCACAATACAAGAGCAAAACACCACAATAAGCAGGTAGTCAGCACACAGCCCCACGGACCACAGCAAGCCAGTAAGCCAACAAATAATAAGCAGAAGAAGCCGCAGCCACTTGCAAGCGCCCAACAGTAAGCACGCACCACAATAAGCATTAAGCAGTATGCGGCAAAGGCTGTAAGCATCGAGGCCAATAAGCAACACCAACTAACGCAGGGAGGAAGTTACCACAGGGCACTAATTGCAAGCAGCAAGACAGTTTGGTCAGCACAACAACTAAGCATCGAGGAGATAAGCAGCACCATTGCACGCAGCATGACAGTAAGGCAGCCACCACACTAAAACATGTAGCAGTATTGCGCAACCGCTGCAAGCTGAGACACTAAGCAACACCCCAATCAGAGGCAGTAGAGTACACAGCACCACGGTAAAGCAGCTAAACAGTAGGCAACACAATCATAAAGCATGAAGGAAAGACGCAGCCCCCTTGCAAGCAGCACAACAGTAAGCAGCACACAATAAGCATTTAAGCAGTTGCGGCAACGCTGTACGCATCGAGCCAATAAGCAAACACCATCAATAACGCGGGAGGCAGTTCACAGGCCTATTGCAAGCAGCAAGCCAGTGGCCCAGCACAAACAATAAGCATCGAGGAGTAGCACACCATTGCAAGCAGCATGACAGTAAGCAGCACCACATAAACATGTAGCAGTATGCCAGCAACGCTGCAAGCATTGAGACCAATAAAGCAAACACCACAATAATCAGGAAGGCAGTTACACAGCACCACTGTAAGCAGCTCCAAACAGTTAGCAACCCAATAATACGCTGAAGGAAGACGCAGCGCCATGCAAGCAGCACAACAGTAAGCAGCACCACAATACGCATAAGCAGTATGCGCCACGCTGTAAGGCATCGAGACAATACGCACCACCGAAATAAAGCAGGGAGGCAGTTCACAGCACTATTGCAAGCAGCAAGACAGTTGGTCAGGCCCCACAGTAAGCATTCAATGAGTACGCAGCACCATTGCCAAGCCCGCATGACAGAAGCAAGCACCCACAATAAACCATTTAGCAGTATGCAGCAACGCTCAAGTCATTGAGGGACAATAAGCAACACCACACTATAAGCAGGAAGCAGTACACCGCACCACTGTAGCAGCTCTCTAAACCAGTAGGCAACACAATAATAAGCAATGAAGGAAAGACGCAGCGCCATTTTGCAAGCAGGCACACAGTAAAGCAGCCAACCACCCTAGCATTAAGCAGTATGCGGCAAAGCTGTAAGCATTGAGACAATTACGCAGGAAGGCAGTTCACCGCACTATTGCCACGCAGCCAAGACAGTGTTCGCAACAACAATACGCAGCGAGGAGTACGCCAGCACCTTGCACGCAGCATGCAGTAAGCAGCCCCCACTCAACCTGTAGCAGTATGCAGCACGCTGCCGCCTTGAGACAAAGCAAACCACAACTAAAGGCAGGAAGGCAGTAACAGACCACTGTAAGCAGCTTCTACAACAGTAGTCAACCCAATAATAAGCATGAAAGGAAGACGCAGCGCCATTCAAGCAGCACAACAGTAAGCCAAGCCCCACAAAACGCTTAAGACAGTATGCGGCAACGCTGTAAGCCATCGAGACAATAAGCAACACCTAAAATAAGCAGGGAGGCAGTACACAGCACTATTGCAGCAGCAAGACAGTGGTCAGCAAAAAACAATAAGCATCGGTGAGACACGCAGCAGCATTGCAAGCAGCATTGACAGTAAGCGCACCAAACAATAAACATTTAGCAGTATGCCCCAACGCTGCCAAGCATTGAGACAATAAGCAACACCACAATACGCAGGAATGCCACGTACAAGCACCACTCGTAAGCAGCCTAAACAGTGGCGGGAACAAACACAAAAAAAGCATGAAGGAAGACGCAGGCATTGCAAAGCAGCACAACAGTAAGCAGCACCAAAATAAGCCATTAAGCATATGCCGGCACAAGGCTGAAGCATTTGAGTGAGACAATAGCAGACGGCACGTTCACAGCACTCTTGCAAGCAGGCAAGACATTGGCAGCACAACAATAAGCATCGAGGAGTACGCCAGCTCCATTGCAAGCAGCATTGACAGTAAGCAGCACCACAATAAAAAACATGTAGCAGTATGCAGCAACGCTGCAAGGCATTGAGACAATAAGCAACCACACAATAGCAGGAAAGGCAGTACACCAGCACCACTGTAAGCAGCTAAACAGTAGGCACCAAAACACCACAATAATAACATTTTGAAGGGAAGACGCAGCGCATTGCACCAGCACAACAGTAAGCAGCACCACAATACGGCATTAAGCCGTATCTTCAACTCTTTAAGGCATCGAGCAATACGCACACCGAAATAAGCAGGGAGGGCAGTTCCACAGCACTATGCCAAGAGCAAGACAGTGTCAGCAAAACAAACGCATCGAGGAGAACGCAGCCGCTTTGCACGCAGCATGACAGTTAAGCAGCCACCACAATAAACATGTAGCAGTATGCACCAACGCTGCAAGCATTGGACCAATAAGCAACACCACCATAAGAGGAAGCAGTACACAGCACCACTGTAAGCAGCTAACAGTAGGGCGGCAACACAATAATAAGCATGAAGGAAGACGCAGCCGCCATTGCAAGCAGCACAACCGTAAGCAGCACCACCAATACGATTAAGCAGTAGCGCAACGCTGTAAGCATCGAGACAATAAGAACACCGACTAAGCAGGGGAGGCAGAGTTACACAGCACTCTTTCAAGCAGCAATACCGTGGTCAGCAAAAAATAAGCATCGAGGAGAACGCAAGCAGCCTTGCAGGCAGCATGACAGTAAGCAGCACCACAATAAACCATTTAGCAGTATGCAGCAACGCTTGCAAGCATTGAGGACAATAAGCAACACCACAATAAGCAGGGAAGGCAGTCACAGCACCACTGTAAAGCAGCTAAAACAGTTAGCAACACAATAATAAGCCATGAAGGGAAGACGCAGGCCATGCAAGCAGAACAACAGAAGCATGCACACACACGCATTAGCGTATGCGGCACCGCGTAAGCATCGCGGACAATAAGCAACACCGGACAATAAGCAGGGAGGCAGTTCACAGCATATTGCAAGCAGCACGACAAGTGGTCGCAAAACAATAAGCATCGAGGCGAACGCACAGAATTGCAAGCAGTCATGACAGTAAGCAGCACCACAATAAACATGAGCAGTATGCACCAACGTGCAATCATTGAGACAATAAGCAACACCACAATAAGCAGGAAGGCAGTACACAGCACCACTTGTAAGCAGCAAACAGTAGGCAAAAACACAATAATTAAGCATGAAGGAAGACGCCAGCGCCATTGCAAGCAGCACAACCAGTAAGCAAGCACCACCCTAAGCATATTAAGCAGTATGCGGCAAAGCTGTAGCATTGAGAAATAAGCATGACGCAGAGTTCACAGCACTATTGCAAGCAGCAGCAGTGGTAGCACAACAATAAGCATCGAGGAGTACGCCGCACCATTGCAAGCCGGCATGTACAAGCCCCCCCAGAAGCAGCACCACAATCCAACATTGTAGCGGTTTGCAGTATGCAGCCCACGCTGCAAGCATTGAGACAATAAGCAACACCACAAATAAAGCAGGACGGCAGTACACAGCACCACTGCTGAGCAGCTAAAGTAGGCAAACAATAATATGCATGAAGGAAGACGCAGCGCCCTTGGCAAGCAGCACAACTACGTAAGCCGCACCCACTACGCCTTAAGCAGTTATGAGGGCCAAAGCTGTAAGCATACGACAATAACAGCAACACCCCTACAACTAGCAGGAAGGGCAGTTCACAGCACATTGGCAAGCAGCAAGACAGTGTCAGCACAACCAAAAGCATCCGGGAGCAGTAGCAGCCACCATTGAAAGAGCATGGACAGTAAGCCGACACCGCCATAAACATGTAGCAGTATGCCGCAACGACTGTAAGCTCGAGACAAAAGCAACCCCACAATAAGCAGGGCGGACGGCAGTACACAGCTCCATGGAAGCAGCAGACAGGTACAAGCAGCAAACACTAAGCCTCGAGGGAGTACGCAGCGCCACTGCAAGCAGCATTTGACAGTCGGCAGCACCCAAATCAGACTTACGATGTACGGGCCGCAACTTGCTGCAAGCATCGAGGACCATAAGCAAACCAACAATAAAAAGGGAGGCCAGTACCCAGCCACAACTGTAGCAGGCACGGGCCGTATGCGGGCACCCAACTAAGGCAGGTAAGCAGTACCCAGCACTGCTGAAAGCAGGCAGACAAGAAGTAAACCACCACACTAATAAGGTAAGCCGGTTTACGCAGCACCATTGCGAGCAGGAAGGACATATGCAGCACCACGATAAGCCATGAGAAGCTAACACAGCACTGCTACAAGCAGCGAGACAATAAGCAACAGCACAATAATCAGGTGAGAGGTATGCAGCACCATGCAAGCAGTAATGAAGGGTCGGGTGCACGGCAAGGGCCAGATGGATGATGAGCAGAGCCGGGCAAGCGCTAGAGATCAAAGGAAGGGGAAGGGCGCATGGCAAGGGGCAGACTTTGTGATGCGCATAGCAGGGCATTGCATTAGAGGAGCCATGGAGGTTCAGGGGCCACCGCAAGGCGGCCTGACGGTGTATGAACAGAATCTGGCATGTGTTGGAGAGAAACTGAAGGGCAGTATGCAGGGTCTGCAAGATGGGGGGATGGTAGTGCATGCCATGAGATGGGAGTGAGCCGAGAAGGCAGATCGGGCAGCGGCGGTAAGTTAAAGCATGGCATTGCGGCATGAGCTTTGCTTGACTTTTGAATCGCCTTCATGAACCTATGGAAGACGGTTTTAGAATGAAAGCCTCTTACCTAAGGTGCCAGCTTCTTGGGTGTCCCTTGTTGGGCCTGCAAGAAATCCAAGTGGATGGAGGGTGGTTCCACTGAGTCCGAGAATGGGCAAAGATACAGGCATGGCATGGGGGTTTTCAGCAGACGCTAACGAATTAAGATTCACGAATCCAGCCTTAGGTGCCGGAGGATGGGATAGCTGAGTCGCGGCAGCGATGCGATTTTTCGGAGGGTTAGGGGGATCGGAGGTTGGACCCACCAGAGCGATGCGCATTTTCGCAGGGACCCTCTTCTGACAACCCAATCGCTATTGCAAAGGATTGAAAGAGACTTTGTTTAATCCAGTAGCATTCTCGGACAGTTTTCAAGATCGTTCATCCACCACAGCATGAGCAGCGCACTGACTTCCACTGTGGTGCGGTTTGAATGCGTACCAGCAAACACTTGGCGTTTGGCCGACCCGGTACGAAGTGTGCCCCGGCCTCCTGGTGTGTGCCCCGCCGGGTTCTGAAGCAGATGCAGAAAGTGGGGAGATTCCTTCAAGCCATGCTGTGAGAAGATTCCTATGCAGCCAAGTTCTAGCAGATATGTGTAGGACTTCCTTTGCTGTGCCCATCGCGTTTTCTACTATAAGCCGTCATGCTCGTATGGTAGTGACAAATATCTGATTAAAAATAGCCTGGCCCACAACTACCTGGGACACAAACTATTACACATTTCCAATGGCATGAACTAAAGTCTTATTCTATACCGTTCTATGCGTGGAAGTCATCAAAATATGCGGAATGATGTATGAAGAGATGCATCCTAATATAGTTTCAAAGTAGCTTTATTTGATTTTGATTGATTAAATACTGTTTTGTATTACTACGAAGACAGTGAAGGTGTGTTAGCAACAATGTTCAAGTTTCTGTGGTAACTAATTCAATCTAAAACATATTATTCATACGGATGACTCATATCCCGAATACAATGCTGGCGACTTTTGTCGAATCATCTATAGATACGGCTGACTGGTGTTGTAACGAATTACCAATGTCGGAGACCTCTGTATATCATTTCTAGATCGGCTTGTTTGTGTTCCGACTACATGCTGGGACTTTTGAAACGTGTAGGATTCATAAGGTGACTTGGTTACGAATACAATGTTGGCGGCTTCTGTCGCCTCATCTATATATACGGCTTGACTCGGTGTAACGAATACTGTACAATGCTGGAGGAATCTGCAGATGACTTTTAGATACGGCTTGGACGCTTGGTGTATAAACTAATTCAATGCTGGAAACTTGTGAAACACCTACATTATACGGGCGATCTTGTAACCAAATAGATTGCTGGCAACACTTATGACACATACGAATGGGTGACTCGTGTAATGTAACGATACAATGTTTGAGACTCCTGTACGCGGCCGGAGGAAGTATTGGTCAATATGAAGTATTGGACACATTTCATTTTACCCCCTCTAATGGGGGTGCTGCAGAAAGAATGGCAAAATAACTGGCAAAGGGTCTATGGCTTTGACTGTCTCAAGGGATTAGACTCTGAAATTCAGTCGGCAAATCGTCTTTTGCTTACATGTTTTTGTACAATTTCCTCGTTACATGTTAACAAAGTCGTCTCCCAAATTTCTGTACAAACCATGTGCCCAATTCAAAAAACAGGGAGTATCACTACTTGCTAGGGGCTTATAAACCAGACCGGTACCGACTGCTCCAGCCAGCCAAATTGCTGGATGTTAGCCCATAACCAAGTTCAAGGTCTTGTTACCTTTTTTCATTTTTCAATTCAAACCAGATTCAAGTGTTGACTCAAATCGTCAAATGCTATTTTTCTGGCCTATCCGCACCAAAAATATTCATTGGCTCTACATATCATCTGTCCACGTGTGCAATCTAAACAAAAGTACTTGAACCCTGCAAATAAATAGGTAGGGCAAAGTGCCTGCAATCTGAGCACCCTAACAATCAGCTTACCTGCTTTACATTTAGCTGCCACTTCGCTAGCGCTGCCTAGCGGCTATGCATCTATCATCATAAGGTGGCGGCCTCTGCGAATTCCAGTTCGTATTGCTGGCGCCGCTCTTACATCATTGGCTCTGCCAACCTTGCAATCTAACCACACAGCCATTGAACCCTGCAGTCCGCTACTCGGCAGGTGCCGCACTGCCATCCCTAATTCAGCCTGGACAGCTTTATTACTAGCAGACCTATAATAAACTAGCAGGCTGCTCGGACGGATACACTTTAATCTAATTACGTTGCGGCCTGATTGTTACAGACGCAAGTGCTGGGGCCACTCTACATAGTCCGCCACGCATTCACAAGGCCCTCCTGCCCCCCCCCCCCCCCCCCCCCCCCCCCCCCCCCCCTCCACAACACCACCAAACACACACCCCCCACCCGGCCACCCACCTACCCACCCCTTAATGGCATCCCCCCCCCCCCCCCACCACCCCCCCTTATGGTTGCCATACCCCTGATGCCAGCCCCACCCCCCAACTCCAACCCCTGATGCGACGCCCACCCCTCAAGTATCCCACCCCCACCCTGAACAGTGTATGTGATATGTCTGACAGTGAACGTGTAGTCCGGGCAGTGTCTGTGCATACCAAACAGTGTATGTGGAATGTCCAGCAATGTATGTGTATGACAACAGTGTATGCGTTATGCCCTCGTCCTTGTCACTGTTCAATGCCCTTGCCTCTCTGTCTATTGCTTCTGTTTGTCTGAGGGAGGGATGGAGGGGAGACGTTAGAGGGATGGGGGGGAGGAGAAGGGGGAGGGAGAAGGGAGGGAGGGAGGGGAAGAGGGCGAGGGAGGGGGAGGAGAGGGAGAGGGGATGCAATCTGAGCAACCACCATAACTATCAGGCTGGACGCTTTACTTAATAGACGGCCTATAGACTAGCAGCTGCTAGGAGGGTTATAATATTTCTAATTAGGTTGCCGCCGCATTTTACAGACAGCAAGTGCTGGGGCCACCCTACATATGGTCTGCCACGCATTACAAGCCCCCCCCCCCCCCCCCCCCTCTCCCCCCCACCCACCCACCCACATACCACAACCCACCCTCATGGCACCATTCCCCACCCTTGATGGCTGCCATAACCCTGACTGGCAGCCCCAACCCCATCTCCACCCCTGATGCGGGGACCCCACCACCTCATGGCTATCCTACCCCCACCAAACATTGTAGTGAATGTTGACACGTTGTACATGTATGTCCGTAGCGTGTTGTGATACCCAACGTGTATGTGTGTGTTCCAACCAGTGTTGTGACTGTTCCGCAATGTTGTGTGTATGTCACAGAGGTGAGGGATGGGGGGGGGGGGTAGGGGCGGTGTAGGGGGTAGGGGGAGGGGGGGGAGGAGGGGGAGGAGGGAGGAGGAGGGGGGAGGAGGACGGGGGCGGCGGGGGGGAGGGGGAGGGGGCGGGGGAGGCGGAGGGGGAGGGGGAGGGGAGGGGGGAGGGGGAGGAGGGAGGAGGAGGGAGGAGGAAGGAGGGGGGGGAGGGGGGAAGGAGGAAGGGAGGAGGGAGGGAGGAAGCAGATAGGAGGAGGGAGGCGAGGAAGGCGAAGAAGAGAAGGAAGGAGAAAGGAGGGAGGGGAGGGCGGGGGAGTGGAAGGGACGGTGGGGGAGGAGGGGCGGGAGGGAGGAGCGGAGGGGGAGGGGAAGGGGGTTGAAGGGGGTGAGGGGGTGAGGGGGGAGGGGGGGGGACAGGGGGAGGGGTGAGGGGGGTGAGGGGGGGGAAGAAGCGGAGGAGCGTTAGCGGAGGAGTGAGATGTAGGGAGGAAGGGAGGGAGTCGAAGAGGAGGGAGGAAGGAGGAGAGGAGAGGTGAGAGGGGGGTGGGCGGGGAGAGGGAGAGGGCCGGCGGAGAGGAGAGGCGAGGGGAGGGAGTCGAGTCTGAGAACCATTAATAATTCAGCTGGACAGCTTTACTTTCTGGCAGGACCTATAGACTAGCACCTGACTAGGAGTGGTATACATATTATCTAATTAGGTTGGCTCTGCATTGTACAGAGCAAGTGCTAGGGCCAACTTTACGTATAGTCTGCCTCGCGTCCACAAAAGCCCCCCCCCCCCCCCCCCACACACACCACCAAAACCAACACCCACCACCCACCCGCCACCACCCCCCACCCCCTAATGGCATCCCCCCCACCCCCCCCACCCCCACACTTGATGGCTGCCATAATCACGTTGGCCAGGCCCCAACCCCATTCTCCCCCCTGTGCGACCCCACCCTCATGGCCTTATCCATTCCAACACCGACACGGTCTGTGACATGTCTGACAGTTGATGTGTTGTACCGGCCAGTGTATTGCATACCCACACAGTGTATGTGTGTGTCCAACAGTGTATGTTAATGCCAGCAATGTATTTTTATGTCAAATGGTTGATTGAATGTGTACTGCCCAACCATGTATGCGTATGCCCTTGCTCTGTCACTGTCCCTGCCCTTGCCTCTGTCTATTGCTTCTGCTTTGTCTCAGGGGGAGGGTATGGCGGGAGAGGGAGGGGGAGGGAGGGAGGGAGGACGAGAGGGAGAGGGAGAGGGAGAGGAAAAGGAGGAAGGTGAGAGGGAGAGGGAGAGGGGAGAGGGAGAGGGAGAGGGAGAGGGAGGGACGACGGAGAGGGAGAGCGGAGACAGAGGGAGAGGGAGAGGGGAGAGGAAGGAGAGGAGAGGAGAGGGAGCGGGGAGAGGGAGAGGGAGAGGATGAGGGGAGAGGGCAGGAGGGAGAGGGAGAGGGAGAGGAAGAGGGAAGAGGGAGAGGGAGAGGAGAGGACGTAGAGGGACGAGCGAGGGAGAGGGGAGAGGGCCGGGAGAGGGAGTGGGATGAGGGAGGAGGGGGAGGGAGGGGGTGGGAGGGGTAGGGGGTAGGCGGGGTAGGAGGGTAGGAGGGGTAGGAGGGGTGGTAGGAGGGTGGAGGAGAGGGAGGTAGAGGGGAGGGGGAGGGGGGGGTGGGGGAGGGGGGGGGAAGGGGAGAGGAGAAGAAGGGGAGGAGGGAGGAGGAGAGGAGGCGGGGGAGGACCGGAGGGGGGAGGCGGAGGGGAGAGGGCGGGGGAGGGAGGAAGGAGAGGGAGGGGAGGAGGAAGGAGGCGGAGGAAGGAGGGAGGTGAGGGGGAGGAGGAGCGGGGGGGGAGGGGGGAGGGAGGGGAGGGGAGCAGGGGAGGGAAGGGACAAGGGAGGATGGAGGTGGGGAGGGGTGAGGGGGGGCGGGGGAGGGGGGGGGGAAGGGTGGGCGGGTGATGGGTGAGGGTGTGAGGGTGAGGGGTGAGGGGTGAGGGGTGGAGGGAGGAGGGGGAGGGGGGGGAGGAGGAGGAGTGCGAGGGAGAGGGAGGGAGAGGGGGAGGGGAGGGGAGGGAGAGGGCGAGGGAGAGGGAGAGAGAGGGGAGGGAGAGGGAGAGGAGAAGAGAGGGGAGGGGGAGAGGATGAGAGGGAGAGAGGAGTGGGGCGAGTCGAGGGAGGCGAGGGAGCGACAAAAGCAGGTGCAGCAACTTTACGGGCACTTAACAAAAAAGCATCTACACGCTGCGCGAGGTCTAACAAACAGGAGGGCACTTTCATAGAGAATAGAGCAGCCATCACATATTAGCCATCAAATATATCCGATCATTGTATGATTTCTGTTTTTTTCCGCGGCCTTGAGGATGTAACCCGCTAACTACTAACAGTCGTTTGAGCTTTATTGGTTTCAGTTCTGAATATACTTAGCAATGTAGAGGACCCTATGAAATCTGCGTATTTGAGCGTTGCAACGATATGTTATGAAAAAACCCTGCCGTTGTACAGAAGTAGACACTAGAATTCAGGCGCGTCCCCGAGCGAAATTATCAGAATCTGAATTCAATTGATTTAATTGATTTTAATTTCATTGTATTAACGTTGTGTTATTTTTAATTTGTTCTATTCCATTCAATTAAATGTGATCAAAGTAATTAACGTTATTCTAGTGTGTATAACTGTACACACTAGGACTGCAACACTCTCATAAGGCCCGAGTACGTACATATGTAGCACTGGGTGTGGACAACAGGATTCTTGGAAGTAATGATAACGCTTAGTAGGGCGTGGTATTAAGGGATCCCCGTCTTACATGGCAGGGAACGAGCTGCTACTTTACCTGGTCAAAGCTACCATGGCGGTTGACAGCGACCGCAAACACACTGAAGTGTCCTGTAGGGATTCAAACCCTGCACCTTCTGATTTCAACGCGTTACCATTTAGCCATCATCGAACGGATAGGGTTGTCAAGGGTACATCAACGTTCAGGGTTTCATGAGTTAGTCTTTCATTTCAATGTATGGGTCCGTGCTTCCTGTTATCCACACAGCCATACTGCTCCCCCACAAATATTAAAATTATGGGATTATTGATTATCATTGCGGATGAAGGATTGCGAAATAGCAGGGCTAATGATTCGCGCCACTGATAGAAATCTGACTTTCAGTTTTGGGCGCCGGGCGCCCTTTGTAGGGCTGTTGGGCTGCCAAATATTCGTTTCCGTACCCTTGTTCCTTCATTCCGCAGGGGTTCAACGTGCTAGTTCAACACCTGTTCATCAAGCTCAGAGGGATTTCACGCTACTACATTAGAACGTACGTTTTAATGCACTGATCAGGCTAGCAGGGGGGGGGGGGGGAGGTGTGTGTGTTGTGTTGGTGTGTAAGTCGATGTGTGTGTGTGTCTGCGTGTGTTTTAAGTGTTCCTTCTGCAAGTGCATTCTGGTACCAATACACGAAACACAAACTGCATGCACATACACACACAAACATAAATACACTAACACAAAATACACAATACCACATACACACAAAAACTAAATACACAAACCGCAAACACGCACAAAATAAATACACAAAAACACAGACACCCACGGGATAAATAGAAAAAACTAACACACAAACCGCACACACACACGCACACAAACACCATACCACATGCAAGCACAAACAAACAGAACACACACAAGCACAGACAAACAAGCACACCCCACACAATCACCACACACGACCACCCCCACCTTAATCCATCTTACTCCCAGGCCCCCCCCACACACACAGATGGACAGCCACTACCACCCCCCCACCGAACCCCGACCTCCCCCCCCACACATGACGTACCGTGATCAGAACATACTTGCTGCTGGATGCAAACAATCCAACTGAACGAGTGCGGCCGTTCTTTGGGATTGCACGCGCGCATCGGTAGATCTCGGAGTATCATGGATTTCCTGGTACAGTGTCCGTTGGTCGGTCGACAGGTACGCCTGTGCGTGCGTAGTTGCTACGTATCACTGTTTGGAGCGGACAGAGGCAATTTAGCGAAGAGGAGCGAAGACGTTTACTAATTAGGAGGAGGGGGAGGAAGATGAGTACCCTCGGGGAACCTATGCTGTAAAACGGGAGAAATCGCCGCAGGACTGAAGTCTTCTCGCCCCCCCCCCCCCTCCCCCCCCAACTTAAATACAGAGGGGGGAGGGGGGGGGGGTGGGGTGGGGTGGGGGGGGGGGGTGGGGTGGGGTGGGTGGGGGGGGTGGGGTGGGGTTGGGGGTGGGGTTGGGGGGGGGGGGCATAGGCAGGTGCGAATGAATTCGCCGTCGTAATTGCTTCTTGGAGGGCTGCAGAATAAAACTAGGACAGAGATTAATAATGGTGACAAGAGTTCGAGTAGTCGTAAAGATAATCGCAACTATTGCGGGCATAAGGCGCTAAGGGCAGCCGTCAGGGAGGGAGGGAGGTGCAAACATCACAGCTGCAATTTCGGGTGGCGTGGCTTAGTGAAAATGTCCTTGAAGTTTACTTCAAAACTGACACGTCATCGAATCACGTGATGTACCTGTTGTGCCACACGACCAAAGCAATGAAGTAGCAGTTCGTTGTCGCAACAGGAGGGGCGCAGTCGCAAAACAGGCGACAGGCCTTCACACAAACCTTGTTTTCGAGGAATGCTATTTCTAATTTACGCAGTTCGAGCACATTCAGCTCTGTCTATGCTTCCTACCGATCTTGGAATGAGGGCTACACTCGAGGAAGCGCGAGAATCGCCACCAAGAGAGCCCAATACCACGCAATTTCCTTCCCACGAGAGCATATTACATCTCGCGAGTTAATGAACGATCAAGGGTAACAGTGGTCGGCTTCTGTATCCGCGAATATATGGGCGGAACGGGATGGTATGGGTCCGTCGCAAAGATACACTCTTTTCGAACCATGGCTCAAGCCTGACGACACCTGATCGGTACGATAAAATAGAAATACGCATATAATCAATCCATTCGCTATAGCGCAAACGGGCCTTTCCCCGAGTGGCCAAATAGCAACGTTCAAGATCCCTTCATGTTGGAGTTGAAGTTATGACTGGTGTGTGTTGCGTTTTACAATAGAACTGTAGGCCTCTGTTGTAGTCCATGGCCTTGTAAAATCCGATGATAAGGCTTTATAGAATGAACTTGACAGTGACAGTCTATTTGAGGTTCCCAATAGCTAGAGCTGTTTTACAGGAGTGGAACGAAGTCTGGGAGTAGGGTCTACCTCCCCTAGGAGCTGTATCCAGGTAGGATGAGTCAAAGTTCTAAAGTCCTGCGTACAGGATTTCCTATTAGGTTCACAGCTAGAATTCTGCTTTACAGAGGAATTAAGAAGAAAGAAGCTATTCACGGTTGACTTGTCAAGAGTGGGTGTACTCTGTACTGTTGTCAATAGCTTGGTACACCCTAGGATCCAACAAGTAGCCAGAAGGAGAGGAACAATCAGAAGAGTTTTGCAGAAGATGAGGAAGAGTTTGTAGGACACAGTTGTCCAGGGTTGATTGTAAAGTTGGTTGTGAGCATAGGGACTTGCACCTTCGTCATTGATTAATGTTGTCGAGGACGACAATGCCATGAGGGGCACATCGGGACTTGCACCCACGCCATGGGAGGCTGTATTAATCGTCAGAGACGATGATGCCACGAGGGGCACATCGGGACTTGCACCCACGCCATGAGAGGCTGTATTAATCGTCAGAGACGACAATGCCACGAGGGGCATATCGGGACTTGCACCCACGCCGCGAGGGGCGGTATTAGTAGCTGTGAGAGGCTTCGAGAATATGGGGTTTCGAAGATGGCTAATGAGTGTAGTGTTGAGATGTTTGCAGTTTATAAGATAGTGCGGTGTGGTAGCCAGGGGAAAGAGGTATGCGGCGGTGTGGTGAGAAGGTGGGAAAGCGAGGCGGGAATTAGCAGCTTGTTTCTCGCGGCGGTTCGATTTCCTATCGATCTTACCTTGTTGCACCCTGTTTTGTTGAGCTCCCATTGAATACATGCTGGTGGCTGGGTAAGTGTTAGGTGCGAAGAAAGATAAGGGAGTGCGGAGAGAGACTGTTGAAGCGGCGGTGATATTCAAACGGTTGACGAAAAGAAGGGCAATGATAAGGTGGATGACAGAGTTCGTAATAGGAGGATTTCGTCTGTCTTGTTTGTTCAAGATATTTTTTGATTTATTAGGGTTGGGATGATTTTTAGGTTTGGCAGAACTTGGTTCAGCGTGGGTCCTAGGTAGATCCTTGGAGCTTTTGCTCTCAGCACGGATGCTGCCTGTAGGATCTTGTTGTCCAGGTTGTCCATTGAAAGGTGAGGATATTTTAATGTTGGGGTGATCTGTCACTTTCGCAGATTTGGTATTGAGTGTGTGGACAGGGTTCCAAGCACTGGTGTTGGGGGCTTCGCATTCCCCTACCTCCCTCCTGCGGGCAATCTGCGTTTGGACTTCTCCAAGGTGCTTCTTGCCCGGAATCGGGATGCTTGGTCGCCGGCAGTTGTTATTGATCATTGGGGAGGAGAGGGGGGTTAGAGAATTCGGCAAATCTGGTTTGAGTGGACATCTCAAATCAGGAAAGTGCGCGAATTGATGATCATTGCAAAGCCTAGCGTCGTCGCATCCCGATTCCAGTCTCCGCTTATGGGGAGGAGAAGTAGCGCCTACGAAATGTGCTTCGGAAAAAGTGACCTGTCAGATGATTTTTTTTTTTTGTCGATTTGGATGCTTGTATGTTTTCGCCTCGAATTTTTGACAACAATTCTGCCCCCCAACTGAAGGATGCGCACATGTTTGGATGGTACATATGAGAAATGTTGAAAAACGTTCCCCGTTAATTGTAGCTTTTGGCACACAAAAAAACCTCAGCTCCTTTTCTTTAATCGTGATGTTCATGTGTGCTCTGGTGAGCATTTGTCCGGTATAAATAAGTTTTTTTATGTTTTTCATGAAACCTGAAACTGTTGTTTTGTGACTAACGGACGGACTAACTAACTAACAGACGGACATTTTAATAAGTGTAATGACATCTTCCAATAAATGGCGCGTCCCCAATGAAAATGTTGTAAATAATCATGAATTTAATTAATAATTTAATTGTATATTGATATAATTTTTAATCGATTAAATAAATAATCAAATTGTATTAATTAATTCATTAATTAATTAATAACATGGTTAAAAGGAATTAATTAATTGTGTTAATTATATTAATTAAATTAAATTGTATTAATTAATTATCTAGAGATAACGAATTAAATAAACAATTAATTACATTATATTTGATTAATTCTTAGCTAAATTAAATTAAATTGTATTAATTAATGATTTAATTAATTAAATTGTAGTAATCAATTTATTAAATAATAAATTAAATTGTATTTGATTAAATTCATATAATGAAATTGTATTGTATTGACTTGAATTGAATGCATTTAATTGATTTGCATTGTATTCATTTTAATTCAATTGATTTGGATTTAATTGAATTTAATTGATGTATGTAGCTTTGTTGAATACCTGGGTTTTTACTAAGAATTTACAATACTTCAAAACTAGAATCATGTGGTGCTATTGTTGGCCAGATCTTGTTACACAACTAGAGATTGTGGTGATATTGTCGGTCCTGCTCCAGCCTCTAAAAATATCACCAGCTTTAATAGTGTGACCTAGCGCAACATAATTGATCACATTGTAGGTGGTTAGCACCAGTGCAAGCAAACAAGCTGGTCCCCTCAACCTCATGCCTAGGAATTAGGCGTGCTATTTATATATTCTATTTATCTAAACATATACCAGGCATCTGCAGTTCTATGCATAGTCTACACATATTCTTCAACCGTATCACTTTTCAGAGCAACCTTGTCGTCATCGAGGGACATCATCAAGGCAATAATAAGCTCCCAGCCCAAATAATTAACAGCTCCACAGGGTGGTGGTCGCTGGCAGTATATAGGAGGAGGGTGTGGAGGTGAGGGAGGCATAGGAGGGAAAGCTGGAGGTGGTTGGTTACTGTACATAAGGAGTGGGTTTAGTGTAGAAGGAGATAGCATTTCATGTGGTGGTGGCATTCCTTATGGTGGTGGGAACGCTCCATATGGAGGGGGATACATCCCATACGGAGGGGGGTGCATCCCATATGGAGGGGGATACATCCCATATGGAGGGGGATACATCCCATATGGAGGGGGATACATCCCATATGGAGGGGGATACATTACTTGCTTGTCCATGTGCTCAGCCTCCATCAGGACCCTCATGATGCTATCAATCTGACTATCGTGAGCACTGAAGTCCATCAGAAAGCCTTCAGGTCCTGTTGCCTCTTCAATGGAGTCCAAGATTCGTTGGGTCCTTTCCCCTCGGGTAGCACCAAAATCTTTCAACATGCGACGAGCAGTGGAGACCTTGTTGTCCATGGACTGGAGCAATCCCTTGTACTCATCCCCGATGACGTCACGCTTGCTTCCACCAGCCTGGGCAGCGGCACCACTAACAGCATTTGCTGCAGTCAACAGCAGGGCAACAGCCCAAAAGGCTTTATGGAAAAACATCACCTGTAGAGGGCAACATATGCATCGAGGGTCAGGGTACGGTAGGGGTCAAGGTACGGTAGGGGTCAAGGTTTTGTCTTCTTGACAGACAGTTATATTTGAGCACATCACAGAAGAGGAGAAGGGGGTAAGAGTGCAAGGTTTATCTCCAGCATGCTACAGAGCCTGGTGATCAGAATTGTCCGGTTACTTTCTGCGCTTACATGTGCAGACATTCCCCTTCCAAACAGATATCCAGCCTTCAACACAAGCAGAAGAGCCTGGTGCACCGAAATAACCCTCCGAGAAACCGCTGTTGTACGTCTTCCCCCCGTCTCTAGCCCTCTAGTCTGGCTGCCTTCGGAGTTGCAGGTGGCCTGGATCTCACTGCCAGACCCACAACAGGAGAATTTCACGCCCATTTCGAGAACCATCACTGCAAAACAACAAGTAGGTGTCAATAGATACCATGCAGGCTAAATTGATGTCAAGAGTCGGCTTTGATTGCAGATTTTCACGCATCAACGCCAGAGTTTCTAGATTACAGATTGCATGTGCAACGATGAGCACCCTCCACGCATGATAGATGCTGCTTCAGGCATGGATGGATGGGCATGGGCATCTAGTAAGGCGGATGAAGAATACCACGGCGCTTGCCTTACGCGTTAAATGGCCGAAGTGGGTCGGGATGGACGACAAGATCACCGCAAGCGTTTAACCATCGCCAAACACCTGTGAAAAGACCCAGAGAGTCTACAAACGTCGATTTTCGAAGATGATACCGAATAAGAATCAAAAACCGGCATGCACCAAGGGGGGGGGGGGGGGGGGGGGGGGGGTCAGAAATGAAATCCTCAGACCCCATGCCCTTTTTCCTTCATATGGCTGAGTTTACCACCCACCCCCACTCCCACCCCCTGGCTCCGGAACCCACTTGGAGGCCATTATCTCCTCCACATTTATAATTAGGGGGGCAAAAGAGGGTGCATTTTTGTATAGCTTGAAAAGGCCTATCTACTGGTGCTGCTCCCATAACCATGCACCATATGTGGAGCAAGTTAAAGCAAATCAGACAACAAACTCAGCGTATGTGGGCGCGCGGACGAAGCTGAACACCCCAGTTCCACTCCCATGTCACTCCGTGGGCTATGAGAAAAGTGCTTGAAAAGTACATTTTTTTGTAATGCAGTTTTTTCTCTCACCGCCCACCCCCCACCCCCCAAACTTTGGAAGCCAATAACTTTCTACCTCCTGGGCTGTACTGGGCAAAATAAATAAATAAGACCAGATTCTTCATCCTCTCAAAAAGCTCTACACATGTGGGGCATGGGGTCAGCCTATTTTTTGCCCCCCCCCCCCCCCCCCCCCCCCCCCCCCCCCCCCCCCCCCCCCCCCCCCCCCCCCTAGGCATGCACTAATGTTTTATAGCAGGATTCACGGGGACCTAGTTCATAGCCCAGGGAAAACTTATAGACTCAGGGAAACCTTCGCAAGCTACATCCCGTGTTAAATCCAAGTAACGGAGGTGCGAACTCGATTAAAAACTCCAAGTAACCTTCCCTGGGAGCACCTGGCGTTCGGGGTGCCGCACCAAGCCCATGGATCCAGATCTGAGTAACATGTCCGAAGAACAAGCGAGAATGAAATCAGAAATCCGATTAAAGTACAAGCCCGTTCGGAGGCCCCCAAAAGCCTATCGGTACATTCTATCATTATACACTGTTACACACGACGAATTCCCTTGACCATAACAGAGGCTTTAAAACAAGTTGTGTGAGTTTGCATGTCGTTGTGTTGCGTTCAATTGAACTGCTTCGTCTTTCTTGTGCTCTGCTGTTTGTTTTAGGAACAGCCAAGCACACACAAATAATAATCTCAGGAACTCTGCAGAGGTGCAACATGGCTAAGGAACAGTGTGTGATAGAAGAAATTGTCTCAGAAACCCAGGGTTGTGGCGTACGGGCCGTACGGCGTACGGTTTTGGGGGAAACCGTTCAAAAGCTCAATGGTTGGAGAGTTACAGCAAAACCGTACGCAACCGTACGCGTACGCGTACGCAAAACCGTACACCACAACCCTGCAGAAACCCGACCTCAAATGAAGTGTGCGTTGCACGTTCGCGCAGCAAGGAACGCTATCACTAGGTAAGACCACACGCACACGTCATTCATGCTGGTATAGTGGTATCCAGCCATAACCGAAGAACACGCTGGCTCGTGATGAAGTTGGGCTGGACTGTCGCATCTGAACGCCTGGCCCTAACTCCAGGTCGCGAGCTAACTGAGTTCCGACACGCGACAATCCCTGGGCATAAATGGAACCCCTGGGATAAGACGCTCTACGGCCTACTGAGGGTGTTTGGTTATTGCTGCGTGGGCGTGAGAAAGTCTGGTGAAGAAGCTTGGATGACAAGTTCTAAGAGCGTGTCGCTTGCGACACGGAAAAACGCGTTAGCGGCAGCCGGCAACCGGCAATCGGCAGGGAGTTTCGAAGTAATCGAAAGTAGCGGAGAAAGTAGCTACTCGTAGCCGAATAAAGCTACAACACATTAACAACTTTTGCGAAGGATCTTGACCGCTGCAATGCTGAAAACTCTAGTCATGCGTACTCGAACTATGAGCCAAATGTTTGGGTGCGGAGGTGCCCGGGATAGTTCAAACGCCTGGACAGACGGAGAGACGGCGTAGAGAGTCACGGGGGGAACTTAGGGCTGGGGGGGTCCAGAGGGGGGCTCAAGCGAAAAACAGGGCCACAGATCACGCGATTTCGTCACGAATACACATGAACCCAAATATACAATTCGAGGAAGGGAAGTGCGCAATTGTCAGTCTGGTGCAAGCTTGTCCTAAGGTAGATCGTTAACAGCGTAGATCCAAGCAGGATTATTTGAACACAGTGCAGGGAACAGTGGAGTGTCGGATGGAATACTGTCTGTGAGGTCCCCAAAAGTGACTGAGCTCACATACCTGGCAGTTGACGTAGGGCGAGAATGAGCGACTGAAACTTTTGGCAATGCCGATCCCCTGAAGAAGCGCAAGAGAGGTCCAGAGGAGTCACCGCGCAGGAGATGCCGCGCGCAAGGTGAGGCTGGAAAGGGCTCGGGCACTAGTCGAGATGGCTTTACCTGGTGTGTGGGGCGTCCGGGGCGTCAGATTGGCGTTCAACGTCATGCGCACGCAATCAATCTCGCATGCTTACCTATCGGTGCTCTTGTGAGAACAGCAAGAGTTAACGCGGTTCTTCCCTTCTTCTCAATCTGAAAAGGGGTTGGAATAATTGAAAAGGGTTATTCTTCGTGCTATAGCAGCAGTAAGCGCTGTACAGATGAAACGGGCTTTTGATCTGTCCTGCGCGTGTATGTCGTGGTAGTTTGGCCTACAGTCCAGTAATTCCAGCGCTTGGTTGGCGGGTCATCTCCCGGACCCCATCATCCTCGGCTCCTTCGGTACCCTCTTCGCCTCCCTTATTCCCATTTTTTCTTCTCTCGGTATCCATCCTACTGACACCACCCGCCTCCTCCACTCCCTCCACCTGCATGCCGTCCGATGCGCACATACCATTGTGTGTACCCGCCGGCGCATGGAATCTGCTACACACTCGTCCGACGCCCCTTCTTCCGCCACCGGCTATCGTGGGGGGTACCGCCCCCCCTAGCCACCTCCCCGGTTTGATGGTGTTGTCCGAGGACCCCCTTTGGACAGCTTCCTTAATCACGCCGAATTGGCGTACTGCTTTTCTTTTCTTGACGCTTCCTATGATTACCCTATTGAGCCAGGGCCCCTGTATTGGGCCACATACGCCAGCGTTCAACCCGCCCGGTTGGCTGTCCGGTTATGCCTATTACCTACCACGCAGCTTCGAGCGGTTCTGGTAATGTTACTTGTCACACTACCCCGGCAGGGCTTTGCCGGCTCCCTCCTGTCAAGAAAGTGGCGTCCGCTGAAGTGGCGTCTGTCACGTGACCGGGTTTTGGGAGGATGGGGGGATGACACTGGCAAAGTCAGAAACCAAATGACCGGCAGCTCGTGAAATCGCCTGGCAGCTGCAGGTGCAGACGCTTGGGCAGCGGGGGCGGGGGAGAGATGCTCGCAACCTCGGGAATTCGATTATTATTTTCACAGTGATGCGTACACCTCCCCACTATCAATATTCGGGCTTCGGCCTTTACGGACTTCGGCAGACTTCGTTACATACCATTTACAGAGTTCCCTTTGTAAATGGTCTGTAACGAGGTCTGTAAATGACCGAGGGGACTCGCGGTGTGTAAAAGGACTGTAACAAGTCTGAGTCCTGGGGTACAGAGCTTTTACCGAGGAGGCTGGCAACGAGGTCAGTAAAAGGTCTGTAATCAGTCACGACGAAAACGATCGGCAACGCTCAGGCTGACCTTAGGGGGAATCGAACCCCCTGCCTAGCTTGAGCGAAATGGTACGCCGCTAGATCTATGGCATCACACTAAAACTGGTTGGAAACCCTTACAGGTGCCACCGAGCGCGAGCGACGAAACTACGAAACCCTGGTTGCATACGACGCACTGAACAAGTACCACAGATCTGACCACCTGCTTTATTCTTGTTGCTCTTATATCCTCCTGATTGCTGGTATGGCGCGTACCAAACAGGCCGCTCGTAAGTCCAAGGGCGGCAAGCCCCCAAAGCATCAATTAGCGACTAAGAAGCAGGGTAAGGATGCGCCTGCTACAGGTCCCTTGAAGAAGCCCCATTGCTACAGGTGAGTATCTCGCATTTTTAAATGCGGCACAACACTATAGGCAATCAAACTGAGGGAGTGGGGGTGGCTCTCGCGTGAAAGTCGATGATGCGGCTTTTACCGGCGTTTCTAGTAGTGGGCTGCGCGTCGAATCGGCCCGGTTTGATTGTCTTTGCGTGCGAAAGCGGTTAAATATTGCTCCCATTTCCAATGCAGGCCTGGCACTGTGGCGTTGCGGGAAATCCATCAGACGGCGCCTTCCGCCTCCAGGCCTCCGCCAATCTAGCTTTGCATGATTCTGCTGAGGCCTACTTGGTGGGTCTCTTCGAGGACACGAACCTCAACGCGACTCACGGCAAGCGCGTGACGGTCATGCCCAAGGACATACAGGTGTGTGAGGAACTGTGAGGAACTGAGGATGGCTATGTGGGTGGTTTGTGTAGATGGTTGTGTGTGTCGGGGGGGGGGGGGGGGGGGGGGGGGGGGGGGGGGGGGGGGCAATGTGTAACTGGTCTGGCCTGAGCATGTGAATATAAACGGGGATTATATGATATAGCCTGTCACCCATTATTATAGTTTGATTTATTCCTTCCTTGTACCAGTAGGCATACGTCCACCTGCTTGCTGTAGCCCATGTGAGTGCTCTTGAAGCACTTGCTACAGCGCAGCGGGTGGTAGTAGCAGCCACAAAGGTACTGTAGGCAAGGGTAAATATGATGTAGCCTGTCACCCATTGTTATAGTTTTATTAATTCCTTCCTTGTACCAGTAGGCATACGTCCACCTGCTTGCTGTAGCCCATGTGAGTGCTCTTGAAGCACTTGCTACAGCGCAGCGGGTGGTAGTAGCAGCCACAAAGGTAATGTAGGCAAGGGGGAATATGATATAGCCTGTCACCCATTGTTATAGTTTTATTAATTCCTTCCTTGTACCAGTAGGCATACGTCCACCTGCTTGCTGTAGCCCATGTGAGTGCTCTTGGAGCACTTGCTACAGCGCAGCGGGTGGTAGTAGCAGCCACAAAGGTACTGTAGGCAAGGGGAAATATGATATAGCCTGTCACCCATTATTATAGTTGTATTAATTCCTTCCTTGTACCAGTAGGCATACGTCCACCTGCTTGCTGTAGCCCATGTGAGGATCCTTCCTTGCTTGCTTGCTTGCTTGCTTGCTTCCTTGCTTGCTTCCTTGCTTGCTAGCTTGGTTGACAGACAGATTTGGGGCAATGGCGCCCAAACTCCTGCTATGCTGCATCTCCGACATTATTAATTTTGTATGGGGTGGCCCACAAACGATAGCCGTGATGATGCCTTATGATCTACATTCAATTGTTTACCAACAGATTTGGGGCAATGGCGCCAAAAATTGCGCTCTGCTGCATTTATCAGCAACACTGGTGCTTGAGCCTGTTTGCATCAAGTATGCATGAGTTTGTCTGCACTGATAGGGCTTGAATATATTAGCACTGAGTGTGCATGATTTATTGTACTGATCAAATCTGAATGTTGGCTTTTATAATTCTTTAGCACTGAGTGAGCTTGGATTTTTTGTTCAGCACTACTTATTGTGCCTGACTGATATAACTGATCTGCATTGAGTGTGCATTACTTGACGAGCACTAAGTGTGCTTCAGCTAATCGGCAATGATTATGATTATGCTGTTAAGGGTAAAAACTAAACTTAGTATGCCTTCACCTGATGCGCACTGAGTGTGTTGTAAATTAGTGTGTCCAAGCTACTTATTTAATCAGCACTGACTGTGGTGGGTGAAATTTACCAGCACTGAGTGTCCTTGTTTAGTTTTACAGACTTGCACTGGGTGTCTTTACATTTTGCAATTAATTAGCAAGGAGTGTGTGCGTTTTATTCAGAAGGCCAGCATGGAATTTGCTTTGCATTCATTTAGATGGTCTTCACGAGGAGAAAAAAAACTCAATGCATCATGCCTAAAAAACTGAGGAGGGCTGACCTCCCCCCCCCCCCCCCCCCCCCCCCCCCCCCCTCCCCCCCCATTAAATAGAAATACAATTGTTTTGAAATACTTAGATATGGATTTAAGGGGGGGGGGGGGGGGGGGGGGAGGGGGGGTAATCTGGCGCACACAATGGCGTCCTCGGATATGCACTTGTGCAGTTCCTGGATCGCGTGATAATCACAAACCAGTTCATCCATCCCTCCCAGGTTGTCCAAGTACCTACGTCTATCTTCGCCGTCCCTGGAGGAGGCCAGACAAATATATACAAACCAGACCCAGCACAGACACTCCAGTGCGCAATTAAAAAACAAAACGGTACACGTGGCCTTTTTTTTATCATGATTCAGCAACAGTTCAGCTACACTGCTCCTTGTATGTGGTCTGTGCACACAGACCAGTTTGCACCACCTCTCGACCATGAATTTAGGGGGGGGCTGGGCTGGGGGTGGTGTGTGTGGGGGGGTGGGGTGGGGGTGGGGTGGGGGGGGGGGGGGGGGGGGGGGGGGGGGCTGCCTATACATGGGGAAGTGGTCTTGAGAAAGAGACACGATGCTAGGAGCAAACTTGTCCCGCCCTAGGCCCAAGGAGGGTACCAAGTATCATAGATGTTGTGGGGTAAGCATGGTTTGGTTCAGCTATGCTGTCAAGGCTGAAGTCCCTCTCCCAAGAAAGAGGATCCTGTTCGTTGCTGAAGCTTTGGTACTGAAGTCCCACTGCAAAATGAAATGCTCCAATTACGTCCTTATTTATCTGAAACACCTATTTTAATGTATTTGTCTTAACGCCTATTTTAATGTATTCATACATTATGGAACAAATGATCTTGCTGACATACCATATCTATCAGGTCTTGTTGGGGGTGCGCTTAGCTGCTCATCATATCTGAAATTTTAAGTTTTAAACCGCCTTGGCAAGTTAGTATCTGTAAACCAATCAACCAACTCTGATATTTCCATAAACCAGTTTGGGCACTTCTTTTCATGAAGTCTCGGTGTTTCTTTAAATCAGCTAGGGTATTTCAGATTTCCAGTCAACCGTTTTGGCCTACCCCTGGACTGTAACAAGATAAATACATAGTCAACGCCGTATGTATTTGTGTAAAGCAGCTTGGGTATTTCAATCTTTCAGATAACCAGCCTCACTCAGACACGTAATGATTTAATGATATCTGAATAAACTATTGTGTTTCATCTGTAATCTAGCTTGGGGCAATTATCTAAATCAACTTGAGTATCTCCGTCATCCCCATCAACTTGGGTATCAAATTGGGCACTCCGGTAAACTAGCTTGAGCTGATAGGATTTGTTTTCAAGGTTGGATCATCGTGTCAGCGAGATAGTGCACGGCATTACCTTGTTCGTTCTATAATTACATACATCATATTGGGTAACAATATTTCTATTAATAAACAGTTCCAGTATTTCTGGTCGTATACATTCATCCCCACCATTTCTTTAAACCCAGTTTCGATATTTCTTAAAAACAGCTATGAATCCCATGATTTGTTATGTTGAGTGTCGTACCTATATTACTTGTGGTTTTACTGGGCTCGACCCGACAATGATTATATCATATATAAAACAAGTCCATTAATCAAAATACGTTTACAAATTTACACAAATATGATGAAACCACTATTTTTTGTCGAGGCATCGATTCTGATCGCATTTTAAAAGTCTATACAGGTCAATATAATTTAAATTAAATATTACAGTACATTTTAAAAGTCAATACATTTTCCAATGCCCAAGCCAAGCACTAGCAATCCGGAAACGTTTATAATCGTGGCAGCCCGATGCGCAGGCCAAGCATCTACCATCCGGAAACGTTTAATATCGGAAGAGCCCGATATGCTCGACCCAGATATCTGAAGTCTGGAAACGTTTCCCACACCTGGGAGAGCGATAGACCAAAACGGGAATACACGTTTGCACGAACTCAGGTCCCCCGTCGTTAAAACGATTGTTTGGGGCGTAGTACTTCAGTTCATCAATGTTTTTTCTTTTTAAGCCCTTCCTATCACGGTTGGGCAAGTCCCTTTTGGACTACCACTGGACAGTAACGTACATTCATATAAACGTTTGTCATCGCGTGTGCGCGATAAATCGTGTTTAGGAATATCCCTGATCCCCACCCACCTAGGTCCTGGATCCTGGTCTGCGTTACAGAACGAGGTACTCCCTTGTATGTAACCCCCACCCCACCCACCTACGCGCACCTCTCCCTTCACATACATTTGTTTGGTGCAAAAAGGGTTTTCACTTCAAAGGGTGGGGCTCCCTGCACTAGTATGTCAGCTATAGCTTTTCTTTGGTTCTACCTGTCCTATTGACTCCGCAACCTATCGCAACTGTCATTTCCCGTACCCTAAGGGTTACAGGTTTGCCGCCAAGACGCCCCCCCCCTTGAGGCGTCCCCCGGTCATTTTGAACATCGGATGGATAAAAAAGAAGGATTATATGAGATCTGTCGGAGCTTTCCCTACTCTGAACGATAGTACCCGCTTGCTGACCATGTAACACTTTCAAACACAGGTTGGAATTTGAATTTGGAATGTTATTTGTTTTTTCAGGCAACACAGGTCAGGGTAATTCAAAGCGCGCACTTTTGCGCTTTTGAGCGCTGACTCTTTGACCCCCTCTGCGCTTTAAGCACAGTTTTTTGCAGCCCCCTGTGGGCGCAGCAAGCAATTTGTGCGCTTTTTGCACTACAAAGCGCAGTTTTTTTGTTTTCAAGTGCGCTAAAGCGCTAAAGCCAATTTGGCCATTTGAAGTACCCTGACACAGGTTGGAAACAAACACCCGTAGTGCATCTTGTTACTTTCTGGAGTCTGGGAGAGATGAAGGTATATAGCTTACAATAGAAATTGAAATTGAAATTGTTACATCCGTGTAGAACCGTTACTCACAGGACGTGAAGTTAAGGACACCATAGCGTAAGCCAGAGCTAGCTATAGTCACCGTAGGACCATCTCAGTAAAAAGAATCACCACCGATGCCTGAACGACAGGCATCGTAGCCCCATCATGCCAGTGCAGCTTAATACGGGGGTTTTTCACCCCGGTTGGGAAGCACCGGCACAATACAGCCGGCAAGACAAAACCTGAGAGGGGGGACGGTCTGTGTGCTAGTCCCCGGGTATCGACCCGGGGTGTGTTTCCATAAAGCGTCTGCACTGTAAAATACTCTGGAAACTAGTAATGGTGTGAGAATGGATTGTGTCCGCCAGTTTGAGGGCACAGGATCTCTGGAGTCCAAGAGTGGTCATAGAAGTCAAAAAAGAGGTAGGAATAGTACCAGTTGTACCAACGGTTATGACTTCATAGTGAACAAGGTATCCAGCCGATCGAAGGCCATTTACTAAATCAACATGTTGGGCATGTTTAGTAATAAACTTAGTAGCATGATTAGTATCAGAGCAGTATCCAAGCTCAAGAACCCAGAGTTCTTTATCAGACATACAAGTAGGAGAGTCTATGTCGGGTAGGACGGCAAGATCAGGTCTCATTCTCTTCCAGTCCGCTACAGTAATAGTGGAGGGGCGTAGCCAGTCAGGGAGACGTTTGCCCAGGACCCCCCTGGGTAGGTCCTCTTCCTTGCCAGCGTCCATGATCATTCTGCGAGATCCTAGGGCTCCTGTGCAGATGGCCTTGTGGATGAGTCGCACTGCCGCGTCATGTCTCTTGATGTAGAGCCCCTTGAAAGTCCGGTGTGTGCAGCCTGCCAGGATGTGGCCCGCTCCGTCCTCACAGGTGTGGCAGATGGGGCATAGGGAGTTCGTGGGTGGGTGAGTGCTGGTAATATAAGGAAGTTTCCAGCGGAATGCAAGTTTACGGTTCCACAGTCTACCCCAGCGGGCTTTAAGGATGTGGAATTTAGTTTTATGCTGGATAAGGGTTGAGGTCCAAAATTTGTTACTGGCTTGAGGAAGTTGGTGGGGGGTGTTTTCAGCCCAGGTGGTTGCATAAATCCCTTTAAGAGGGTGTTGACCAAGGTGGCAGCTAGTGGGTAGGTTAGAGGTGATACCTTGTGTAAGGTTAGGTGCTAAAATTCTTGGGGGTATATCTCCCATGGGTGTACGAGGAGGTTGAACTGTAGGCCAGTAAACATTGTGGCGGGGGATTTCCCCAGTGTTATCAGTAAAATTAGTTGAAGTAGGGTGCTCAGCTGCCTTGCGTGCCAGAGTGTCTGCTCTGTCATTTCCAAGGATACCTGTGTGGGAGCGGACTTTACAAATAAAGGGTGGTGTGTGAGCCATGCAGGATGCGTTGAATGAGGTGTTTTTGAATTGATTGCAGTAATTCAGTATGGATGGAACGGGTTGTTGTGGTGGGGTCATGAATCATTTTTTTATAAGTTGAAGAGAGCAGAGGCTGTCTGTATGAAGGGTAAGAGATTTGTCGTAATCAATGTTGAGAAGGGCTTGGTGGATGGCTACCAGTTCCGCCCGGTTGTTAGTTTTGGTGGCCCCTATTCCCCCAGGGTTGATGGTGTAGCTTTGTCCTGCAGCCGGAACATATACTGCAGCTCCTATTTTGCTAGGGTGCCCTGGTTTACCTTTTATTAGGCTACCATCTGTGTAGACCTGGAGGCCAGAGGAGGGGGTAGCAAGGTAAAGACAAGGGTGGGTGATGGTAAGAGGAGAGGGAGGAGGGTGCTGGTGGAGTAGAGGTTGCCAGGGATTTTTGGTAAGAGATTTAAGTTTCCGAGGGTAGGTGATGACAATGTCAGTGAAAGTAAGTGTGGAAGGTGGTGTGATAGTAGAGGGCTCCCAGGATGAGGAGAGGCTTTTGCATGTAGTATGTCCATTGGTCGATAAAATCTGGGAGTTTAGGAAAGTAAGTAGCTTGGCTGTGGGGGTTGCATATAAGAATGAGGTGTAATTTTTGAGTGGAGGGTGGGGTGTGAGATTTGCTGCCAAGCCAAATTTCAGAGGTAGTATAAAATTCAGACTGTGGTCTAGAGTCAATGTAGTGAATCCAGGAGTGATGGAGGAGAGTTTTGTAAGGGGCAGCAAGGTCATCAGGGAGGAGCATCAGGGTGCAGGTAGGGCTGAGAGTATTTTCAGCATGGTCAGCACTGGCTAGAGCCCACCTTAGAGCTTGGTGTGCTTGTGTGGTGGAGTTGGGAATGTCCACCAGTGAGCCCCCAGTCCAGATGGTAAGAAAAGGGTCTTGGTTGGAGCCAAAGAGCTGGTCAGCAGGGCTGGTAGAAGAGAAGCTGGTGAGGCTTTGGTCGTAGCTAAGAGGATTGGAGGTACGGTGGTAAGTAATGCCCAAGGCAGCTGCTGCTTGGTAGAGGAAGGGAGACAGGATGTTAGTGGCAGCAGGAGCAGCTCTGTATCTGGTGAAGAGGGCAGCTAAGTCAGTGTGGTATGTTCCTCCTTGGGTCAGTTGGTTCCATTTGGTGGGGTGGTGATTTTTAAAGTGGTCATAGTTTTGTTTAAGAGAGGTGAGCCTGTCGTTGGGAATGTGCCCAAGACAGTGACCTGTGGGGTTATAAAGATATGAAGCGTTGGTATGTGTGTGTGTGGATTGGTCATCCAAAGTAGTTAGGATGCCTGTTTGTATAATGTAGGCGGAGGGTGGTTGAATGTCCCAGTCTGGGTGCCTGTCGTGTGTGTCGATGTGTAAAAGTTTGTGAACCAGATTATGACTGTCAGCATTAAATCCTGGGGAGATGGCCCATTGGCCTTGTTGCTGGAGGTTAGAGAGGTGGATGTCCTTCCTGGGATTGAGGTGTGTGGTTATCGGAGGAGTGGTTTTAAAGGTGTGGGTTAATTGGTCATATGCTGGTTGTCCCACCAGTTCAACAAGGTGAGCCGCATGGTGAGATTGAGGCTTCCAGTGTATGGTGGAGGTAGTGGAGGTAAGAGGTGTGCAGTGGTGGATGCTGTATCCCATGCGTGTGTAGGAGTTGATATGGTCGTTGTGCATGATGGTTGGGGCCCATTGGACGCGGACAACGGTGGTGGTGGCAGGTTTGTCGTCGTTGTAAGAGCGCTTGCCCCGCCAGCTCGTAATGTGCAGGGCTCTGTATTGAGATCCGTAAGTAAGGTGAAGCAGGCGCGCCGGAGGTGCAGGTGCGCTGCTGGCTGGGGATGTCATGGCCTCGCGGATCCTGTCAGGGTGCGAGGTGGAGGTTATTTTATATGCGCGGTAGAATTTGGAGGAGGAGGAGTGCCGGATCCAAGATTTGCACAAGTATTGGCGCGCTGACCAGGTGGCGTCACTGTTGGGGCAGCCCCATGCTTGGTGTGCGTGACTGCCTGCGATCTGCGTGGGCCACGCCCACCATTGGTTTCCTTCCAGGTCCCCAGTGGGGTCCGCCTCGTAGTCTGCATCAGTAACGGAGGCGTGAGGTTGGTAGCGCTGGGTGAGTGGGGTGGAGGATTCGATAGGAGCAGGAAATTTAACGTTGTCTGTCGTGTTCTGCGAGATTGCGTAGCCGGGCGCAAGTTGCCTGTGGGAGAGGGGGAGTGGGTCAGAGTGAGTTGGAGGAATGACGGTTTGGAGGGAGGAGAGGTGTGCGGTGAGGCGGTTCAGGGATCGTTTGTGGTGTTTAGTAATTTTGTGTGAAGTAATAAGAGAGAGGTCTGTAGTGCTGATAAGATGAGTTCCCATGGGGGTGACCAGGTCGTGGTATGAGTAGATGTCCAGGTCGTGAAAAGGAGTCATGAGTGAGATAGGGATTGCCTGTGGTGGAAGAGGGAGAGAGTGTATGTGAAGTTTGTCAAGAAGTTCTGTGTCATTCCAAGAAATTGTTATGTCAGATTTTTTAATAATTTCCAGCTGGCGGGCTAGGGACATATATTTAAGTTGCTTGCTGGAGAGAGAGAGAGGATCTAGAGTGGTCATGGTGAAGGTTGATTTGTCAAGAAGAGCCCTGGTGAGAATTCCCAGGTGACCTTGGTCGTTCATGGACTGGGTGAGGGCTGTTGCAGTAATCTGAGTATATTCAGTGAGTAGAGAGGGCACCCCTAGTCCTGCCTCTGTTTTAGGGAGGTGGAGTGCTCTTGTCGGAAAGGATCTAGGAAGGGTGCAGCAGAGTTTAACTGTTTTTAATACTGCTCTGTCAATGACATGAATGTCGGTTAGTGAGAAGGGAGCCACTATCATAGGATATTTAATAGCTGCTCTGACACATTGTGAGATTATTCGTAGACATTGGGTGGGGGTTGCCCTATTTTTAGCTTTAGTAAGGATACTCAAGCCTTTGTTGTGGATGGTTTCAATAGTAGAGTGGAGTTGAGTTTTCCAATTTAAGGTAAGTGAGAAGTGAACCCCCAGGTATTTATAGGCTTGGTCTGGCAGCTGGTAGGTAGCATAGGAATTTCCTAAAGGAATTTTTTCTAGCCTTTGTTTGAGAGTGTTGTTGTGAGTAGGTTGTGAGGGGTGTGATTTGTGGAGTATGCCGCTAACCACACATTTAGTGGCATTAAGGGGGATGCCCGACCAGATACTAAAAGTTTGAACTTTACCACATTGGATGCGAAGGTCCTCTGAGCTGCCGGTTAGGACGGCAGTGTCGTCAGCATACCCCAGGCTGCTAGTGTGGTTTTCATCTGCTGTTGTGGAGGGTAGGGATGCTGCTCTGTATCCTCGTCCTCCAGAACGGAGCCATCTGTGTAGGGGTTCTAGAAAATAATGAAGACTAAGGGGGAGAGAGTGTCTCCCTGGATAGTGCCCCTAGTGATGGGGATAGGGGAGCCAGATGTGTTGTTGAGGAGGATATGTGTAGTAGAGTTTGTGTAAATTCCTTTAATTGTATCTATAGTGTCATGGGTATAGCCCAAGTTGTGCATAATGCAGAGAAGTTTTTGGTGATCAATCATGTTGAAGGCAGAGCTAAAGTCAAAGTAGGCAGCATATAGGTCCTGGTGGAAGAGGGCAGCATCCTCAATGTTGTGGAGTAGGGTCAGGAGTTGTCTATAGGTACTTTTGTCTTTTCTGAAACCCTCCTGGCAGGCACTAAGAATGTGATTGGTTTCAGAGTAGGTAGTAATAGTGTTGGTAACAAGAGAGGTCCAGAGTTTGGCTACAGCATTGTTAAGGCCTATTGGCCTGTAATTTTGAGGTAAGCAGGGATCTGATTTTTTGTAGAGCATGACTGTGTGGGAGATTTTCCAGCAGTCTGGTGTTTCTCCCAGGATCCATACTAGCTGCATGAGTTTGTGTATGGTGAGGTGCATTTCCTGTGGGAGGCACATAAGTAGTTCATTAGGTATGCCGTCTGGGCCTGTGGCTTTGTTAGTGGAGAGTTTCCTGATGCAGTCATCATAGGTGGTTGAGGAGGAGAGATAGGTGTACGGGGAGGCAGTGGTTTGTATGGAGTTGGCTGGAGTTTCAAGGTGGTATTTGTCTGTGTGTGTTTCCTATGGAGGGGGAGTGGCATGTCGGGTATAATCATCTGAGATGGGTGGTGTGGGAGGTGACATAAGTTTACCCATGTGTTTGGTCAAAACTTCCAGGAGACCCTGGGTACTGGTGCTAAGTGTGTTCGAGGATGCGTCCAGTAGGGCAGTGGGTGTGTGTGTGTAATTTTCAGGAGAGAAAATATACCTGTGGGTTTGTCGTGCCTGAGTGCTGAGGCGGCGTCTGAATTTCTTGATGGAGGCAGTTGCTCTCTCCTCTTTGAGTGCAGCCTGCATGTGACGTAGTTCTGTAATACTTTGTTGAATATCAGCAGTTAGAGAGAGGCAGTAGTCTGGGAGTAGTAAGTTTTGTAGGTGTTGTTGTATTTTAATTTTAGTGGTAGGTGAGTATGTACCTGCCGTATGAGGTGTGCTTCTGAGCTCCATGTATTGTTGTTGGTCAAGGTGGGTGGAGGCTGTTCGAAGTGCTTTAATGTGTTTAATATGGTAGTTAAGACGTCTGTAAGTTTTAGCAGTTTGTCTGGGCAAGAAAATGCCTGGTGTGCTAGACTTAGTGGGGCAGATGTCAGTCATGATGGAAAGAGATTGGTGTAGAGTGATCATGAGATGATCTGCCATGCTGTTAAGATTTTCTGGCATGGTGGCTGTGAGTTCTTGTCTAATAGATTGGATGCGTGCAGATGTTTTATCTTCTCCCAGTAAAGTTTGTGCTATAGTCCAGGCTTTATTTATGTTGATGTGTCTGTGTTGGAATTGATGGAGAAATTTATTTGAGATTGCCTCTTTGGCTTTGGCCATGTCCTGTTGCTTGAGAGGGAGTTGCAGTTGGGGTGTTGGATTGTGAGGTGGTGTGCCAAGGTTGGGAGGAGGAAAGAGAGAGGAGGTAATTTGTTGTTCCAGGGTCAAGTGGTCAAGTGTGTCTCCCATTTGGTGTGTGGTTTCTGTCACCATGGTTGCAGGTGGGGGGTTGATGAGAATGATGTCATCTATCCTGCTGCTGTAGGAGGTGTTGTCTGAGTAAGTATGGGGACGTGGAGATGGTTGGATGTGAATTGAATATTTATTAAGATGCTGGTAGTGAGGCTGATCCTCCAGGTGATGGACTGTGTTGCTTCTATCAGTAAGGTAGTAGGCTGCATTCCAGTCTCCCCCTGCAATATAGTGGTGAGAGGGGTTCTGGGATATGATGTAGTGGATGTGTTCATAGATGCGGGCTCTTTTGGCAGGATCATTGCAGGGCATGTAGACACCTAGGATGTGAGTGATGTTGTTAATAGTTTGATGAGTGAGATGACCAGCTATGTCAGTGGGGATTTCATGTTTAATGAGGTGTGCAGTAAGAGTCTTTTTGATAAGTGTGATGACTCCAGCTGAGCGGGTAACAATGTTGTCTGCATTGGTAGCTTGCTTAATGGTTTTGCTGCTGCGATGAAAGCGGTAGTCAGAGAGGTCTTGTTTGATCATATTAATTATGCCTGTATTGTTGGAGGTGAGTTTTGTTTCGGTGAGAATAGCAATGTCTGGCTCATTAGTTCGAATATGGTCATAGAGTGTTTCCCAGGATGAGAAAATGCCTCTGCAGTTGGAAGTGATAATGTTAGTGAGATAGAGTGCAGTTTGCTGTTGTTGAACAGGATGTGGAGTAGTATGAGTAATTTTAAGTCTTTTCGTTGGGAGGGTTTTGGTGGTGAGTCTGGAAGGAGCAGGTTTCTTGGTAGGAGGATCTGCCCCAAAAATTCTGCACTGACGGAACTTAGTGAAGTCAGGAAGGACAACTTTGCTAGGTATAGGGAGAGGTGTGTTGTGCATCTGGTGTGTGCAGGTGTGTGAGCGTTTTGTAGTTAAATTATTTTTCTTTGCAGGAGATGTTTTTTGTTTTGATTTGGGAGGTTCCTCATCGTCAGAGACTAAGTAAATAGTTTCTGTGAGGTCTTTTTGATTTAAAGAGGGAGAATCTATGGGATCTTCTTGATCTGATAAGGTGGAGTCTAGGAGATCTGAGAAAGTTAGATCTGAGAAGTTATCCTGATCTGGTAAGTTGTGATCTGTGAGTTCTGCAGACCCTGGGGAAGTTATGTAATCCATACTGTGGGGAGAGTCAGGATGGTTATGAGTGGGTGTGGTGTTACTAGTAGAGGGGATCATGTCAACAGTCTCCCTAATAGGGTGGCCTGGTGTGTGGTTAATTTCTGGTTGAAAAGGGTGTGAAAGGAAGGAGAGTGATGTTTTGGTAAGAGTGTAGATGTGCCCTTGGAGTTTTATCCAATCTTGTGAGTGGAGAAGACTAGGGCCGTTGTGTTCAGAGTTCATGTCCCACCACTTACCATTAATTTGCTTAATGGTGATAGCATGTCCATATCCACAGTTGTAGTGGAGGATAAACCTTGAGCAGCTGGGAGGAAGCCGAGATAAAATTTGCTGTTTAGTGCTGCCAGGCATAATTCCTGCAGAGTAATTATCAGATGTGTCTTCAGTTATTGGTGTAGTAGAGGGAGGATGAGATGGGGTATATGTTTGTGAGTTCCTGTGGCCAGTGAGAGAGCCTAAGTGAGATTTACTGTTAGCCAGGTAATAGTTGACTAAAGGGATAGTGTAGTTACCGGTTAGTTTGTTGAAATAGCAACGTTCTAGGTCCCACTCATGTTGAGTGTAGTTAGTGACGTGTGTGTTGAGGTTTATGGAGAACTGTAGGACCTCTTTGTAGTCCAGGGCCTTGTATCCGAGGTAGGCGTTAATAGAATGAGCTTGACAGCGACAGTCTATTTGGGGTTCCCAATAGCTAGAGCTGTTTACAGGAGTGGAACGAAGTCTGGAAGTAGGTCTACCTCCCCTAGGAGCTGTATCCCAGGTGGGATGAGTCAAGGTTCTAAAGTCCTGAGTACAGGATTTCCTATTAGGTTCACAGCTAGAATTCTGCTTTGCAGAGGAATTAAGAGGAAGGAAGCTGTTCACGATTGACTTATCAATAGTGGGTGTACTCTGTACTGTTGTCAATAGCTTGGTACACCCTATGATCCAACAAGTAGCCGTAAGGAGAGGAACAATCAGAAGAGTGCTATAAAGGTCTATGACTAAAAAGCAGGGGATCATAAAGGGTGCACAATAAATCCCTATGGCTTCTTCCAGACCGTCTTCTTGGTCATCTCCTTCCACTGGTTGTTGGGAGCTGGCTGTCTCCTGGGCTGGCTGGGTCCAGCTGCTGGGGCAGGGGTGGCTGCCTGTGAAATTAAAAGTATAGTTATGTAGCTGCTGGCTGTCAAAACGGGAACTGCAGGGGGAGAGGTTTTTATAGTGGTTTACCTGAAGGGGGGTGTAAGTCTGGAGCAGTTCCATCCAGGTGGTAGGACCTTCCGGGTTAGGAGCAAGTCCAATCCCTGGGTGGAGAGCAAGGTCAAGCTCAGCGTTAGCCGTGGGCCATGGGGCAGGCATTCCATAGGGCTTGGCTTTGGCCAGGGAGGAGAGGGCATGGAAGAACCTATTCACATTCTGCCCATAGGAGGAGATGTCGAGGCGGTTCTGAATCTCCTTCCAGCTGGCCAGGTCAGCACCAAAATTGGTAGGGTCAAGGGGGACAACCCTGCCAGTGCTGTCCTGGCCAATTTCCCTTGCAATGATGTAGCCAGCCAGGGCTACCCAGTCTGGGAGGTTGTCCTTCTTGGTAGGGTCCAGGTCAGGCATGAAGCCAGGACGGAAGTAGAACTGGATGACGTTGACTTTGACTTGGCCTTTGCAGCAGATAAATGCTGTGAGGACATGTAATCTGCTGGGCAGGAGGATGCGGATGCCCCTCTTGGTAGCCAGTTGGACTTCGTAGTTCGAGAGCAGTCTCAGAGGGATGAGCTCCCTGGTGTACAGTGCGTGCTCTGGGGCAGTAGCCTGATCCCTGGTTTCAGCATTCCAATAGGAGAGGGAGAAGTGGTCCAGGTTGTCAACCGTGGAGTCACAACACTGCTTGTTGTCCATGAGGTCAATGGTTGCCTTGCACAGCCGATTCACCTCCGTGGTGAAGTCCATCATGCATCTGAGGGCATTGTTGGCCTCAGTCTTCAGAATCAAGGAAGAGTTGCAGACATCAGAAGGAATCTTGGAGTGAGTGAAATAGGTTGAGAAGTGCATGTTGGAGATGTAGAGGGGAAGGAAGGATTCAAAGTGTTCCTTGTCCTCTTGAGTTGCAAAGTGCAACTCTTCAGTAACCCTGCCGTCTCTCCCAGTCTTCGAGTATCTGAAGTTGAGAAGCCTAAGGGCCGACACTTGGTCCTCACATTCCTCAAACTCTGCAGCCATGCGCAGGATGTTCTCCAGCTTGGGAAACCATGCTGGCTTCTCAGGCTGGGACCTCCAGTTGGTTTTAAGGTAGTGACCCTGCTGCTCCATGATCCAAGCAACTGAAGTGAAGTCAGTTTCTTCAGGAAAGGGGTGGTGTGGGAGTAGGTGGGGTTCCATTTGAGGCTCAGTCCTCTGCCTTTTAGAGCCATCGGACTGATCTTCATGGTCAGTCATAGTGGAGTCGCTGCCTTCTGCTACGGGATTGGGGAAGATGTAGGGAATCTCCCTCAGGTTTGAGTTAGCAGTATCCAGCCCGTCCTGGGCACTGGATCTCCCTGTTTGGCTGCTGCCAGGGGGGTAAGCTGTACAGATCCTGGTACCACCGATGGTAGACAGGATGGTTGGTCCAACCAGCATGGAGATAGCACTTAGCCGGTTGTGCCAGTTGATCTTAGATGAAGGATCTGAGGGGAGGTAAGGGTGGAGGAGAGAGTCCTCCTCACTGCAGAAGTGCGTTTTTCAGTTCAAGATGTATTGGTTGGTTACCCGTGGAGTGGTGATCCTGGGAACCCCCTTCTCCAGCTTGTTGACTGTAGAGAGGACTGCAAAGTTGGTAAAGTTTTCCATGATAGCCAGGCCAGCCAGGGACAGCCTGTCGTTGTCAGCAAACAGCTTGACTGACCAAATTGGTGGCTTTCCAGGCAGGGAGGTGTTAGTAACTTGGTCCTTACTTACTCCACTTTTGAAAAGACCGTCCTGGGGTCTGTTCGCGATGATCTCGCGCATGATCCGGACCACCGCAGCTGCGTCAGTGCACGGGTGTGCGCCGGCAGGAAAGGTCAGAGATTGGGGTGTAGAGAGGGGACCTCCAGCAAGAATGCTAGGGTCTCGTCCATAGATGCCACTAAGTGTTAGCTCATAGAACTCCTCATTTTCGGTGGTGTTGTGCACCGGGAGGATCTTGTATTTGGAGAGCGTGTCAGCAAAAGGATCAAGATGCTGGAAGGTTGACTCTCCAAGGGGGGACGGAGGTTGGGGGGAGGACTTGAGTCTCTCAGCGATTAGCTGGATGTCCCTCGCTTTCTTGATGTATTTAGCACGGTAGGGAGGAGTGGACATCGGCTTCTCTTCGCTGTTGTAGATCTCTTCACCCTTGGAACGGATGGTGAAGCGATGGGCGATAAGGGCTGCAGGGGGGTTCGAAATTGCGTTAGTTTTGCAGAGGATGAGAGAAGAGTTGTAGGACACAGTTGTCCAGGGTTGATTGTAAAGTTGGTTGTGAGCATAAGGACTTGTAGCTTCATCATTGATTAGAGTTGTCGAGGACGACAATGCCATGAAGGGCACAACGGGACTTGCACCCACGCCATGGGAGGCTGTATTAATCGTCAGAGACGATGATGCCACGAGGGGCACATCGGGACTTGCACCCACGCCATGGAAGGCTGTATTAATCGTCAGAGACGGCAATGCCACGAGGGGCATATCGGGACTTGCACCCACGCCGCGAGGGGCGGTATTAGTAGCTGTGAGAGGCTTAGAGAATATGGGGTTTCGAAGATGGCCAATTAGTGTAGTGTTGAGATGTTTGCAGTTTATAAGATAGTGCGGTGTGGTAGCCAGGGGAACGAGGTATGCGGCGGTGTCGTGAGAAGGTGGGAAAGCGAGGCGGGAATTAGCAGCTTGTTTCTCGCGGCGGTTCGATTTCCTATCGATCTTACCTTGTTGCACCCTGTTTTGTTGGGCTCCCATTGAATACATGCTGGTGGCTGGGTAAGTGTTAGGTGCGAAGAAAGACAAAGGAGTGCGGAGAGGGACTGTTGAAGCGGCGGTAATATTCAAACAGTTGACGAAAAGAAGGGCAATGATAAGGTGGATGACAGAGTTCGTAGTAGGAAGATTTCGTTTGTCTTGTTTGTTCAGGATATTTTTTGATCGATTAGGGTTGGGATGATTTGTAGGTTTGGCAGAACTTGGTTCAGCGTGGGTCCTAGGTAGATCCTTGGAGCTTTTGCTCTCAGCACGGATGCTGCCCGTAGGATCTTGTTGTCCAGGTTGTCCACTGAAAGGTGAGGATATTTTAATGTTGGGGTGATCTGTCACTTTCGCAGATTTGGTATTGAGTGTGTGGACAGGGTTCCAAGCACTGGTGTTGGGGGCTTCGCATTCCCCTACCTCCCTCCTGCGGGCAATCTGCATTTGGACTTCTCCAAGGTGCTTCTTGCCCGGAATCGGGATGCTTGGTCGCCGGCAGTTGTTATTGATCATTGGGGAGGAGAGGGGGGTTAGAGAATTCGGCAAATCTGGTTTGAGTGGACATCTCAAATCAGGAAATTGCGCGAATTGATGATCATTGCAAAGCCTAGCGTCGTCGCATCCCGATTCCAGTCTCCGCTTATGCGGAGGGGAAGTAGCGCCTACGAAATGTGCTTCGGAAAAAGTGACCTGTCAGAAGGGTATATATTACAATATAGCTTACAATATCCTGGTAATAGGTCCTGCTCTAGGGGGTTTAATACCTACGCCACCAAAACGGTGGTTGGGAGTTTGGTTTGTTTGTCCTCGACACACCCCTGATGTAATGGGGTTTTTTGCTTTGTGGTTGCTTTTTCTTTTTGTTTAAAGTACAGAGTCTCATACACCCTCGCGGTGTCAAGTAGACTTTAACATGTAATGTAATGTAATAGGTAAAGCATCAGACGGAAGGAGTCGACTGATGAGGAAGATAGCAGCAGTACATCAGGGTACTGTGGTGACTGTGTGCGTGCCCTATCTGGCAGCGGCACTAAGTCACTCTAGAGAAAGCGGGAAAGCCGGACAATAACACATCTTGTTACATATATTAATACATGTGAAAACACGTAATGTTAAATTATCTGCGTAGCACAAACTCCGGACTCCCGTTGTAACAATGCATTGCGATTCATCAGTTCACTAGTGCTTGTTCTTGGGTGGGAGACCCAGAGTCACCCCATGGTCCGTCTGGCCGTCCGACAAGAAAACCTGGCCCTAACTGGCCCCTGTCATAAACCCTGGCTTCGATCCGCTACACAGTCACGATTATGGTGCCACCTGTCGCTCTGCTTATTTTCAGCGTCGCTTGCGACGCGCCTAGGACTTGTCGAAACTGTCTTTCCTATTCGGACTACCTTAAACAGAAGAGGCAATGTAGCCCGAACTCAGCCCCCCCAAATTAGTGGTCCACATGGTCCCTGCCCCTGTGGCAATGTCGCCCAAATTCAGAGCATCCGTCGGTAAAACGATTGTTTGGGGTTCGATTCATCAATGCGCTGTCTTCTTTGACCTTCCTATCGCGGTTGGGCAAGTCCCTTAAGCCAATTTGGCCTACCCCTGGACTGTAACATACACACAAATTTGTACCGAACCCCATAAGATCGCACATACTTGATGCGGTGAGTCCACCATACGTCCATACCCCACATTTTACTTTATTGTATGTGATCATTTGTCTCACTTGCTCACGGGGAACACATTTGTCATTTGAAGTACTAGAAAAACCCACTTTCAGAATTGGGAAAAATCCCTGATTGGAACCGGATTGGAACTATCTTTATACCGTAGGCGCAGTATTAATTGGCAAGATTAAGAGTTGGCAAATGAGTCTTTTTTTCATTTTTGATGCCTCGAATTACAATGGCAAGAATAACTTGGCAAACGTGATTGTTACTTATCCTGAATAAAGTTACTCAGGTTTAGACCTGGAAAACATTTGGCAAATGGTAATTTGCCAAATTACATTCCCTTTGTACATGTTTATCATCACCAGCTAGCCAGGGAGAGAGTGGGTTAGTATTGTCGGTGGTGTTTTTGTTTTTTTATTTGGTGGGGGACGGTCGGTGCAACTAATATTTTTTGTAAGACAGGTGTGGGTGTCCAGACTCCTCCAAAGGTACTACTCCAGGCTCGGAGCAGATCCATGCAAACGGAACGACGGTGGGCGAATCACCCGGATAAAATGGTTGATAGGCCGGACCGCCTTCGGGTCTGGGGCATGGAAACGTGGCATCCGACTAGCGTTCAAATCGCTGCCGTTCAAAACCAGTCAGTGAAACAGGCGCGACCAGCTTCGACAGGCGCGACGACCTTCGATAGGCGCGACCAGCTCAGTGCATCTCGAAATCAGTGCATGCAAGGAACGATCAAGGCGATCTGGACCAGTCGAACTGAGTTTGTTTGAATCGAAGGTGTTGGACAAACTTGTCAAACGCCAGGCAGCTAACGACCCACCCAGCTGGCTCAGTTCTGGTATAATTCAGTTTGGCAAACGGTCGTTTGCCAACCCATTTGCCAATACTTCATGCGCCTACGGTAACGTGAATGGTTGGTGAGATACAGCAAAACTAAAATCAGACATAAACACCATAATGAAACGTAACCGTAATCTAAACCGTAACATACCACCCTGGCTGGGATGGTGCATGTGCAGGCGAGGCATAATGTCGTAACCCTGGCTTCAATTCCCTGCAACCGATTCCGGTGCCACCTGTCACTCCAATAGCCAACAACCTCTAGTAATTTTCTGTGGCGCTTGCAACAAGCCTAGGGCTTGTTTTGCATGCAGCTACTCCCAAGGTAACGTAATGAGGTATGATGCCATCGTACACCTGATGTTGCCTGCATATGCGGCTGCAGCCGACAGTGACAGCCGACAGTGTATGTGTTAAGGCTGCTGTCGGTTTCCTTCTTCCTTCGTGACGAAGCTCTGAGTTGATCGTCTTTAATCACTACTGTTGCGCTCTCTTGGTAGCCTCCTGGGCTGGGGATAGTGCACGTGCAGGTGAGGTACAGGTGTATGTGTTAAGGCTGCTGCCTGTCTTCCTCCTCCTTGGTGAACAGCTGAGTTGGCTGACCTTCATCACTACTGATGTGTTTTCTTGGTATCGATCTAGGCTGAGGATGGTGCAGGTGCAGGTGTATGTGTTCAGGCTGCTGTTCGTTTTCTTCATCATCCATGAAACAGCTGAGTTGGCTGTCCTTAATCACTACTCTTGCGTTTTCTTGGTTAACCTTCATCACCACTGATGTGTTTTCTTGGTATCATTCTAGGCTGATGATGGTGCAGGTGCAGGTGCAGGTGTATGTGTTCAGGCTGCTGTCCGTTTTCTTCATCGTCCATGAAAAAGCTGAGTTGGCTGTCCTTAATCACTACTCTTGCGTTTTCTTGGTAGCCTCCGGGGCTGGGGATAGTGCAGGTGCTGGTGCATGGGTATGTGTTGAGGCTGCTCCCCGTCTTCTTCATCCTTGGTGACAAAGCTGAGTTGACCGTCCGTGATCACTGCTCTTGCATTTTGTGTGTAGCCTCTGGGGCTGGGGATGGTGCACGTGCAGGCGAGGCACATGTGTATGTGTTAAGGCTGCTGTCGGCTTCCTTCTTCCTTCATGACGAAGCTGAGTTGACTGTTTTTAATCACTACTGTTGCGATCTCTTGGTAGTCTCCTGGGCTGGGGATGGTGCAGGTGCATGTGCAGGTATATGTAGGGAACGGCAAATCATATGATGTTGACCAAAGACGAGTATGATATCATATGATATCATACAAAAATCATATGATTTAATATCATATGATATGATGGCCCAGGCCAAAGTTACCTGGTCAAACCGCCGGCATCATATAATATCATATGATATCATATGATGACATATCATATGACATCATATTGCCGTTCCCTAGGGATATGTGTATTTGTTATGGCTATATATCATATGATATCATATTGCCGACCCCTAGGTATATGTGTCTTTGTTTAGGTTGCTCTCCGTCTACTTCATCACTCATGACAAAGCTGAGTTGGCCGTCCGGAATCACTACAGATGCGTTTTCTTGGTAGCATTCTTGGCTGGGGATAGTGTATGTGCATGTGCTGCTGTCCGTCTCCTTCTTCCTTCGTGACAAAGCTGAGTTGATCGTCTTTAATGACTACTGTTGCATTCTCTTGGTAGCCTCCGGGGCTGGAGATGGTGCATGTGCAGGTGTATGTGCTAAGGCTGCTGTCCGTCTTTTTCATCGATTATGACAAAGCTGAGTTGGAAGTCCGTAATCACTACTGTTGCATGTTCTTGGTAGCTTCCGGGGCTGGAGATGGTGCACGTACATGTGCTGGTGTATGTGTTAAGGCTGCTGTCGGTCTTTTTCATCGTCTATGACAAAGCTGAGTTGGCCGTCCTTGATCACTACTCTAGCAGTTTCTTTGTAGCCTTCTGAGGGGGTGGTGCATGTGCAGTGCCCCTGCTTGCAGCATGCACTGAACGATTGCAAGCCGTGCTCACACTTCTCCTTGCTGTTCTCATGGATGTTCAGGAAGTACTTCCATCCACGGTTGGTGCGGCCGGTCCGCCTGGGTAGTGGTAGTGGAGGGTAGGGTCAGGGATAGGGATAGGGATGGAGACAGGATTAGGGATGGGGGTAAAGATAGGCTGTAGGGTAGTTGATGTAGGATAGCATGCCGTGCTCATTCTTCTCCTTGCTGTTCTCATGGATATCCAGGACATACTTCCATCTGCGGTTGGTGACACAGGCCCGTCTGGGTAGGGGTAGTGGAGAGTAGGGTCACTTTAAGGGTTTTTTGGCGCAGCTCCCTCTTCAAGGGGGGGGTGGGTTGACGCGCCTCGGGTTTGGGGGGAGGGGTGGATCGCGTCTTTCGTTTTCTTCTCCCTCTCATTCTTTTCAGTTTCCCTCACATTCTTCTTCGCATTTCCCCCTTTAGCTCTTGGCTAAGCTCGCCCCTTAACTTCTCCCCTCCCATTACCCTCCCTTACCCCCCCCTTTTGTTTTTTCGCTCCGCTTTC